>OZ022260.1:9488839-10688839 GCA_963978905.1 Trichostrongylus colubriformis
TCCACCTACAAGCAAAATTATAGAATAGTCCTTTCCACCGTTTATACCAAGGAGGAGCGGGCCACGTTAACGAAACTGGCGGGCCGTATTAAAACGGATGAAGTTGTTGAAGAAGACGGCCTTAGGAGCAGGCCATATCAAAACAGGTGGAAGTTGTTGAAGAAGATGGCCTTTATAACCCCCCCCCCCCCCTCCGAAAACACTCCATTTCACCGGAACTTTTCCACGTAAAGTCTTCTTGGATGCGTAATTTTCACTGGGATTTCTCATTTACTGTTCAATTTACCGATGATACGTCTTGACTGCATGGCAAATAAATAAATAAATAAAAATCCTTACCACTGTCTTTATGTAGTAGAACTGCCCCAGGAACGGCAATTAAGGCTATTATCTGCCCCAAACTGCCCTGATAGCACGAAAATCCTAAATTAGAATTTCCACGAATATGTCTACTACCACACAGGACAAGCACAAGGTCCTAAAGGATCATAAAGGATCACAGGACATTTGCCCCTGTAGCCTACATGGCATAGCTACCCCATCGTCCCCTTTTTATGGACCTAATGACAGAATTGTGTTGATTGGGTTGGGAGTTGGGAAATGAGCAATGGATGAGTGCTGATTGAGTTGGAAAAGGAGCAGTGAATGGGATCTGCAACGATTGGAGCGATAAACGAAAATGGACGTAATGCGCTTCACATACAAGCAATCATGACGGACCGGAATGGGGAAGTGTTAAACTCGTCCGTTAGTCAGCCGCTGATTGATGAGAATTGTATTGGAATGACAATGACAGACATCTAAGCAACATCGATGGTAGTAGTAAATTGTGGAATCGACAGATTTCTTAACCAGTTTTTTATTTGAAGGAGAAAAATTCGGAAAATAAACAACCTGACTTTCAAATAAAAACAGTAACGATCTCAGCGGCCTAACTACGAATAAATGGCGAAAAAAGGAAAAGAATACATAGTATCGGCGACATCGGGTAAGGGAGAAGACGTCTTGAGCTGGTTTGACTTACTGGCCGCAGCATCTTTTTCCTCCTCTCCTCCCCCCTCGCTCCCATGTTTTAAGCAATTTCAACGAACGGAAAGGTATGACACTCGCAGATGGTCAAATTTATGATGATAAGGAAGTGAAGAAGGCTTTTCTTGGAAATTCAAAGGGATAGGGGGCTTATTAAGAGCACTGAGTGCGAAGGCTGGAGAAAAGGCACAAAGTGAAAATATAAAAAGATGATGGTTTAAGAAAAAGGATGTCCAGGAGCTCACACCAAAAAGTTCATTGCTATTGAAGAAATGAGGATGTGAAACAGGTTGTAAACGGTGAGATTAGGTTCTAATGACGACTCAAAGAATCGAAATTCGATCACGGTTTCAACATAACCAACAGCCCTGAGCGAATCCTGCCAAGCCCCGCGCCGTAGAATGGCGAAATTTTCTCTTTTGTGCTGTAATACGACTTTTCAGACAAAAAATTGAAATTTTCTAATTAAGATTGATTCACTAGAAGCACATGCACATTGGCCTGGAAATTAAGTAGATGTGAATGAGATCAGTATTCAACCATACAGAGAAGCGGCACAAGCACATGAAATCAACTGTAGCGATTTATCTACTTAGTAGTGCCGAAAATCCGAATAATCGGCTATTCGCCAGTTTAACAACAGGCCACCATAGAAATGACGAGTAAAATATGGCCATTGTCAAGAAAGGATAAAGCCATGACCAAAATCGCTGTAGGACTCGATGCCTATGTTCATTCGACAGACGCGGCTAGTAGGCGATGTCCGAGCAAAGCGTTGCTGAGTGTTGGGGTGTCCGTGGCTATGGCTGGCCGATTGCTGCTAGCTTTTCAACCGGTCTTCTATGCCCAATAAGTAGCAAAATACGTGAGATCCGCCAGCGCTCACATCGACAACATGTAACACCAGTGTTCCTAGTACTGCATGGTTGTGGGTGGTGAATAGCTCATGGGCCAATGAAAAACAGCCGAAAAGTTGTTACAAGTATGCTGAGTTATGGGTAGAAGCTTCGGTGTCGGACGGGACTCGAACCCGCACTTCATCCTTTCCGGGGATATGTGCTAATCCATTACACTACCAAGACCCTTTCACCTTAACTCAGCTCCTAAATGGTATATTCATCATAGCTTATCAGCACTCACTCGTGTAACGTGCATCGCGGGCTTCGGGCCTCGCACCGCGGGCTGAGGAGAAAAAGTAGCCATCAAAAATCAAAAATATCAAGAGAAAAAAGCGCTTTCCTTCGACGACAATCGAAAAAACGCCTCTGTACTACAGCGGAATGGTAGGAGTGGCAGATGATTTCGCTGTTCACTTTATCCTGGTATTGACAGTGGCGACCCTCATACCCTCATGATTGAGGGATCAAATCTCAATTCAGTGCCAACATCCTTAGGCTCCCTAATAATATTAGGTCGGTTAGGTGATACAAAATTGTACAGAAATTAGAAATGTCAAATTCCAGGTTAGTTGGGCTACATGAGTCACTGCACAAGTCACGTCACATTCAAAGACCATTACAATTTAGAGTGAGAGTGGAACTCATGGCGCATTGCCGAAAATATTGATCAGGGTCGAGTGCTCCAACCTCTTACCCTCAAACGTATTTCTCAATGGTTTTCTTTATATAAATCGTATTGTATCGTATTTTTCTGTCCTTATCGTATTTCTTGATAAGTGTTCTCCATTAAAACCTCCACCTTTTACTTTCTATCGAACAGCAAATACGGAGTAAGAATAATAGCATAACACGAATATTTTATACCAGTTGGCCTGACGCACACAACTGCGCGCGTCACACATGGAAGCATGCTAACTGGGCTTGATCGATATCGAGTAGAATTCCTCCCGTCAATCTCGTCCTTTCGCATCAATCGACGTCGATCAAGCTCATTTGCATGCTTCCATGTGTGACGTGCAGTAGTGTGCACCAGCCCAACTGGTATGTAAAATTCAGGGTCCCAGCTTTTCTGCGACGCGAGATATGCATTCTCCGCCATTCGCCTTTCAAGGCTCCTTATCAGCCCTTATCAGTTGCTATCACTTTCGTTCCCTCACTGTTGATGTCCCCTCTCCACTCTCCATATCACTTTAAAAATTCAGGGTCCCAGCTTTGCTGCGATGCGAGATATTAATTTCCCGCAATTCGCCTTTCGAGGCTCCTTATCAGTCCTAATCACTTGCTATCACTTTCGTTCCCTCACTGTTGTGTCCCCTTACCACTCTCCATATCACTTTAGAAATTCAGGATACCAGCTTTGCTGCGACGCGAGATATTAATTTCGTGACAGACAGACGGACACACACACAGACAGACATACTTAGCCGATTATATATAGTAGGATTTTTCTTAACTACCCTAAAGTCCCATAGATAAGAGCGGTTTGATTTACCGGGAAAAAAATTCTTAAAATTCTTTAAAAATTTTTTAAAAATTAGCATTGTTTCAAATTTCTCTCCAGCAGCAGTCACTCCCAATGCAACAGTAAAATTAGATTTCTCATAGCCGGTTTCGCAATTTCAACTTCGGGAGATCATAACTCGGCTCAGCCTGCATCTTTTCTTACAGAATAAGCACCATTTGATTTGCTACCTTTTGGAAGTATTATGGATATTTGCATACCTTATTTTGAAGAAGGGCTGATGATTCATAGAGCGCAAAACAAAAAAAAGTCGACTTCAAACCGCATAGTTAGCGCTAGATCTGGTGAATATGACAGACGAGTAATGGCTTCAGCCTTCAACTGCTTCAATTACTGGAAGAGGATTTGTGGAAAATGCGCTTGCGCATAGCTGCCCTGAGGGGTTCCTCGGCACCCATTTCTTTGGGTTTTTCCAAATCAAGGCTACTTGAGGTGGTTGGTTAAGCTTGGTTGTTGAGGGCCAATACTTGTGGATATCCCGTGCAAGTATGGGCGCTCATCGCTTTCTGTCGCTTTAGTTAAAGCGATTTGATCAATTGAAAACTCGAGCAACTCGTTCTCATTTCTGCACTTCTGAAACGAGGGACAAAGTGTTCAGTACGATGCTTCACCCACTCCCCCTGCAGCACTCACATTTGTGGCCACCTTCGCTGGGACTCAGCTAAAAAAAACTCGTGAAGTGAAGTCATCTAAAAAGTGCCATTTTCGCAGTACTTTATAATTTTCCTAATAACTCGAAAAACTTGTAACATTTCAAGAAAAGCATATATCCAGAAAGAGCAACTTTTTCTCTATCTAAGGAGCACAACTTGTAATTTAATTCATGTAGACGCGCTTCGAAATTTGAGTTTATCTTGTGAACGCGCGAATGCGGCCAGAACTTTCCTTACAACCTAATAAAAAACAGCAATAGAAAAAGTATAGAGAACAGTAAGAATAAAGGTAAAGTTGTGGGCTATCATTGCGATAATCATGAGCACACAGCGCCAAAGAAAAACGTATACAAACGTCAATTTTCATTTTCTAGCACAAACCGCTCTTATCTACGGGCCGCTCTTATCTATGGGACTTTAGGGTAATTATAAATGCACTCTTCCATATGGACTACAATATTCCGATCTATATCCCTGTTTTAACCAACATCCAATGCAAAAAAAGGTGTCTGATGAAAATCGTGCCACTTCTTCAATGGCCTAACCGGTTTGCGCCAATCTACAAGTGACACATTCTTGATATCATATGCAATTAAGCGTGATAATGATGTATCGGATTACATGTTACCATTTCTGTTCACAGGAAAAACCACACTTCCGATGTTCCTTAAATGGCCTCGGCGACAGATAACACAGCGAGCGGTCACAGAAATAAGGAGCTCCTTTAGCAAACCATCACTTCACCTTGAAACGCCCATCATTCACTCTTATTCCCATTTGAATGATGGCAATTGTATGTCTGTTGGTCTCAACAACAACATTCCCCGGATTCCTTTACCCATTTTAAACAGCCAAAAACGGAGGAAACACAGCTCCATCGATGGGGGTGATCGCTCAAAGCAGCGAACCCACGCTATCTAGATCGTATCCCATAGAGACTATCCATGCCCCTCTACCTTCTCGGTAAATGGTGCTGGACACAAAGGAGAAAAGAAAAGTCGGAATGATAGCCAATAGTCGCGGGTGTTGCTACACAGATACAAATAAAAATTATTTTGGAGCCCTAAATGGAAATTGAGTGCAGTGTACTATTCCGTGGAACAGACTGATTCCCTATGCAGTAGCGCTCAAAAGTCTTCTGCCGAATGGTTTTTCACTTGGGTTTTTCACTTGTAACGTTTTTGCGAGTGGACCAATCTAACAAGGGAAGGATACCAGGTCACCGTGGCCATTCGAGATGAGATGTATATTGCCTGATGCAGTTTTGAACGGTGATCTCACATCAGTTTTCAAAATCTGCAAAGCGATTCTGTGAATGGAGTTATGGAGGTTTTTCTGAATGAAGGGCTGCACGTTGGAACGTGGTTTTCATCACTGCGGCGGTAAAAGCGAGGGCATCCAAGTCTGTGGTATGGTGCAGATGGTATGGAGGTAAGGATTCGGACTCGCAATCGGCAGAGCACAGATCAGGTCTTGCGCTTGGCTCCTTTTTTGCATTTCATGAAATTTCTTCCTTGTGCTTGAGACGCACTTTTATGATGATATGCATGCATTTGAAGGTTCCAAATTATGTATGGGTTGATTTACTACCCCTATCTTCAGGATTGCAAAAACTCCGTGATCCAGCTTATTCATATGCAGACTCTCATAGCGCACGAATTAGGCGTTGTTGCGTAAAACGATTACGATATCCGCGCTCAGGGGGTCGACTTACCTCTCTGTGCAAATTTTCTGCCGAATCGAGTTTTTGGTCCAACTTCGGAAAATTGGGGGTTCCCTTTTTGGATTTCTTCTGCAAAAAATCCTGCAACCTCAACAGGACAATTTACACATACCTGTTACACTTGCCCATCGCACTAAACGTATGTAAGGAGCGCCAATTAAGAGCATTAGCTGGGCAAGGGTCAACGACTTCTCCCTTGTTCGATGTGCTGCCACGCAGTAGCCCCTGAATTTTTCCGAAATTTGGTCAAATTCTCTAATTGGGTAAAAACTTGTCCCTGGAGGTAATTTGACTCCCTGAACACGAAAATCACACTAGTTTTGCTTGAGAAGAATTGGCTCGCGCGCTATGGACTCCCGAACTTACCGTGTAACAGTATTTTTTGTTCAGAAATACCTCCATAACTCCATTCAGAGAATCGCTTTGCAGATTGAAAAATGATTTGAGATCACCGTTCAAAACTGCATCAGACAATATACATCTCATCTCGAATGGCTACGGTGACTTGGTATCCTTCCCTTGTAAGAGAAATTTTAGTATGTTGTACTTGGAGACACTGCATACTATCTGGTATCAACAACTATCACTGCCATAATTATACAGTGATGAAGTCATTCCGTAGGTATAGCTCTGCATATGATCCCAACCAGACTTTCTATTACACAGAGATAGGTTCTTGAGAGTTCATCGTCTACTCTACACTGGCTCAGAATGAAAATTGCTTGTCGTTGACTCTGTCCTTTGTTTAGAAGACTTCCAGCATTTATCTGATTCCAAAAGGTATGGTTTTGATCACTGGACCGCAGCCGTGATGGTAGGGCATGTGCATTGCACCGTCGTGAGAAAACATAAGGGAATAAATCTCGTACAGATGAAAAATATGCGATGTGGTCAGGCGAAAAGAAATAACGCAGCATAAATTGATCTGAAAATTGTTATCGATCCCACTAAACAAAAAGTGTTTTCGAGAATATCTTGCCAGCTCGTGGTCTATCCGATCTATCTACCCGCATCCATTCAAATTGAAGGTGATCCAATTCTTTCATGTCTTCTATCACTTTCTATCGTGTACTGCCACCATATATTAAGGGTTATCGCCTTAATGCCTCTGCTCTGTAGTGGTCTTGTCGACTGACGCTTCTTTCCATCGCATTTTACAATGCAGGCTGAAATAGTCTGTTTGTAATCCAAACATAATTGAACGGCTACCTTTAGGAATAAATTTCGTTTCGTGTTGCCTCCAGAATTATGGTTAAAAGCGTGTTGTGACCGTAAATTGTCAAATACTCCTTTTACTTTTCTGAAAAAGTACGACAGGATATTTCTAATTTTTCGATCGCGATAGTCTAAAATTTGTTAGTTATATAGTTTATGGGATTATGTGAATGATTTCAACATGTGTCACATCAATTTGTGTAGGTGTTGATCGGCACCAATGGAGCACAACGACCGTACGCGCCAAATTTTTGCGGTCAGCCGCCGTTCATTGTTTCGTTTTTGGTCGAGCAGCACTTATCCCAGAAATCCCCTGTTGTCACGCGACCAACCCATATTCGTCAGTGCGGAACGATTACGCCCTCTATGAAATTCTCTGGTCTTTTTTCAGAATTGACTGTTTTTTTTTCAAAAATTTTTCACAAATTAGGCACGTTTTATAAGCCAGCCTCTTCATAGATTGACGTATATGGTCATGAACTCATCTATATTTATCCACTTGAAACCGTATGTATTTGGAGTTATACGATTGACCCTAGAAACAACATGCACAAAATTTCCTTCACCACATTGGACATTTCTATGGAGCACACATGAAAGAAGCTCGGTTGAGTACGACTTCGTCAGAAGTTCGTTGGACATTTCTATGGAGCACACATAAAAGAAGCTCGGTTGAGTATGACTTCGTCAGAATTTCGTACCGCGGTGTGCGGCGTGCGACGCGATGCGTGAGCTAGGGACGCCTTATCCAGTAGGTATTCAGTGTGATCATCGTATTTTTGGCGTAGGAAATGGTAATAACCACGGGTACCAGCTGGATCAGGCCAATGAACGCGGCTCCGGCCTCTTTACAGTCGCTGAAATCGTGCGCTTCGCGACGCACGGCGTCGCATTGGACCAATGTGTAGGATGTGCTCATTCGCAGATGCACCGATAAGCCGATGAGCTAAAAACGTGGAGAGAGCCTGGACACCCAATCAGTGAGCATCTTTAACTACATTCGCCCATGCGCCGCCGCGCCCATAACGATAGCTGTGAAAACGGCCATAGGCGCCCCTGCCTCGCACGCATCGCATCGCACACCGTCCGCCACATGGACGTAACGATACACAGCCAAGGTGCTCAGTGATTATGTGGATGGCTTCTTCGTGCGCCTTTATTTTTATTCCACGTAGAACTGGAATGTTGCACTACTGTTCGACAGGTGTTTCGCTTGCGCTTGGTAATTCAGGAAATCTTAGTGTCAGATTGGAAGGGATGGATTTATAATGTGTTTCTAGTAACATGAAAAACTTAAATCAGTGGTAGGACCAAGGAGAAAAAGAGAACTGCGAATACATGGTCTCTGAAAACAAACCTCCCTCTCCAGAGGAGGTGATGCATGGCGAAACTCGCATTGAAAAAGCGCGGCTTGGAGTTTATCACGATCCCAGCACAGCGAGTCGTTCCGCAGATCAGTAGCCGGGCGAGTTGCTGACGAGGGGAATACAAAGTTTGCGGCCGGCGATCTAACTCCCCTTGCGTTTGCAATCCACCCCCGGCCAGTGACGCAGAGGGGTGCGATAGAGAAGGGAGTACTGGGTATCTATTTTCGGGTTTTTTCGCCATTTTGTTTCGTTCTTTCTCTCCAATTCGGTGTTTCTCTGCTTTTACATTGCTAGGCAAGCCTGCTTTCATATTCCCCAATCTGCCAAATTTTCCCTTCCCGGTGTCTTTATATGTCATGAAGTCATATTTCCGACAGTGTAACGAGCCTAAAAAACTAAAAACTGCAAGTTGCTGCATTCAGATTCCCTAGGCTAACATCCGATCGCTTCATGTCGCATAGTTATGTGGTCATGTTTCTTGGCTTTTTTCAAATAACACGTCATTTGTTTTTTGAAAACAAGCGGCCGTTATCAGTGTCTTCAATAATCGCTCAACAGTGAAATTTCTCATCACATTCCTCTTGCAGTCTCAGCAAAGTGAGTAATAACAGTTATTAGCTATTCTGTATTTTGCAGAAATAAATAACGGAGAAGAGAAGGTTCAGAGTGAGTATCTTCTGAGAAAGGAGTTTGTTCTGAACAGATAGCTACTACTATGACGTTTGCATTAGATCGCAAGGAAATTTTCGCGGCATTTTTGTGGACAAATTGTAGAATTATTCCTTTCTTACATCTTTCCTTTTTATCAAAACTTAGACCTTAATTTTTCAGAAATATTTTTTTGCACACATTTAATGGAAATATACCTCGCATAAATACATATTATGTTGAAAAGCTCGAAAAAGGTAGATTTCGAATGGAAGGACAATGGAATAAAATACAATTTTGAACTCAGCTTATCGCGGCGTTGACTGTCACGGCTTCTCACTGCGCCAGAACCGTACTCATGATGAAGTACATAGCTATAGAGTTCTCTCTTGAAAAACTGTCATTTTATCGCAGACATAAAAAGAGGAAGCTAAATGAACCTTTTATTTGTAGGGTCCACTATAGTTTCCTGATAGCTTTGGAAAAAGTTTGCAATATTTATCTTACAATCTATTACATAATTTCGCAATATTCACCTTACAATTTATTTGAGGATTCTCTTGTCCCGAATCTTCATGTAGGTCTTAATGTACTAGGTAAGGTGAGACTTGCGATTTTTATCCCAAAAGACTCGAAAAGGCTTTCACAAAATCGGTTGCAAAGAAAATAAAAATCATAATAAAGTAATTTTCTGCAACCGTTTTTGTTGAAGCCTTTTGAGCTTTTGGAATAAATTTTGCAAAACCCACAGTGTTCAATACATACACATTGACAATTTATTGAATATTTCTTTGTCGATAATCGCTGAAGCGATGGAAGATGAAGAGATTTCCCGCTGTGAAGTGGCTCGTTCTGAAAAACACTTATCGACCGCTTTTCACTCTTTATGGCATACGAAATTGTTGTTTATTAGGGGACAAATCAGGTTCTCGTTCTTTTTCTCTTTCACACGTCACTGCTGCGGTTTCTAGTGTAAGTGGCGCAGTGCTGCTACACACAATGACATTGTCCGGCTATTACGCTGCTACTGCTGTTATGATTACCTTCTAAGGGAGTATTTTCTTTGACTGAGCTTGAATATAGCTTGTTCTTTCTTTCATCCAGAGCTGTACCAGCAAATAAGCTTCTTTTTGATTGCGTTCAAGTCGCCTGGCGATTTGAATACTTTTTATCCATCATTTTCTGTCCTGATAGTGGTTTTTCAACCAGTTTGTCTTTTTCACTTAACTCGCTTTATGTGCTATTCTTCTATTTATTATGAGAAGCAACTTTGGGCGACAACGAGCCATAGTAAACGACTTTGCGGCGATAGCGAGCGACTGCACGCGGCAGCATGCGAGAACTCGGCTCGGAACTACTGTGAAGTTGAGCATGATGGCTCGCCCTATTAGAGTGAAATAATCACGAGATAAGGGCTCATACTATATTAATCGAAAGAAATATATTGTGAGATATCCATCAATGTCTGCAAGCGTT
Source organism: Trichostrongylus colubriformis (assembly GCA_963978905.1). Taxonomy (NCBI): domain Eukaryota; kingdom Metazoa; phylum Nematoda; class Chromadorea; order Rhabditida; family Trichostrongylidae; genus Trichostrongylus; species Trichostrongylus colubriformis. Next base: position 9,499,372 of record OZ022260.1, read on the forward strand.
TATACTCACAGTGGCGATAACGCGCGATATCACGCGACACAATCGTCCACAGTTATTGTGCGTTGTACGGCGACTATAGGCGATCGTGCATGACATGAAAAGATGACTGAGAGTGAAGTGGTGCGGGCATGACTGCCTTGAGCCATAGTGACCATAGAGCGACAGCAGGCGACTGAAGGCGATAATGCGCAACATCAAACAACAAGTGGCGAAAGTAAAACTGTGCATTTACACCCCTAACAGGGCATCAGATTTTCTGAGGTATACACCTCCCCCTACTGAAAACTTACTTCGACGATTCGAGCCCTCATTCATTCTACGACAGTTGTTTTCAGTATAGTCTATGAGAAAGGTCGTCAAATTTCATTCACATCCTCCCCGAATACGGCCCCTTTTTCCAACTCAGAATGCGACTGAACCTCCTCCTTCCCTTGATGGTTCCTCATTCATTGCTTGACTCTGGTTTCGAACGTAGCATGGCACTTCTCACCATTAGACATTAAGTAGGCAAGAGAATAAAGCGCGTTACGTAAAGGTGACAAGTGTTACTGAGACTGCTCGTGTTTTTTGACTCAGTTCCTGGTTTTTCTCCGAAATTTTCACTATCTCTTCGCATTGCTCTTCTGGTAACATCAATCGGCCCTGTATGACGATCCAGCCATGAGGGAAATTCCTTGTGATTTTTTTTATTCGATTAACGTTTCTGCAAATTGCCTCGTTGAGGCTGTGAAGTCGAAACACATAAAGGATACAAAGTGTCGTTTACCCTCACTTATATGTGTCGGCTTTACAGGCTCTGAAGAAGGCGAAATCATAATTATCTCGGAGGCTCAGCACAAGCGTTTTACTTATTTTCTTAAATGTCAAGATTAGTGGAGAGTCGGCCATGGAGAAAAATTGTTTTTCATGCCGTCCATTTACAAATTATACTGTCACAATCGTCGGAAATTGCCACGATCTCAATGGTGGTCACGCGGAGAGGGATGGCGGGGGGAGGGGGGTGGGGACATGGTCGCACGTATGATCAATGGGATAGTTAACCTGTCACACTTGTGATCGTTCCCTTATAACTATCGCGCCATCATTCAATCGGTTCCACTCTCAAACCCCTTGCACGAAACATTTGAAGTGTTTTTGATACGTACCGATTCACACTTTCAGGCTACCGCTCTGGATTAGGCTGTTTCTATAAGCTTTCCAACCCTAAAGAAAGTTCAAGGAATCCATTTTTTGTGGGAAGTTTATCAGATGATCTTTGCTGAAAAAGAAACCTTCTGTCAGTTGCAAATCACTTCATCGACACGTCCTTGATGTCTGATACGTACCGATTCACACTTTCAGGCTACCGCTCTGGATTAGGCTGTTTCTATAAGCTTTCCAACCCTAAAGAAAGTTCAAGGAATCCATTTTTTGTGGGAAGTTTATCAGATGATCTTTGCTGAAAAAGAAACCTTCTGTCAGTTGCAAATCACTTCATCGACACGTCCTTGATGTCTGATACGTACCGATTCACACTTTCAGGCTACCGCTCTGGATTAGGCTGTTTCTATAAGCTTTCCAACCCTAAAGAAAGTTCAAGGAATTCATTTTTTGTGGGAAGTTTATCAGATGATCTTTGCTGAAAAAGAAACTTTCTGTCAGTTGCAAATCACTTCATCGACACGTCCTTGATGTCTCTGTTTCTATGATAAAGCGATTGATTTCCACTATACTATTATAGAATCCGTCCACGAAAATTTCAATTTTATCATTTCCATGCAGTTGTGTTATAGTTGTTTACTACGGGCCACATGTAGTAAACACGCCCTGCCAGCGCTCAGTATGAACGCGGCCTAACGCCTAGCACATTGCCCTTTTTTCGCTCATAATTCTTAACGGAGAGAGAGTCCATTGCACGTCACCAGGTCCACCTATTTCATCATTTTACGCGTTGTGATGCTAGGAATTGCAGAAATGTGGTTTTTAATCCATTTCTTTTTTTACTTTTTGGGTTATCTTTCCTATCAGTCATTGGTGATGATGCCGTTGTAAACCGATAGTGACTGCTCTTCATCAAAATGACCTGCCACCACAAATCAGTCGGCCACTAATTCACTGCTACTTCGTGTACAACTGCTTGATTACCTTGCTGGTTGCCGCAACTTCCAGAACCTTTTCGAACTTTTGTATTGAGAACAGCTCTCGCAATACATACTACGACAGTTTTTCTAAATTATTCTACGACGTGATCGATATCTGCTACTAAAACAAACTCATCAGCTTTATACAAATACGCAGACACAAATATAAATATAAGTGTAAATATATATGTGATTTTACAATGTTCACATTTGTTATCTCATTTTCGTCATGGCTGACCCTTCCTCATAACTTTTATTTACATTTTTTGCCATATTATGGCATATGAAAGGGTGAAGACTGAAACAATCAACACTGGCCATTTCCCTTTGGAATGCGCCGGGCATTCTACTTCCATTAGGTGTTGTAGAGGCATTTGGGAGCGGTTTGGCCTGATTTATAGTGCCAGCCGATGAGCAGTGCAGCGATTTTTTCGTCATCCCAGACTAGTCTTGCCAATCCAAACTCGATGGGATACAGGATTCATTTGGCATTGGCAGGCATTGGCTTATGATCTGTTCACTGGGTCATGCTAGTGGGAATGGCGCCATTTGCCACTGCACCATCTCCTCTGCCTCTTACTGGTGTACTACCACATTAAGGTAGCTTGAAGTGATGACATAATCGGTCTTAGCTTCGTTCTATGCATTTTACATCGTGTTCAAAGGTCCGCACATGTTCTGAAGAATGGATTCGGCGTGGTTCAAAAAGAAATTAATCAAGGTCGTTATACCTGCAACGGATCGTGCGCGTCCTGGTCGGTTCCAGTGCGAGCCAGGTAAAAATATGCAAAAATTTTTGCGCAGTGATGAATTACGGTGTTTGGCATTTAACGATAGGCCTGACATGCGTCTCCGCTCAGACCACCGTGCTTGATGTTGAGAGTGGGTAAGTGAGATAGGTGGCTTCGTTGTGCCTAATTTCCACGTGATTTTCCCGCTCGAAGATTTCAAGAAAAAGAAGTCCTTTGAGTTTTCCTCACATTGAAACCAGCACAACACATATCCTGGTTTTACCCTGTTTTCAGTCTGTAGACAAATCAGAGAATGTCGGATTAAGAAAAGATTATGGGTAGGCGGTTTTGTGTACCTCCCACACACTGCACTCCTGTTCAAGTACCATTCTGCGCATGATCCGGCTTAACCAGTCCACGATTTTCTTGGAGTTTCTGTGTTCTGAATCATTTGATGCTAGTTCTGGAACCTTATCGATTGTGATAACATTTTTATTGTTTTAGTTGAAAATAAAAAACAAAATAAGTATTACTCAGAAAACTGCATAGAGCGGCCATGAAAGCGGTCCCTTCCTCGACATTTTGCGTGAACTACCACCTCCATCTCCAATTTATTCGAATGCGATTCTTGGAACTTTAGCACTTTTAATTGCATTTAGCTTAATTTATGTGTGTTTATTTTTATTTGGCCCTGAAAAGCTGCAGGCATAAGATACAGTCGAACTACATACTTCAATAAATACTCCAGCAGCGACAGTTGTAGTGGATGGTGTTTGAGATGAGGTTCCACTATGATCCAGGTCATCGCATAAACTAAAGAAACATAACGAGCGGCTCCATTTGCAAAGAAAACACCTCAGGAACAGGCGAGTGAGATGGCAACCGCGACCACACGCCATAGCTCGGCCATCCTGTTGTAGCAGGCAACTGACACGAAATTCGCTTTAATAGCGTGGATGGGAACCATGACTACGGACATATCTCAATTCCATATCTTAAGATCTCAACTAATCCTTTCCAATATGTAGTACAGAAATAATACGACCATCAGGACGGAAAAATTCACTTAAAGTAGATTGTTATGGTAAAAAGGAGTTGTGTAAGGCACAAATCGGGCCGGAAGGGGCGCCTAATCATGATCCGCCTTCAGGTCGTGGCCAAGTGCGAAGGCAGGGGTGCCCAATGGTGGTACACCAAAAAGCTGGCAGATATGTCCATCCTCACGCGGTGTCGCGCGCGGCAGGCGCAGGCGTAGTTTTCAAAACACAGGATCGCTATGCACCCTTCATCCTTAAAAACGACAGAATTGTAGAAAATGTTTGTTCAACTATACTTCTAATTTCTAAAAATGCCACGTATCAAAATCTTCGTTTAACCCGTGTAACAGTGACCATTCATCTAAAATTTTTACGCACTCTATTTCATCGTCACAAACATCCATAACATAAAAACTCTCACTCATCTCATACCATTCAAGAAGATGTTGACAGTCGCCTACTCAGAAATTATCATTGGCCTTGATGACAACTTCAGGAGGGAAGGTTTCTCAGGAGCAACTTTTTTTTTTGAAAATGGTCAAATAAGGGAAATCAGGTGAAAGTCGCATGTCTGCGAGGCTTTGTTCATCATCATCATAACAGAAATCAGAAAAAGTTTTTTCATTCAACCGCTATTTCATTGCCAAAACCATCGCTGCACTGAAATCACCGTTGAATAACGATTCTCCTCTCGCCGTTCGCTTTCCTCTGCCAGCTGTGAAGTTTCTGTGTTCGTCTCCCCTACGATCCCAACTCTACTTGTTACTCGCTCTTACACAATCTACAAATCACAGGTTTCTCAATTTCCTCCATGTTTGATTCTTTGAGGACTGCCCCTGCGTCTGCCGCGCGCGACGTCGCGTGAGGGCGAACTTATCTACCAGACTTTAGGGTAGTTTATTTGTGCATAACAGGGATGCAATACGCGCAACAGTATGTCCGCGAAAAGAGGCGGCAAAGAAGTGCCCCCTCTCCCTTCCCACATTTTGGCCTTTTGATTACATTTACTTTCTATTGCGGCACTACTCGGCACCTCTAAACCATGATCTACCAAATCACTCTTCATGCTTCGTATTTCCTTCGAATGAACGAAGGAGTAAAAAGTCCGCATTTGCGTTTTCTTTGTCATTTATTGCTTGCGTTGTGGTATGGTGCAGAAGCGTATACCGTACCGCGAAATCCATCCTTGTCTCCGTTCGAACCGCTGGTCTTTTACGACACGATCTTCAAAGCAAACTTCAACTTTCGCAATCGTTTCGTTTTACTGAAACAGTGCAAATCGAACTGGCTCATCTATCAGCTGATACAGTGCGAAACCGACTGTTTTGCTGTTACAGGCTGAAACCGGTGTCACCGGCTAGTCGAGCTGGTCGTTTTTGTCATATTTGAACTATCGATCAACCTCAATGAACAAATGGCAAGCATGAACTTTCCGTTGCCACCTGTGTGTTTTCCATTTCAGCTTGAGTTATAAGTCTTTATCGTGCAGTTATCTTCTTTTTCCTGAAATGTGCCAGGCACTCCTGTGCTGTACGGACTCGCGATGATATATTGGCAGTCTTGGCCTACATAAAGGACCATCGGTGTAGCCAATTACTGCACAATCAACTGTTTTTATTCTTCCAACCAGGGTACACCAGTAGTCGGATTTCCTGACATCGGAGGTTGTATTTTACGGAAGGTGGACGGGGAAGTCGTAATCGCAGAGGTCAGCAACGATACTAGGCTAGATGATAGGCAGAAAGTGCCGTTACTTGATTCGGTTATGTAGAAAAATATGGTTGACTTTGAGTGATCAGCCCTAAAGTTACAGTAATAAAATATATGGTAATACTATGCAATTGGGAATGGTTACTGATACTGTAGAGGATATGTACACAGGTGTTGGAAAGGGGGGTCGTACTAAAGCGGCCATTTTTCTGGCCATCTGAGTGTGACTTGCTTCCAGTAGAGTTTGTTATCGTTTTACCGCTCCCACGGGAGTGGAAGGGTTCATTCAGGCAGGGACGTGATCCGAAACTGTGTCCTCAGACCATGCAGTGGCCCACTTATCAGTGGTTCGCCCCTGTCAGTTATTGGTTGCATTCGAGTAAATTCTGTGAATGAACTCATCATTTTTATTTACTTTGTTTATTTGTGCGTGCTGTAACGCGCCATCATAAAATACAAAGCTATAGGTAGGGCTGAAGCAGGGCAAGAGATTGAATAAGGAACACTACCAATCTATTAAACTTTAGGTTCATAGCCAACAGCTGGTTTTTTCGATATATCTAGAGGCTTGCAACTGACAAAGAACTACTCGTTTTCAAAAATTTCGCTCAAAGAAGAGGAAGAAGAAGTTGCTATGTTCGTCAAGAATTTTGATGTCGGGATTTTCAGGGAACATGCTGGCATGTGCTCCTTCTTGGCGAAAACCAACGGCCAAACTCCTTTGTCACCTAATATGACATATCGAATCATCTCCTTCGGAAATTTCTTCTGGAAAATGAATCCCTAGCATCTCCCACTTTTGAATTCCTTGGCCGAGTTTTCTCAACGTTTTCCTTTCGTGAATTCCTTCCAATCTTTTTCGAAAGGACGTTGTCCACACAACGGGAACGCGGCCGGTCACCATGGCTGTTTGAGAGTGTATGGCTCTCATTGAAGTGTTCTCAGATTTCATTCACCTAACGTCTTTCAATGGCTCTTATCGGGTTTCATGTTGTAGTGACGGTGATTCGAATATTTAATAGCCCTACATAACGTTCACTGTGACGATCCGAATTGCACGGAGTCTCACTGATCGAGACTCAGTGCATATCGTATTTTTGCATGGGTTTAATTTGGAAACAACTGGTCTTCATGCGACTTCCTTATTATTTATTTGTTTACCTTCTTTTTTATTTGCTTATTTGTTTATTTGTCTATTTTTCTATTTCATTACATCACCAGACGTGCCAGAAGACAATGCAATATTGTTGGTACAAAACAAGCCGAGCGATGTTAAAAGAGAAAAAGAAAACTGAACAGCATTATGCCACTGCCTTGGCAAATTACCAGCTGATAAGATATTTAGACCTGAATATCAAGAACGACTGCAATCAACAACTGGGGCTGAATTAAATAAGGGAATGAAGCAAGGTATTGATGGCGACAGGCTTTTGAATTGGGTGGTACTCACTGGAGGATAACTAGTTAATAATAAGGTATTGGTACTTTTGTTGAAAAATACTGTTTTATGGTAATTTTGCATGGGTTTATTATTCTGGAAAGAAGTGATTTTCCTTGAACTTATTTTTTTAATTTATTCATTTTGTTTATTATCGGTACTTTTGACGAGAAATAGGCTCTTTCTGTTAAGGTGATGACTTACATCTTCTGTCAGTGATAGAAGTTGTGCCTATAGGTACCTTACATTAGTGGCTGTTTGTGGTGTGGTGATGTCGAGAAACTTGATGGCTCTTCAGTTTTTAGGAATAGTTGTATTGCCTGGACGATTTCATAGTAGGTGCAAAATCATGGCTCTGCAATGTTGATTAATTGTTATCATTAGCTATCTCCAGTTACCATGTTATCATTAGCTACCTCCAGTTACCAAGGAGCAAAATCAATCGTTATCACTGACTACTATAAACTATAATTAACATTGTTTATTACTCTGTTCACCGATGTTGCTGCTGTCAGGAAAGTTGATTTATGAGGAAAATTTTAGGCGGGACTATGTTCCATGATGCAATTATTAGGTTGTTCGGAAAGAAATGCGCGTTTTTTTGTCCATCTATTTCTCTTCTACTACAGAAGATTTTGTAAAACAGTTTTGTCTGTTAGAAAGAGAATTTCATTGCGCATCTTTTGAAATGCTTTTGTCTATATCTACTTGTTTTTTTTTTCGAAGAAAAAATTCAAAAAAGAATTTCAATTTTTTTTCAAAATTTTGAAAAAAAAATTTCAAAAAAATGCAAGATTCAATGCAATAAGCGGTAAATATTTGTCGCCATGCGTATAATGTTTGCAGAAAGATTTGGCTGTATAAAGTGTCGGGCAAAGTTCCAGCGTTTAAAAAACGGTAATGAAAGCTTGGATGACGAAGAACATGGGAGTCGGCCTCAAGTCGTTGAAACTTTTTTTTTCTTTGAAAAAAACCAAGTAGACATAGACAAAGATATATGAAAAGATGCACAATAAAAATCTCTTTCTAATAGATTGAACTGTTTTGAAGAATCTTTTATAGTAGGAGAGAAAAATGGACAAATTCAACGCGCATTCCTTTCCGAACAACCTAATAGCTCTCCGAGCCCCGTAATAAACTTGGAAGACGAATGTCGACCTTATTCCTGATTCTGATCTCTTCCAGATCGGAGACTGCTTTTTCAGAGATCATTGAATAATCAGGTTAGGCTGGATTACTCTACGAATAACGAATGCGTCGATGCAATTATCGCCCCCACGAGTGCATACACTTACATTCTATCCATCCACTAACGAAGGTCCTGAAGAGACCATCAGCTGAGCCAACTTCTTCAACGTGCCATCCGATCTTATCCAAATCCAACTGCTAAGTTATACGAGAGAAGCGAGCAGTAGTAAGCGATCCTGGGCGATAATACATGATAGGATGCGATAAATAGTGATAGTTTGCCAAGGGAAGTAACAGCATTACGGTAAAATAACGAGAAATATAGAGCAGCATTTAATGTTAGTAAGTGGTAAGAATCGGTAACAATCGATAGTGGACCGTAATGGGCAGTACTGAAGAAATGAGGATTCGGGGCGCTAGCTAAATTGTTCACTTGGGTGGGAGTTACCCTACGAATGAATTCTTGAAAAAGCGCCTATAACATCAAAGTCATTTTAGTGGTAATATTCGAAGATATCCTGCCCGATTTTTGCTTTGCAAATTTGCTATGCTTAATCCAAAAGCAGGCTGGAGCGATCTTAAAGACAGTGATAGGGGTAATGTGGGTAATGAGAACTCCTAAGCTGGGTCACGCAAATGAACTAGGAGTCTAAGAAGACTATATGTGGCGAAATTTCCGATGGGACAAAATGCCTCTGGCTTTATAAAACCCGTCTTCTTCAACAGCTGCCACTTATTTTATCCCAGCCCTCCCCTTTTTTTCGGCACAACCCGCCCTTTTTGTGAATAAACGACGGGAAGGGGGTTTCGCTTCTTGGGTTTTTGACCGTTTCATTCCGTTTTTATTCACTTTCGTACTATTAAGCACATCGACTTTCATGTTTGATGAACTTCCCATATTCGGCCCAAATTACCCTCATCACTGAATTTAACTGAAATTATTTCGGTCGGTCGGATTAATTCTGAAACAGGAGATATCGCCAGTCACAATCACTTCTGTATTCCACTACTAGTGACTGATGCATGGCGTACCAGAACAGATCCTATGTTTTATATTAGGTTGTTCTGGTTCGATAGCATTTATTTTTGGACGTCGAAGTCATGTGAGGGCAAAACTCTGGAACTGAGTGTTTCAAGATCCGTACACATTCGCCATCAAGGGAATATGGTCCACACTGACTTCATCTTTCAATAACGTGCCGGAGATGGACGAGATGAACGCTAGATCGGGCGGCTTTTCTTCTACACTACCGTTCCGGCAAATCCGCGGATGAGGCCTATCGGCTCTTGCTGGAGGAAATGAAGGATCAAGCACCTTCTCGAGCGACGTGCTTCAGATGGTACGGCATGTTCCAAAAATGTCTCGAAACTGTAGTCGATCGGGACGTCCACCTACACAAAAGAAGCAGCTTACACTTGCCATTTGTTAAAAACGATTTGACGTTACAGTGCACAACTTGCGACCTCCTCATTACTTTCCGGACAACCAATACTTTGACATGATGCACATTATCGAAAATAGATTGTTCTTATAATGCGTATCATGTGCTATGCCATCTCTGATGACTTAAAGACAGTGTTCGGGATAATGTGGGTGACAGGGAATCGCATAAGGAGGCATTGAGTGAAAAACTACGGGTCTGGAAGGCCTATGCATGGCGAAATCCCCCGCGGAAGGCGCCCCCTTTAGCTGTGGCGGAGGCGGCCTCGTCAGGACAAGCCGCCTTGGACAAGGACAGCCCGCCTCCAGGCGACGTGATTAGTGGTTGGTCACGGTATAGTTGGTCAAGGAGATCGGCAGGATTGAAAGTATCGCTGCGCGCTTTCTCACTTTTAGCTTGAAGCCACCGCATGAAAATAGATGCTGTCTCATTTCCGAACATCCCTTCATGTTGACGTCTTGGTAATGCCAATGGAAAACCTATGCGGACTACCTGCCCCTTGACGGAAAGGTCGTCCGCGCCTAGAACCAACGGTGGGAAGAGGTCCTATTTCTCGAGTTTTTGGCCATTTCCATGCGTTTTTTCTCCACCGTCCTGATACTAGACATCTCGGCTTTCATATTCACTACTTCTTTAACTTTTCGTCCGGATTTTCCCGAAAGCTGCCTTTAAAGCAAACTGCAGGTTGATGAGCTACATATTACATCTGATCTGTTGACGTGGTTTCTCGGGCAGCGTGCGAGGCACTACTCATTCAAGTGTTCGGGCTTATTGCGTCTCGCTCATTCTCAGTACTCATCTCGGCAACTCAGGGAACAATGTTGCAGTTCTCTCGAAATTTTTCTCCACTCAATATAAGGACAATTTTATTCTGGACTAAGATTCTAGTGTGCCCTTACTCTTACTCAAATCTTTCAAATTTCCAATTAATTAAAATAATTTAGCATCGCTTTTTTTAAATGACTCGAATTTCACTGCCGCATTTCTCCAAATCAGGTACTATCTGAATTTCCACTTAGGTAGTCTTGTAATGGGAAACTTATTTATCCCAAGCCTTCCCTCTATTCATATTTCTTACACGGATTCAAGAGGAAAAAGTAAAGCTGTCAGTTTCTTAGTTTTTGATAGTTGCTGAATTCGAGGCATTTCCTGATGCGAAACTTGTTGCGAGGACGATGATGAGTTCTCCGCAGATCCTTCGGTTCGAAGAGGACCTGAATTCGTGCTTCATGGTTTCCAGGCGTTTGCTCGATATAGGTGTCGAGGCTAGTTCGCCCAGTGATGGGTCATCTCTTAAAAGAATGGTGCATGAAAAAAAAGAGCCTCCGCATATATTTATGCGTATTTGCATAATTAGGGCCGCTTGCAAAGTTCCACGCGAAAAAGTGAAATCTGGCTGAGATACAGCTCCTCAAAGTGGCGGAGGCCGAGGCGGGGCCTCAGGGTAGGTGCCCGCCCCGTCCACCGCGGTCGGAGACGAAGAGTGGGACTGTTAGCGTAATTTTATGTTCTCTTTTCTCGTCTCCGAGTGCGGCGGACAACGGGGTGAGCACTTACTCTGAGGCCCCATTCCCCCTGCCCCCGTACGTCTTCCTAAGAAGCTGTATCTTAGCCGCATTCTCATTTTTACGCGTAGAACTTTGCGTGCGGCCTTTATTAAGCAACAACATAAATATATGGGTGATAGAGAAACTCATTTTTCCGTGCACGCTTCCTTTAGGTCTGGAAAATGGGTCAGAATTATAAAAAATCTCGCAGAAGCAAGCCTGGTCCAGGTCTGCGGCAGTACCCTTACCATTGGGCTAGTTCGGTGGGAGTGTAGTGCCCATCAGGGCAGGGTGCGAAATACATATGCAGAAGCAGTCTACTAACTGTACGGCGGATCACCAAGGTACTCTGCGTTTCACCATTTCACCGTCTGCAACCGATTTTCACCTTCGAAGGTGATATTAAGCTTTAATATCTCTGCAATTTGCCTCTGTACTTCAAGAATTGATCGTAAGCCGTAAAAGCTATCCTAAATGCGGTCTAAAGGAGATATTTGGTGAAATATGGTGTCGAGGGCATTCATTATCTCGGTGGAGCCCAACCATTGGGTCATTCCATTAGCAATGTCGTTTTTTTCCAACAAAAATTTTTCTGATAAATTTGCAAATTTGTGGAGCATTTTATACATCGTTCGCAAGCGATTTTTCTGCTGTACAATATGAATTTTTGGATACTTTATGATGGCGGCGCGCCTTTTTAAGCAATTTATATGGTGGAATATGTAGAAAAGGAAGGCTAAGCACGAGACACATGATTGATCGATTTTTCTGGAGGAAAGATAGTGTTTTTCTGATTAATTGCCGGTTTCGTCAATTTTTGTCGACTAAACCAATCACTTCGCCCTCCTGAAGATCGGCTGTTTTAAGATGAACGAAAAAAAACTAAACATGTAGAGCAGGAAATTCTCTTTCGATTGATATGTGAATGCCACACGAACTTGTGACTTTCTTGAGAAAAATTTTGTTCAAAAAATTAAAAAAAATGCGACACTGTTTAAGGAGTGACCCAATATAACTGTCACATTTTTTAATGCGTCAGCGTCACAATTCATATGACATCATTTGGGTGTTTGGTCAAGGAACTCTACCAGAACCTCCTTATCACTACCTTCACTGCCACCGTTCACTTTCGATTTTATAGCGTGATAATATGGCGGTCTTTCCTTTCATCATCGCTTTCACATCACACTTTCACAAATACTAGATGACGTTTACCCACCTATGCCTTCACTAAATCCTAAGGTTAAGAGATAGGGGAGTACCAGGGTAAGGCTACCCACACCCGCTATGCCAGATCCATGAAAGGGAAGAAAGCGGAAATAGGGCTGTATGTGAAGATTCCATTTTTATTTTATTGATGAGATAGACTTCGGTTGACGTCACGTTGATGTTTTTTCATAGATAATATCGCGAGCTATTAGTCATCTCCTGACCATCTACTGTATATGTCCCTACCGCCTGATTTAACGTCACATTCCTTTCGTAGAGTTGTTTTTGCTATACTTCGAACTTTCCAGAAATATCAGAGTAGTAGCAGCGATGACTCATTCTTCGTACTTTCCCTTTTCGACGCACTTTCGTCAGGGAATCGTTCCAAACTGAATTTTTTGGTTAATACTATTGCAGAGATGACTTATATGTAGCCGTGCCATGAATCATACTCTTATAATCCTACTGTATAATCTTCTTCCCGCCACTTTATTTTTTTCTGTTTTTTTTTCATTCTGGAACTGTTGGGTTGATGCATAATTACTGCAGCGTACTTTCAACAAATTTCTCAAGCGTAGCGATTGAAATGCTTCAAAGTATGAATGCAGTTTTCGGCACGCATTCTCGTTACCTAAAATAAGCAGTCAAAGTTATCCTCAAAGCGCACACACAAAATATGAATAATTTTAACCGAGAAAAGGGCGCGAAAAGCTGCAATATTTATGCACTGACTTGATAGGTCGATTTCCTTTCATTTTGATAATGGAATTTGGCTCTTTTACGAAGTTTGCCGGTAGTTTTTAATATTCAATTGAAATAATTTAGCTTGCTTTTTTGAATGACTCGGATTTCACTGATTCAGTTCGCCTGATCAGGTGCTATCTAAAGGTCGACGTGGGTTATTGTTTGGTTTACTTACAGTGATGGGCTCATACTGGCTGATGTTCATCTTCTTTCTCGGCCGATCCCAACAGGGCTCAGCCACTTGTCTTGAAATCCGTATGATCTCTGTGGAAGTGGGGTTGAGTACGCTGTGCAGTCGTCGAATTTCGATTCAGTGCAACCCCTTGCTATCCCCTCTCCCCAAGGACCACCTATGGACCGATTTTTGGCCTTCTGGATAACATTGATTCAGCGTAAATATGGTGACTTTGGGTTGTTTCGCAAGAAATGCACTCCCCTTATACCCACACTACCGATTTTTTCGTAATCGAAAATTCTTTGAATGAGTCAGTGAATCCTGTTTGATTTCCAGGCCCAATGCACTTTACTTCCTGGGGAGAAGGTGACCGACGTTTAACTGGATTTTCAAGTGAACACTCAAGAAAAGTGACTGTAGGTAACCGGTTTGAGTGAAAGCAATGAAATTCCCTGAGTACATTAACCTTCACATATTGCAACCCCTTTAAAAGGTTACGGTAGGGTTTTTGTGGAGACTGTCATATTGTGGCCAAGGGGAAGCGGGTCTCTGGTACTGTTCAACCATGCGTTCCTTTAATCCATCTTCTAAATAAATATAAGGGTTTGAATAGTGATAGGATACTGTCATTCCTACCTGTGGTACCGTAGGGTTTCTTTTCGATTCCTTGTGGCTTCGCATACACACAGCTGGTCCTGAGTTATGCGTGAGTCGAGCCAAACCCAAAGACACCGAAACGGGAGCACTTCGGCTCACGGTATGGGGTTACGGTGGCTTGCAGTTGCCACCGTAACCCCATACCGTGAGTCGACACCTTGCCAAGACGTCGAAAGTGAATTCATTAGGTTATAATTGTAATCACACTTTTTCTCACGCTTTCGCTTATTCTTTATTTGATTATTTTACTTGTTTGTTGCTGTGTGTTGTTCCACTTTTCACATATCACGAATGAATGAAATACACTCTACGAGACAACAAATGACATCTCCACGGCGGCTACTCGGAAAATCAGTGTGTGCAGTTTGAAGTGATACGATTGTGATGCTTACACACACTACAGCGTCGCGCTTTTGAACCCGGGTTTTTCCCTCGACTATCGCTTCTAACCTTGAATGTTTGTTACAAAATGATCACTTCTTTGCGTGTTTTTCATTCTTCAGACCCCTTCCGGTTCCATCAAGGGGATGAGCCAGTCGAGGAGAAGAGTTCTTAAGTTACATCCAGTTTTTTCAAACATTTTTTTTGAAATCCGGAGCTCCATCACCCCTGTTACCTTCCCCCCTCTACACTATCGAGTCCTCGACGGGGGTCTGGATAGCAGAGGGATAGAGGGGGAATGTTAGGCCTACAGGGAGTGAGGGGAAATATTAGGCCTAAAGGGAGTGAGGGGGAATGTTAGGCCGTAGTGATGCAATCTGTTCCTTTTTGGGGCTGAGCAGGGAGAAGAAGGGGGACCCATATGGAAATCCTTTCAAGGGTGGGAGTCATATGGACGGTTGCTTGACTCAGTGGTGACTTCGGAGATTATCCAATGATTCCTAGTTTGCTCTTATTGGTAATCCCTCGGAAAGATGGGGGAGGCTATAGAGAATCCAACTGGTTTCTTCAAAAGTGCGCTAAAAATGATGGAACTGAATGGATTTCCATGAAACTGATGCGGTGGTTTTGAAGTGTAATCAGGTGATCACTGATTTTTCCGGATCTATCATTCGTCAACTTCGATCCAATATTTGATGACTGTGATGTGCATGGCTCATTCGAAGACTCAGTAGTTATTATCATTTTCATCACAGAAGTTAGGTTTTCTTGATTGTCCAGAGAGCACGCGACAAGAAACGCGAACTTACTTGAGATCGATGAACGAGGCGTTTTGGCTCACGGCCAGCGCATAATGTCTGGCGCAGCAATTTTACAACGTGATCTTTTCGCAATGCGAGACAATTTTTGCACCCATTCATCTTCCAGAAAGTGCCATGCACTGCCATTCCATGTCAAGAGATGGCTTAGAAATGGGCAGTTATGAAGGGCTTTTATTGTCATAATTATTTATGTAGATGTCAGCATATATTTATATCACTTTATACTAGCTGATGTGCCTAATGTTAGATGTAACTCAGCCCGATGAATGATCTTGCGCTGCTGAAAAAAAAACTAAATTATTGTATTCAATTATTTCTCTAGTTCAGAGCATGACGAAGTACATGGCGTATATATGACCAGTTGGATGGGGCACAGTACTATTTGCGTATCATCATGGACATCAGTGGGTCGATCGGAATTGCTTTTTTTTATAAATCTACCCAGTACCTATTACCACACCACGCTCCGCCCATTGTGGGCGGGTTTTCTCTCAATCTGAGTGCTTTTAAAATGGCTTGGACATTGTTCATTTTTGCCGATTTTTTTTTCTTCGTCTCAAGGCTCGTTGGAACCGAGTCATGAATTTCTGTCATACGGACCCCCACTCAGGGTGCTCTCGCCCACTGTGTCCAGGCCTCTTTCACGAGTGCTCATGGCTGACCTTGATTCATCTTTTCCTCGCGTTTGGGCCATTTCCGAACCGAGTGAACAATTTTCAATTCGAGCACCGGACGTTCCAGAACACGCCCCGCCCATCGTGGGCGGAGCTTAATTTGGCTCATGTGTGGTCTTTATTTCTTGTCCCATGTCCTACCCATACCACACTTGTCTCTATCCCTAATTTCGTGACAGTCGGACAGAGGGGGGACAGATGGACGGGCGTACAGACAAACGAAGCGTTTTATATATGGAAGAGATTCATCTGAGCGCACTTAGCAAGGAGTTACATCCTTTCCAACACCCCGTAGCAGTCATTCTTCATGCAGTGGATTTCGCATATCAGCATGCATTACTTCGAAAAATTCCTTTTCCAATTTCTTTTCGGATTCTCCTGAGACATCTCAGAACCTGACCCGAGGGAAAAGTGACATAAACCCACGAACAGCTGTTACTGACTTCCGGCATGCCGTGGTGTAGCCGGCGGTAATGGGTTCGCATTCGATGCTGATCAACGATGTATTTCATCGCGTCAGTTTTGTAGTAACATCCCCCGTCTTCCAAGGTGAAGCTTCTGATTACCCTCTTTGGTTCATGTTTTACACAGCTTTTACATTGAGTCAATCTTGAGTCGGAATTTTCGCCAGAAATTGGCAGTGTGGTGTGGCGGTAACAGGCGTTGCTATCACTCACAAATGATCGATTAGTGGCTAAGTTTGATTTTTTTGTCGAGCTAACCTCGCTAGTAGTAGCAGTTTTCAGTCGTTGAACGGTTTGCCGTATACCTCTGCTGTACATCAAATTTAAAATCCACAGATCGAGTGCACGGCGCATCCCCTCCCGCTGTAGAGCGGCTTCTTATAGTACATTCCAGTTTACAATTTAAAGCTATCGTCCTTCAAAAGTTTTTCATTTTTTTCTGAAGTTTTCCAACTCCCTATGATCAGAATCTCTGACGTAACGCGCTTTCGGTAGTGCTTGGAGTAAGCCGTGCACTGGGCTCTTAAACGGCATTGTAGAGGCGTATAGAACAGGTCTGCAGAGTTAATCAGGGGACCAACAGAGGACCAAAAACATTGCTTCAGTCCAGTCAAGTCGATGGGCTGTCAAGCTATCCCAAGAATTTGTGGCATCTCAGTAATTTCGAGCAGGAACCGAACCTGTGAGTCGTGCAAACGCCGAGTGGCGCCTTCAGCCATTGCACTATTCAGAGTTGTAGAATGACTTCATTTTTTATTAAATTTAATTTTAGTGTGGGAAAAGTTTATCGAGGTAGGAAAATATGTATGTGGGCGAAATAAAATTGCTGCTCACTTCTTGACAAGTTGGAGTGAGCCGTGTTCAGACGTATCCTGCTCTGAACGAATGCTCCTGAAATTTTTTCTTCAAGTTTATCACCGTATCGCAATGCAATCAATTCACGTTTTCCATCCGTCAACTGATGTGATTACGTGTGCTTGGACTGACACCGACCTTGGGTTACCCTTTTGAAATTATAAAGACTTTTTTTACTCAACTTCATGTATAATGGAGAAGGCTGGTTCTGAAGAATCTCATAAGTGGTGCTGGTGCGGTTTTAGACCCCCGTCAGACTCTGCGATTTGCGGTTTTTGCGGCGTCGCACCTTGGCACGCGATACTGCGACCTGGAGATTGTGCAGTGCCGCAACTTCGCGTGCGAAAGTGCGACGTCGCAAAATCGCAAAATCGCAATGTTTCAGGGGGTTGCATCTAGAAGGATGGGGATGGAGAATCTCGAATCTCGGCATGAAACATGATCGTTGAGGTTGATTGGGTTGGGTATACCTAATCTCAAACGAGCACTTCACCCATAAGCACCATTCTAATGGGGTACTTATCCGTTTCGAGAAAATAGAAAAGGACCAGGAACTGCGTCGGTTAAAGGGGTTCATTGCATTTTGTCCTGCTAGTGAAACTTTTCTCAAGGCTTTCCCTCTAGGTTTCACTATCTTTTCCTTCTTAGTGAACATTTTGTGTTTTACTTCAAGAATCTCTTCAATGTACTGGTTCGCAACGCTACCGTATACCATTTCCATCTGAGACCAAGGTATTATTCTTAGGCAATTATAAGCAACCTTCATTACTCTCCGCTTTTTCTCCTTCCTACGCAAGTCGATCGTGGTGAACGATGCCATCATCCATTTCGTTCGTAGTAACACTCTCCTTTCCCTGGGGCGGTGCCTTGAACGAGCCCGCTTCTTTCGGTTGGGACCGATTGTTACATTGAGTTTTTGAGCCTCTTTCACGTGATGGCGTTGTGGTAACAGATGTCACCGTCGCTTGCTCGTATTTTTTGAAAGAGGGATAGGTTGACTAGTCAGAGGCGCAGATCGAACCACCGGGCAGCCGGCTTATGTGTATGCGACAGCAGCGCGTTTTAGCGCTACGCCAAGCGGGCCGCTTCACATTCACAGGATTTCGCGTGGCTGTAATGCTTCCTTGTTACTGTACTATTGGTATCAGTGGAATATGAACGTAGCACAGCTCTTTGCAACCAGTCGAGTCAAGGACCAAGTGATATGGGGCAGAGGGGGGTGTTGGTGGTACACTATTTCACACCCTCAGGCGTAGTGCGCATCAGTTATGGCGCTGTTTGTAGTTGGGTTTCAAGAAGTAGAAATTATCCCGTCCCGGGTCTTATGTCACTCAAAGGACATGGAATCGCTGGGCCCCAACCGCACACTGCTCTCCTAGATCGCATGAATCGCCCCGCACGTTAGACGCCATGCCGCGTAACTGTCCTCACGACATAAACCGCGAAGCGAAGCTTACCTGATGCTTCCTTTGCTTACGTTTGACGTAATGGAAAAGTAGGTGGATCTTTTTTTCTTACAGTCTCTCTTGGGAGGACGTTCTTTTGCTCGCAGTGAACGTCTGTCATCCTCCGCAGAGGGTAAAAGCGTCTTTTTAGTCTTAATTTGATTATTTTTAGAATCTTTCATATTCGACTCTCTTTTAATCTTAGCTTAGATAGGCACACTGGCTAGTTTTTTGTTGAAGCCTTTCAAGATTCACGATTTTAATTATTCGAGGCTAACGTTTCAGCCTCTTTGCCTTCTTCAGAGCCTGAAAAGTCGAAAAATAAACTTGAGACCTAATTCACTCACAGACCTTCACAATACCGAGAACCTTTCAACAGAGCACTAAACCAGCTCTCGGTATCGATCAATCTCTGAAGCTCTGAAGAAAGCGAAGACGCCGAAACTTTAGCCTCGAATAAATAAAATCGAGGATCTTGATCATTTTTGTTTGAGCGCGTTTATGGCTCAATTTTTAATATATCAAATGTAGTGCAATTTTGGCATTGCATTATTGTGGGTGGTAAAAAGCGTAAAAAATCCACAACCTTCTGTGAAAACCTAGTATTGTCTCTGAAGGGATGATCACGGTTGCGATGGAACTTTCAAAGGGGTGCACGGCGTGTACGTATCCGTCCTTCTTGGCCATGGTTCGAGCTTCTTAGTCTTCCACCTATCCTTTTGCCTAACCACCGTAAAGGCATGATTTTTCTTCCTTTCAAGCTGTGTAGCTTTCCCAAAGGTCCCCCCCCCCCTCGACGTCACTTCTGTAAACTTCAGACACACCCGTGTCTGATCAGCAATTCTTCAAGATTTTCAGAAAAACACTACTCGAAAGTCTCACCAACGGAAAACGACCGACATTTTTCGTGATGGGTGAGAGCGTTGTTGACTGGCGTCACGTCGCTATATGTCACTGCATTTATGCGTCATTGTCAAGCCGTCAAAACACTGTCCTGATTCATCACAGGTTTCCCCGTGGGCCAGAATGGCGACATTTCCGTCACACGTCCGATGCCACAGGCACATTTGTCAGTTTCGGATGGCATTTACATACCCGATGAGGTGTTACTACACACACACAGGGCAAAGTCTAATGCAATCCACCCTAATGTGTGTCGGTGATTAGTTTCTACCCTGCATCAACCTTTGATCAGTCAGTAGTAATTGGGCCATTTGGATAAATGGCGCATTAATGAAGCCTCTCAGCCAAATTTTCTGCAAAAATGTGTCCCACTTTTTCTTGTGGGAAAAGTTATACTCGTTCTTCGCTTTCCGTCTTGATGGGAAGATGTGTACTATGACCTCAGGCAATATTGTAAGTTCAAATTTCAGTTGAGCCTTTCTAAGGTGTACTCATTTTTTTCTTGTGGGAAAAGTTATACTCGTTCTTCGCTTTTCGTCTTAATGGAAAGATATGTACTATGACCCCAGGCAATTTTGTAAGTTTAAATTTCATCTGAGCCTTTCTAAGGTGTCTACATATTATGGTCTCTAACATCTTTGCAACTTCGAGTATTTTCGTGTATGAAGAAGAAGCCAAGTCATAGCCTAGCTCCTTACCCATTCGAGTGTCATCGCTGAAACCTACACGTCGAATCTGCATAGCGCTATATTATATGCTTTTGTATATTCTAAGTTAAGAAATAATCATATTTATCATAAATATATCATATCATAAGTGATCTCAATCATAGTTAGAAAATAGGTGTGAAATATATCGAAAAAAAAGAAAAAAAAACATAAAATAAGCATATAAGTCATGGAAAATTTCAATATCACTGAAATAAGTAGAAATTGGAATAAAGTGAGCGTTAATCATTTCCTTCTGTGGGATGCGCCGCGCATTCTGGTTACATTCAGTATCGCGGTGGCGGGTGAATGCGATGTAGCCTATACAGTGACTTGCAACGTTACATAAAAAAATTCATGCATAATAAACATAAATAACTATAGTAATGAATAAAATAATAATTTATTAATTTTTTTTATATAAACATACACACTCTTCTCCTCATTACTGAAGAGCACAGACGGAGAAGATTCACCACTGCTTGATTCCCGCCTGAGAGCCGGTGCGTAACGGAAACCTTAACTTCTTGTTACAAGAACCCCCCCCTCTCCTCCAAAAAAAATTCCCTTCGGTTTTTGCTTTATCATTTGGGGTTTAACACTTGTAAGGAACGTTGCAACACTTATGGTAAGGCCAGGGGCGGCCGATCTACGATTCAGAGTTTTTACCCTCGTGGACGAGTCTGGTACCAATTCACCGGTCCCGGAGGGATAGAAGGTTTGGGTGGCCTGGGTGGGCATTGATGTCGGAGTTGATCTCCGCACCATGTGAATGGGAGTGCGCGCTACCTGTCACTACAACACCTCCGCCCTTAATGCTTTATACTCATTCAAATTACAATTCCTGAATCGTGAACTAAATTTCCTTCACGAGTGGGAGAACCAGGTATTTTGACCCCATCCTTTACCCATGAGTAGCTGATATTTTCTCTGAAGAATAGATCCCCTGTTGGTTCAAAGGGGCGTTAGCTCGTCGACTGGGTTTTTACCTAACGTTGAGCGAAGGGAATGTGTAAAATGATTTTCTCATCGCATTGCGATTGAAAGGTTCATCACTTTACCCGTGGAGCTCTCTCCACCTATCCCGAATTTATTGTCCCACCTAATATACACAAGACATCCCCTTGCCATGTTTGAAAGCTGCTTTTATCTCCCCTCCTTAGTTCTCACTTCACACCACCTGCTATAAAGACGTTAATCAACATATCCCAACGGTGCTGCCGATTCCCCTTTCAATTTCCTCATACTTCCGGTGCCAGTATGGCACCGCGCCGTTGCCTTTTCTTCGTCGACGCTCCGCCTGCACCTTCATTTTGTGTCCGTGTGATCAATTGATGTGCTGGCTTGCCACTGCGTAATAGACCACATGCCCCCGAGGTCGACGGCGCGGTCGGACGGACACCATGTGGTCGCTCGTCATCATCATTTCCACGATTTTTCCAGGTCATCCTCTCATACCTAATGTGATTTTCGATTTTACAATTATTAATTTTGTTCTTATTGTGTTGTTCGTTTACCTGTTTTGGGCAAAAAGAGCTCCCGTAACGACATTAGCAAACTTTTACTTTCGTGGGCACGCCAAAGCACGGGTGAGTTTTTTGTGGTCGGGGCTAACCGGTTCTTATCGTCGAGTGGCATTCCTCGAGATTGCGCACAGTCGAGAATCACCTTATACCAAATGATGGGTCAGACCATCGATGAATTATGGGTTATTTCTCTATGAATTGATCAATGTTCATTCGTATATGCGGCAGAGCCAATCCATCTAGATTACGCCGTGCATTTTACTCTCTTTCTCAGTCATAAGGTATTTGAAATGGTCACTTTCTTTGCGGGTTTGATATTCAGATAGCGGCCTCTTCGTAGACGTGACAATGATGTACCGCTTAATATAAATAAGTAGCAGTACTCGAGGTGGCCTAGGGGCGGAGGTGGTGTAGTGGTAGGTGGCGCGCACCGCACTCTCATTTTGCGGGGATCAAATCCCGCATCCACGTCTGCTTAAGCCAACCAAGACATTCATTCTCCTGGATAGGTGAATTGGACTAGACTAATCTGGCAAACGTTGACTTGTACATCGGCTGATCCCGTCAGTCGTTGTATAGACCCAATCGCATCCCCTGCCACCACGATTCTGAATGGAACTCGAACGCACGGCGCAACAGAAATGGAGTTGGTTAACGCTAAAAACTTTATCTTTCATTCTTTAACTCGAAGTAACCCTTTTTAATCTCTTTATTTCAAAAGTGCTTGCTCTTGCTCGATTTTACAAACAGAATGAACAATGAGCGATATTGACACATTCCGAATGATCATTTGAGAAAAGGGGGTGAGGACAAAAACTGCTCCATTTTGTACATAAAATCTTGAGATGTTATTTATGTAACCCTGAATCGAGACTATGACTAGAGTGAGAAAAGAAGCAGGGGCTTAGTTGCTGACATGTTTTGGTTTTTTTAGGATTTTGGATAGAGAATGTTGCTAGTGTAATGGATTAGAGCAAGGCCCGTAGAGCATAGGCGCGGCTTTAAAACGCCATAGAGGCTAAAACATTGAGCAAAGCTCAGGAACTTTGTAGCAGAAAGTGGCCCGTTTTTTTCAAGCATTTGTTGGTCCAAAGGGCGAAATCCGGGGCTCCTCGGGGACGCACCGGCGCAAGCCGCGCACCAGCACACGCCCATCTATAAAATCTCTAGAACATTGCATTTGTAGCTAAAGTCTTGCATCGGATCCATCAGATCAAAGAAACTAACGAAAAGGGATCTTAATCATTCTTGGTTTAGAATGTGGCTTTAGCATTTATGACTTTGAATGTAATTTTAACAGATTTTTGGCGTTCGGCCAACTGACTACTAAGAATTTCGCCATCTTCTTTTGCTCATCAACTCATCAACTCTTGATGATGATGAAATTCATCGTTCCTCCCGACAGAAAATCCATTTCTTCCCTGGGATATTCTTCTTTTTCCATTTACATCTCTCTTTAAATTTTAGCTATCACTGTGTTCTTACCCGTCAAGGTGAACCCTACCGGTGAAAGCGTTCTTTGATCATTCCCTCGTTCTTGACCTTCAATTCACTTACCCCTTGCAGTATGTTCACTGACTTATCGAAATAATATTTTTTCCACTCATTTTTCCATTTTCCGCCCAACTTTTTCCATCCCAGCTCGAATGAATACGGGTTAGATCTTAACTTGGGCTGATCTGGGCTGTTTCGTTCTAAGGATTCTTCCTTTGGGTGATTAACATAGGAAGGAGATAACAGTAGCAACAGTGATATATGAGCAACGATAATAATAACCAAAAGTAATTGCTAGTTTTTGCAAGACTTGTTTTTGAAAACAAAGGAGAATTGCATTGAGTTACTACTTTCGCTAAAACAACTGTTTAAATGAAGGTTAAGGAAGTATTATATATTATTATGGGGTCTTGCAACAAAATGTCTTTTCTTTGAGAGACGCATGACCAATAAACCAGTGATAAAGGATAAAGGATAAAGTTTTTGGCGTTAATCAATCCCTTTCTGGGATGCGCCGCACATTCTAGTTCCATTCAGAATCGTGATGGCAGGTGAATGTGATGTGGCCTATACAATGACTTGCAGTGGCCAGCCGATGTACAAGTCAGTGCTTTTATCCTCCCAGACGATTCTGGTACCAGTTTGCCGACTCCGGAGGGATGGAAGGCTTGGTTGGCCTGGGCGGGCGTTGATGCGGGATTTGATCCCGGCACCATGAGAGTGGGGTGCGCGCCACTTGTCACTACACCACCTCCGCCCAAACCAGTGATACCGTGCATTGAGACCGACTTACATAGTTTTCTCCCTTGAAAGGGAGAAGAGACGGAAATACCTCTGGCCTTTTCACTTTTTTTCTGAAGAAATTCCTCTGGCGATGGCTAAAAAATCCTAGAGATCACCAATTTTGTCTTTTCTGACCAACAAACGCACTGTGATGTTCGGATACTGCAAACGATCGCGCCCTCCTGCCCATTTGTAGGATTCTCAGAGCGTCTGTGGCAAGCCGTTGAGCGTTAACTGGGCAATTTCCTCCGTGTTTTCCACTGTTCACGAAGAACTCCTCAGGTTACTGGCATTCCCTTGTTCATGTTTTAATACATGGGAAAGGTCTAAGTTAGATCGATGACCTGTTTGGGTAAGGGAAGGATTGCCTCTGACTAAGTTACTTTTTTTAATCAGAACTTTTTGTCTCTCTTTACTTTGTCAATCAATCAAGTTGCAATTGGCGAGGAAACATGTAGATGATTCTTGCAATGAATCAAGGGGAAGACCGTTGTTCGAACTGATTGTCTTGTTTTCCCCCGCAGCCTTCAAGACCAGCTAACAAGCCTTATATTTTATAAAAATATTCCGGGATCAATGGTAGAAATCGAATAGGTAATCAGTAGTGAGACGACGCTACTACATATTCACTATGCTTTTCCCCACCCCACATTCATAGACATATACAGAGGTGGTATTCGTGGGCGTGTAGACATGTTGATGCTAATCGTGTTACACCGAAGAATCCAGCTTCATTCTGAACGAGGCTATCAGTCATGTCACGTTTCTTTCAATCACTTTCAGGTCCCCGGCTATCCTCGGGGAATCCTTTAATATATTATGCTTCGTTTTGTGACAATTTCATCTTGCGGCAGGCTCGCCATCACAATGCCTTTTGCCCTTTTCCGCTCACATTGCACTCGTCTTTATGTCGGGCATGAAAATGAATTTCCTTCGAGCCGTAAGTCGTGAATCGAGTTACTCGGCGTGAAGAGGCGAATCAGCCATGAAAGAGTGCTGCTGTGTGACTTGTCAACCAGATGACACTATGTAATAGCATTCTGGTAATCAACATAATGATCTCTAGTCTTTTGTGAAAGAGCGCAGTAGCGCAGTGGCGACGGATATACATATCAGATGTTGAGTACGATTTCGTTATAGGTTTTCAAAATTTCATCCTCGTAGTAGGGGAGAGCAGAAGTCTTCATCACACGTAAAGCTGCTCACTAGCTCTTCGGGAATAAAATAGTACAACTCTAACTAGGAAAGGGTTTCAACTGACCGTGGAACTTTGAAATGAGACCCGGGGGGGGGGGATCGATGGAGCTCCAAACTTTGATTATAACTGTGAAAACCAAAATTGCTGAACGGCATACTGAAGCGAGTTACGAGGGGTCAAGGTTTCACGCCTAACTTCGGAAAATTGGGGGTGGCCAGGGGGTAAAGTGGTAGTTTTCGAATTTTCTTCGACAAAAATTTCTGCAACCTGAACAAGATAACCTACATATACCTGTTGCACTTGCCCATCGCACTAAACGTACGAAACAAGCGTCAAATAGGAGCATTTCCTAGGCAAAGGTCAACGACTTCTCCTTTGTTCAATGGGCTGCCACCCTATAGCCCGTGAATTTTTCTGAAATTTGGTCAAATTCTCAAATTGGTAAAAACTTGTACTTTGAGGTAATTTGACTCCCCGAACACGAAAATCATACTGGTTTTGCACGAGAAGGACTGACTCGCGCGTTATGGGCTTCCAAACGTAGTATTCTTTATTCAGGTAAACGTGTAAACAATGAAGCACAAAATGCAAAAAAATCTTCACCGACGGGGAGCATGCCCTAGATCCCTTTCCTGTAGGTCCGGAACACCACCAGTGAGCCACGGTGGCCATTGCTAGCTTCGCAACGGCCGTGCTGATGGCAAATGCGTCGCCAGTGAGGTGTCACGGCAAACTGTGACCCCTCGAACTCGCTAGAATGCCGCTCAGCAATTTTTGTTTCCATAGTTATAATCAGCGTTCGAAGATCTATCGATCCATCTGGGTCTCATTTTAAAGTTCCACAGTCATTGAAACCCTTCTAGTAAAATTACGTCCATACTTTGCGATGCCGATGGCAAGGCGTGGCTACGTATCTCTGCGTCCCCACCGATTTCAGATTGCGTCGTCTCTGCACCTTCCCGCACTCTGTTTCGCCACCTGTGAACGCAGCCATGCCCCGCTGGCGCAAAGTATGATTGCGATCTAGAACGACGCCTCATTCAATCACCTATGTGTTTCGAAGAAGGCTGATGCATGGCGCATCTGAAGACTATTTGAGTAGCATTAAAGGCATCCAAAAAACATGGCGTTAGTCGGTAGAGTGAAACATTCCGTTTACAAGGGGCAAGGATTTGAAAGAGGCTCCAGAAATACCAGAACAATCGTTCCAACCGGTTTTGAGGAATGCAGTAACGTTTTTTATCCATGGCCACCACTCTATATTTAGTTGAAATGCTCCGTCCGTTTCTTAGAATGTGGTGTAGCCATGGAAATTTTGTTTTTGATTATTGTACTCCTTGTATGGCAATGGAGCCATGTGGATGGAGGCGCCATTGATCGTCGGTTCATTTTCTCACAGCAACCGAATAGCTCTTGCTCCTTGCCCCGTTGAATGGGAAATACTGTTGTCGTGAAGATGAGTATTAAACTGGTGGACTACTTATGATTGGCCTTTGTCTATTCATACCTTCACAATTGCTAGTACGTGTCGACTACATGGCGCACCCCAGAGCTAACGTTAATTTGTTGGCGGTAACGAGTCGTTATGCTATGCGGCGCTGCGCCAATGCCCCATTTGGCTCAATGACTTTTTTCAAAAATTCCTCGAATTTTCATTTGTTTTCCTCTCGAGACCTCCGTGAACTTTGACTAGTATTACTTGTTTTCGTTGAATTAATTGTGCGTGCTCGAATTTTCATTTTATCAGCGCAATGTTTGTGCAGATAAACCAGTAATATTTACTGTTTCCAGGACATGCCATGCTCATGACCTAACATCAGAAATCGTAGCCACAATTGAATGTGCTCCCAGCAAATGAGAAGGATAAAGGCTTTACTGGACCACAGTCAGAAGTTATTTGTTCTTTTGCGCTCCTATCATAACCTCTTCAGCTTTAATGTCATGGTTCAGGATTTCATTTGAATTTGCTTTTTTTGGTTTTTATTCATAGTTTGAAACGAATTCTAGCAACTCTGGAATCGATTATTTTTTGTTTGCTCTGTACATCTGATTCATGAGCGGCCAAGCTCCGCCTCATTTTCCCCTTTTCTTCGTCGACAACGTCGTCAACGTTGTGGCGAATGGCGCCGGTTCTTACAGCGAAACCTTGCTTTCCTTTTACGCCGTGATATAATCTTATCAGTGTAATCAATAAATAAATAAACCGGTAGTCAGTAAAGTAATTAAATCCATCAGAGTCAGCAGCTTTATTGCGTATGGAACAGTCTACTTCTGAAAGGTAACTGGTAGAAGTGACAGGGTGATTTTTCTTCCAATCATCCAAAGAGATTATCGTGATCGGGACAGGTTTTCTGTATAGGATCAACAATGCTCCCCGCGACTTACTCGTAAAGGAACACATTCTACTTTAACACAGTTGCATTTAACACAGCAAAATTACGAAATACCTACTTTTTGGCCCTTCCCATCTCTCGGGACCACCCAGTTACCACTACATTCCGAGCTTTTGCATGGCGCATTTCAGGTTATGGTGGGTGGAATCAACAACATGGGTTTGATTTGCTCTTTTCAATA
Source organism: Trichostrongylus colubriformis (assembly GCA_963978905.1). NCBI lineage: Eukaryota > Metazoa > Nematoda > Chromadorea > Rhabditida > Trichostrongylidae > Trichostrongylus > Trichostrongylus colubriformis. Next base: position 9,527,195 of record OZ022260.1, read on the forward strand.
AATTCAAAGTTAAGACTACTGTGATTGTTTGTTGACGTGGAGCTTGGCACCTATTCCTTGAAGTGAAAAATGGTTTTTTGTTTCTGTCTGATTGTTCACCCTTTTTTCACGATTTGTCATCTTGTTGACTGACTCTGCTTCTCTATTTCTGACCATGTTTATCCTCTACATTTCTGACCCGTCTTATCTGCTTTTCTTTAGAAACAATGTTCATTAGCTCAGCGATTGTCAGGTGTCATGATTACTGTAATTTCGACTAGTTTCGTTGATTCCAAGCATACCACGTGATAATCGGATTAGTGGGTTACTTTCTAAGGGCAGGTACGTCCTTGGATAACTGTTGTTGGGGTTGCACGGTGCACCCTCACAGTGTTGTGCCTGCTTGAACCCAAGCAAGCCACGCCCACCCAACCAACACACTTCTCCTTAGACGAACAATTTCCAATGTGGAAGCTGCTTTCATCATCAAATGGCTGTTTCACTGAATTATGTCCTGCTATCGCAATTTTCTTTCTCCACGTGAGCGCCACGTTGGAAATTCGTTTGTTTTAAGCCCGATGTGATTTGTTTATGTGGGCGGGGCTTGGCTGCGTTCAAGCAGGCACAGTGCCGTAATAGTGCACCGTGCGGCCGCGACCGGGGACCTACTTGCCCTAAGAAAGTGAGCTACTAATCTGACTATCGCGTGGTGTGCCTTCAAAGACGTAGTTCACGATAATTTGTGCCTCGTCGCTATATATAAAGACTCTAGGTGTGTTGAAAACACACATGTGAAGAAAAAACAAGAAAACTCTTCAAAAACCTTGAAAATGAGGTGTTCCCATCTTTTGACATCGACGAGTTTGCAGCTTAGAAGAAAGCATTCAGACAATTTTCAATTGTCATCCAATAAGGTTGCCGTTACAGTGGAGATTTCCCCAATCCTGTCTTATCGCAGTCGATATCGCCTCTTATCCGAGTAGGCGCCACTGCTTCCTCGCTGCCCAAATCATAGAAGGGTCATACCTACTCGTGAATAAAATTAAGATATGAAATTCGTGAACTGTACCTCTAAGCGAACATCATTCAGCGCATATCTAGTGCCATAAGAGTCGTTTTACGCGTTCCACTTCCCTGATTCCTGACTTTTGTAGTTGTTCCTCTGCAGCTGCAGCCCTTCGAATGACCATTCTTGACGTCTTGTTGTCGTGCACCGAGTGTTTATTGCATTGAAGTAATGCAGTCAGCACGTTAACTTGTTTACCTAAAAAGAGAAGCCATCCTTTTCTTTCACATACAAACAACTTCTCCCACTGAAATTCGCACCATACCCGCGTTCATTTCCGCGTTTGCAATTTCATTCATTTTTTTGTTTTTTCTGTTCTTCTGTTCATTCCACTCCGAACTTTTTGGTCAATTTATACCCCTCTGGAATTCTTACCTTGCCCTCTCTTAGTCCTCTTGCTCTTCTTCTTCCCGTTCCTTTCTCGCTTATTCATCATTCTGCGTTCTGTAAATAACTTCGTTTGGGTTTTTGTTGTTGTAGTAACTTTGAATAAAAGGGTGAAGGCTAAAATTTTCGGCGGTAATAAATCCTTTTCTTGAATGCGCCACCCACTTTAGTTCCATTCAAAATCGTGGTGGCAGGTGAAAGCGATATAGCCCATGCAGCGATTTGCGGAGGCCCTGCCGAGGTACAAGTCAGTGCTTTTATCCTCTCAAGCAAGTCTGGTACCAGCCCACCGACCTCGAAAGATGGAAGGCTTGGTTAGCCTGGGCGGGCGTTGATGTCGGAGTTGATCCCCGCACCATGAGAGTGGGAATGCGCGCCACCTGTCACTATACCATCTCGTAAGTCTAGACGCTTGATCATGATTTGTAGATTCGCCGTGAGTGGTAAAGTAGGTGATGGGAGTTGGCGTGGGTTCAGATCTCGTAAGGCTTAGTTCGAAGCTACAGTAGCCTGACCAGTTTAGCGGTTCAGAACGATTCTCTCAGAAAAAATTCCGTTCTGACCCATACCACCAGAGGAGCTCTAGGAAGAGAGGAGTGGAGCTCCCTCATTTTTTAGGAGAAAAAAAGGCAAAAATTGGACTAACAGTGAGCACAATATTTTTTATTTTCATGCTTCCGCATATTTTATTTTTTATGACTTGGCCCCCTTTCTCTCATTCCAGACCACAGGCTCGTCAGTTTGACCTAGTCGACCGGAATTCTACCCTTTGCTTCCTAATCGGGACTATATACGACCCTATAGGGATGAACGCGTCCCTAATAGTGTGCTGGTAGTGGTATTAACTGACAAAGTGTTCTCCAGTTCGCCGATTTGTTTAATTTATCTAATTTTTGATTTTGTTTATTTATTTTGTTGATAAATTATTGATTTGAAATATTGATTTATTAACTGATTCGTTACTACGGGCAGCGGGCTTATAAAATCGTATCACCAGCTCATTCTCCCGATTTATAAAAGGCTTCGCAGAATGGAGGAAAGTGATTGCGTGGAAGGAGTATTCTAAATAGCTTTGGAGACATCCCAAATACATAAATCACCTTTAAGATGCTTGTTTTGGCTCTTGTTTGTTGACGAGGAGATTCCCAGAAACCTCTTTTTGCCAATCACCCAGTGTCTGCGTGCATATGTAGACTACTACGTCAATGATGAACCTCCTTCGATGGCTTCCTAGGCGCTAAGCCGAGATTTCATGAGATTCCGATCACCCTGACAACGGCGGCATGGGCTGCTGTGCATGCGGCGTGCGGCTCTGCTGCGACGACAGATCTTCCTTTTAATTGATGTCTCTGGAAACTCTATGAACTTAGAACCTCGACGTAATTCGATGTTGTTTTGCTTGGATTCTTCTGCCACGATGTTTTTAAGTCGGTTATTTGTTTACGTCCAACATTTTGACCTATACACCGCTATTCCAAAGCCTACGATGCCATTATTGGTGCCCTGCGCCAGCTCGCATCAGTAGCTTTTCATTCTTTTTCTTTGACTGATAAACGGTATATTTATTTATTCATTTGTATGTGCCAGAAAACAGTAAAAGTGACTGAATCAAAGCATTAAGGTTGGTCAGGAGGGCCGACACCCCCGATTTTTCTCGCAATTAGGTATCCTCTCAAAAGAAAGGACACAGATGTTCTAGAAGGTCCTCTCGATCGATCACTATAGCCAGAACTCCAAGACATCGTAAAGAGGAGTTTTAGCTATTGCGAGTAATGGATCCTGCCATTAAGGCTCCCTTTCACGGTTAATGGCTCCCAGGGTCTTTAAAAAGCAGTTCTACAACTTGAACTTCTTGCGAGTTTTTTTTTTTACTTGCGAGCACATCAGCTGATATTTATTGATAATAAGTGATAGTTGGGAGTAGCTGGCTCCTAGATCCATTAATTTCCATGCTTGTTCTATTGATCACTTACGTTTTTATCATGTCATCTCATCCTTTTCGCGATTCCTTCGATGTACCGTAAAATACAAAAATAAAAATGTAAGCTTTCCCTCGATGGTGACCTTTGAAGTATGCGTCATGTCCTTGCCAACTAGTATGGGTGGTCAACTGAACTGATCTTCTCCCTTCCCTTGAGGACTCAAGGGAAGAGCTTCTGGTTGAATCCATCTTCTTAAGTCTATTTGGAAAGAATCTTTCTATTTTTTTCAGAAGTGACGGGTTTGTCCAGCTTTGAAGGGGATTTATAGCACACATACCTCAATGTACAGGCGTCATTTATATCATGCTTTACCCTGGCAACCACTGTACACAGATTTGATAAAATTCCTATTTTTGGCGAGTAGTCGTTTTGAACGCACTATATTTAGCACGGAATCAATCATACATAAGTGCTTTTTACTTGATTATCTGTCGCCACACTACTAGCTTACTAATCCGGATTGAGTCTGGCAAGCTCAAAGATCGACTCACTCAGCGACGTGCGGCAGGATGAGGGGTTAGTGAAGGGAGAGGAAGCTAGCGAAGGGATTGTAAAAGTTTGAAGAAGGATATGGTAAAGGTCGGAGTGCACCCGGTTAAGCATTACTTCCCCTGTGTTCCGTCTGTTGTTAATCGATATACATATTTCACACTCATCCCTTTCAGTGATGTCATGCTTTACCCTGGCCACACTGTTCAAAGATTTGATAACATTCCTATTTTTGGCGAGTAATCGTTTCCGTATACTGTAAAATATTTAATATTGCTCAGTTTCTATGCAATACAAATTTCATGGGCGTCGGTGAGAAAACTTCCGTCCGACCTCATAATATGCGCAAGTTCCATGCATATTTAATTGATACATTGGTGTATGAGATGAACGCCTCCGCTTTCTGCTTACAAGGGAAGGTACTAGATTGATGTGGCTATTTGCAATAAGGCACATATTGCCCGATGCGCTTTTGGACGCCGATTTCAAATTCGAGTGCAATATCAGCCAAACGATTTCCTGAGTGGAGTACTATTACGTGGTACGTCTAAGAGCTCATAACGCGCGAGCCTGAATTTTTGCTCAAAACTAGTGTGGTTTTCTTGTTCAAAGTATCCACTTACCCCGTTGAACAAGTTCTTAGTCAATTTGAGAATTTGAGCGAACTGTACCTTTAGAATCCTGGTAGAGGTATCCCCGTTGGTTCTCTCATGCTCTTTGCAGGGTCAGGAGCTGAGTCACAGAACAGGACTTGAAAATTCTCCTTTCTTTATTCACGATTCGGAGAGGTTTCAAGTTTGGAAACGAAATTGTCGATACGCCTTTGATCGTTTTATGGAAAGATTAGTATATAAGGCTTTCACTCCTACGTGATGAACTTTTTCAGCGATGTTCTCCTTCTTGAAATTCATATGAGAGCGATTTTGTGTATTACAGCGTTTTCGTGAAAATCCTACCGCATGTGCACTCCAATCTGGTCCGACGAACTTCAAAATTTTGCTGACTGTGGAAATGGGGCAGGACGTTTTTTATTTTGTTATGACTTTCGTTCGTGAGAGGGAGGAATTAAGAAGGACGCTTTTCAAGGGTCCTTCTATTGAATGGAATTGGAAAGATTAGTGCATTCGATTAATTCAGCTGAGCCTCACGTCATTTTTTCGAGATTCTTATTTGAATGAAGAGCAGGAAAAATCGAAATCCTGTTCTTTTCTCCTCTCCCTCCCTTTTCTTTTCCTTTTTTCCTCACTTTCCTTGTCCCCATGGTTGTTATTCTAATTATTGCTCAGAAGGACATAAATAGCAGGCTTCCAGAGTTTCGCATCTCACGATAGGAATAACAGGAAATGAAATCTTGTTTTCATCCTTATTGATTATCCTAGGCTTAGTTTGCCGTAATTAAAGTAATGTCACTGTTGTCTGAAGGGGGAGGGGGACAGATGTGTAATTTTTCTGCAAAGCTTTCATGGACTTGGTCAGTCACGCTAGAGCTCAAATGCGGAGTGCTAATCAAATTAATAGCGACTCAGACAACTCACTCGGTTAATGGAACTCAAAGAAGGAAATCGATGGCCAGCAATCAAAGTATGAGATGTCTTTCTTCGGAAATCGGGCAGATTGGAGTGCTACCCTAAGATTGGGAGCTAAACAATCAGCGATCAAGTTATATTTGTCTGGGTAGGTAATGCAGATTTCAACCCATCCCTGCCAGTTGTCGGGATTATGGACACCGGATGTTGTAATTTAGCAGATTGTGAGTATGTAAGTAGCGGTGCTCAGCAATGTAATAGCAGCGAAAAAAACGAAAGAAAAAGGCAAAAAACCAGAGAAATAAGGTCGCAAACCTCGCCCCCTCCTTATCCTTACTCTCCTCTGCATCACAAACCGGTTGGGTAGATTGCAGACGGGAAAGGGGCTAAGTCAGCCGGACGCGAGAGGGCGAGATAGCGCCTTCGTTGGCAACTCGCCCAGCTGGTGAACTGTAGGACGACACACCGTGCTGTGGGATCGTAATAAGGCCCCATGCCGCTCTTTTTTAATGCGAATTTTGCCACACATCACGTCTTCTGATGCGGAAAGTGCATTCTCGCAGATTTTCTTAGAGCATGAATTTCCAGTTCTTACTTTTCCCTACCCCTCATGGTGTTTTTAAAGGCAGTGATAGGGAAATTCGGACGAATAGTGAAAAATGTAGTGAATATGAAAGTTGAGGTGCCTAGTCATACGGCGGTGAAGAAAAACGGAATAAAATGGCCACAGACCCGAGAAATAGAGCCTCCTTCTCACCCTTGATTCTTGACGCGTACGACCTTTCCGTCAAGAGGCAGGTAGTCTGGACAATTTAGATAAAATCCCTCTCAGTAGGTATTAGGAAATAAATGTAGCCATCAAAAATTAATGTAAAAGCCCTGTCAGAAATCATTGCTTATAAGATTTCGAGGACAGCACTTGTACACTGCGTGCTCTGGGAAAAAAGGTATTCATCTTTTGTTCTCCATGTTCCCGTGGTACTTCAACGCTCACACTGTTTGTTCGATGGTCACCAATGCTCAATTATAGGATTTTTCCCCGTCGCGACGATGCTGTGAGGGTAATTTGATGTGACTTTTTTTGCACGAGATCCCTCTCTCTCCAATTACATTTATCCGATAACCATGATGCAGTACCACGTCAACTCGTTACCTTCAAATTAACTCTGAACAACTCAATTGCTGTTGCTCATCAGCTGCGAAGTGTTTCTATATTTGGAATGACTGCACCCACCCCCTCCGTTATTGAGCTCTAGGTGTTTTCTTGCAGTACGATATTGGTTGGAAATTCTGGTCATTTAGAATGTATGAGAACCATCACATGGTTTACTACTAATTCTTATAAAGTGAACAGGAAGCTCTAAGTTCCTCATCTCATTTTTTCCTCTTTTTATATCTCATCTTAGGCATTGCGCTAATAAGGGAGGGGGGGGGGCATGTCAGGGATTCTTGAACCAAATCACCGCATCCCTAATGTGCCACACTGGTCATGGAGCGTTAGTCATTCATATGCCTTTAAATTACGAACATGTCTCTCAAACTCGTCTTGTGAGAAATCATCCTGAAACAGCGGATTCTATAACATGTCCCCCCTCACTCGTTTCGTTCAACTCAATCATTCTATTCCTTTTACTCCTTTTATTTTTTCATTGCATTCCTCTTCATCATTTAGTTTCATCATTTGTTTTACTCGCTTATTTCTTCTCAATCTCCAAGCCCTTGCGGCAATCCTCTATTATTTGATTAGTTGTTGCCTTTCTTTTTTCCTTTCATTTTCAAATTTCCGTTGTTCCTTTCTACTCTCTCGCATTTCTGACTTTCTCTCCGCCCAACTGTGGGTCTGTACACCTGTTTGATTGCTACTTCTCTGTATGTATGTATGTATGTATGTATGTATGTATGTATGTATGTATGTCTGTATGTCTGTCTGTCTGTCTGTCTGTCTGTCTGTCTGTCTGTCTGTCTGTCTGTCTGTCTGTCTGTCTGTCTGTCTGTCTGTCTGTCTGTCTGTCTGTCCGTCTGTCTGTCTGTCTGTCTGTCTGTCTGTCCTATCATCTATTTGTTCGTGTGTCTGTTGTGAGTGTGTCTGTTTATCTGCTTGAGTGTGCCTACTTGTAGTTTAAATCAATACACCTACCTGCTCATCTACTTTCATTTTTCTTCCCATTCTTTTCTTTTCTGTGCTTCTCATTCTCATTTTTCTTATATTTTTACATATATTTTTCTTCCATTATTTCCTTAATCTCCTATATCTTTTTTCATTCTCAGCTGAACGCTATTACTCCTTATCAATACCCAGTTGAATAAATATAATAAAAGTATGTATCGCAATAATAGGCAGCGTCATATTTATGCTTGCATTCTAGTCCTTCAGCTTTCCGTTTAGGCTATACTCCTTATCAATACACAGTTTTCTTGGATTTGAATTTTACATTATCTTCAAACTTCTCTCTGTTAGTCACAATGATGTGAGTAATACGGGCAGGGATTGATGTTACCGTATGCAACCTCACCAAGCAGCAATTCCCTGTATGATTTTATGGGATTCTAATACTATAGGAATCACCACATGTCTTCCATAATCCCTAATCATCTTTTTATAGGATTCTAGTGGTCGCGTGATGTACATGAAAAAACCAAGCATTTCCCGATGGATTTATATCTCTTCACATTTTCCCTTCCATCAGAAAATGTCCTTTTATCTTCGATATCTTGTTTTTTTTTGCGTAATTACGCTTTCGTCCACGCGAGAAGTGCGAAGCTTCTCCTGGATTCTATTTTTTCAAAGCCGAATGGCCATAAATTTCATGAAGAAGAAATGAATTTCATAGATGATTAATAAGTCGGTACTATTGATTCACCTTTCTTATCGTTCGTTCGTTAGGGCGTGGCGAAAAGCACTTTCTCATAGAGCAGCCAATCACTCGCTTATCTGAGAGTTGCCGGCAACATCTTATTATCACTTATCATCTGTTATCACTTATCGCCTATCGTCTGTTATGCATTGATGAACTATGATGCTCCGTTTGTAGAATTTTCTCGAACATGCACAGGTGAGGTATCGTGTTGGATACGCCATGTATTTGTCATCAAATCCGTTTATTTGACATTGTACTAATGCCGGGGGGGGGGCAATTTGTTGAGATCTGAACAGTAATGTGTATCAACGTAACTATTGTGCGTGATATCTAGGCTCGCTATCGACACTCCAGTCATATAAAGTCTTTTCAGTGTTCTACACTGAACAAGTTTCCTCTTAAAGTCCTCAATATTGCACCAAACATTCATTTCATAGGGTTAGAGTAGAGCTTAAGTGAATAGATCCGGGTGTGTGCACTTGCGTCGAATTTTTGCTTTGCGAGGTCGCACTCGCGGCGCCGTCAGCACATCTTGCCGCGGTCGGTTGGAATTCTCAGGAAGCAGGGGTCTGATACCATGGAGGTCCTTTAAGAAATAGCGGTAATCTTCAAGGGAGTGTCGCAATGTACGCAATCGCACGCGAGGAAATCCGCGGAGCCCCTCGCCGCGCGAAAATTCGACATAAGTGTGCACACACAATAAGTCCAGTTGGATCTCCGGTGGAGAAGAAACAGAGGGGTTAACCCTTGCTGACCACAGATCCCATCTTAACCCTTGGGTGCATAGCGCAATCGTGCGGACAGCCCTTGTTGGGGAAGGAGAAGTGGAAGAAGACACAACTTGGAAGAGAGCTCGAGACATGTTTTTTTTTGCGATAATGTGTTTTTCACACATGTAATTAGTGTATAATTTGTTGTGAGATAGTTAGTGGCAAAGTTCCAAGTGACGTCACTATCTGCTCCTACGCGAGTTGTGAAGGGGTCTGAAGCAAAGGAAATTAAGTTCTTTACGCTGTTAAGCGTAAGAAAGGCCTCAAGACCGGTGAAAATTGGGAGGGTAATCGAAAAATGCACTTCACTTCCTTATAGCCTATTGCCGGAAATCCGTAGCGCAGTGTTATTTACCCAGCTGTTACTTATAGCGGATTTTTTCAACTGTAAAATATTCCAAAGCGTTGAGCGCTCATACACTTCCTCTCTGATTATTTATAGTTCCCCTAAGGACCATGAAACCCCTAAATACGACTGTTTTGGGACTTATACCTGATCCTCTATTTGCCCCCATGAACGCCGTCGATTCCTCATCTTGCCTTATAAGGGCAAAGTCGTCGCATGTTTTCCAATTTATGACCTATAAAGCCTTCGCTCAAGATCTAGGCTAAGCCACCCACTTCCCGGGCCGAGTATTCTTCCAGTACCATTTTTTCAAAGTTTATCGAAGCTTTTTACTTTTGGAAGTTTCTTTCATTCCAAAATACCTGAAAATTCCTTCAACCACTTGAGAGGGGGTTTTTCCAAAAATAAACATTCTCAGAAAGGAAACTCTTCATTGCGAACGTTTCTTAGGTTTCTTCTTTCGTTTTTCCTTAGTGCGTAAAGTGCTTCAAGTGCATGTTTCAAGATGTTCGTGGAACAATTCAAGAAGAAAGCTTCCAGTAGTTTCTGGAATATTCTAGAAAATGCGTGGATTCTTTCGTAATGGTTGTTTTTATTTCCTTGAGAGTATGTTGCAGATGCCCCTCCCTTTGCTAATTTTTATGAAAAATCATTTCAAATGTTATTTTTATTTTTTGATAGCTGCTGATTGCCTTCACAGCCGGCAGCGAGAGAGTTGTTGTTAGGATGATGAATCATGGGCAAAAGATTTGGTCTTGGACGGTACTCGAACCCACACTCCATGTTTTTTGGGCAATTATGATGTGCATTTGAAATGTATTTTTGTAATAGTTATCTCTATTTATTTTAAGTCATAGAATGGATTTTTCTATTGAACTAACCATTTGTTGACCGTTTCTATGGTTTTTGTCGTAAAAAATTGATAGGAAAAAGCTGTCTAATCAGATATCGTCCTATATTAAGCCCTAATATTTGCGATTTGTCATGTGTGTGTGTGCAAATGTAGCGAAGTGGCTACAGGCGCAGCTATGCACACATACTCCTACAAGGGATCGATTCTTTGGGCTGAGTAAACGTTTTCACTTCTATGTACTTTCACGGCAAAGCTGTCTGGGGGCCGTGGGTGCAAGGTTTAATAGTGCCACGACGCGATTAAAAATGGCGCCCGACGTTGCTTTTTGTGCTCCTTGGATGGATTGGCGGCATGGCTTTAGTTCTGCGAATCTCGTATCAGGACAAACGAGCACCAGAGCGTTCCTTAGTGACAGATCAACTGGTGACAGATTTCGGGTCAATGTGGGTTTGATGGAAAGGGGAGGAGGAGACGCGGTATAATGCAACATTTGTGTTTCGCACCAGTACACTACGCTCTTCCTGTGTAGAAGAAGGAAATAGTGATAGTGAATTTCAGTCCACGCCATATTGCACCCCCTCCCCGTACCCACAGCGACCCCATATTTGCTTACGATGGCTAATATATTGGCCTGTGAACATTGCGCGTCCTTTAAATCATTGCATAAACCACCTATGTACCTGTAATACGTTCGCAATTTTGTTAGAATTCGTTATGATTGCTGAGAGGGTACAGTGGGAGTCGAGGATAAATCGACAGGGCGGGTGATTGTATTTGACCTGATAGAAGGGCAAGTTCATGGCGCATTCCCGGGCGGGCGGTTTCCATACTGCCTCTGATTGCTCTGAATGTAGCAATAAACATAACAATCCGGTAACATTTTTCGAGATTGTAGAGGTCAAAAAAGGGGTTCGTATTTGGCCCCCGTAGAGTGGGAGTCGTACTGAATCTACTACTTTTCTCGACACCTGGGAGTGCCCTGCTGCTGAGCATGGTGCGGTGAGTTGAGGAACATCGTTTGGGGGGGGGGGGGGGGATTTTTCATTTGATCAAAGCATAATTATGGTTCGTGAGTGACGACCAGGCAGGGAACGCGGGGGACGGCGGAAAGGGGGGTGGGGGAGAATTGTATGATACCATACTCTTCCACGTTGCGTTTTACTCTGGTTACCATGTTAGAGATTTTATATATATTTTATGTTTATTTATGTGTGTATTCTCATTCTATCTGCTGTGTAAGCTGTATCGTTTCATGGGCGATATCGCTGATTGTCGTGCTGGCGGGGCCTAAAAGGATTAGCTTTGGCTGTTAGGCCTGTTTCTGCTCCACTGAATGCTTAGTGATTTGAAGTGGGTATGTTTGTGTGCCCTCAAGCGTGATCTTTCTATAGTACTTTCAAGAATTTGTAGAAATCACTTTTCAAACTTTGGAAGCGTCGTTCGGAAGGTTCTACAACGATTCGTTATCTGACAATACTTGACAGACACCTTTAGAAGCTTGACACAAAAATTAGTATTATTCCTGCTGTTGGAAGAACAACGTAATTTTGTAGATTTTATATAATTTTGTAGATATTTAATTTTGTGGATTTGTAGCTTAACCTGGCCGTGTTGCGCCATGCATCCAATCTCCACCCAGAATCGTGAGAACATTTGAAAGATGATCTGACTGCATATATGAATCTTAGCTGTCAGATTTTGTTTGTAACACAACTTTCAGCCCTACTCCCTCTTCACAACTCCAGTGCAGTCTGACAGATTCTAGAATCCTCTTGGACCTTAAGCGCGATATGAGATTGCATGCTAGCTGATTGTGTTTGAGATCTACTTCTGGATCTCACAATCAGCATCTTTCTCTTGTTTTTTTCCTGTTTTTTTTTTTCGACTTTTGTTTTCAACGATCCTCTTCTCAGTTGTGATCGCAGTACTTTCAATGACATCACATTATCATCTAGCGTTTGTGGTCATGTATTCGCTAAAAACTTAGGCATACCTTTATCAATGTCTTGGCAGAATCGTTTTCTCTTCTGTTGAATTTCAAAAAAGGACGCAAATTCACGGATCACCCAGACCCTAATTGTGGAAGGCAAGTACATGAGGGTGGTATTGATGGTAGGGGGAGGGCAGTATGGGTAGATTTGGATAGCTCTGATACGACAATATTCTATCCAAAGTGACGAACATTGTGATTTTCAGCATTAGTTGTGGTATGCTGAGCGAAATTCACGCTGAAAGCGCTAAATATGCTGAAGGCAAATTCACGAATCACTCAGACCATACTAAAGTTCTAGCTTAACCTTAGTGCCATTGGGCATAATACATTGCCAGTTTTCCAAACGGAAGTTGAAGAGCGGAGAGGCACCACGAGGAACCATTTAGAAGATTAGACGGAAACAATGTAGCCGTAAACGTGAAAAATGTGGAAGGCCATTACATGAGATGGGAACGATGGTAGGGGAGGGCAGTGTGGATAGGTTTGACCCTATAATGAGCTCTGATACGGCAACATTCTTTCCAAAATGACGGAAATTGTGATTTTTAACATTAATTGCTGTATGTCGAACGGAATTCACGCTAAATGAGTTCGGGAACTCATTCAGAAATTGGGACGGGTTCACGGCGCATTCCGGTGGCAAGCGGATTTCTATACTTCCTTTTATAGCTCCGAAGGCATAACCTGACGTTGCTCAATAAGTTATTCAGAAACTGGGACGAGTTCATGGCGCATTCCGGCGGCAAGCGGATTTCTATAGTGCCTTTTATAGATCCGAAGGCATAACTTGACGTGGCTCAGTAAGTTATTCAGAAACTGGGACGAATTCATGGCGCATTGCTGGCGGGTGGATTTCCATACTGCCTTTGATAGCTCTGAAAGCCATAATTTGACGTTTTACATGTGTCAACCTTCAATTATTCCTATGTGTTAATTGGGTGTGTGAGCGTGAAGCTCTAGTTTTGCTCTCAATGATCCTTCCACTGGCGATCTCATTGCACTCAGGCTAATATCACCGAGAGCGGCAGTGTGTATTTTTATCGCCACGGTCTTTTGCCGTCAGGCACCCAGTGAGCACCCATCCGCCTCACTGGAAACTTGCCAAAGTAAATAGACACTGATTTCACACGCGCTACTGCTGCTGCTGATTGCTCTGGTCCGATTCCAAGTGATCGATATTTCCATGCCATCGAACGGGTGAGGTGGCTACCTCACAGCACCCACTCGACCCTGGTTTAGAGGAGAGGCGATCTTCGATCATTCTCAATCACTTGTCGAACTTACTCGAAGCTAATAGCGCTGTTTACTCGAATACTCGCGCTCTCCCTTGACAACATATTTACAGTCACGGGGGGGGGGGATGTGACGGTGTTCGCCGCCCACGAGTTGACCCTGACGGTGAATCACGGAGCCGTGGCTCCGTGAAAAAGAGCTCAGCATCAACAAAAAACGTGCCTCTTGAGATACAGCTCTTTTTTCCCGGTTTTTTTCTTTTGGATTGCTCGATTCGCCCAGTGGCCGTGTGAAGATTTCGTCCTTGTCGTTTTTCATCCGAATTGACCACATTAATGACATTGTCAGATAATTCAAACGATTCAGTGGCGTTTGACATTTTATTCTGACACTGCGCTTCTTACTTTGCGCTTCTCTTCGAAAAGTCCTCTTTGCTTTTGTTTGCTTCGGGGTTTTTTTTCCTGAAAATGCTCATGTGAGAAAATATTTCTTTTTTTCTCGGAAGTTGTTAATAAGCTGCTCGATTGCTCATTGCGATTCTCATTTTCCATATCAAATTCTCTTGATTTAAGCCCCACAAATATGTCCGAATAAATGAGCATTCCTTTCAATGTTGTGGTACATTTATTAAGCATATTATGAAAGTTTTATTAAACCGGCGGGGCGATAATTTGCTCATTCTTCGAGCGATATTTGCATGGTGAAGAAAGAACGAAATGAGGTGGTCCTAAGACTGAGAATTAAGGACCTTATTCCTCCGGCTGATCCCCGAATTGGACGTGTTTTCTTCCATTTTTCGTTCCTCAGTATCGATCACTGCTACCCGAATCTGTAATGCATGGCAGTGATACTCAGATAGATTAAGCTCTTTATGGAGTCTATTACTGACCACAATAGGGGGTTCATAATGGGCTTGAAGTGCCCTTTCTACTTCGATTGCTTCCTTAAAAATTTCCTGGCGTTCATTCGTGTAGAACATTTTCTCCTTCCTAATTGCCAAAGCATTGACCTGGTTGGGATAATTTCCATGATAAAGTGCAATAAAAAAACCGGTGTGAGGGCTCTTCTGCTTCACGTTGTCTTGTTGCCATTGTCTCCCCTGGGAATTTCCCTTTTGGATGCCGTACGTAGATATTAGCTTTAGGTGGAGCTGACTGTGAGGGCACCAATTCACACAGCTTTTCTGAGGGCTTTACAGAATCATCGCTTTGATTTGTAGGACTTAATAAAGGTATTTGGCCATATGCACAAATACTATGATCAGACTACAAGGAAGCTATTATGGGCAAAAAGCTGCGGCGGTAAACAGCAGTTATCAAAAATCAAAACTATGAGCAGAATTTTTTAATATTCTCTACGATGTCAACGAGGTTGTCACATCATATCCTGATGGTATTCGCCGAAGACATTTCGTTAAAAATATTCCTTTTGATTGGGTTTGTTGCGGAGCTGTCATTTCATGCCACTGTGGCCGCATTCACACTTTGCGGTGTCGATGACAGGGCGTGGCTGCGTGTCTCCGCGTCTCCGCCTGTGCCACTCTGCCTCATTGCCTGCGAACGCGGTAAGGGTTTCTGGCGCAAAGTATGAACACATAACATCATATGTTACATCAAATATCGCCATAACGGGACTTTTTCTGTTACTCATCCAATTCATAAGTATTCCGCAAAAATCCTTAATTCTTATCGTTTACGGTGGTCTTTGGTGGTCAAACTGCTGGACTACTCAATACCACTCTTCTCTTTCTGTAGCACCTAGTCAGTAGTTCCTTTTTTGTTCCAAGAAAGCTGCAGAACGCTTTTGCAGGTCTTTTATGGCGTTTTTTCTCTCTTTCGTATGCTTTCCCGGCCTCCATTAGGGGCGATTGTTATACTTCAAAAAGGAAATCTTTTTTCCATTTCCGTACTTCAAGCGTAGGTGGCGGTATCCCACTCGTCCATTATGTCTCAAGTTTTCTGACGTCATATGAAGTACGGCGCTCATACTGGTAAGTAGCAAGTTCAATAACATCAGGAGAAAACGTAGGAGAAAGGGATAGTCACAAAGAATGCAAAAAAATGAAGCATTTGGGTTGCAGATTTGCAGGGTCCTTTCAGAGAAGCATGTTACCACTAAGTTATTTAGTCCCGGTGAGTTTGGAAGTTTAGTTGGGTTGTGGCACTACAGAGATTTGAACCGCTGACTAAGTGGGCGGTAGCGGCGCGTCTTGCCGCTTTCTTATCACTCCTCTTTTCAGGTGTGGTAATAGGAATACAGAGATCTGTTGCATTTTGCAAACTCGCTCCCTATGCTGTGTAAAGGTGGCTGGAGGCGCAGTACTATGCTTGCGTGATCTCTTGGATCCAGGTCAAGGGGGTCAGATCCAGGAAAAGATTTGTTGATTGGCTCCATAAAAGTTTCCGTTGTTATTACATGTTTATTTATTTATTATTTTTATTTCTATAGGGCTAAAAGGATAAAGGTTCAGGATAAATTCAGATCTAACCCCTTCCGAGGGTCGCGGCTCTTATGCTAACTTTCAGAAGCTCATAACATTCAGAAGCTCAGTGCTGATTGATTTATATTACTTGTGAAGCCATACAATTTTGAAATCCGGCTTTTATTCTTCCAAATTTGACTCCAGGTCATCCAAGTGTGTATAAAAGGATAAAGGGTAAAGTTTTTGGCGTTAATCAATCCCTTTCTGGGATGCGCCGCACATTCTAGTTCCATTCAGAATCGTGATGGCTGGTGAATGTGATGTGGCCTATACAATGACTTGCGGTGGCCAGCCGATGTACAAGTCAGTGCTTTATCCTCCGAGACGAGTCTGGTACCAATTCACCGACCCCGGAGGGACGATCCCCGCACCATGAGAGTGGGGTGCGCACCACGTGTCACTACACCACCTCCGCCCGTACTTATTTAAAAATTTAACTCATTATAATGAACCAACTGTAGTGTGTGTATACACAACTTGATCTATTTATACAATATTTATTTGCTATTTACTCTCTCATTTATTTATTATAAGCGAAAACAAAAGTGCAGCTCTCAAAGCTATCCAAATCTGGTGGGGAAATCTGTTGTGTGGCTTATTCCGGATTCATTTATACAATATTTATTTGTTATTTGCTTACTCATTTGTTTATTATGAGCGGGAACAAAAGTGCAGCTCTGAAAGCTATGTTGTATACGTTTATAATGTATGACTCGCACAACATATGTACTGTTTACAATGTTTATGTTTATGTTTCTATCGAAATCGGCGGGGAAATCTGGTGTGTGGCTCATCCCGTAGTAGTAGTGGGCAGCGCTGAATTGTTCTTATGGCTTTGTTCAAATTGAGAATTATGAGGGAAGTAGTAGGAAATTGACGTCCACGGCACTGGGGTATGGAGGATCTGGAACAAGCCACCACAGACTAATAACCTTACGTTTCTGGCCTTACGACCACCACAACGACAACGTCTCACGTAGGAACGACGGACGCATCGGAGGAGAACGTGATGCGCATGCATATGTATGCTTGTCAAAACAAATCGTCCAATTTCCAATCGAATAACATCTCCTCTTTCATTCGACGCCACCTCGTCCTGTTCCGTTTTGTTCGTACTCGCGTCACATCGTCATCTGGCTCTCCCTCCCTCCTTCCTACGATAGCACTTCATTCATTGTACTGCCTTAGCCATCTTGTCATCGCTTGCCGCTTGAAAGCAGCTCTCATCAACGACTAAGCTTCATAAATTCGAGGAGGTCGAGTCATAGCTCTCATCGACGTCGCTTTTAAGCTGTACATTGGAATAAATAAGTAAAAACTCAAAATTCTTAGTGTTAGATACTGTGACAGTAATCCAGGGAGGGATAGAGTCTGTCAATGGACCATGAAGCTAACGTAAGTCGTGGCTTCGGCTATTGATTTTGAATGATTACATGTGTAAAATTGAAAATAAGTTTGCTGTAATTAGAAATCTGTTTGCTGGCATTAAATTCGAGCCGTATTCTGCTCAGATTCTACTTGTTCGATGGAATATTCCTCTCCACTTGATGCTCACCTTAGCTTTAATGACCCGGGAGGGCTAAATTTGGCAGATTGTGAAATATGAAAGTGGAGGTGATCAGCAGTGCAACCGTTAAGAAAAAGAAAGAACGAGATATAGCTGCGAAAAACCTTGGAAAAGGAGACCCGAAAACCCCTCTTCTCTCTCGCATATCTTTGCGTCCCCAGCCGGAGTAGACTACAGACGCGCGGAGAGGCTGAATCAGCCAGCAGCGAGCGTCGTTCCGCTCTCCCCTGCAACTCGCCCGGTTGATGCACTGTAAAACGACATTTCGTGCTGCGGGTTCGTGATAAGTCTCCAAACCGCGCTTTTTGGGAGCGAGTTTCGCTACACATCACCTCTTCTGAAGCGGAAGGTTTGTTTCTAGAAGATATGTATTCACAGTTCTCAATTTCCCCTTACCCCTCCCGGTACCTTTGAGCAGACTTGTTATAGCTTCTCCCCTAGAGCCACATTACTCGAGAAAAGCTCTTACTGCGTAAATACTAAATTATGCTAGTTATGCAGTGATCGTGAAACAGACTCCTGAACCTAAAACACCCTCTTCATAATGGGGGATCTCATTAGTGATTAGCCTCGTTTCACTAATTGAGCGTTTCCATATTTGAACAGCACAACTGGGCAGCCTCAAATGCCTGACCTTTTTGTATCCACATTTGGAAATGTTCATAGCTCATTTTGTGTGAAACACCTGTTTCACTAGATTTTTTTATCCTTCCGGGAAAATATCATCTGGAAGTCATTATGGATTCTTATAAAGTTATCCAACGAGCGACTCCCTTCCTGTATCACCGTGCTCTTTCACGGATATGGAGAGCACCACCGAAGGCAGAGCGCTCCTAGGCGTCAAGGAAAATAGCAGCCTTAGTACGACCCCCCCTTTTTTCTCTACAGTACCAGTAGCTGTTGCCAGATTGCATAGTTGCAATGTATTGCAAAAAATATTCATATTGCAAGTTTACATTTTAGTGCTTATCGCTGACCTCTGAAAGTACGACCCCCACTCTCCTATCCCGTGAAATAGGACCCCTCCCGAGGAATACGCGACTCTCGATGTACCCTAATGGGAGCTGGTTGTGTGGTTGCTTAGAGGGATAACCATGCATTAACTATTCCTTCAAATTTGCCATAGAATCCATAAATAAAGGTATTGTGGTGTCGTCTTTGGGAAACAAGCGCGGATTTAGGAACTTAGGCGATCCTCCTGTGGATTTGTGCACAACAAATTAACGGATTTGGGCAACATAGTGTCTTTGTATGGCCATAAATGGACTTGTATGGACAGCTCATGGACTGCAGTCACCACCGTCAGCTGCCCATTCGTTGGCTGCTCCTAGTTTTTGGGACTTTGTAGAAAATAGGTACCAGAGGTAAGCATGGCTACGACACCAAACACAACACACAACTCGAGAATTCTGTATACCAAATTATCCACTCTCTTTTCCGACCCTTAATAAGACCCCCCCTCAAGAGATGTCTAAGGGCTTTTCAAGAAATCCTTTGAAGACACCCATGAAATAGGAAATAACTAATTATTTCTCTGTTATGTCAAACAAGGTAATTATGTGAAACTTTTATTGACGGCCTGACTTTTCGACCAGTCGTCTTTCTCCAAGGCCTAAATGTGGCTCAGGATTTGGGATTTTATCCACTATACCACCAAACCCCTCATCCCTTTAGCGGTTTTGGTGGATCATCAGGGATGGTGGAGGAGGCTTTTCAAGGAATCCTTCCAAAGAAGCCCATGAAATAGGAAATAACTAATTACAGTTTTCTCTGTTATGTCAAACAAGGTAATTGAGTGAAACTTTTATTGACGGCCTGACGGTTCGACTAGTCGTCTTTTTCCAAGGCCTAAATGTTGCTCAAGATTTGGGATTTTGTCCACTATACCACCAAACGCTTCATCCCTTCGGTTGCGGTGGATCATCAGGGATGGTGGAGGAAATCGAAATTTACATCGCTACCAAGATTTTAAGAAGGGGGAATCTGGAATTCAAGAAATATGCAGTCTATTCCTTAATATAGTATCTTTGCACCAATATAATTAAAGTTGTGATGCAAATACTTTACATTTTCCCTCGCTTTTGGCTCTTATGAGAACATATTGCTTTCCTAGAAAGTTTGATAAGAATCCAATTTCTTCATTATTTGCGCTTACCGACTTCTATGTAATTCACCTCTTTCTGGAAGTATGCTAAAGGAACTACGAGGAGGTCGAGCCCTGGCTCTTATCGATGGTGCTTTTAAGCTGTGCATCGCAATAAATAAATAATAAGTTAATGACGGGATATTCCTTTCCGTAGAAGTTTGATACATTGTTATCCTATTGATCGTTTTGCATGCATGCTATATGAGACGCTTCGCTCATTACCGATTCCGTCACGGGTCTGCTAATGAACGCATGTTGACGCTTAAAAAAGTTTGTTATGCGACACACTGCACTTTCACCATTCGACCATGAGTATGTTCATGAAACAGAGAAAGTCACTTCCAAACGGTTTTTTTTGACAAATGTGGTTTTCTGATTGGAACTCATTTGAAATTCGCTATAATGTACCGTCTACCATGGGCGACACACCTACTTGTTGTTGCTTTCAACAATCTGCTTCGTCTTTGCTTTTTTCAGTAGCTTCGATGATACCCACTTCTAATATATTTTTCTTTTTTGCAAGTATGCTAAGTTATTGTAATGGATTACCACATATGCCCGGAAAGTATGCAGTGTGGGTTCGAGCCCCGTCCAAGACCGAAGCTTTTGCCCATAACCCAGCATACTTGTAACAACTTTTGCATCGCGAGCTGCGGCGAAAATCAGCAGCTATTAAAACTCAAAATGTCAGAATCATCTTTTCTTTTGTTGATGATATTCTCCATGGTCAATCCTCTGAAATATTTCGTATCGCGAGGTGACAAACAAGGAATTCCGTTTGTGCATCTCTGGTTCATTCCTCTTCTCATCTGACCATAACCAAGAAGTCAGCGCTTCCCTCCTCAGAGCTCTAATTGGCACAGTTTCATTTCAAGATTTACTCCAATTCAAATAAATAAAAATCGAATGTGACGTTGTCGGGAAGATCGAGTTACCTCGAATCTCTTGGGGAATGTGGTTCATTGCGGCTGAATTAGCAGATATGTAGATTTCTGTATTGTAAGCAGTACGCTTTTCATGGTTATGCAATGAGTTCGTTCGAGTTCTGTTTTGTCCGGCAACATTTGAATGCATATTTTGCCCACCTGATGGGAATAGTATACGAAAATATGAGTTCTTCTGTCACCACAAATTCATGTTATAATTGCTCGGAGAGGGCCGCATGCAAAGTTCCTCGAGCATATACGAGAATCCAATTGAGATAGAGCTTCCAATATTGGCGGACGACGGAGTGTGGCGTCCGAGTGGGTGTGGACGCTAGGAAACTGAGAAGCAAAAAGGCGACATTCACGGGGTCAGGGACGCTGAGCGAGAAGCAAGTCAAGCTTGGGCGCGGAAATTTGAACTGCGCTGCGGCTGCTGACAACTGTTCAAATGATGTGGCGGGAATTCAAGCGATTTGCCTTTCTTCTAGTTTTTTTTCGATTTTAGCTCAGGAGTAAAGAAAATTCTCGGTTCTCTTGATGCTTCTGATAATGTAATTTATCTACTTTAGTGATTTTGAGAAGATTCAGAACCATGGAGTTTCCGTGGACGATTTCTTCAATGATTAAAACCAACTGAATTGTATCGGTCCTCATCTAACCGAATCAGCTTGTACGAAAGAATGTAGAGCGGGTCGATTTGCGTGGTTTTGTTTCGAACCACTTCGATCCTTCATGCGATTGGTGGACTCGCATGTTGTAGCGGCGCTACTGGCCTCTGCTCTGTCCTCCTACAGGGAGATCTGAATGGGCCGTAGTACGGCTATCAAGGTATCGGGGCAGGCTTATAGAGCCATCATCGTAACAATGATTGAAGTTTTAGTCGCCTCATCACCAGCGGTCGTTACGTTTGAGAATGGGACCAACCGGCTCCTGTCGGCGTTTGTATCCCACCGGCTACTATTATAGCTTTCATTCCTACGAACGTTATCAGCACTCTTCTCTGAATTGCTGCTTCTCAACCGCCTACCGTCAT
Organism: Trichostrongylus colubriformis; assembly: GCA_963978905.1. Lineage (NCBI taxonomy): Eukaryota > Metazoa > Nematoda > Chromadorea > Rhabditida > Trichostrongylidae > Trichostrongylus > Trichostrongylus colubriformis. Next base: position 9,548,831 of record OZ022260.1, read on the forward strand.
TTTGTCGCCATCGTATCGTAGGCACCACGACCACATTTCATGGCAAAAAATTTAATCGCGAAATTATTGAGAAATACTCCTTGCTTGTGTATGTTCAAATACGTTTTTTTCATAAAAAATTTGACCACACCCGTACTATGAACCGTTCGAATCTCTTTCGCAAAGAAAAGAAAGCACTTACATAAATATCAACTTCAATTTCGATTTTTTTCTTTCGTGAATTAGCGATTTCTCACAAAATTCAAAAAAAAGGAAGGAAAATAGTCAAATCTACCAAAGTTAACAAAGTTTAAAAAAACGCGAAAATAAGAACAAGTATACTTTGCTCATGTGAACTTGCCATCGTGGATGTGTGGGAGGACAAAATGCATAAAAAAGCTTTCATTCCCCGTTTTTACTCACTTTATTTGGTTACCTTCGAATTTATATATTATCCCCTCTGGTTATTTGTGATTTGCAATTATATTCATATATGTTCATAAACCTTCTCATGAATTCTGAGGACTTTCATTGTTTGCACAAACTTGGACCGATATGAGGCTTCCGGACAAAATAGTACGTAGCATATTATACTTATCCCTCTTTTGTTTGTTATACACTTACATCTTTCTCTTGAATTTTTATGTTACCTTCGATTATTTAAATGAAAGTTATCATTGGAATTATCGCTGATTTTTTACTTTAAAACCAGGGCGTGACGTTGAGGAGGTTGATGATTGCTGTGATTGCGAATGACGTTGATGCAACAATCATCGATAGACGTTTCAGTCTATATTCGTGTCGCTTTTACATTTTCGATTTGACAACGTTTAGGATTTCAGGAATCAATTGAAATTCAAATTTGAAAGGCCTTCCTTTTAAATTAGAATACAATTGTACAATTGATAGATCATTTAGAAGCACGGTGAAACACTTTCGTGGTCGGTGGTTGTTTTTTAAATTTTTGTATTAGAAACTCCTTTTCTCTCCCTTTCTCTTAAGGTTTGTCAAAAAGCACTCGTATTAAAGAATCTTCTTATTCTGCCTTGAGATTGACCAAAGAATACTTGAACCTTTCAGTTGATTTCGAGTTGGTTCTCGGAACTTTGTTTGATCTTTATACGTTGTTTGTCACATGCTTCATTACCAGAAGTAATGCCCACATAAGAATCAATAAATTTCTTGGTGATTCGAGTGACAATGTAGCATTCTGGTACTTCTTGCTTTCCCCTCTAATACCGTATACCGTAACTTAGCGGTAGTGATAGCTGAACTTTTTTGGCTATATTTTCGAGGTAGAGGCCGAGTTATAATGAGATCCTGGGCTACGCCCTATATGAGGTCGTTTCAGGCATTCTTCATGAGAATTTTGTCTCATTTTCATCGTTTATTAGCCCTATGCTCTCGAAGTTTCGAATTTTTCATTATGTGAAGAAGTACGAAGTTCATTATGTGAAGCGTCATTCACGTTGATTTATTGAATGATTTCCAGCATGAACTCATTCTTCCATCTGTTTCAGAATGTCTCGGATCGGTGTATTTGGCCAGATTTCCGAGATCACCGACCATCTGTTTCTATCCGGTGCTGGCTGTTTGAAACCCGAAAAAATTAAACAAAAACGTATTGTTTTCGTTGTGAATGCCACCACCGAAGAACCGAACGTGTATATTCAAGGTTCGTGATTTTTACTAAAAGTACTTCCATTTTTTTCTGGGAACCGTTAGCGCAGCTGGTGTGGTGGCAGGACGTCTACGTAAAAATCTGTTTTGAGGGATTCAACCCCGCTAAAGCTCACTCACGTTTTCGTTTTATCGGAAAATCCAAGTGAACTTTGGTTGGAATAGGGAGATGGCCACCATCTGATCTCGCTTCGTCCTCATATATACTAGATGCTGAACTTAATTTTGTGCAGTGACTTTGTTCATAAGAGATGTAGGCTCAGGTGTAAGTCTTGCTGAAAGCTATCATTCTGGGCAGCTCTGACACTAGTCTTCAATTTATCTTATTTTTCGTCCACCCCTTTAAATCATTTGACCAAAATTTTTTGAATAATATTTTAAATATTTCTATGGAATGGTTGAGACCTTGAATTTTGTTCTGAACTTGGAAGAATCAACAAGAAGAGGATGCTGTTGATTTCACTAGTTGACACTAGTGAACAAGCGAAAAAGGTTGCTGGAGCGAAAAAGGTCAAGTAGGTTGGGTGACGAGCGCAAATCCATTCATTCGCATAGTGGAGGCTTTTAGCGGTATGTTACAAAAACGGCGGTATGTCAAGAAAACACACTTGCAGGTTGCATTGGAATCCCTCTTCCTATCAGCGTAATCAATCGAAATAGCATGTTCTAAAATAATATATGCCCAGATCGCTGTAGCAGGGCCTTTGTAGTTCCTACAAAATTTTAAAAAGTTGGAAAAATTCGGAAATAAGTTGCTGATTCGAACCCTCTGACAATGGCACAATTTAATCGCAACAATATCAACGGTGTCGGAAAGATGAGAAAAGAAAGTTGTAGAAGGCAATTTGGCTGGAAAAGCGTTAACCATTTTTCCAGTACAGATGATTTTTCGTAGTAAAAAATTACCAAAATTATGTTTAGCACCTAAAGGTGGCACGTTTTACCCAGCAACTGCGGATCAAAGCCAAGGGTATGAAGAGAGTCGAAGCCTATCATACATTCTTCGATACTAATCTGGATTGATGGCCCACCAGGCATATCCGGAAGAAGCCAGAATTTTGTTCACTCATAATTGCTAAGACCAGCCACCTGAACCTGGGGTGGAGGTAGTGTAGTGACAAGTGGCGCGCACTCTCGCTCTAACGGTGCGGGGATCAAATCCCGCACCAACGCCTGCCCAGGCTAACCAAGTCTTCCATCTCTTCGGGGAAGGTGAATTGGTATCAGACTCGTCAGAAGTGTAAAAACACAGACTTGTACATCGGCTAAACGCCGCAGTTACTTGTATTGGACAAATCGTATTCAACTGCCACCACGATTCGGATTGGAATCAGGACGCGAGGCGCATCCCATGAATTGTCAACGGCAAAAACCTTATCCTTCATCGGTGCCAGGCACACCTGTATTCACAAGTCGTTTTCAGTTCAGGTGTGGCAGGCACCGATAAAGGATAAAGTCTTTTATCATTAATTAATTCCTGAAATAGATCGGTTTGTGGTGAAAAGCTTAGAACCGGAACTAGCTCTTCTTGTTTTGACTCTCTTATTTACTACGGGTTTCAGCAACCACTTATCTTCATCAATGAAAAGTTTCGTTCACGTTAACATCTGTCTGATGAAAAACATTTTCGCATATGAAAACGGTGACAACTGTTTCGATTTGTTTCCTTCTTATTCAACGAAATTGCAGCAAGATAAAGCCAGGAATTGTGGAAAACAGGGTCAATCTAAATCATAAATTTATGATAATAATACTATTAATTATTTTGCGATGCATTATGTATTTTATTGTCTTACGGAGTTATAAAAATATCCCTATACGTTCTTTTAATACACAACAAATTGCGCAAGCCTAGCTAAGGTAACAGGACGGGGCAGAACCGTCGGAGGAAGGTGCCACCTTGTATACTATCATTTACAATCGTAGACATAAATAATTAATTGATTAATGAGCATTTTTGATACCTTTTGAAGTAGATCGTTCCCCTTGCCTTTCAGCCGTAAAATCGTTTTTGGTAGATGGAGGAATGATTCAATCCTGGTGGTTCGAACCACTGACTACGTAGCTGAGAGCGCCACTAGTCGCTGTGCCATACCAGCCGTTTAAAATTTCACTTGTTCCTGATACATCATCTCTTTTCTATATTTTCATATCATTTTAGGTGTAGAATATATGAAAGTCCGGATAGAAGACCATCCGTATGCCCGTATTCAGGACTACTTTGATCAGGTTGCTGACAAAATCAAGTCCGTTAAGGTAAGTAAATGTATTGATTAATTTATCGTTTGAAAAATACACGGGAGATTGTATGCTCTATGTGTTCATATGAAAGAAAATTCGTGTTGGATTTAAAGGATCGTGGTGGAAAGACACTGGTTCATTGTATGGCTGGTGTGTCTCGTTCCGCATCTTTGGTAATGATCTACCTCGTGAAGTATGAACGGATGACCTTACGACAAGCCTACAATTACGTACGATCGGCACGACCTGTGATACGGCCAAATGTGGGCTTTTGGAAGCAAATGGTTGACTACGAGAGGAGATTACGAGGTGAGTGCCAGTGTCACATCTATGAGGGTGTGAGGCGATTAGTCGAATTTCCGCGCGGCCGCCCGCGGCGAGTGCGAGTCGTTTGCAGCTTTATCTGTTAAAATAGCAACAAAAACAACATGGCCGAGCTTCCGAAGCTTCCAACACGCAATTTTTAAAGGCCTGCACGATACTAGCCATTTCGTCTTGAGCGGAATTCCAAACGACTGCGGCAAGTCGTAGTGACGGCGTTGAGTGCGACGTCACGAAGCGAAAATTCGACCAATCGCCGCACACCCTATCTATGACACTCTATTCGCCCACCTTTCTGTACTTTATCTACTTCCCGGGAGCTTTACTATTCCAAACTGCTAATTCCAAGACGCTATTGATTTATAAAAATTAAATGAATTCGGTGGGAGGTGGGTGTGTCCTTCACGTCACAATGCGCACCCAGGCTGCGACGTACGACGCGGTGCGTGCGAGGTAGAAGCGCCGCATGTGGTTGGGTCTCGAAGCGATTTCACGGCAATCACATGCATAGCATTTCCTTGTAATCGCTTAACGACACCTCCAGACATGTCGCTCCTATGTTGAACGCATCGCGTCGCACGCTGCACACTGCGGTGCGAGGTGCTGACAAAAGGCTGTTCAGAGTTTGCGATTTGCGCGATTCAGGCGTATCATTCACCTGATCGATACCTATCTTGTCCTTTCCGTCTGAATCGCCTGAATTATTTGATCGATATGATCTTTTTCCATGCGCCTGAATCGCTTGAATCGCGAATTCTGAACAGTATCTAAGGGTAAGCAACCCTAGGCGGTACTTAGTCGCTCTGGGATGCGCCATGTATTTGATTTCCGCTCAGGATAGTACGTTCATCTATGGCGGCCGATGATACGTCTGCAGACCCCAAGAGTGTGTCGCGAGCATCCTTTCCTTTGAACTGTAAATGCTCTTATTCCTAGTAGTTGGCCTCGAACTTCTGCGCTCTTTGCTTAATTTCATTAGCATTCAGGTGTCGCCTCCGTAACGATGGTGATGACAAACCAGTGTGACCTACCGATTCCCGACATCTACGTTGAAGATCTGAAACGAGCCCAAGAACGTGAACAACTTCAACAGAAAACGACAGTAAATAGCAGTGGAAGCGGTTCTGCATCATCGCTGATTCGGGCTCCCATTCTGTCATCAACGAAACGTCGAGGGTACTCAGCCAGGTAAACCAGTCATACCGGTATTTTGAGGCGATAGGGGGCATATTTGAGTGGTACCGGTGTTTTGAGGAAGATGAGGCATATACTTTCTCACAGAATAACACCGGCTCCATATGAAATTGTTCTTTGAAGTTTTGCATTGTAGAAATAGCTTGCAGCAGTCACTGTACTACAATGGAAAAAGGGCGTGTGTATCAGCAGACCCCGTCCGCGACAACGCGTCGAAACTAGGTCACCGCGCGCGGAAGCATGGTAACGACCCACTTTCAGGCTGCCACCAGAATTTGCGATTTCGCGATTTTGCAGTTCTGCGATTTTGCGACGTCGCACTTTCGCACGCGATACTACGACCCTGAGATTGTGCAGTGCCGCAACTTCGCGTGTGGAGCAGCGACAACACTGCAAAATCGCAGAATCACAATGTCTGACGGGAGCCTTACTATGCCCATGGAGCACATTTCGTGCGCGCGACGTCGTGGTTGTCGCACACTCGCAGCTGGTACCTTCAAGCGATTGTCCGTTGATTCGCACTCGTGCAAACTTTGGCTTCATCGTATTGTTGAAGCGATCGTTGCGTCGTTGCAAATGAAGCCTTCTGACCCACGATTAACAAGAAAATCGTGATTGGTTCAAAGTCTCTTTTTTACCTAATTATCCCTTATCAAAAAATCAAGTACACTTTTTCAGCAATCTACGGCCAATCACGTCGACAATGCGACGTTCAACGTCACCTGTTGTTCCATCGAGTGCCATGCAATACAGCATACTCACGCCATCACCTCCACGCAAATCTCGCGACAGTCTGTTCAGTCTATACACGCCGACATCACGTCCATTCTTTTCGGCATTTTAACCTCCTCCTACGGCTCTTTCACTTATCGTATCTGTGCGTGTCGCTCTCTGTCGCTCGCACCTCCGTTCCATATCCGCTTCAGTCGCACGCACACGTATTTTCGTGCGCGCGTGCGCGACGCAGTCCTCCTCCTCTAAGCGCCTCTATTCATTCATCTTTCGACAGAGTATCTATTATATTGAACGTTTATTGTACATAAGACGTTTACGTTTGTACGTATCTCATCCGCGTCACTCACTCAGGTGTGTCCGATGACGTCATCATCATTACCGTAACTAGTCTCGTACTGTAGACAGTGCTGACTGCGCTATAATTTCAAGCACTAGATGAAGTATCTCTACATACTTCCGATAAAGCTTTCGGCTTTCGTTGCGTAGAAGGCGTGCGTGCGGTCGCGGCGCGGTTTAATGCATCGCGACCGCACGCGGCTCTATAAGGTAGGAAAGCTAGCAGGTCTAATTGGGTTAGGGGATTCGTTCTTCCTCCTCTTTCAACTTCTTATTCTTTAATCGAAACTGATCCCATGAAGATCAGATCGATAAAATCTAGTATTATCCGGCTCGAGGATTGATTGTATTATTGATCGCAAAAAAAAAACTGTGAAAAGTGCTGAAGTCAGGGCTTCAACGAAAAAAGCTGTGTTGACATTATTCGAGTTTAGTGATCAATTCATAGGTCGCACATATGGGACCAAATCGATATTGATTTTCTTTCTTTCTTACGCCTACAGTACAGTATAATTCTAAAGGTGTTGTTGAGTTGTAACCGGGTACTTTTATTGACTTTGGTTCTCCTCTTATAACTACTACTTGGAATACTACCTGTATTCTTTTTATTACTTGTATTAATCACATATGACGAACATCTAATGATTCCGTATAAATAGAATAATATTCGTCTAGGTTTGATGTATAGATTAAATTTTAATAAACTTTTAAAAAGTTTTCTTCAAGTAATTCTATCGAAGAGAAGATTTAAGACTTTGCGACGTTTATGGTCTTCATGGCTCGTTAAAGATGCGCCATGCACTTGTTTTCCATTCAAACTAACACAGGCATTCAATATTTATTATACTTATTATACTTCCCTCACCTTCCAGTTATCCAGCTAGAGGGGGGAGGAGGAGGAGTAGGAGGGCGGGGGTGGTATTGTGCTATAACGAGCGTATGCACAGCACAGAATCAGTATACATAGGGTACATGATGGGCGGATGGTAGTATTGAGTGCTGTGGTATGTGTGCAAATAATCTCTGCCCGTATACAATGAAATTGGGATGGCTTGGTGGTCTGTCTGATACCCTATTCGATACCCAACCCACGAGCATATCCCGTATCCTAATGCACGTACAACGTGCACCACACAGGACTAAATTCTCTGGTTCCAGACAGAGGCTCCCCTCGTCACTATACAGATATATTCATTCTATGAGTACTTTTGCTATAACCCCCACAATACAGCTACGGCATACGATATATATGGTCCGCCAATAAGCGCGCTCGATCTTTAAAATGAAATAAAGCAAGTTGTGTGAGAGGTATAGATGAAATTTATTTTTTGTCCGAAAGAGTATTCGAAGGCATTATGTTTGGAAATAACATCGTTCAAATGGCCACCTCGGCTTCGCTTGGTGGCGCGCATACGAGAAGTCCAATTTTCAATGACTCTGGCGCACAAATCGTGCTGTATTTCATCGATGGCGTGGCGTATGTAGACTTTGAGGTCATCAGTGTTTTGTGGTCGGTTTGCGTAGACCTGCGATTTAAGAAAACCCCACAAGGAATAGTCTAATGGGGTTAAATCGCACGATCTCGGTGGCCAGTTGATGTCGCCTCCGCGCGAGATAACCTTTCCTCCGAAGCGCTCGTGCAGAAGATCCATTGTGACGCGCCTGTGTGGCTCGTAGCGCCGTCCTGCTGAAACCACATATCCTCGACATCCATATTTTCGATTTTATGTCAGAAAACGTTCGTTATCATGGATCTGTATCAAAGTTGGCGGAGCGCGCGGAACGTTGCTCGAACCGATGAATGATTTTCGTATTAAGTTTTAATGATCTGCACACGTTGCTCGCGGCTGAATTGGTTCATGGTGATTTGTGAAGATACACTGAATAATAACAACAAGGTTTGACAACTCTACCACAAACAACGTGGCCGCCATGAGCTGTCAAAGATAGAGCGCGGACCCTTTACATGATCACTGTGATACTTACTTACCCCCCCCCCCCTTCAAGCCACATCATGTGGTTTTGGTATATGGCACGCTAAACAGATAACACTGAAAGGTAGTAGTATTTCCTCAAGCACCAGAAGTACCTCCCCAAACACTGAGAGGTAGTACCTCCTCACAATAAGAGCCACGTACACGCACTTCACAAGGTGTAACGATAGTAATCTTTGAATGTGTATGGAACAGTTCTAACGTTTTCAATATGTAACACCAAAATTTTCTCAAAGTTAACCGGTATTCCCCAAGTCATGGCCCACTCCATCATATTATACATATCTACTGGGTTAAAGCTTGGTCACAGTATGATTATCGTCGTTGTAGGTCCCGTATATTTACCTCATAGTAGTACTCACAATGAGCTACGTACAGCCAGACTAAATAAACATCAACTGCCCATGTTGAACCCCCCTAGCTCCCTGGGTGCCATATGTTGGAGCATTAACGAACATTGGAAACCGGTCAACGCTCGGTGGGTTCCTGCAGAAAAGGGTTCAATCAGGGTCAAGCCTCCGTCGAGGAATTCTCGACAGGAGAAGGCGTATTTGGTCCGCTGGGAGGGGAGAGGATTCGTAATCGCTGAGGTAGGCAGTGATCAACGAAATTTCTCAGGCTGAGGGTCCACAGTAGAAAGGGGGAGATGTTTCAAAAGTGATAGACGGGGTTCGAACCTGAAACTAATTTAACTTAATCATCATGAAGTTTACGCATGGCGCGATCCACAATGAAGCCGGCCCATGCTAATAACCCTTTCGGTGGTCCGCTGGTACCGAAAACACGTACAGAGACCTCCGAAATTCACTGATTACCCGTGGGAAGTGATATCTATCCATGGGTACCACCGTGATTGAACACTTCAAAAACTTTGGGATGAAAACGAAAACGCCACGCTTCACCTTGGTTCAATGTAGGATAGTTTTCCTCTCCCTTTTATAGGAGTTCCAATTTTACTGCACATCTACGTGAACGGTTGCCATCAAACCTAAATCGATAAAATTAATCCAAATCGATATTATCAAAGCTCCCATGAATGGGAGGGGACAACTATCTGTACTTATCGGAGGCGACCCTTTCAAAATGACCCCCCAAGATGATGATCTACGAAACAGGTATGCTAAATCAATACCTATGTTTGGTATGCACCCATCACACAGCAAAGGTGTTGCATACATGCATATTGCGATAGCACCTCCTCCCCTCTATGCATTTAGGTACATTGGTTCTGTGCCCTGCTATGGTAGGGGCATTCACTCTGTGGGTTGCTGGCTGCATATTGACCACGAACTCCACGGTGGGGTGCTGTTCCCCTTCGATACTGATTAAAAAAGGATAAAGTTTTCGGCGTTAATCAACCCCTTCCTGGGATGCGCCGCACTAGTACCAATTTACCGACCATCCGGAGTGATGAAAGGTTTGGTTGGCCTGGGCGGCCGTCGATGCGGGATTTGATCCCCTCACCATAAGAGTGGGGTGTGCGCTGCCTGTCAATATACCACCTCCACCCTAGTTACTGATTGTGTACGTATATCTGTTTACACCTAAACTATACATATGATGAAGGTGTGGCGGTGGGAGGAAGTGGTTCAACAAACTTCACCTCAATATCACCATCAGCCTATTTGTCAAAAGCAGGCTCCTTCCAAAATTCCACATTTTCGGGGTTTTCTGGTCAGTTATTGGTCAGTTTTATATGCTGGAACGATTGCATTGTAGGGGTAGTGTAGAAAATTAATGTATTTTCCAGAGATGAATAAATTTATACCATAAGCTCCCTAACTTCAAAAACACAACAAACATACAAATTTTTATATGCTTTTCAATGTTAAGGTTCTAATCTTCGAGGCAAATGTAAACCTCAGGTCATATTGTCGATAAACATCTCGAGTTCAGTACGAGTTCAGCGAAGATGACTAAGCACCGGGAAAAAGACTCGTGGGCGTCAGTATTCCCGAGGTGCTGCACGGCACATTCACCAAGGATCCAGTGCCCCAGACGCACGTGAAGGGTTCCGCATTAACGAAGGGTAAACAGACATGACTAACTCGCGTTTAGCCACTGGTTTGTCCCCTTTTTGTCAAGCCTCAGCTTCTATTCGGTGGGAATGGGTCGAAATGAGACGTCTGATCGAAGAAAGCAAACGTCTTTGACATGAGTGATTCGTGATGAGCAACCAGCCTAGTATCAGTACCGACCCAGGTTGTATTCTCGGTTACTTCTCCAATACAGGCGATGGATATCGGCTAGACGATTGTTTTCTTCGATCGCCTTAAAGGCACACCACGCGGTAATCAAATTAGTGGTTTACTTTCTTGGGGTTAGTAGGTCCTTGGATAATTGCTCACGCTGCACCTTTGTTGCGGCTACACAGTGCATCCTCACGGTGTTGTGCGAGCTTGAACACAACCGAACCACGCCCACCCAACCAAATCACCCTAGCCTTAGACGAACATATTTCCAGCGTGGCGTCACGTAGCTCGCGATAAGAGAAGATGATCTGATGAAACAGCCATTTCGACGATGAAAGCAGCTTCCACATTAGGAATTGTTCGTCTGAGGCCAGGTGTGATCTGGTTCCGTGGGCGTGGCTCGGCTGTGTTCACGCAGGTGCAACACCGTGAGGGTGCACTGTGCAGACGTAACAAAGATGCAGTCTGAGCAGTTATCCCAGGACTTGCTAGAACCAAAAAAGTAAACCGCTAATTTGATTACCGCGTGGTGTGCCTTTAATCAAGGAAAAAGCGAGAGCACTCTCGAGAGTAGTCTGTGCCGTGTGCCTCAAGGGATCCCTTGACCTTGGACTTTTTCGCCTTCACATGAGAGCCCGCATCGTACACTAGACGGATTTACTCAACGCAATAACTCGTCGTGGAGTGAGCAGGCATAAATTAGAGGATAATTGATTGGTAACTGCTACCGTGACATTGAATACATGTGGTATGTCAACTGACAAAACAAATACCAACCTTAAATTCCATTCCATGGTACCCACCGGCAAGACTACCAAAGGCAAAGGTAGAGGTCATACCCCTAATCGCACGAGTTTTGCTCTCACCTAACGAGTCCGACGAGACTCACGCTAGACCATATAACGTATAACTAACGAGTTTGGTACTATGTAGCCAATCTATCTCACGTAGTGTGCAGAGAAGAAAAGGAAGATCGATGGCAAGGCCGGAGTGGCAAAGATTTCGCGTCAGTACCTTTAAAGGAATCGTTTGACTCCTGACAAGACATCTCCGCTCGTCCGCATTTCAACGATATGCGGTTCAAAATAAATGGGAATTGTACCCTTGTAGGGATGGAGGCTCACAACTTTTCTGAGAAAGTCGTGATGTCAACAAGAAGGACATCAATTGCTACTGAAGCGTGCTGCCCTCGTAACACGTCCTGCAAGCAGTACATGGAATAGGCCGTCACCCATGCCCTGTAGCGTATCATTAGCGGGTTCACTGTGACGCATAACAGAGACCAATGGTGGTAATACTGAACGCTCTAACGGCTAGAACGTTGCACGAGACGCCAATGACGATGCGTGAAACGAAGAGGAAAATGCATATTATGTTGGAATTTCGTTGGTCGTGGCGGAAAGTTACCAATTTTTCTCAAAGAGTTTTTAGACTCAAAGACTCTCATAAAGACTTTCCAAAAATACATATTTTATGAATACCTGCCGAAATAACCGCACACTTCAAACTTTGCTGGTTCCACCAACCACTATTTCACAAAAAAAACACTTGAACGAACTGTCAACAAAAAAGTGCCAGAATTACTCCTTTAGTTTCAAGGATGAGAAGGTCTGTCATCCAGATTGGCTATCCAGTATAGTGACATTTTATACTATGTACAATAGGATGAGCGATTACTAAAATCAGAGAATGTGGTACTGTGTTTCGACGTTCCCACATTATATTAGGTTGTCGGGAAAGTTCTTTCGTTTTTTTAAACTTGCTTTTTTCCCTCAAAACTGCTTTCCAGGCAGGTATTATTGTCTTCCATCTCCCGGATAACCTTTTTCGGCAAAATAAACATATCAAAGGTCAACCTCATTTTCAATACAAAAATTATAAAAAAATTTTTCTTTGAATGGCATTAGACAGGGAAAGGAAAAAGTGATAATCCGATGGAGCAAGATCAGGGCTATAAGGTAGATGGGGAAGCAATTTTTATCCGAGCTCGAGAATTTTTTGGGGAGTCATTTTTTCAATAGTGGTAAGAATTTTTTAAAATTTTTTTTAAAAAAAATTTTTGAGCTTGGATAAAAATTGCTGCCTTATAACCCTGTTCTTGCTCCATCGGATTATCACCTTTTCCTTTCCCTGTCTAACGCCATTCAAAGAAAAAAATTGGAATTGAAAATGAGGTGACTTCTGATATTTTTATTTTGCCGAAAAGGGTTATCCGGGAGATGGAAGACAACATTACCTACAGATGCGTGAGAACTTGTACTACATATATATGTACATAAGAAATTTCTGGAAAGCAGTTTTGAGGGAAAAAAGCAAGTTTTTAAGAAACAAAAGAACTTTCCCGACAACTTAATATAACCCATAACCCCTTGCAAGTCCTGCGAAACATCGAAACCTTTTTTACTGGTTAACCTTTGCACTTTTGTGTTCATGATTGAGCTGTTAGAAAAAGGCATCGATGAATCACAATACTCATACTGGGTTATGGGTTATGAGACGTGAATGACTCGATCCTTCAGCAATTTAAGTATTATTTTGTTACAAAATTAATTTCGGTTTCGAGGTATGTATAAATAAGTAGATTTTTTACCCTAAATTATTTCATTTTAGGGAAGTGACGCATATCATTAGGCCTTTTCCAGGGCTCCACATAAACATGAACCGGCGCGACTATCGAGTCATCATGCTTTACGAATTCAAATTTGGCACGCCGTGTCAGAGGCGGTCTTGGGACGAAATGTCCTTAGGAACGAACAGCGAGGCTCTGGTTCGAATTCTAGCGATTTTGATTTCAAAGAGAATTCGGGTAGCGCTCGCAGGTCTTCGCTCAATGACGAAGATTCAAGGTGAGTCGTCGAAGCAAATCGGGAGACTAATACTCGTACGTTAGCAGAAGACCTAGGCGTACATTCCACAGTGGCGACACATTTGCTAAAACTCGCAAGGTGAAGAAGATATTGAAGTGGGTGTCTCAAAACCTGACCGATGAGCAGCGTATAGCACGTTCCGGCACGACTGCTCTAATCTGCTAGTTCGCTATGAAAATGAACCACTTATAAACCGCGTTATAAGGGTAGAGAAAAAGGGTTCAATGATAACAGAACGGGGATTAGATAAGGATGCTCTTCCAAAAACTTTTCGTCAACCCGACTTCCCCCCCCCCCCCAAAAAAAAAAGGTTATGATTGTGTGGTGGTGTCGTAAATGTGAAATCCATAGTAGTTCCTTGCAACCTGGTCAGCCAGTCACAGCAGTGTTTTATTGTTGTAAACTGGAGCAAATGCTTAGGAAGTTGCCAAAATTGTGGCCGGCAGTGACGAGTAGAGGGACTGGTCCTGTTGCAGAGCAACGCAAGGTCACACACCTTACAAATCACTCGGGGAAAATTGACCCACCTGGGTATGGAAGTTCTTCCTCACCCAGCGTATTCTCCCGACTTTCTCCTACAGAGTACCGCTTTTTTCGAGCACTTAGTTATCATCTGCATCAGAAATTATAATATTTACTAATGTGGCCGATATTGTATGTGCCTTCCTTGACCGTTGATTCTAGTGATAATAGTTTTTATTGAGAAGGCTCAGATTCATTACATTTTTGTTGGCGAGTTAGGTTTTCGATCGATTTCACGTAAGAATTGGATCCTTCTGACGGACAATTTCATGTGCTCTCTGCATATGCATTCTGCATGTTTTCATATTTGTCCACTCAAAATGTCGACTCAAAATTGGCCAGAGGTATTTTTGAAAGCGTGGCAGAAAACCCGTTCAAGTTATGCATCGAACTGTCAACACTGCACTGTTGCGAATGTGCTGTATTTCCCCGTACACTCTTTGCTAATAAGTTTTTGGCCACGTCTTTATTTAAGCTGAATCTTTTCATTTTTGCATGGCCAAGAATTTTTCTATATGAGTGCATTGCACTTGATCGTAATCTCATTGAATCGTATACGAGTGATTGTGTAAAAGATTTGAGCAGGGGAGAGGAGAGGATTTGAAGAACCGCCGCGAGAGAATTTGAAGAACGTTAATGATCGAAGGAACTTGATATTATTTAAATTTGCATAGGAAACTCAAGCATACGAGAGCTGTCACACAGGACTGGATCACCACATCACGAAGTACTCCTATTCAAATATTGGGAAAAATGTGAAAGACTGTAAAAATTAATGATATATACTTTTGTACTGTGATATGCAGCTTTTCATAGGATTTTTATCAGCTGGCTGTTTTATCACTTGTGATTACATTACAACGAGTTCAGTTTACTTTGAAATTATGTTTTACGCACATGCGTTGTGCATACTGCATCGTCTACGACGGCACAAAAGCTGGCTTACTTGAATCGAGGCTCTTTCCTCGTATTGTTACACTTACTACTTCTTCAACCTCATGTCGACTGACAGGATATCGCAAGCTGAGCTGAGGTTTCTGACGAAAAGTGGTACCTGACAAGGTTAGGAACGCAAAATTGGAAACGGAAGACTTCCCTCTGTGTTTCTGCGAAGGAGTTCATAGTGTGACTTTATGCAATCATCAGTTATTTGATATTGAAGGAAATTTGAGTTTTCTCATTCCCAAACAGTTATTTTGCATTCTCCCACTAATTTTAGGGGCAAAATGTCAAGTTTCATGCGAAAAGAAAAAGGAAAATCCAGCTGAGATAAACTCCCTTGGAATTTGTCCCATGTGGGTAAGGCAGCCTTACTACTTTGCTTTGGTTACCAAAGGCATAGGCTGTCAGGCTGTGTGGCGGAGACGTACACACGACACAGAAATGCCCCGCCGTCCGCACAGCGGAACATGAAGGGAGCCTAACATAGACAAGACAGAATGAGGTGGATAACGTGCTCGAGATAGGGAAAAGAAAACAGGATCAGTCTCAGAATAACTGCAGATCGTTACCGCTTCCCTCTACAGCCGTAGCGGCTCTGCCCACGATGGTCAGCGTGTTTGACCTTGTGTGTGGACTGGAGAGAACTTAAAGGAACCGGGAGGGGTTGGAAGAAAGAGGACGATGGGAAGAAGTGATCGTTTTGAAACGAATATTCGAGACTAAAAGCGATAGTCGGTAGAGAAATCTGGATTCAAATGCGCGATGTTGTGGTCTATCTTCGCACTTTCCGCGCATCTTTTCCAACTGCAACATCACTTTTCCGAGTTGCTCGCTGTGAAATGATGTGATGATGTGAAATAAGTGAAACAACAAGTGGCAGCAATGAATTGAAACAATGAATGGTAAATAAGCAAAAGAGTAAGGAAAAAAGGTGTTCGTGCTTAAAGAAATCCAATGAATTTACATTCGACGTCTCAGCAAGGTGTCGTGTGTGCAATGTATGCAACCTAACGAACTGCAAGCGTTACGGTAGGTCTTGCCGTAGGCCAAAATTGCCACCTCCCTCAAGAAGCATTAACTGTATAGAAATTATAAACTTTCAGACTTTTGTGGACGAACTCTACGTGAAAGTCTCAGTGTACCTGAAAATTTTCGACCACTAATGTTCAGTCCATCGAAAGCGTATAACACAAGCGTCCGAAACGGTAGTGTGTCGCTGGCGCTATGAGCACAACTGCCTTTGGTTTTTATGCGTCGGGATGGTATCTATGTCCTTGTCAGTACATATTTCTTATTTAGCATATATTTACGCATATTTATATGGCACACATTTTATTCATTTATTTATATTTTTTATAGCATATATTTACTAATTAGCATATACTTACGTATAATACTTCATCCACACATCATTCGCTAATATGCTCCATCTACAGTGAACGAATAAGTAATATAAGTACAGAAGACAATAAGTACGGAAAATAGACAATAAGTACGACAAATTAGTGTCCAAAAAACCTAACCCTTGGTGGGTTTCAACAGCCAATGGTTCCAAGCAGGGAACTAGCCGCTTCACTACGACCCCACTAGAGACTAGAAAGTTCACCAGAGACAAGAACCAGCATCCCTTGTCAAGCACTACTTTTCATGGACGATGCAAGGACGAAAAAACCTAGCGCCTTGCCCTTACTAATCAATCAGTTCACCTTACACGTTGAGAGATCTACGCACGAATACCACCAAATCGTACACATCACGATGCAATTCACCTACCTACCATGCAGCGTATAGCAGCATGCTTGAATGCGCTGATTCTCTCTCCGTGGAGTGTACAGAGAAAATCGATGTCGGATGAGAAAGCGACGTGCCCCGTATCCAAGGCATTCCCAGGTGTCTAAGAAAAATAGCCGCTTTTGTACGACCCCCTCCCCTTTATAAGGACCACACACGACACTCTCCCTCTTTTGACCTCTGTAATACCAGTGACTGATGCTGGATTGTATGGTAGCAATGTGTTTTTATTGCTATTTATTCTCACGCGAGCCAGAGTATTAATTTCACATCTCCTTCACGGATTCACTCTAAAATACACTTAGCTTCTCATGTGCCTATCGAAATAAGAAGCAAAGCTTGGAAGTTTTTTTTTTAGAAAAATTTAGTATATCGAAATTAGATCAGTGGTTCGTTTCGCTTCCACCCATACGAAGCCCTGTGCTTTACACCAACCCCCGTGACTCATCGGTGAGTTGCGGTGATGGAAAACAATAGAGTAATTTGAAAAGGTAAAAAAAATGGTGAAAAAGTTTTATCTAGTACCATCACTGACCTCTGCAGCTACGACAGCCCCCTTCCTCCACCTGTCCGGTCGAATACGACCCCCTGTCGAGGAATCCTCGGCTCCCAGTGTACCCTGTTTCCAAGGCTTTACCTAATTAACCACATTTTTCCAACTTGAGATGAGAGATGGACCCACTCGAATAGCTTCCCTAAAAGCTACTCTTCTCGGCTTTCCATGATGCCGGTATACTAGTTTGAGAGCTTTTAAAGTAATTTAGTAGGCGAAATGGTGTTTGAACGAGTAGCAACATCACGGAAACCCCAGCTGACCTAATTCTGCGATCATTATCTTGGTTAACATCCCAATAAATTGCGATGGATCTGTCGCAAATTATTCAAATTAGCTGGGTTCCATTTTTTTACTCGTTTTTTCACGTTCTTAGAATTACCTAAGGAAAACGAAATCTAATTTATTGGGTGTCACAGGAAGCATGACACTCCGATCTGCTCTCCAAGTGAAGCTGCTTTACACTAAATCATCGGGATACATGAACACTATCGCGATGCAATAAGGAAATTTGAATTTCTTGTGCTATCCAGAAACTGTGATTGCACAGGCACAAGTAACCTTCACAACAAAGATACTCACTCCTCAAGTGAAACGCACATGTGAACCAGTTTTGCAACGAAATGCAACCTATTCAGTTTCATAGAAAAATGCCATCGGAGTTCACTTTCAAAATACTGATAGTAAGTACTTGTGAGAGAAATGATCGATAAGAAATCCGACATGGGTACGGCTCGCTACCCTCATTTCTCTTCATTTGAAACGGGATGAAAAAACATATAAATTATAGTCATATGCGATAATATTAGTCTAAAAATCTTATTAGTTGGTGATATTCTTTTTTTTTTTGAAACTAAATCTTCTTCACATGTCCCCCCCTCCCAAACATTTCTGTTCAATTATTACTTCAGAATTCAAAACAATCAAAAAAGAATTAACATTTTATTTTAATTTATTTTGCCAAGGCAATGGCTTGAGTGTCGTTAAGTTATCTTACTTTCTCATTTCACATTATTCTGCTCTTTCTGCACCAATGACATTGTTTTACATAGTGGGACGGCTACCAATGCAATAAAAATTCTAGATATAAAAAATACTATACATATTATTCGGCATCAAAAAAAATAGTAAACTTATTTGAGCCTTGTATCAGTCTTTTGCACCAGCTCTGCAACAAGAAGAACCAAGTCGTAAAAAAAACTGCGTGCGCCAACACTTCCGCCATTTTTTGCTGTGGGTTTTTCGAGAGCGGCAGCAATGAGAGGGTGGATAAAGTGTTAGTTTAGTTCAAAAAGCCTCTCGAAAAACGTGCTACTACACTGCGTTCGATTCCACCTTGACGTCTGCAGTTCTCGTCTCAGCTGAGCAAAAAATGAACAGTCGGGGATTCTACAATACATTTCTACATACGTCGGAAGCTGCTAGGTACGCCATCTTCCTAAACTTTGCATTTTTACAGACGTCCTTAGAACATGTGAAATCTATTGACGTGACGGACACTCTGAACCTCTGAAACGTGCTTTCCCCCGACGACGAAAAATGAGAAGTCGATGCAACCCGACAAATCCTAAAAGACAATACAGGCTGCAAGGAAAGAATCATGTGGTGTGACGCCGCACTGGTTCTTTTGGCACCCACTAGGAGACGTCTCCAAAAGACGGGCCGAGACATGAATACCTGTGGAAACCATCCTGACAATAAGGTATCGCTCAGGGCACACATCCATGCAAAGCGAGCTGTACTTCATCTTTCAGGATAGATGGAACGTGTGAAGTTCATTGGGCTGCTGGTTCATCTTTTGATGTTGAAGGAAATTTTGAAAAAAAACTACACCTCTCTGCAGTATCCGGTCGATGTCTGGGCCCACAATATACTCGCACTCGAACCGTCTCCCGACAAAGGAAAATGTCGTCAAAAATCGAGCGTTGTGACTTAGTAAAACAAAGCAAGTTATCGATTGACGACCTTTTTTGAATCGGCTAGCCGGCCTGAAAGTCTCTCCACTGAGAGCGCACAGTTATTGAGAGGTGGACGACTAAACTTCCAAAATACCAACCTCCTACCACTGTCGAACCTCAAATACGTTCCCCGTCGACGATTCCTCGACCTACGTCTGGCCCTGGTAGACCATTTATCACTTTCCAAGCATCATTTAGAGTCAGACGCCTCACTTCCCGTGTGAGAGACAGCTAACAAATCTTCAAAGTTGAAATAATCCTAACCCATGGCAAATTTATCCCTAATAGATCGAGTATTTAAAAAGTAGTAAATGTAGTAGTGAATACATCCCGTCACCCCCCTACAACCTCGTCTCCCAAAAATCAGCGCAAATCGGTAAACCAGTGAGTCCAAAAATTTGAACAACAACACTGCAAAACTGATATATTCCATTTAGCAGAAAAAAAACTCAGGTACAGCACTACTGCCGAGGAATACTCGAGAGCCCAACCACAATCCGGATGCCCTTCAAATGAGTCATTTCTGTATAGTTTCAGCAACCGGCGTTCTCTTAGCAGACCGGCTTCACACCACTAGCACTGAAACTGAAAAAAACCTCGGTGATCGAGGGCGGGACTGTTTGAATTCTCAGTAAATAATGGTCGAGTCAATTGTATGTTTGTATTTAAGAGTATTCCTAGCTGTACAGAGTCGATCTCGAGCGAATGTTCCTCACTGCCTTACTTACCATTGTCCTTCAGGGTAAGTCCGAATTTCCGATTCCTAACTGCTTATTTTCTGTTCTCTGATAGTTGGATCTTTCAATTTTCCTATAATCAACGTTTATCGATGCCCAATTAGCTATACAAGTTGATAACTAGTTATACAAACTGATTACTCTTTGACGTTACTCTCTTTACCAAAGCCGACGTCAGACTCGATTTTGTGATTTTGTGATTTTGTGGCATCGCACTTTCTCTCGCGATAATGCGACCTTGAGATCTTGCATTGCCACAACGTCGCGTGCAGAGCCGCGACACCGCAAAATGGCAATTCTGCAATCACAAATTTGCAAAATTGCAAAATCGCACGATCGCAAAATCGCGAAAGTCTGATGGTGACCTACCGAGCAGGAAATGCTCGACAGCCAGGAAAACTACTCTCGAACCTTTTTTGGGAGATGGGTAGCAAGGGTGGGCATGGAAGAGGAGGATAAGAAGCACCTGGTAGCTCTGGTACGTCTTGGACCCACACAGTAACCCCTTTATCGATTATTTGTCCCAGCAGGATAAGGAACAATATGAATCGCTAGAGGGTTCGGGTTCTAATCCACCGTTTTTGCGAAAGGACAGATTTTTTCTAACAGAGCACCTTTTTTTCAGACGACTGGTCTATCATTTTAGCACTTATTGCCTTTCAATATGTTCTTTCTCAAACGTTTCCTCGTTTTGAAATATGATTTATCCATCAGGCGTTTCTGCCCACCTTATCGGAACCGGCGCGATGCCGGCTGCCTGGAGTCCTGGTGGTACCGGCGAATGGACACAATGGGGCGAATGGGCACAATGTACCTCGACTTTTGGCAGTGAGTTACTTCACTACTGATTTAATTCACAAGAGCTCAATTCAGGTGATGTAGCTAGCACAGTCCAGGACACTCAAATTGGGTCACATCGCCGGAGCTCGGCTCTGACCATAGTCTAACTGGGATGGGTCACTTACTTCACTTCTATTAAAAATTCATAATATCAGCCACCTGCTTAACGAGTGTGGTATCGCTTAAACCCGAAGAGATGGAGCGAGACTTTGTCCTTTGACCTGAAATAGAATCACTTTTATCTCCACCATACCACCGGTAATTATTCCAGTTGTGAGCATAACTTTCGGAGAAGAAAAAACGCAACATATTCAGGAATCTACCAGAAAACTCGAAATTGAAGCCTTCTACTGTACAGTCTGGTGGTGAATGAGTTTATGGACGAGTTTATCGATGACTAACTCCGTTCCAGAAATTGTGCTCTGATCATGACCCTCCTAAGTTTACCACTTGTCTTGTCCTCTGGGCCGAATGCCTTAGGATCAGGCCTCTTTCCCATCGTTAAGCATTGCCATTGCGCTAGCTCAAGTGCTTTCAAGAGGAGACGCAGATAAAAAAGACCGCGAAAATACAAGTGGGAAAGAGACGAGAGACAGTGATGTATACCAACCCCACTTGCCAAATGCGCCAAGTGATGAGCTGTGCCAGACCATTCTCGTGGTGCAGTGACAGGTGCACGCACTTCTACTTCTACAGTGTGAGGATCGAATCCTGTATCGATGCTCGCCCATACCAACCAAGCCCTCCATCCCTCCGAGGTCGGTGAATTGGTACCAGACTCGTGTAGGAGGATAGAAGCAATCAATGGTTCATCAGCAAGTCACTGCATAGGCCAAGTCGCATTTACCTTCATCCACGATTCAGAACGAAATTCGAATGTGTGGCGCGTCCCAAATGAAGGGATTGATCAATGCAAACTTCAAGCTCCCAATGCTGCAGGCGACGCGATCGCTCAGATTGACAGCGCAGACTGTGTGTTCAATACGTCGGCATGGCGGGGTTGACGTGCTTGAGCACACCAGTTTATTGATCGCCGGCCTGCGTTACCGCAATCGCGTCGCCGAGTATGAATGCAGCCTATGAATGTTGGCTAATTTCAGCTCAAATCCAAACCCGCTTCCGTACCTGTTCAATGGTTACTTGTGAAGGTGCACCTTCTGAAGCGAGGCCATGTACCGGCCACTACGTACAACCACCAGCTCCAACATATGTACAGCCACAACCACCAGCTCCAACATATGTACAGCCACAACCACCAGCTCCAACATATGTACAGCCAACTCTTCCACCGTACGTACCACCGCCAGCTCCTCCATCGTACGTACAGCCCACGCCTCCACCGTACGTACCACCGCCAACTCCTCCACCGTATGTACAGCCAACTACTCCTAAAATGTGGCCACACCCACATCCTCCGTCCGAATGGGGTCAATGGAGTCCGTGGGGTCCCTGCAGGTTAGTGTACGTAATCCAGAGGTAGATTTTCTTGTTCTTGATGCAATACAATTCAGTGTCTCCTGCGGTGGTGGCATATCTACTCGCACTCGGCTTTGTAACAACGCCTGTGCTTCCTGCACGTGTATTGGTGCAGCTCAGGAAACGACCGCTTGTAACACACAGCCATGCTGCGAGTATGGTCCGGTATGTTTTGGTTTCAGACACAAGACACTTACTATTTGGAGAACCAGCATTCGGTGTGCGATTTCATTTATTAGGCTGCATTCATACTCGGCGACGCTGTTATCGCGATCGCCGCGACGCAACCGCAACACGCTCCGCAAACGACACTATTCATTCTTGCGAGTTTTGACGCGTTCGAACATGTTCGAGCATATTAATTGCGAGACCTGGGTTATGCCATCAAGCCTATCGCTCGTTAAGTATGAACGCAGTGTTATTGATCTAATCAAGAACGGGACGCAGCTTCCTATCCGGTTCCCAGCTGTTCACAATACTAATCGATAATTTCAGTGGTCAGAATGGTCGCCTTGTAGTGTGACCTGTGGCACTGGTATCACCTATCGAACAAGGCAATGTAGCTGCCCACAAGGAGTGAGTACCACTTTTTTCTGTTTCTTTTCAGCCTATGTTTATACATGACGACGCTACCGCCGAGCAACGCAACGCGCCGTCCGGTCGCGGACTATAAACGTAATTTTTAAGTCACTTGATAATCACACCATTGCAGGGATGTGAAGGTCCGGATAGAGAAGAACAGACGTGTACAGCTGGTCCATGCCCACCCTTAGAGCCAATAACCCTACCACCAGCACCACCAGCACCACCAGTTGCACCAGTTGCACCGGGTCCTGCTCCTGTACCTGGTCCTGCTCCTGTAGCTCCAGCTCCTGTTGCACCTGCAGCTGCACCTGCTGCAATCTGCATAACCTGTTATGTAAGTGTAATCGGATTTGGACTTTTTCCAATAACTAATGTACCGTTTACAGATACCTTTACCACCTTGCAATCCATGTTACAACTACGGATCATACGTAGACGGTAGACGAAAACGTCAAATCAAACGACTTAAGTGATTTCAATTCCTGCTGCCGCAGTTACTAACTGCATCCAACATGCCATATGAATCTGTGAAAATAGCACTGCTTTCAATTGTATATGGTGTTCATATTCATATCCAAAGTAAAATGTTGTATGTTGTACACGCCATGTACTTGACTTCTTTCACAATTCTTAAAAGCCGGAAAGGGAGCTAGGAAGGAGAAGGTGTTTCAGAACACTGTCTCTGTAACGAACATTTGAACTCAGGAAAGATAACGTGTAGCGAAAATCGTTTTGGCGAGACGGTGCCACTGTCATTTGGTGTCACGTAGGGTGAACTTGATTTAATTCATGATGACGTTAAAGAAGTGAAATAGTACACAACAATAAATAAGTGAAACAATGAAAGGGAGTGTACGAGAAAGAGTATGAGAAAAAGGTGTCTATGATGAGAACTAAAAGGATAAGAAGGATAAAGTTTTTGACGGTAATGAACCCCTTCTTGGGATGCGCCACTCATACTGTTCCATTCAGAATCGTGGTGTCTGATGAATGTGATGTGGCCTACACAACGACTTACGGTGGCCAGCCGATGTACAAGTCAGTGCTTTTATCCTCTCAAACGAGTCTGGTGCTTATTTACTGACCCCGGAGAGATGGAATGCGTGGTTGGTCTAGGTGGGCGTTGATGCACCATGAGAGTGGGGTGCGCGCCACCTGTCACTACATCCCCTAATGAAAAATCATCCAATGAATTCACACGACGTTTTGGGAAAGTGTTGTGCGTGCAAAGTAAGGAGCTACAGGATACCGTAAACCCATACCGTAAGCCAAAGTTGTCCCTCACCGTGTCTTGATAGGTGATTCTAAGGTGTAGCAGGCATGCGACCGGCAAAAGATAGTGCTCCAGATGGCTTTATCGTGTCTGGTAGCGACGATCCAGCTCTCTCCTTATTGGTATGGTCGTGGCTTAGCCTACCCCGCGAAGCATTCCTGGTTTTGTCACGGCCTTGAGATGCGCCCACTATAACCATTCACGCCAGAGACAGTGGAAAACAAGGAGCGGTCGAAAATCCATGACATGGCCCTCAGCGCTTTGGTTTTGGTGATGGACGTGTTACTTGGCGTATCGCAGCACCGCTGCATTGATAGAGGTGCACCCCTGTGATAGGCCGCCGTCAGATTTTGATTTCGTCAGTCCGATTTTGCGATTTTGCGGTGCCGCGTCTTCGCACAGCCGCAGAATCGCAGAATCGCAAAATATTAATAAAACCTAAATAAATATAAAAAATAAAGAAACAAATAAACCTATATAAATATTAAATATAAATAACAAAACCAAAATCGCAAAAATGCGAAGTCTGACGGCAGCCATACGTGTCAGCAATACGTGACACGCTCACATGGAGGCGCGACGAGAAAAGTGGACGGAGCATGGAACGCTTAGGCTCTTCTTTGAATCCACATCCAAAGCCAACGGCGATGTGGAAGGGAAGGAAGAAATGATTACGGGCCAGGGATTTTACCCCGAGCCTAAAAGCATGGGCGCTCAGGAATGGATGAAATACTTCTGCCCACTTCCCTTGTCCTTAGAACGCCGTTTGAATATCTAAACATAAAAACGGATGAAGGGTGCTGTTACATGGTGGGAGAGGGGAACTCCACCGGGGACTCTATTTTTACATTAGTCTGGGGGGGGGGGGGGAGGAGGAGGAGCAATCTTTCCTTTGTCCACTATGACTTAGGCAAAAATATACCTGAATGTGCAGACTGACCCCTCGAAGATCCTCTGAAATGCTCAGATTTGCAAAATTTTATAAGATGCTCATCCCCCTAGTTGCATGGTACCGGTTCCTGCATTCATCACCCTCTTGTTGGAATGCGCTGCGCACTTTAGTTCCATTCTGAACCCTGGTGACGGGTGAATGCAATACAGTGTCTTGTATAAGCGAGCCGATGCACAAGTCAGTGCTGGTTTCCATTTGAGCAAATCTGAAATCAAGCGACCATAGCAAAGATAGAAGGTTGCGGGATGTGATCCCCGCACCAAGGGGTTCGGAATGCGCGCCACCGGTCACTACACCATCTCCGCCCAATATCTGAAGATATCTTAGGAAAATACCATGGTCGAACCATTCGTATCCCTGACACCAACAAAAATTCATATTCTTCTTCAACTCTCTGTACATTTTGCAAGTGCGCGCTACGCCGGAAGGAGCTGAAAGCGCTTTCCAGTACAGTATTTTCCACACGTACATATTCATTACAGAAGGAACAAATTACCGTATCCATTGCCTCTAAGTGATTCGCACTGCCTCCTTTGAGCAGCCACATCAGCTTGGCAGCTCAACTAGATCAGATCTCCACTTGATTTCGAAAAAGGATCAATCTGCGAAAATTTGATCAGTATAGAGTACTACGTACCTCCAGCGATCAGAATAGGTACCGCAAACATAACTTCTTTCCCTTTCCATTCTTTGTTCGCATGAATCGAATTGAAAAGTACTCGATTCTCAACAGGATTACCATTGAACAAGGATTACCATTACTTTTTTGCTTACTCTTTGTTCTTCTATTCTGCGATCTAGTTTCATGCACTTAGTCGCAGAACGCAGAAAAAGAGAAAATCGCACAGACAAAGTGCTCGCACAGTAACTTGTGCCACTCCCATCTCTCGCTTCATTTTATCTCAACCCTTCATTTGGACCTTATAATTTAGCTTTCCACAAAGAGTAATATGCTCGCGATTGAAGGTGAATTGCGTATTCGACACCCTGTGCGTCAGGACACTCGAAATGAGACGGATCGCGTAAGGAAGCGGGGATCGCGCCCCTTTGCAACAGGACCAACCAGACAGTTGTCGCGCACGGCCGCAACACTCAGCGTAGTGACCGATGACGAGACTTGTGCATTCAGAGCCCAATTTTCCAGTCAATTTCAGGAACTGATGAGCTTTGATTCAAACCAATTCAAAAATTCATCCGAATAAACGAAAAACTTCTTCGTCTTTGTTGATCTTTGAGATTGGGCGAGGAGGAAAACAGCGTTGGAGAAGCAATCGATTCGATTCGATCAAACTGCTGCAGTCAAGAAGATAGTGAAAGATTAGTGCTGAGCATTATTAATACATAGTAATCTCACTGCAAAAGTCAAGCAAAATAATGAACCAGGTTTGGGTTGCTAATAAAATAGGATAGATGGTTGACATAAAAAAAAACTTATGCAATTTGTCCGAAATTTTTGGATTAATTCATGTGAACTTATGAAATGTGCGTTACGTGTGGACTCCTACGGAAATAAGGTTGAGACCTCAAAAATTCCAGTTCCTCACGAAAAAACCGATTCTAAAATCAGTGAAACAAAAAAAAAACAAAGAGCAAAACCCCGAATAAGCGAAAATCTTAGCAGAGCATCGGTAAGCGTACGGTACACAATTGCACCAACGCGATAATGCACACTTCGCGACGAAGTTTCGTTGGAAAGTAATTGATGTGGTCGAATTGACACCGAATCTTACATGCTCAATGCTTCACTTTAGTGACTGATCTCTGAAAGCGTGCTGCTAACGTAGTTATGGAGGGGGATTACTTCACTGTGCTCATCGTCAGGGGCTATTTTGCCTAAGCTTTCAGCCTCAACCTCACTCAAAGGAATCGTTCACGGAAAAAAGGGTTTCTCTGTTACCCATATAATTATGTTATGTTTGCCTAATAAGAGCTGCATGCAAAGTTCCACGCGAATAAGTGGAAGTTTGGCTAAGATATAGCTCCTCACATTTTCGCCGGGTGGCGAGGGGGGGGGCTCCGAGTAAGAGCCCCTTCCTGTTATTCGTCGCGGTTGGGAATGGAGAGGGGGACTGTCCACAACTTTCTGTTCCTGCAATGCGTCTCCGACCGCGGCAAACGACCGGAGAGATACTTGAAGAGGCCCCGCCCACTCGGCCAAAACTTCTTGGTTCTGTATCTCAGCCGGATTCTCATTTTTCGCGTAAAAATTTGCATGCGGCCAGCATTGGGCAAATACAGTATAAATATAGGAGTAACAGGGAAACTCATTTTTCCGTGGATGATTCCGTTAGAGGGGAAGCCTTTTCCCATTTCCCACCCCCTCCCGACCCCCTAAAGTAAAGCTTGAGTAAAAATATACGCTCGAGTATCTAGTTGTAGAAAGGTTTGAGTGAGGGATGAAGGGAGACAGTGGTGCTCCCTCTTAACCATGCTAGTACCGAAAGCGGAATTATCGCACCTTTTTTTTCAGGAGTGTGTGCCTCAGGACGGAAAACTCGTATTTGTGCAATATTTGCGAGGGGAGGGGGTTTAGCTTGGAGTTCTGAGGCAAGTACCCCTTACGTGAGACGCATGACACCACTGTTTCAGGACCCCAACTACGAGGGACCTCTAAGTCGCACTCATAGCGCTGCACGTCGAACGCCGCGACGCAAATTTCTGTCCTTATGACCCTTTAGAAAGTGAAGGTCAACATGAATTATTTCTAACAGCCCCGGATAATTAAAGAGCTTTCGTTATCAACCTAAAAAGGGCATAGGCTAGAAATCACCCATTCACAATCTTTACTTGCAAATTCCATAAATCCGTTATTTAGGGTGCGGTTGCTTCAATGAAATTCATGTTGGATTAAAAAACTTGTTTTATAGACGTACTTGATTCTCAAAGATATTTCTTGTGCAGCACAAAAGAGGCAGAATTTATCAAAATAATCTTATTTTCATGGCCGCGTTTTCAGAAAAATATACAAATTATCAGATAGACCCGATAGAATAATGAACAGATAGCGATACTCAATGAAAGTACGTATGTGGAATGAATGGATGGAAAAGCGGTGAACACATCATCAATAAATATAATACATAATTACATTCAGAATAAACCGGCAAGAAATGACTAGTAGAAAGTAAGGCTGTTTGAAGAAAATTCATAAATTACAATAGAGGCGATCAGGAATGACTACAAAGAACGATGAGGTTTTCATGCGAATGTGAAAGTACAATTCATAAATGTCGCAAGTTTCCTAGCTAGAAAAAAGCACTAAAACTGATCAATATATCCTTCTGACACATACGGTAATTGGGATTTTTCATGCACATTTCACTATCACAGACTCGTCAGGATGGTTCCTATTTATCTTTCATTTTGACTTTCTCCTTCTCATCTTTAATCTTCGTTTTCTCCTTCTCATTGCCGTTGGATAATGGGGTCTCTTTATTTACTTTATATTGCTTCCGTTCCATCTGAAAATGCTGTTCTTCGGGGCTAGCATGAAAGATAAGTTGCTGATGGATAATCGTATAAAGTGAGAGGAGCCGTGTATAATTCAATGGCAAAATACTTAACAGTGCATTGGAAGGATGTAAGGGCTCGTTATACGGTAACCGAAGTGAAGTATTCCCTTCGGCCGCGTTCATACTCTGCGCTGGCAGGGCGTGGTTGCATTCACAGGCAGCGAAGCAGTGTCACGGGAGCAGGTGCAGAGACGACGCAGTCAACGAGGCAGGGCAGGATACAGGGGGTGTCAAAAAAAGTAATTTTGCCCACGGCTCACATCTGCCTATTATGCAAAACATAGGGAAACGAAAGAGATAAAAGGATTGGGGCAAAATATTCCCGAAATGTTCCTCTAAAAGCAGGAACAAGCTGAGACTCACTACTTTCACTTTCTTAAAAATATGGAGCTTTCATTCGGCGCAGTCGGGCTTCGTAGTACTTACAGTATCAAGGTCCGCTTAAAATAGTGAAGCCAGGCTCCGTGGTAGGGGTTTTGTGGGAAGCTTCCTGAGAATTGGCCCTTCGGTGCGTGGAAGTCACAGAGCCCCTGCTGCTTGGACAAGGCTGCTATGATTTGAAGTATCATTTTCTCGCCCAAATCGGCCTCCAGAGGGCTTTCAGTGGTAGGGGCACGTTTTGGCTCCTGGACAAAGGGCGCTGGGAACCCGGAAAAAACGGAATGTTGAAGAACACTACCCAATATGAATCCCCTTAGGTACCCAGAGTGAACGGACCTCAGCAAGGTTGTGAACGAGGGCGACGAAATTTCGGATTTTGCCCAGTTGAGGTGACACATCTTGTTCACTCTTTCCTCGCTCCCGTTCCTGCTCATGCAGAAGGCTGCCACGGAGTATAGTAATAGAGTGGGGTATGCTCTTGAATCTGGGGATGAAAATACCTCAACAGAACTTGCTGTAGTTTGACTAAAGTGGGGTGAAAGTGGAGGAGACAGAATTACGTTTTTTTGGCACCCCCTGTAGAAGGAGATGCGAGACACGCAGCCACGCTTTGCCGCCGGCACTGCAGAATATGAAGGCGACCTTGTAAGGCGGACTGTTAAGTAGAGGCTGTGCCAATTCTGTGACTCCAATGTGCAGCAGGGCGGTCAGGACCTATTTCTTTGAATGGTCCGCCTAGTGGAAGTGTCTACACCTTCGAACTGGCTCGATTAGGTATATGAAGCTGGTTCTTTCGACTCTTCTTGTCTCTTCTCGTCTGATTGGTCGTTCAGACACCTATTTATAGCTCGTTTAAAACTCAAATCGAACCTCAGGAACAGTAATTGCGTTTGAAGACTACCTGGCCGTAACTTTAATTTCGCTAGTTAAGAAAACCACGAATGGCTGGGAAAGGACGGGTGTGTGGCGATTGGTAGAATTATCGTTTCATAAACTCGCACTCGCGGCGCCGTCAGTACGACTTGCCGCAGTCGTTTGGAATTCCGCTTAGGACGCAATGACCTTGTACCGTGAAGGATCTTCAAAGATTGCAGGTTGTTGGCTTCGGAACTTCGTCTTTGTTGTTGTTGCCGATTCAACAGATAAAGCTGCGAACTACTCACTCACGCCGCGCCGCACGCCGCGGGCGGCCGCGCGAAAATTCGACCAATCGCCACACACCCGGGAAAGGATGGGTGTGTTCACTAGGCGAACATAGGAAACTGAAGGAGCGTAAAGAGGTTGCAGGTTCAACCCTTGGCACCATTACCCTGCCTTTACAGCTTGAATGCCCTACAGGGAGAATGGGGCCGCGGTGACGCAGTCAGCTTTCGGATTTTATTCTTGACTCCTTTCCACACTTCTCGCTACCGAGGCATATGGAACCTTTCCGACAGAAAGCCGATGCTCAAGGTTGACTCACCAGTTCTTTATCACAAGGTACCCTGGACAGGTAGTCTAGCAGCTCATTGTTGTCGATATAATGAGGATTGCGTAGCTTTTTCGTAAATTTGTTGATACCTAAAGTAGAAATAACGGATTTATGGAGTGCTGATGAATTTCATAAAAACAATGAACTTTAAAAAATCAAAACAGCCCACCCCAAACCATAACAATCCATCGCAAAGGTATGAAATACAGCAATATGGTGGCCACCGTGAGAACTCCCACTGCAAGCCATGAAAGCCACGGCTCCGCAAAATTGAAGCTGCTGAAAGAAATGGTATTTATTGTAATACAGACGTCAAGCGGCAATATAACACCACCAGGATTGGTATGATTTTCCAAAGTAAATTACAAAATTAAAAGTATCCAACCCAAAGTAGCTGCCCTACTAGGCCACCCACCACCACACCCCTCACGCAAATAGATCGGGAGCAAAATAATATAGGTAAAGGGTCCCGTTGATACATACATATCGTTAGGTGTGCACTCTCAGGTCTGAATTCCGCACCGTGGAGTGTGGTGCGACCCAGTGCGAGTGCGAACTATGGAAACTGTGCCTTTATATGGCAACTACATACGCCACCTCCAGCACTACGGTGTCATCACTCTAGAACCCAACTCGTAGTAATCAATTCAAGACCCCACTCCCTACGGCGCCCCTGACTTGCATGCTTCGCGTCACACGCCGTGCACACTCCTTCCTCGCCAAAAGAACAAGCCCACGATCGATACAACCGAGACACAGGGCGTATATAGGTATCGATCAAGGCGGTGTGTGCTGCGGCTTGCGTGCGGCGCTAACTTCGCATTGGTAGCGAAGTATGATCGTACACAGCTTCTAGTTTAGCTCTTTGAATAAGTAAACCGAATCTTCTTGCTTGATTTATTTATTTATTCATTTATTTATTTATTTATTTATTCTCTGTGCAAATACTGGTCAAAGTATAGTGTTAGTCCGGATATCCTTTTGAGGAATTCGCTGCGTGAGGGTGGAACAAATAGCGTTAGCCAGGGCACTCCAAGGTTTCGAGGAAAATAGCCGCTTCAGTACGACCCCCCCCCTCCCAAATACGACCCATCCTTTTGTTGAACCCTACAATACATTAGCTATTGCCGCATTGCATAGTTGCAATGTGTTTTATTGCTATATATCCTTTCCTGAGACAAAAGATATCTATCTCACATATTGTCACACGGATTTGCGGTGAAGTACCCTTTGCTTCTCATCTGCTTATTGATATTTTAGATTTTAGTGCTTATCGCTGACCCCTGATGAAACGACCCCCCACTCTCCTATCTGGTCAGATACGACCTCTTGTCGAGGAACTTCTACTCTTGGTGTACCCTGGCGTTAACGTCTTCGGTTATTGGGGTGCTAATATATGAATACCTCTGAAGGCAAACAACAACAATACAACAATAACAACAAGTGAAGATTGAAACTCACTTTCGTACTCGCTGCAATAGAGCACAGATGAAAACGAGCGTATTTTGCACCACAGTCAAAGTTTCCTGCACTGACGTCAATGTGTCCCTGATAGTTGACGACGAGGACTGAAAAGAATAAGTAGGCAATAATCGATCCACTCACTTGGCGTAAATAATTGTGTAGGAACAGTAAACGCGACTGTTATAGACATGAACAATAAACGATGAAAACGTGTGGTTGCTGCATGCAGATTCATTCAACGATGATAGATTTATACTTCCTTATTATCCTTTGACACCGAGTCCTTACTGTCCCTCGACGTGGTTCTCATGACGGGTTTCGGCGGTGGGTTTAGAGGTTTTTCCGCGTTGCTGGGATCCTGAAAGAGACACACAACACACCATACAACACACATGAATTGCTACAAGGCATTTCAAGGCCTTCTTAGGTACTGCTCTCATATCCAAAATCTGAGACAGTGAACACATTAGTATGTGGGCAAGGTTAGATTTGGCCTTCCGCTATCCCTGTTGGTGGACGCTCCTCTTCATCGGCTTCACCCACACGCTCAGCGCGTCCGCTGCTTTTGAAGGAGTATTGTCCTTGACGAGACGACTCATTGGAGGGATCAATCTATCACAACAACACATGCAATAGTAGCTGGACACAACACTTATTTAATTTAACAAAAATATTAATTTTTCTTCCCAGTGCCTTGTATGGCCCTCGTCCAAAATTTTGGCCAGGGAATTTTTTCATTAAACGAACTACCGGGCTTTTTCGCAATTTTTTGTGAATCCGTCGGTTTTGAGTGAGCGCAGAAAGGGTAGTGCTGGGTTGCAGGTCAGCTAAAAACTGCAGGTCAAACAAACGAAAGTTCTGAGGGCAATGAGCGAGCACGGTGGAGCCAGTGCAGAGGGGATGGGCGAAAAATTGCGGTTTCAGCCCTGGGGAATATTTTTTAAAATTAGGACACTCTTCAACTATTTTGATGGAAACGAAAGCTCCACACGATGTGGTACAAAGAAACATGCACGTGACAACATGAGTGGGTGCATGCAACGGGGACTGATTGGCTCACCTTCTCTTCTTCAGCGTCATCGTCATCTTTCGATGGCATTTTAGTGAAACGTGGGGCAATATCTTCGGCAATTCTCTTGTAAACCAAGCATTTTGCAAACAGCACCAGTAATAACAGAGGAGCGTGGTACAATTCGAAGAAGTACACGCCAACGACGAAGATCTTTAATTACCAGTTACTTATTGAGCTTTATTGTGAGTGACATACGAAAGACTTATCTGCATGGATTACAATTTCGAAAGATTACTATAATGTGAGACGATCCTACCGTACTTAAAGGCAGCATTAGGGGAAAGTCGGAAAAAGTAAAAGAAATAGTGCATATGAAAGTCGGGATGCCTAGTAACAGGGTAGTGGAGAAAATACGGATGGAAATGGCCAAAAACCCAAGAAGTAGGACCCCTTTCCCAACGTTGATTCTCGACCCGGACGACCTTCCGTCAAGAGGGAAGTAGTCTGATCTAGTTTTCCATTGGCATGTTGCCAAGTAAACACAGGGGAATGTTTGGAAATACGACAACATCTATTTTTTTGAGTGAGTTTCAAGCTAAAACTGCGAAAGCGCGCTGCAAAACCTTCGATCCTGCCGCATCTCCTTGGCCGCTCCCACCCCAGTCAATCGGGAATTACGTCATCGGGAGGCGGAACCGCGTTCAAGAGGCGGAACCGCTGCATGGCTGCGGCGTTTCGCAGGGGTTCCACAGCCTGGAGGGGCGCTTTTTAACCGGAATTTCACCACAGATAGTCTTTTCAGGCCCAGGACTACCATGTGAGTGACTTCTTGTAAGGATTTCTCCATTACCGCATTACCGCTAATGCTGTCTTTAATGTTCATCCAGCCCACTACCCGAGTCAGCTCTATTAGCTCATAAGGAAAGTTCTGGCCGGTTTTGCGCGTTCACAAGATAAATCCAAATTTTGAAGCCCGTCAACTTATTGTGTATCAGCTAACACAATGTGCTTCTTAGAGAGATGATTGCAAGGCGTACTTCGCGATACATAGATGGGTCGATTCACCTTCTGGAACAGTAGATCCCTGGGTAGCTAGTAAGGCTGCGCTTTTTTCGCGTCGCCACGGTGCGCTATCATGGCGCTACACCTGCTCGAACCCATTGCGACGCCACCCACTCAAGCTCTCTTATTGGTCAGCTGAGCAAAATGAGTGGCGTTCCACTGAGTTCGAGCAGGTGTGGGGCCTTATAGCACACAGTGGGGACGTGAAAAAGGTGCAGCCTAACTACCCAAAAATCTACTGTTCTATGAAAGCGAATCGAGCCATCTCATTTTCGCGAAATGTGCCTTTAAAGTTGCTCTCTCAGAATATAGGCCATCCCCAGAATTCCAGGTCTTTGAAGTAGCGAATTTTAGAGAAGTTGCTTTTTCTAAATACTGGCTTTTCCCACAATTCCAACTCTTTGAATTATTTGGAAAATTTTCAAATGCAGCACAAAGGACTTTTCGAATGACTCCTTCCCACGGGTTCCAGTTTGGTCGAGCGCAGATGAAGGAGAAAACAGCAGGAAAAAAGGTGACAAAAAGTAATCGAAGCTTCAAACTTACCACGAGAGCTATCACCGATCTAGATGTTGACTCCCAATTCAGACAGCTTTCAATGTAATTCTTGTAGCCAACCAATGTCACACCAAATTCTTTCAGTTCGACAACAGTGTTACGGAATAAGCCTGCCTAAATCGAAGAAATGGAATGGAATAAAGTTCCAAATTCTTTCAGTTCGACAACAGTGTTACGGAATAAGCCTGCATCTATCTTTGGCTTTCCAGGCTCTGACGAAGGCGACTAGGCCGAAACGTTAGCCGAATAAAACTAAATAACATCTTGGTTACGGCTTCAAGAAGAATCACATATGGAATAAAGTTCTCTAGCTTAAGTCCTCGATAATTACATAATTTTGATCCCCTTCAAATCAGGCCTATAGATACAGTACAGAACAGGAATGGAAAACATCCGAAATTTCTTCTGTTCCAATGCGGAGCTTGAGAAACACAAAAAGCGCTTGAATTCCCGCCGAGTAACACTTGAACAGCTGCCGGTGAAAATGTTTTCGCGCTCGTTGGTGATTTGCTTCTCATACAACGCTTTTGATCACATGACCGTCACCCGTTTGCTTCTGGTGCCCTCGCGGCCCTGCCTCCCCGGTTTCCCCGGCCGCCCCACCTCGAAGAGGCTGTCTCTAAGCCGGATTCTCATTTTTTTCACGTGAGATTTTGCATGTGACCCAAGTACAACATAAATTCATAGGTAGCAGAAGAACCCTAATTCTCGTAAACAATTCCTTTGAACGATTTACCTTGAATTTCTTATCCGATTCAACGATTTTCTTCTCTCGAGGATTGAACGTTCGAATAGCTGCCCGGATCTTGAAGATCAGTATATGTGAAACTTTTAACATATAATCAGCACCTATCAAAATTTCATGAGATCGAATAATGCGAAGTGCAACAAAGCGGGACACGCGTTCAGTGTGGTCATTAGGCCACGCGGTGGCCACGCCCATTCACGCGCGGCGGATTGCGGTCACAGGAAAAAACAAAGACAAATCTTAGCTCAGCTAAGTAGCAGAATACCGAATGCAAAATAATGGCCGTGTTGATCGATGAAGAAGGGGAGCCACAGCTTGGCAGCCTGCAAGAGTATCAGGCTTCGAGACAACTCCGACAATTCGCGAAGCGTCGCCGCGTGCGACCAATTTTCACCAAAGGCCGTTCAATATCTGTCCGTTCCGGCATACCGCCAACAAAGCGCACTCCCAAATGGCGAAAATTCACTCTTACAAAACAGTAACTCGTTCTTGTGATCTTATTTGCCAGTTTTGCAATTAACAGTGGACGCGGCCTTTTCAATTTGTAAAACCCCTCGCTGTCGCACTACATTCCCTGTGAGGTGTGTTATAGGAGATGCCGATGCGGTGCTGTGAAATGTCGGAGACGCCTGCGCCATTCTCGGGGTGAGTGTCGATTGGTCGAATTTTCGCCTCGTGGCGTTACACTCGCGGCACCGTCAGTACGAGTCGTTAGGAATTCCGCTGAAGACGCAATGTGATGGCAACGCAAGGGACCTTCAAAGATTGCAAGTTGCATACTTCGGGAGTTCTCCTATGTTGTGGTTGTTTACACATGGTTTCCAACATTTCACGAGATGAGCATTTCACAAGTTTTTGCGGTTCTATGATTCTCTTCGGTTTACTTTTATGACGTTCAAGCCGTATTCTATTATTCTTATTGCGTATTCAATTTCGCAGGTTTCAGACTGTCAGAAAAGCATTGATGAACGTGCTCTCTCCAATGCACCGAGAAACCGCTTAAACCGAAAGGGTGTCGGTAAATGATAAACGATAGGTTAGCCTGCTTATAGCAGTTGACATTTCCTTCGTGGTTACCCTTTTCAATTTGAGGCGCTGAATTCGTAATTTAAAGGTATCATGAGTCTTTCATGCAATAAATAGGCAATAAATAGTGGTATACAAAATATTCTATTTCTCTTGATTCTCCAGGAATGTTTGATTCAAATGGTGATAAAGCAATAAATTACAGTGAGTTGCCCGTATTAGGTGAGGAAGTGTACACAGCTGCAGGCGAAAAAAAATCGCACTCGCCGCGCCGCTCGCCGCAAGTGACCTCGCGAAAATTCGACCAACTGACACACATCGTTCTCGCGATGGAAAATGAAAACTGGAATGACGCCGCGTTCGCTCCTCCTACACCACCCGTCAACTATGTCATCTGATGAATATTCAATAAATAAATGCTCGCAACTTCGAAGATAACCCATGGGACCAGGAAAACCGTACCGGATTCCAAATCACATCCAACTCAAGCAGAATTTCTCCTCTGGCACGTGCTGTGAGCTTCTTATTCTTCAACGCATACCATCGCCTTTCACAATTTTTGATCTGAAATATCAGCACTGACTTCTGGAAAATTTTTGAGGAAAATATAAATTGCGTTTCTGCTCCTCTCAACAGCAGTACCCATTGATGAATGAGATTTGTGTTAACTACGACTTGCTGGGAGAGACGATATGTGGATTTGTAGACCGATAAAATGAAAACCACGATGATCACTCACCGACAGCAGGGGTATGGACACTTTTCCGAGGAATTCGAATTTATTGTTAGGATCCTCATCGTAGACAGTCACCTCCAAACAGGTGTGAATGTCTTTGACACCGCTGAAAAAAGGTTTATAACTGAGCAGAAGGTCTTTGTTATAGTACATAGTGAATGGTTCCGCGTTAATCTGTTTACTACTCACAATGTAAACAGCTTGTTCCACTGTGGATTCAATGTCTTGTACTCAGTATGCGTTTGTAGCCGGGTGTTCACTAGCTCTAGAACGGCGAACGGATCGCTTTTGCCACCAATGTCCTTCGACATGAGATCCTCTGCTCGGAACACTGAAAACCGTTATGCGAAGCCAATGATTCGGAGAGCAGAGATAGTATGTGAAATTCGGCACTTTTCACCGGGTGTGCGCACTTATGACGAATTTTCGCGCGGCCGCGCACGGCGAGCGGCTCGGCGGGCACGAGTACCAGTGGCGGGGCATGGTAGCCACCAAAGAGGCAGTGTGGCATGAGTGGAAGTGCAGAGGTGACGCAGCCACGCTCTGCCGGGCTAACAAGAGCAATCGATTCGCAAGTCGTACTGGTAGCGCCGCGAGTACGACGCCGCGAAGAGATTTTCTGTTATAAGTGCACACACCCCTTCTTATCAGCTATGGCACTCCCACACATCCATGTCCCAACTGGTAACTCCAGGTTGGAAACATATAAATAAGTATAAATAAATATTGGCAACAGAACAGAACTTGTGTTCTGCGACGCATAAATTAAATTATTATTGGCTATAAATTGTAAAGCACTGGTAACGGCTGAAATTGGAACAGCCAATGAAAGTTTCTCGTTCGAGAATAGATTTTTCCCTGAATGTAGGACCAGCTGATGTTCAAGCCAGTGCTTCTAGCCTCCCAGAAGAGTATGGTACCCATTCATCTACCACGGAGAGATGGAAAGCTCGGTTGGCTTGGTGTGGGGGTGTGGGGGGGGGGGGGAGCGGTGATACGGAGTTTGATCCCTATATTACTACTAGAGTACGAGTGCGTGCTACCTCTCACTACACCACCTCCGCTCGATCCAACTTGAATTCATCACTAAGAAATTCGAAAAAATTCGAAAAACAAATTTTAGAGAGTAACTGTGTAAAGAAAATAAGCATTGGTAATTTTTACCTTTGACGGTGAGTTGTCCAACGTCTTTGAGATCGTCGAATGTATGCAGGAGATCCTGAGAATGACGATTGAAAATTCACAATTGTCACATTATGCATATTTTTTCATGGAAAACCCTCTTGAGGGTACAGAAGTATTAGGTTGTAAGGGAAGTTCTAGCCGGTTTTGCGCGTTCACAGGATAAATTCAAATCTGAAAGGGCATCAACATGAATCAACTTACATATTGTGCTCCGTAAATAGAGAATAAGTTTCTCTTGAATAGAGAATAAGTTTCTCTATCTGAATATATGCTTTCCTTTGATTTTCGAATTATTAGGGAAATTTTAAAACACTGCGAAAATGGTACTTTTGGGACGACGTCACTTTACGAGTCCTTGTTTAGTCGAGTTCCAGCGAAAGCAACCACAAGTGTGAATACTGTCAGGAGAGGAGGTAAAGCATTGGATGAAACACTATGTCCCTGGTTCCAGAAGTGCAGAAATGAGAACGAGTTGCTCGAATTTTCAATTGATCAAATCTTTGTAACTAAAACGGCAGAAAGCGATGAGCGTGTATGCTTGCAGGGGATATCCAAAAAAATGGCCTTCTCACAGAAATGTGGTTAACCACCTCAGGTAGCTTTGATTAGAAAAAATCTCACAAAATGGGAGCCGCGCATCCCTCGGAGCAGTCATGAGCGAGGGCAAATTTCACCTTGCAGTAATTGAAGCAGTTGAAAGCAGTTGAATCATATTCACCAGATCTGGCGCTAATTACACCCCACTTCCCCAAGCATCTGTACAGCTCCTTAAATAGCAGTGTGTTCAGAAAAATGATGATTTGTTGTCGAGTTTATTTAATTTCAAGCAATATAAATCGTGCCTTTCATCCAAAAGAAGCATGGTAATTTTGCCAAAAGTGTAGCGGATCGAGTGATGCTTAATCTGTGAGAAAAGATGCAGTCCAGACCAGTTATGATCTCTCGAGGTTGAATTACGAAAACCGGTTCAAACTTTCCCCCAAAACCTAATAGCCACTATAACATCGCGTGAATCACGAAAATGGTCACAATTTCACTTCTTCGACAACTGTTCAAAAGTTGTTTGGCGGGAATTCGAACGACCACTTACATATCTTTCGTTGATGGAATTCCGCACATCGTTCTGATTGAACTCGGCTAAATCGACAACGGTGTCTTTGGAGTGGCTACCAGAAACGGTGATCAGTAGTAGTAATGCACTTGACGTGTTCTCCAAATTGTACCATTTTTGAACCGTCTCATCACGTGGAAACGAATGCAGATCAACTGCAATCCTAGAGAAAATCGACACGTGCACATGTTTCGGGTTAATTGTCACGTTGTTTAGATTCTGTAGAAGTACTCTAACAGTCAGTAGCGCTGAATAACGATACCTTCCGATAGATGTGTTAGTACGTTTGTCCTGACACATTACTTCTAACGTTTCAGAGCCGAGTTCATAAATATGTAAATCGAATTGCTCGATCCATTTAGGGTCACTCGTCCGCGTACAAATCTGGAAACACTTCCTTGATGTCTCGTAGAATTTCAGAGAAATCGTGAACAGAAAATTTAGGCTTTCTCTTATACATATATTTATGTTGTATTAGCTTACCAGGGGCCTCATGCAAGGACTCGCGTGAAAAAAAACCAAAATGCGACTGAAATACAGCTACTCAAATTGACGTCTGACTGGGTGGGGCATCCGAGGAGGCGTAGCCACGAGGGCACTAGAAGAAAATATGCGACGGTCGCGTGGTGAGGGACGCAGAGTGAGGAGCAAGTCAACACAGGGCGCGAAGACTCAAGTTGCGCTCTGCTCGCCGACGGCTGTTCAAATGTTGCACGGCGGGAATTCGGACGAGTTGCTCTTATTCTAGCTTTTGGTTTTCTATATCAAAACAAAGAAGAATCTTCTTACTCCCGTATTTCTGTACCCTATTTAATAGATTGATTTCGAGAGAACTGTAATCATGGAATTCTCTTGGACAACTCCTTTAGGCAGGTGATCGGTCTTGTTGCCCGCTCATCGGTCAGCGCTATATATTAGCATAGATATTGATTTTACGTTCATATCATCGCCATCATTTTTAGGCGACTATGAAGGAGGGCTAACTCCAGGTTCCTGAGCGAACGAATTGTGCATGTTTTATGTTGACCATAAGCCCATCGCCTAAAAGGTACACAACTTCCCACCCCACCCCCCCCCTCTGGGCCCGTTATTATGACCGGCCTAAAGTGATCTCTATTGACTAGACATGAGCTGTTGTTTGCGGCCGTCAGTTATGCAGCGCTCGAGCAGCGGTATCAGAGCCGCACAAGTGAAGCGCGCGAGTGAACGACAAGAGAAATAGTATGAACGCTGATATAAAGGAGCTGTTTACCTCCTAATTATTTTTTGAAATTTTTGAAGAATTGATGCTGGAAATTACTTGTATGTTCTACGCACCTTGCTCTTGTACTTCTCATATCCGAGCTTAAATTTGCAGTAAGGATCCGGCGGTGTGGCCGAATTGCAACAAACGTTGAGATTTCTACCTTCAACTAGCACCACATTGACAACTGAGACCCACGTTTGCACCACTGAAATATTTAATATTTATTGATTTTTACTGAATAGTTTACCAAATTTGAAAGTAGTGAACCAAAGAAGGAAATTGAACGGAACAGAAAAAAATGAAGGGAAGGCCACCCCGAACTAAAATATTTGCGTTTCAAGATCGGTACTTAAACCACACTATCTGCAGGTTCGATACGGGTGTGTGGCCTTTGGCTCGTCCGGGCTGGCACGCGGTAATTTGCGCGGCGACGCGGCCGACCTCGGCGTCGTTGGTTGGGGCGCTGGGGCGCAAACATGTTATAACGGGTAAAGGCTAAAGTGGCTCCTTCTTTTCTGTAGTATTTATAGGATGAGCTTTTCTTGTATAACACTTCTATTTGATTAATACCCTCATATTACCAGCAAATCACTTATTCTTCTTTTTGGGAGCATCGTTTTGAAAAGTTCGATGACAGTGTGGTGAAATCCGCTTCTTTCCTATTTTTTGATGACATTACATGCAAGTATATTTGAGTACATACAAAGTGTTCATCACTTCAGCAACGGAAAAGAAATTAAGTAGATTGCATCATATGGACATAATCGACAAAGTTACTTAGAATTGAGAGAGGTAGGGAATGAAGTAATCAAACAACATACATGCTTGTGAACAGTTTAGCACGGCTCTACTGTAGGTGCACTTTTTGACCAACACCAAAAGGAAAAAAGCAAATTTTATCACATTGTCATCAAACTTTTCAATTCCAGTTTCTGATGAGAATAA
Organism: Trichostrongylus colubriformis; assembly: GCA_963978905.1. Classification (NCBI taxonomy): domain Eukaryota; kingdom Metazoa; phylum Nematoda; class Chromadorea; order Rhabditida; family Trichostrongylidae; genus Trichostrongylus; species Trichostrongylus colubriformis. Next base: position 9,590,456 of record OZ022260.1, read on the forward strand.
TCCAAGTGAGAATATAAGAACGTTACGAATACGAACATCACACTCGGGGGCTCAACTTACAAACACTGATGAGAGGAAGGAAAAGCCCTTTCTCGTCAAAACCCCGTTGGTATCTTGATCCCAATAAGCACGACTGAGAATTCACGCTGCAGTCAAAGACGCCGCGGAGAGACGCGGTGTCGCGCACATTGCCGCGCAAATCGTCGCGTGCCAGCCCGGACGAGCCAAACGCCCGTCTCCCGGTTCGATACTGCTTCGTTAATGAGACTTGTTAGCAATACGCGCTCCAGCTGCAGCCCCTGCTGTGTAGGGGGGTGTAGGCTGGGGCACACGGATTTTGACCTGGGCCTGTGACACTGTGACAGCCCGTGGCCTTTGCCCTGTGAAATAAATTATTCAGACAATGTGTTCATGTAAAGCCTGTCCTCCTCACAAATCTGTATTGATGAATGCCGATGATTTAAGGGATATTTATGATGGTTTAAGGGATGTGCATGGTCATCGCATGACCTAGTGGCCCCTGACCGTGTCTCCCAACCGCCACCCCTGAGTATGGCTCATCATTGACCGTCCACGCTCAGGGAAGACATAAATTACCAAAGCACTGCGTTACATGTAGCGCAAATTTGTGCTCTAGTGCCCTCCTTATAAATAAATTTCACGGCAAAAAAATCGAGTATAATACCACGTACCCATCGCAAAATATATTTAGTCTTATATCGAATCCCTAAAAGCAAATTCTTATTTGCCGGAAGGAGGTGTAGCCAGTTTGATTGGTGGTTGGAAGATGTTTACCCTCACCTCTTTTTCACTTGGGGGTGTGGCAGAAACGCATCCAGCGCTCTTCAACCGCTTATGACGGGTGAGGCTACTTACTCCGGAGAATCGCTTCGCGGCGTCGCACTTGCGGCGCCACTAGTACGACTTGCGAATCGATTGCTCTTGGGAGCCCGGCAGAGCGTGGCTGTGTCACCTTCTGCGCTTCCATCCATGCACCACTGCCTCGCTTGAAGGCTGCCATGCCTTGCCACTGGCGCTCGCACCCACCGCGACCTCGCCGCAGGCGGCCACGCGGTTTTCCGGAGTGAGTAGCCTCGCCCGATGATGACTTGTGCACCCTACAGAGAATGTATCTTTTGAACACTGGTTTTTCAACGATGTTATGCTTTTTTTAAATGCTCGCAAAGGTGGACGTGAACTAAAACAGACCTCCCAAATAGGTATCCAGAGGTAAAGAGAAAACATAAGGAAAACTTATGACAGTTTATAAGAAACAAAGGGGGAGCACATGAACTTTAGACCGATAACGAATCCTGACAACCTCGTAGAAATAAACTGTCAAAAATTGCGTCCGTTATAAATGAAAAAAAAAATCGAAAGGGGCAAAATACAATGCAAAGAATGAGTTTTTTAAACCACAAGTTGCTACATTTCCTTCAGTTCAAACACGTTCTTTCCTTAACGAGTTTGACTCCGCCCACGAATTTGACAATGCACCTGCCACAGACACCATCTTCCCGTAGATGCTATGCTATCTCAGAACTTAAACTTTCCTTTTTATGCGAGCAACAGAATCCTTAAGAAGCAAGGACTAAGCTTCAGATGTCGTCCACATTTTCTGTGGACGGCGTGTTTCAACTCAGACCCTAACTGAATCCCTTCCAAAAAATAGTAACCCACTGGTGCCATCCGACTGCTGGACAACTTAAAAAATAAATTTGAGGCTTATAAATTCCTCTTATTACAAGTAAGAAAAGAGCCGAAAAGCCGAAAAAAAGTCACATTTTTCGCGTTTCCTCGCAACCTCGGAAAGGACGCCACGTACAGCTCGATGGGCAAACTAAAACATATAACGTTTAACGTGAAGACATGCCGAACATGTAAAAAAATGTGAAAATATTATATATTATAGTATAATATAATAAAATAATATAAATAATAATAGAAAATATAAGACAACAAAATATAAAATAATTTATAACGTGAAGAAAGAATGTGTACCTCGTCTTTTTCCTCGTTCGTCAATGGAACAACGGAAATTGTGAGCGAAATCTTGCCGAGCTCTTCATTCGGTGTTGCATCATCGAATAAATCCACGGAATGCTCGGTTGATCTGAACAAAAATGCGCAATAATACAGTAAAACGATATACGACAGGTGCTTTAAAGACATCGGGAGGGGTAAGTTCGGCAGATTGAGGAATATAAGTAGGATGAGTATAATAGAAACAGTATAACAGAAAAACTAAAATGAGACGAAAAACCCGAGAAATAGCGCCCGAAACACGCCCACCCCTCCTCGTTCACACCCCTCTGCGTCACTGACCGGGGGTAGATTGCAGACTAGCGAGAGGCTAAGTCAGCTTGCAGAACACGAAGTCCTGCTTTCCCGGCAACTCCCCTGACAGATGAATGGCAGAACGTCTTGGTGCGTCGCGGGATCGTGATAAGACCCCGCGACGCACCAAGACGCGACGACCCCGCGCTTTTTTCAAAGCGAGCTCCGCCACGCATCATCTCTTTTGAATTGGAAGGTATGTTTTCAGAGAACATGTATTCACAGTTTCCACTTTCTTCGAACCCCTTCCGGTTCTTCTGATGGCAGCAGAAACGATAATATGGTTCCAAAGATAAAACGAAGATGGAAATGTTCAGCAGCATGACAATGAAAATAACATTATAATTAGATAAATTAATTAAAAATAATTGATAGAGAAACTCACTGGAACCATTTCACTTGACTAATATCTATGCTACACGATCCCATAAAGTCGTCTGTACAAAATCGATCGTAATCGAAAACCTTAAAAACCTCACCTTTTAAAAAACGCTCTTCTACGTATAAATACCAAGAAAATGACACATAAGGAAGAGTTGGTGATGTGCGTTACTACAGCATTAGTGCAACTTGTTTGGCGCTTAACGTTAGTAAAGCCGCGATATCAGCTGTGTAAGGCCGCGTTCATACTTTGGGCCGGCAGGGCGTGGCTGCGTTCACAGGCAGCGAGGCAGAGTGGCATGAGAGAGGTGCAGAAACGACGCTGGCAACGAGACAGGGTAGAACAAACAGAGACACAGAGATATGCAGCCACGTCCTGCCGCCGGCACAGCAAAGTATAAACGCGGCCTAATTTTGCTCGATTAAGCAACTTTATTCCTTCCATGAGACTAACTGTCCCCTCAAAACACCATGAGTGCGTCCAAAGAGAACCAAGGAGAAAAGGCGAAGGTAAACAGTTCAGAAGAAAATACCTCAATGAAAATGGGTGATGTCATGTCATCGGCTAGCATTTGAAATTCTTCGTCCCATATTGGGTTCAGATTCTTGTATATGGTGCTACTTTTGTATACAATACGATCCTTATATTTGAATTTCACATAAGGATCACTGCTACCTGAAATGTCAATGTGACTTGTACTACTACACGATTCCTTTGAACACAATTGTTTAATCATTTTTAATAGCAGGTCTCGAAACACGGTGGTAAGAGGAGCAGTATTCTTGCATCTGATGCTTGGTAGTTCGTCTCAAGAGGCCTGGGCTGAAAATGGGCATACTTGACTAAAGGCTTAATCTTGGCTGAAGAAGATGCAAGAGCAAAAGCGCCGCCATCGTGCTTCCTTATGACATCAAATGTCTTATTATGTACAACTCAACTACATCTAGCCCTGCGAGAGCATTGATGTGAGATCTGATCCTCGCACTCTCCCCCTTTGGTTAGAATAGGTGTCCGATAGCAATTCCCATGATTTTATTCAATTCAGCCAATACGACCATGTCTATCCGCGCCTACACCTCGTGCGACAATTGCCTTTTTGTCTCCGTTATGAACTGTCGGCACGCACGATGGGAAGTGGTCGGAGTGCGGCGACGCAGACCCACTCCGAGTGTCGTGACCTACGGGTATCGCGCACCGCTATATCACCCTGGGATCATTTGCTCTCATAGACCCATTTTCAGCTGAGTATAGCTTTGTGTCGAAATTGTATGTCAAAATGACGATTCGTCACACGTCGAAATCTACGGAATGCGCCACGCTGTTGGATTCGCAACGAAATCGCGGGAACATTCCCATGCATGAAAGAGCCAGTCTAGTGGTAGGTTGTGCAAACCACGACCTTTTGTAGCTTTTTGTAGCTTAAAAAATTTCCAGCCATAAACAGTCATGTGAGACAACGCCTCTAACCACATAGACCGCGTTCATACTCCGCGGTGCCGCCGTCAGGACGTAGCTGCGCGACTGCGTGTCTCCGCGCCTCTGCCTATGTCAGTCTACCTTGTTGTCTTCGTCATCTCTGCACCTTCTCCGTGCCACTCTGCCTAGCTGTCTTTGAGGGCAGCCACCCTGCAGGCGCTGAGTATGAACGCTCCTTCGTATCACTGCGACATTTGTAAATATACATAAAATAGAAAATAACGTGCCCGAAGCGTCTCGTATCGCTAAATTCTGCCCATCCTTCAAGCGGATTTTCACCAGCAAGGCCACATACTTGATTTCTTCCTGCTCGTTCACTTCAGTCAGCTGAAGTTTCTGACAATTAATTCGTGAGGGTTTGAAGTAAGAATTCCCAAAGAAGAAAAAAAATTGAAATGAAACAAATCACAAGGTTTGACAAATTTTTGTTGACATTGTTTTGAACTTTGTTTAATCGTAAGACTCAAGCAGTTTTGGTTCTACAATTATTGCTCTAGATCCATATTCATAAACAAGTTTTGGAGCGCGCACCAATCGCGATGTCGCAGCGATCGCCAGACTTAGTAGTGTCGCGCACAGGGTGTCGTCTATAGTGAGAGCAATATATTGAACTCTCATTTGCTCACATTTCACCTTCGAACGAAAAACAATTCCATTCTTATGTCCAACCCTACTGTGACATTTTAACCTTACTATGCCCACTATTTTCCTTTGCTTCTTCTTTCGTTTCCTCTCCTTCTTTCCTATTTCATTTCACTTCCTTCCACACTATAGTGGCACCGAAAGCGAAGCGGCGACTATGAATTGTGCGACCTATCGACTGATATTTGGGCGAGAACACCAGTGCGAGTGGGGTGGGGGAAATACGCCAAATAATCGCGTGGCCGCCCGCGGCGAGCGGCGCGGTGGGTGCGAGTGCAAGTGGCACTGCTGGCAGCCTTCAAGCGAAACAGTGTGGCAAAGGTGGAGGAGGCAGGGTGGCGTGGCTGGAGGAGGCAGTGTGGCATGGATAGAGTGCAGAAGTGACGCAGCCACGCTCTGCCGGGCTCCCAAGAGCAAAATCGATTCGCAAGTCGTACTGGTGGCGCCGCAAGTGCGACACCGCTGACGCGATTTTTTGGCGTATTTCCCCCCACCCGTACGAGTACACTGGGTATTACCCAGTTCAGCTGGATATAAGGCCTTCAAAACTTCATGGCATGACGGCTCGGGGCGTCCGAGTGGGTTCGGACGCTAGAGAGCTACGAAACACAGAGGTCACAGCCATGCCATCAGAAACGCTGGCCGCTGACGGCTGTTCAAATGTAGTGTCGGGAAACTTGGTGGGAGTTCAAAAAGTCGTTCTTCCTTCGGTTTTTTGATTGCTGCTTCGGAATAAAAGACGACTCCTGGTTTTTTATGAGTTGATTCCGAGAGGAGTTATAATCATGGAATTTCCGTAAACGATTCCTTTGATAATATGTGAATTGCACCAAAACTTTCCATATTTATAAAACTCTGGTATATGGTAATATTTAGTCAGTAGTGCAGTGAGAGACAACAATGAAGTGCAGATTACGCCATGTATCTGCCCTACAACACCGTTCACATTTTTTTGGAAAATCGACACCAGGCGATGGATACAAACCGTCACATCGTTATAACTTCGTCTAAACGGGATCCCCAAACTCGATATTTTATAGGCCGCTGGACTCGTCGCATCGAGACTGATCTGAAGTTTCTTCTCATTTTATGCACCTTAAATGAAGTTATGACGGTGCGACCGTTTGCGTCTATTAATCCGTCGCCAGGTCTCAATTTTTCAAGATATGTGAGCGGTATTGCATATTCTTGATTTTGTGTAGATACGGAAGATTTCATTGTAGTAGCTGCCCTACGAATTTTTAATCGAAAATGCCCCAAAAATTGCAATAAGCATCAAAACAGCGATGACTTCACCGGTGCCGTATTGCGTTTTGTAAGCTTCCGATTGTTACGGTTCCCATCGTGCTGAATAACGGGCAGTGAGTTGATGAGAATATCAAGGAATAGTTATAAAGAAACTCCGCTGCTACTGATCTCTGGGAACCAACAAGGTATTCATCCTATTCTTAAATATGATTAGCTTCCTGTTTCAGTGTTATAGAACCAGAGCACAGTAGATCCCCCCTCCAAGTCCAGTAGCAGCGGAACTTCTTTTATTAGGTGTATGCAGAATAAATGTCCAAAACAGACCGCTTTTTTCAAAAGGCCATAACTTCGTTCAGGCACAACTTCGTTTGTCGTAGTAAAAACCATTCGAATCTACACAATTTGCCAACGATCTGGTAAAGAAAACATGCCATCATAATAAAATTCTAGATTGCGAGAATTAATAAAGTCAACGATGGCATTTTCAACCTGCATCGTATCGGCGAACTCCTTCCGACGCAGGTTCGCATCGAGAACTCGGAAAAAAGTGGTAATTTCTTGGGGATAAGTCTGGGAAATAAGGGGGTGAGGGAGAGTCTCGATGCCTTATTGCGTTAGTTTCCGTCGAGTGACTTGCAGAGTGTGGGATTTTGCGTTATCCTGCAACAGGATAAGACCCCTTCTGTATGTCAGCACCGGCCACAGTTTTTGCAACTTTTCATACATCAGAACCAAATCACGGCAATAGGACTCTGCTGTTATGGTCTGACCAGGTTGCAGCAGGCTAAAGTGGATTACGCCCTCACAACACCACCAAACAGTGAGCACCCGTGATGCGGCTCATCTTGAAGATTAATGTCTCCAGAAGCAAACCTCGCAAACCAACGGCGCACGGTTCTTTTGGCAGGGAACTGTTGGCCCCACAGCGGCTGAGGTTCGAACTAGCTTCGGCCGCGGAGTGACCCAGTTCAAACTCATGAAGCGTGATCATGCGAAAACCGTACCTTTCCATTTTGAATTTTAGAGCCTGTTAAAAACCTGCTAACAAATTCCGCTACCAAAGGAAGTGTGAGTTGAAAAGGGCTTGGCATGACTTACAAGATGGTATATTCAGTGACGCGAGCTGTGAAACAGCGCCGAAAAAAGGCTTATCATTAAACGACCATTTATTCTGCATACACCTAATACAAGTAATATGGAGCTTACCTCCTCATTAAGCACTTTCTCATCTAGTGACTTTCTTTCTCGATGTGTGATCCTTTTGAGTGACATTAGGAGGTTCTCATGAAAGATCTGGTAGCAGTTTTCGGCGAAAAAGAACAAAAGATCTTCCGCAAATCCAGTTAGTCAGGAAAACGCAACGATCATATTGAGCGACCGAAGTGAATGAAATGGCGAAAATCCAGAAAAAACGAAGACGAAAAAGGATGATGGGAGAAATAGCGCAGAAAAATCGAAGAAAAAGCCATCGAAAAACGTTGAATCATGATAATGACGTAAAGTGCTTTGACTTGGCAAGAAAGTACACCCAGCAAACACATTTTATGTATGCGAGCTGAAATGTTCAAAAGGCCTCCGTACAGATGATACCGTAATTCATGAACAACAAGCGCGATTAGCAAGAAACTCTCAGAACGTCTTCTGGGGACGAGTTGTCTCGCTCCGGACCGTCTTCTGGGGACGAGTTGTCTCGATTTCGACGAGTTATGCGCACGGCGTAGAGGCTCTTTCCTTCCCCCAAGGCTTAGGCTAATCTGGACAAATCTGGACAAACGCGCTCCCCTGGGACCATTGGACAAATTCGAAAAGCTTCGGGAGTTCGCTTATCTCTGAAGGTTCCTGGCGGTACCAGACCATTGCGTCTTGACGACGCCGCGAGTGCGGCGACGGGAGGCGAAAATTCAACCAATCGACCCTCACCCGACCCAACCACGCTCATAACAAAGTGTCTCACTAGTGAGGCATCACAGACAAACTTTCACCCCCCCCCCCCTCTCCCCGCCCCCCATAACTCGCTTCAGAATGGCACTTTGCAACTGGTTTTCAAGTCATAATCACTATTCGGATCCGTATCCATCCATCTGGGTCTCAGCTCAAAGTCCCATGGGAAGTTGAAACCCTTCCTGGTAATCAGGTGAAAGATGTAGGAGTGACCGTCTGAAAGCTGGTGCTTTGCTTGCCATTTATCACATCCGCTACTGCACGATCATAGATTAGGCGATAGGCCACAAAAAGGTGGAAATCAAGTCAGAGGGGTGAAGAGGAAAGTCAGAGAAGCAGATCACATGGCTGTCATAGCTACTGCCAACGAGTCAGGAGAAAATGATAATTGTGAGGCATATTCTTTGTAAACGAAGTTGCAGTGCAGAGGAAATAATTTTTGGTAAGACCGCCTCAGGGTTCTAATTTAGTAGCGATTCCGCATAGCCAATCGAGAAAAAAAAACTTTGAAATGGCAGGATATAACTTGCACAATGGCTAGATAGCCGAAAATAGTCTCTAATGCTATTGAATTTCTAGAGTGTAACGACATCAAGCGTAATAGGATCCAGATGTGCAGCATTTCTTCATGGGCTGGATGGAGAAGAAAGGCCGTTGAACGATGCATCAACCCTGACATACCAGAGATTGAAAGCAGGCCGTGGAAAGGTCACGATCAAAAATCGGGTTATTTCATAAAACAAATAGCTTGGAGCTTCAAGACAGATTGTGCCTCGCTGGATTTAAGGCTACAGCTGAGGATGCATTGTATGGTAGCCTTGGAAGTTCATCCAGGGGAGGGCGATAAATGCTAAAGACGAAGATGAAGAAGAAGAGAATTTCAGAAAAAATGTCCAATCACCTTATGCCCTTATCACATTCTTGGATGGATGACGTGTGCATGGCGTAAACCGTGAGAAAATTCGCCGTGAGAAAATTTTGTTTCAGAACAGTATATACAGTAGCGCTCAAAAGTCTTCGGCCAAAACTCTTTTGCCATAACTTTTTTTCTACTCGACCAAATTTGACAAAATTTTAATATGTGTTGCCTGGCAACATATCCTTCTACTTGAGTGCCGCTTGACAATTTTTATGGTTTTTTACAAGAATTTACTACAAGACCACCCAAAAAAAGTAAAAGGCTTGGTCAAGGGGAACGGCTTTCTTTAAAAAACAAAACGAGCAAGCCTCAGAGAACATTATTATATTGTAGAAAGACCACGACTTTTGATGACAGCGGCACAGCGGGACGGCATAGCGATGGCATTCCAAAAACAAAAAATTTCATATAACCGCGTAACCTATACCGTTGAGCGCCAATATTATATATTAAGTATGCAGTGTATCCAAGTACAACATACTGAAATTTCTCTTAGATCGGTGCAGTTGCAAAAAAGTTACAAGTGAAAAACCCCAAGTGAAGGACCATTTCGCTGAAGACTTTTGAGCGCTACTGTATAGTGGCAATTGTTGAGGAAGTTGTGGAATCAATGAAAAAATCAGGCAAAAATCCCGGAACAAAACCTTTGCGATTAGACGAGTCCATATCCTGACAGTATAGTAGCACTGAACTACCCTAGTGCTTGTATTATTAACTCTTAAAACAAAAGGAGTAGGAAAAGAGAAGAGAAAGTAACCATAACCAGGCTACATCGGGAGTCCAGGACTTCTCGACAGAAGGAGGGGAAGGGAGGCCGTTTTTAAGCGGACACGAGAAGGATCGTGCCTACAGAGGTCAGCGAGAAGTAGTGGACTTCCAACAGGCAGATGAAAGGCGAAGGATCTCTCACAGCGAATCCATGTAAGCTTGATATAAATTTTTTTGTCTAAGGTTAGGAAACATGGCAATAAAACCGTTGCAGCTATACAATCCGGTAGCAGTTACTGGTATTGTAGAGGTCACAAAAAGGGGTATTCGTGGTTGATCTCCGTAAGAGGCGAGGGGCGTGCTGAAGGGGCAATTTTCCTCCTCACCTACGTGTTCCCTGCCCATATGCCTTACACTCTGTGAAAACAAGCTTCTGCATTTTCATTCTGTTGCCATGAATGAAACTAATCGATGATCATTTTTCAAGCTATGGAAGGTTTCATGCGTGCCTATGTTTTATTCACAACGGACGTACGGACGAAAGAGCATTACCATCAGAGCAGACCAATGACAATGGTGTAGTGAAGGCTAACAAGTGACAACAGCGGTTGCGTGGTCTACGCTAAAGTTTCTAATCGGTAGGGCTCTCTCTAACGATAAGGCGGCTCGAGGCTTGTTGTCAATTCACAGCCAAACATTCAGTTCAGTTACTGCCCAAAAGTGCATCTGTAATTAAGTCAGGATTGATAAGACAGCTAGCAGTGTAGTTGCTGTGTCATCGCTTGGCACGCTACGGCCGAACGCCTGACATGATATGCATATTCCCCAGAAAATATATGTCTGCGGAGCACTGTTTTTACAAACGAAGCATATAGCGTAAGGAAGGCATTCCTGTCATTCTAGCTAATGTTCATGGAGTGATTGTTTAAGCACACTGCATTCAACTGGCACTACAACTCTAGGTGGAAGTAGAATAGAAGCGTATTCCAGAATGAGGCCCCGATTGCCCTCTCCATCCTGCACTCAGTCAAGACCTATAAAGTAGCAGGTTTAGTTGTTTCAAGAGGTTCGGGTTTTCAAGAAAGAGCCATATACCATCCGTAGCAAATATCCATTTTGTGCAAGAAGCAGGAAACGGTAACTCAGTGCAACATAAACAAAGGAAACAACAATAAAACGGCATCACACGGAACTAAGCCATGAATAGAAAATAGAAGTTCGGATCAAGAAGCAGTCTGAAATGCTTAACATGGCAGGCAGTTAAGCGTGATGTGCTAAAGGTACCTATAGGTTTCGTGTAGGTTATGAGGTTACGTGGAAGAGTTGCGCGCTCTTAAGCCGTTCATGATTTGGTGGACCGACATCCGTCCTTCATGGCATAAAAAAAATCAAAAAAAATTCAAAAATAAGAATGTATCAGGACGTGGGAAGTGGCTGACAATAAGTAGTTCTTTCTACCCTTTCTGACGGGTGCGGCTGTGGAAGTTTCTCTAACCGTGCCGAAATACGTCTTTTAATCAGTCGCATAAAATTCATTAGAAATTCTAGATTGGTCAACTATTCCATGTCAAAAATTATTCACTGCATTATGACCCGCTACATGCGGCATATTGCAAAAATGCTTTTTTTTCAGTGGGTCCATAGGAAAATGAGGTGAATTCCCTACTCCATCTACCAGATCTGTCGTGACTTCCGTACGAACTTTCTCTGGGTTTGTAGCATGGCCGGTAGGAAACCGCGCTCTGGCTAGATCAGTCCTTCGAACATCGTTTGGTTCAACGCCTACCGTAAACGGTCTCAGCCACGTGGAGCGCGGAAAACTATCGATCCGCCCGGTTCCCACCAAGTCAAGTCAATCGTGTCTGTCTGTCGTCGTCGAGCGGTCAGTCTATCAACACCTCCGATGCCAATCGGACGAAGCTAACGTCACCGAAGAAACAAGATCTGCGACAAAGACGCTAGCCTGGTGGACCCGGACATGCAACCCTTTCCCCTTGCCCCTGGGATTTCTTCGTCACATCCAAATCGATCAGTCCATCGTGAGTTCATTATATGATAATAGTTGTTTTGTAGGTATTGTTTTCTCCTAATCCATCTCTCCCTTGCTATCCTCGTTATACAATGTTCTCACTTTGTATGTATTTTATAGTATCCTCATATTATGTAGTAAACCAGTATAATACTTCTTGTGTTCTGCAATGTAGCAATAATACACAAGATTTCATTATCTTTATTAGTGTCCTCTTCTATCAGCGGTTAGGTACAGAACTCAGGGGTCCTGCGCAGGCATTAGTGAGCATTCTCTCTAGTGCGTCAGGTTCCTTAATGGGAAGTGGACCCTTCTAATATCCACGTTCTGCCGTGGTCCGGTGGCGGTTGAATCACCAGATGCAGCGATATACACCGCTTGCTGCACCGGTCACGACAAGAAGTCAGAGGTAAAAGGGGGGAAAAACGAGTGTTTAAGCTTGGTATCGAGGAATGAACCGACAGCTAAGCTTTGAGGACTGAACTGACACTACTGCTCGCTACAATTTCGTTCTTTCCCTCTCATTTGATCTTTACTTGTCTATGCTTCATCGAATCAATATAACTTATCATATTTATGATACATAAAAATGAGAATCCAAAAAATTATAGCAGCATTCATTCTTGCCTACAATTTAGCCTTTCTATACCCGCAATGAGGATGGTAAGACATTATTTCTACTCAGAGATCGATAGCTGCAAGCATGATTGACGCAATGCATTCATAAAGCGAAGCACATTGTATGGTCAAACGATACCGAAGCGAAGTTTCCTTCTGGTGTGTTGTGCCGGCCGCGATCGTAGCGGTAAGTGTCCGAGTACAAATGCGGCTTACCTCGATAATCGACAAAATGTGAGCCTTCACGAGAGTTTCTCTATTGTTATCTGCTTCCGTCCATCACTAGTGGCATTCATGCAAGCAGCCGTGTCACCCGACGCGACAATGTAATACACTTCGCTATTTTATTTTTATTTGAATTTTAACTTTGTGACGATTTCGATACTTTTGCAGATGTAATGAGGAAATACTGAGAAAAATTTTATTCTTGTATGGAACACCTATTTCCAAGAACCTTAGAAATTCTGTGAAAAAAACATCTTGTGGAATTTTTGTTTTTCTTTATTTCGAGGAAAAAAAAGCTAAGCGAAGATCGGTTAACAGTTGCAAAAACAAAAAAAAAGGGTTAGTTAAGAAAGAAAAAAACTCGCCATTGTCGTATCAGGAGGGTCGATTATTTCCTAAAAATAGTAATTGCAGAAAGAAATTAATATTCAGTTGAGGTAGTACAAATTATCAGTTTCTTTTGATATGAATACCTTTACATGGCTTTTGCGTGAATATGCGAGCTATAAGAAAAAGGATTACAAACAAGGATTCAACGATAGACAGCGCGATGGGCACTACCTGTTCACGGATCAGTTTTAGTACACGCATACTATAAATGTGAGCAGAAATTTTTGTGACACTTATTTTTGCATACCCAGTCTACTGTGTGGGACGTTAGAACCGGGTGGAGACACTAGGAACAACATTGTCTGGTTGTTTTCTCATCCACCCGAAATAATATACAGCAACGACTTGTTTACAATACACTCCATTGACTTATCAGATGGATGGAATCGCTAACCATTGTTTTTAGATTACAAAACTGACTGCTGGAAATAGACTACCGAGAGAGCTAGCCGTGATTAATCGCGGGTGAAAACTCACTTGAAGGCAGTGATACGAAGCATTCGGGCCGAATGTGAAAAAAATTAGCGCATTTGAAAACCGTGATGCTCAGTAGTATGAATGTGAAGGAAAAACGGAATGAAACGGTCTAAGACCCAAGAAATAGAACCCTTTTCAAGCCCATTATCCCCAAGAGGAGGGGTTGGGGTGAAAGTGTCACCAGCCGTTGAAAAAAACGCCTTTTTCAAATCCCAGAGGCCTTCCTCTCGCCTAGAATCTTTTATTTGGGTAACATACATCAAGATTTCTAATTATCCCCATTACTCCTATCCTAAACTACGTTTAACCCATAGCGGACGGCGGCGTTTTTGCGCGGGATGGTGCGTGGGGCGAGCGCGCTTTTATCAAATCTTTTATCAATTTTTATCAACTGAGTCACTCTTGTGACCTTTTTATGCATGTTGCTACTGATAAAAAGCTCATCACTGTATAGGGGTATCGTCTCATGCTGTTAGCACCGATCCTGGAAACTTATGTTATTCTTCAATACTAGCAGTGTATGCGGGTATAATTGATTATTTGGAAATATTGGGAAATTAGAAGAAAAACAATTTCAAATGTCGAGCGCCACCATGTGGCGTATGCCGTCCGTTATGGGTTAGCGAAAGACGACCACATCCAATGCTATTAGGTTGGTAACTAAGAAATTGCGGATTTTTGTTAGAAAAACAAGACCTTTTTCCATAGAAATAAATCACCTTATACTGTAATGTATTGCCCGTTTTTATCAATGACCTTTCGCCATCTTTCAGGTAGCATCATAATTCCGCGTTCATAAAACTTCTGGTTTTTATCAGTAAAAAACTGAGTCAGGTGCGATTTGACCTCATCATCACTACTGAAATTTTTACCACTCAAAACAAAAAGTAATCCGATGGTGCAAGGTGAGGGCTTTATGGTGGATGTGGCAAAACATCCCAACCAAAATCCGTTAATTTTTGCCAAGCGGCCAAAGATGTGTGTGACCTTGCATTGTCATGACGGAATACAACACTTTTTCGGTTAATTAATTTGGGTCGCTTTTCTTGAATTGCATTGCTTAATTTCGTTAATTGTGCAATGTAGACATCAGAACTGATCATTCGGTTGGATGGTAGGAGTTCAAAGTAGACAGTTCCTTTGTAATCCCACCAAACTGACAACAAAACCTTCTTTTGATGAATCCCAGCTTTTGCTCTTGTTTGAGCTGATTCACCTGGGCGGCTCCACGATCCTTTTCGCTGGACATTATTGTAAGCAACCCATTTCTCATCGCCAGTGATGATGCTTCTTAAAATGGATCATTTTTACTACGTTTCTTTAGCAAATCGCAGATGTTAATGCGTTGCATTATATGCGGTCCCTTCAGTTCCTGAGGATCCCATATATCCAGTTTTGACACCTACCCGAGTTGTTTTATAAATGCTTTTCAATACATGTATGTGATACCTGTAGTTTCTCTGAAATCTCACGTGTTGTACTGTGACGATCCGAGTCAAGTATTGCCTTAATTAAGTCGTTGTCAACTTCAACTGGACGACCAGAGCGTTTCTCATCTTTGAGAGAAAAATCACCAGAACGAAATTAGGCGAATCAATTTTGGCACTGCCGATCTTTTAAGGCTTCGGCACCATAAACAGCACATAACTTATTGTGAGCTTGCGATGCATTTTTCCCTTCAAGGAGATAATAAAGCAAAATATGACGAAAATGAATGTTTTGATTCTCCATTTTTCAGCACACGCCAAACGAAAATAATGCAGCCGATCAAAACTTTCTTCATTGATTGATAGCAGGACTGCCTACTATTAGATAACAATATGTGTTTAACATTTGGCCTACGCCAGTAAAGCTAAATATTCACTAAAGCATCTATGTGTAAAATCCGCAATGACTTAGTTGCCGACGTAATAGTTATCCCAGTTGGTGAAGTCGCCCCTTGAAAATTACACGTATTCTGTGTGGATGTGCAAATTGCAAATTTGTATATTTAGTGAAACATCGCCTCGCAAATGTGGATTGTTGCAGGTTCATATCAAATTCCTCTCATACCTTTCCAGTATCTTCACAGATATTCACAAAATCGTTCTCATCAAATCGAGGATCGAGATCGAACGAACTCAAACTCTTCGGTTTCCTGAAACTGTTCAAAAAGCGAAGATTTGATTTCAGTGATTGCTGAAGTAATCCCACAGCAGGATAATAAAACAAATGTGTCGAATTTTATACTTTTTAACACATCTAGACCCTAATAAATTTTTCCCTACCGTTTCCTTCGGAATTGGAACATTATTTATGAATTCAAACATTATTTACAAATAATTATTTAACAATTCTGGATTTTAGAGCATTTCCTACTTAGCGTGTTTTTTCCATCAATATGCACGTATCGGAAGCAAGCACTAGGGCTGGTTTTGAAATCCACGAATTCGGCATGCAACCGAAAAGCGATAATAATGCACGTTAGATGATGACAAGTGATCACTCCATTTGTACCGTTAGGCCACGGTCATGCTTTGCGGTGCCGGCGGCAGGGCGTGGCTGCGTATCTACGCGTCTCCTTCTATACCACCCTGCCTCGTTGTCTGCGTCATCTCTGCACCTCCCCCATGCCACTCTCCCTCGCTGCTTGTCAACGCAGGCACGCCCTGCCAGCGGTGAGTATGACCGTGGCCTTACTAATCAATATTGCTCCTCGATTTACACTAGTCAACTTGGAACTCGCCAAGTACCAGTGGCAGTGCTGCCTACACTCCCTTATCATCACTGAACCGATCGTCCTGATATGGCACGGCTATAAAGAGGTATTCGAGGGGTATCTTCCTGTGAATGGGTAAGTATTATACCAAAATGTTATTGATAGACATATTTTAATACTCTATTTTCCCGACAAGTGATCACTGTTCATAGCAGCCAGCGTGGATTGGAAAGAGAGCGCTGCACTCTGTAGCGCGAACCCAATTCTCATTGAGACCAATGAGGCGCTTGGGCACGATGGCGATATAGCCTCTGACCCTCTACTTCCAGCAATGTACAGGCAGGGCTTTGCTTATGGTGTACGTAAACATTGCTTGTCATTGCAAAAAAAATAAAGAATGAGAAGCCTTAATTCGATTTTTTTCTTGTGTCAATCAAATATATATTACTTAATAAATTCAAGATACTAGAATAGCAAATACACTTTAAAACTTTCATAATGTGTTTTAACATCATTATTGATAGAAATAATTTGGATGCAATCTGTTTCATCATCAACAATGCCGAGTTATAAATCATTGATGAAAACTACTTCACACTGCTTATTGAGCTGAACGAAAATTCCAAATTTTTGACTTCGATGCAAAATATTCCTGATACATTGAGAACACATTATTTATTGCTCCGGTTTTGATATTTTTTTGTTTATCCGCATTTTCTACTCAAGGCGCTTCACCTACTGCTTCGAGATTCGAAATGCACTCTTTAGTGAAATTCTAAGAATCTTAGACGGACCGTGCTTAGCGTGTGCATCAATTATTGAGGTATCAACAGTTACAAAACAAAATTTTCCCACAATTTGATGAGCAATTATGGGAATTGCCAATTAAGCAAAGCGACTGGAGGTGGCATTGCCATTTGATTACTAGATATTGGTTCCATTTCCACTGTATCTGTATTCATTAGGTAATAGTCAGCTGTTTTATATTGCCGTTTTAGCCACTATAATAGTATGTTTGTGCGGGTCCCTGTCTCTCACGGTTGTTACGCGACATTTGTGGTACGAATACCAACAAATTTGGGTCACTGTGAAGGAAGGGCAGCAGTAACCTAGACCTAGGGAGGCAAGAACCTCTGCTGTGATTTCTCAGTCAAGAAGCGGTTCCCCCATTCTGAAGCTCTTTCCTTTCCCTAGGCTAAGGAATATGAGACCAGGTCAAATGGTTCCTTTATGGCACGCATAGACAAAGGATCGACTTTGGAACCAACCACAAAACGAAGTCTCTTGAGCATTTTGGATGAATTATTTGGTTAAATGCTTTTTAAAAGGCGAAAACACTGAATATAGGTCAAAACATCATAACAAGGTAGTAGGACTTCAAATGGAAGTGTCAGAATGTGTGGCGCATACAAAGATTCTAACCAATGCTGATGAGTAACGAGTTTCAAACTCTTTTTAGTTCTCATCACTGTCAGTATCGGCATAAAAAAATAAAACTGACATGATATTGTACAGTTTGCACTTCCAACACATTGTAGGTGAGAGTTGCGTTACGCTTGAGATAGGCGAACAAAAATGGTGACAATGAAAAACGAATAAAATATTCAAAAGCATCCATGATATTTAATGCTGGGAACGCGACCAGCACTTTTATTGTTTCGAAGGTGCTTGAAAGAGAACAAGATGATGCAGAAGGCGAAAAACTAGAAGAACAGCAACTCGTTTGATTTCCCACCGAGCAACATTTGAACATCTGTCGGCGGAAACAGAGCAATCCAAGTTTTCGCGCTCAATATTGATTCGTTACCCATCCTGCGTCCCTGGCCACATGACCGTTGCCTTTTTGCTTCTAATGCCCTCGCAGGCCTGCTTCCACGGTAGCCTAATCTTGTCGGGCGTTACTTTAAAAAAATGTATTTCAGCTTCATTTTCGTTTTTTGACGTGAAACAGCTCGTATAAGGATTAGAAATCGGGCTCAAATGTGGGAGTGGAATGAAGGTACAGAATCACATAAAGTGGCCGGATAGATGTGGTACTGAGGCCAGATATATCCTACTCGTTCATTGACTACTTCGACTTATTACCCTTCTCTAAAATGCTCACTAAATTGTAATACGTATTGACGTAGCCAGCTAATGCAATGGATCGACCGGTATCGGCTCATCCCATTCCAGCAATATTACGTCGTTTTCACACTTCGCGGCACCGGCGGCGGCGACGGCGGCAGTCGAGTGCCTGCGCCGGTAACGCTGGCACTATTGCGACGCGCCCCATCTACAACGCTCGACCGAACAATGCTATAGTGTGATGATTATGACGAGAGCCCACGCGAATCTCGCCACAGTTTTGCACTATGCAAGATTCTCACCAAAACTCGAATCTCGCCATAGATTCACGCGCGCTCCCGCAATGAGCCTTATACTGTAGCATGGTTGTAGCAGGTCAAGCCTTGTTAATAGAGCGCGCCGCAATGCTGCCTACGTTGCCAGCGGCCAGTACTCGACTGTCGCCGTCAACCCGGTGCCGTAAAATATGAAAGCGGCCTACCGAAAGGGAGCTTCCGGAATATAGAATTTTATACATGACATCCAGAATAATAATATTTCATGGGAAATGGGGTGGAGCGAGATTTGGCACCCACTCGTAGTTCCAGAAAAATCTATCCAATCAGATGTCCTCAACTTCAAAACGAATTCGATAACATAACAGAAGGGAAGCCTCTTTTGGAAACTGTTTCACAATCGGGAAAAGTCCAATGGGCCATTGAGTGATGTGTAAACAACGAGAATTTCCTACAGTTTCTGCGTTTCTATCTTGTAGCGCAATCGCGTGGTCCCTCACAAAATCACTACAATACTGATTAAATGAGCATAACATTTTAAAATATAGATCGTGTGATTGTTGCAAGTCGTAGCTCATTGGAAGGGTGCGGCGTCGTCACCGCCTCTCCATCGGCCTCCCTTAGCATGGTGCGCCCACACTACTCAAAAATGAAAGCCAAAGGATATCCCAAGTGTGGATCCTTTTGTATAAAGATACCACAAATTTGGACGTAGAAACTGTGCATTGACAGTTTGGGAGCCTATCTTGGCCATCGTCTTAATGATCTTTTAATCAACTTGGTATTCAGCCATTCTTCAAGGGGATCCCGTCCACCCCTCCTCATGAGAAAAAAGGTTGGCAAAGTCTCTCGATGCGATGGCCAATCAGCTACCAAGGCTGTCCGGAACTGCTGATTCATGCTGATTTTCACGTATATTACGAAACTTCAGGCATTGCAAGGGTCCTTGAAATATTTTCACAGAAATAAATGATGCAATAAATGCAGATAAATATGAATGTGTCACGAGTTTGGGTGAAAATAAGTGCTTGAAATTGAAATTACAGCAATAAAATAAAACCGAATGAAATTAGGATGCTTATCTGGGATAAAACCTTGTTATATGGGAATTTCGATGAAATTTTGAAGCACGGATGTCCACCAATATAGAAGCAAGGTAGGGAAATAAAACTTCCGTCTAGAGCGCTGAAGCTTCGTCTTCGTAATCGTAAAGCGTAACCACGATATCTTATAGGTTTGAAGTCGATCAATCATCAAAAAAAGGTCCTCAATGTAGACGTTGATATCGGCGATTTTATCAGGTGAGCTTATAAGAACAGGTGTCATTTATCAAAAAAGTCTGCGATTCTACGAGTTATTCCTGAATCAGAGGGGAGCTGAACGGTTCACGCGAAACAGAACAATTGCGGATTACTGCATTGCTGAACAATAGAATGAGGGACGATGGAAATCGATAGAAGCTTGAATAATCCATGAATGGCAAATTGTCGATGCCTCTCTCTCACATTCAGTTCAATCGACCTCGCGCTGAACAAATTTATTCCCGAAAAAAAATAAATGATGGATCCATAAAAACAATCCCGTTAAGCGCGGAACTGCCCATAAAAAGGGCTCTGTTTTCGATTGAATGCTTTGTGCACGCGTGCTCGCCACATATTGGATTTCATTCCCCGGAATCAGAGTAGACCGACAGTCGAGGATTCCTCGACAGGGGTCGTATTTGACGCGACTGGAGGGAGGTCACGCTACAGAGGTCAGAGATAAGCACCAGAAATTGGACTTTCCATAGGCATATGAGAAGCGAAGAGTTCTCGCAACGAACCCGAGGAGGGAGGAATGTGAAATATCCTTTTGCTTTGAGTAGGAATACATAGCATTAAAACGAACTATAAATCCAGCAACAGTCACTGATTTATAGAAGCTTGAAAAAGGGAACGCGGTCCTGGTACAGGGGTGGGGGGGGGGAGGGATTCGCATCGATGCGACCATTTTCTCAATACCTGGAGATGCCCTGCTTGGAATGCGCCATACATTTGTTTTTTATAGAATCACTCGACCTGCAGAAAGATCGGTGATTAGTTATTTCTACCCTCTCAGGTGAGCGCCATTAGGACAGAATTTCGCACCGCTGATTGCAACGCGATGCGTGCTCTCTAGGTGCGATTGCCCTGTACTTTCCCTGAAAAAATCGTAGACAGTTGTTACAAGGATGCTGAGTCATGGGCGGGTTCGAATCTCGTCAGAGACCAAAGCTTTTGCTCACAACTCAGCATCCTCATAACAACTTTCGCATCGGGACTGCGGCGATAATCCGCAACTAACAAAAATTAAAAATCTCAAAGGGCACAGAACTGGGCAATCGCTCTAGGACCCAACCAACTATTCATAGATAGGCGCCCCTAGCTCGCACGAATCGCATCGCACACCGCGTTATTCTCCCACATCAAATCGTCCAAGACGGGGTCAGGAGGTTCGGTTAGCTTTGGGATCATAAGCCGAAAGTTTTATAGGCGAACGGATACCTTTAATGTTACCTCTGTTATCTATAGTCCATGTTCATTTGATTGGAGCAAATGTTCTTTCAGAAGATTTATGAAATTGTCAAAAGTGTATGGAACAAATCGTATCCACTATACAAGTATTGATTCCTATGGGAATCAAATATTTACAAGCATTTTCTTTATTTGTTGCTCATTATTGAAGAAATATTCATCTAATTTTGGACAGGTTTGTTGATGGTTATCAGAAAAACAATAACATAGCTTTGGGCTGAGTTGAGGTGAAGGTGGTGTAGGTAGTGTAATGGATTAGCACATATCCCCGGAAAGGATGATGTGCGGGTTCGAGTCCCGTCCGGCACCGAAGCTTTTGCCCACAACTCAGCATCCTAGTAGTAACTTTCGCATCGCGAGCTGCGGCGATAAACAGCAGTTATCAAAAATTAAAGCATCAATAACATAGTTGTTAGCGGTTATGAAATTGCGCTTACTTCGATGGTGTTAACGATGCGAATATTTTCTTCAACCGACTTCGAGCTGCTCGTGGCGACATTTCTGAAAAAAGCATTCAGGCTATTTGGCATCAAAGAATAGTTAATGCATTTAAGACTATATATGGCTACGATGACCTATTGAACCCATACAGACTTTCTGAAACAGCGTGGATGTTGAGAAATTTGCGCTCAAAGCCTTCACATCGTAATAGCAGGGCATTTATCAATATAGCTTATGAACTTAAGTGAGGGAAAGGATTATCTCGTCAACTTCCCAAATAACAGGAGATGCGACGACATCTCCGGAAGTGGTTGATAGCTGGGGAGACGAGGACAGTAGGCCATGCCCAGTGAGTGGGGAAGCCTATGGAAAAGGCAAGTGGTGAATTACGCGGATAATTAAGAATGATTTTCATAAAGGATATATGCTCAGTCAATGGAGAAACTGATGGAGAAGTAAAATGGTAAAATTACACGGATAATTAAAATACATTATTATAGAAGATAAAGTTTCTGGTGCTAATCAACTCCTGTTGAGATGGGCCATGCATTCCACCTCCATTAAAATCGTGATGACAGGTGAATGCGGTCTGGCGTATAGAATGACTTGCGGGGTCCTGCCGATGCACAAAATAGAGCTTCTATCCTCCCAAACGAGTCTTACACCGATTCAGCTAACTCGGAGGAATGGACGCTTCGCTTGGCCTGGACGGAATCTGATCTTTGCACCACGGGAGAATGCACACCACCTTTCACTACACCACCTTCGCAATATATGATTAAAGCTCCACATTATTCATAAATGAAATTTCACAATTTCTTATTGATGTACAAAAGGTATTATCTTCACGAGGACAGAGGACCCTCCTGCAATGTCATTGAAGGGAGGGTGGGGTGGAAGACTTAACGCTCTCCTTCCTTATCCCCGTTCTGCAAGCCGAGTGATGCGGCAATAATGCATCAATGACGACCTGCGTCAAGCCCCCCTTCCGCGAAGGTGAATGGTGCCTTCAAAGACCACAAATTATTATGACACCTCGGATCTTTTTACTAATTTTCCAATCTATGAATGTGTCATAGGGAATTTTCGCAATACTGGCAATACTGTGAGAATTGCAGTCAAAAGCTAAAAGTCAAAATAAAACAATCGAAAATAACCAAAACATAATGAATTAAAATCAAGATAAAAAATTCATATGCAATCAGAAAGCAAAATCATTCCATCTTAACAGGAGGACTGCACATTGTAGATGTACATTTTTTGATTTTGATCTTACTTTTGTGAACCGCGACATTACACTACATGGCGTTTTTTTGGGCTTTTTATAAATCTTATTTTTTTTATCTCTGATTGTACATTTTTGGTGACAGCCTGATTAAGTTCGCTAGTGATTCGGAATGATACCGTAAAAAGCGTACTGCTTAACAAACCTGAGACGATTTTATGAACATCACCTAAATCTGCAATTTGATGGGAAGAGTCGAACGAAGGTCCAGCACATCCCAGAAATTCTGAAAATCACGATGTTGCACATGGTTCCATGTATGAAGCGTAAATCAGAGTAATAAAGTAGGAGAAGAAGTGTTTCGTTCGAAAAGCACTGCGGGGTCACATTCAGAGCCTAACAAATAAAAGAATAAAGTTTCTGACATTAATCTCATTTGGCCTATACAATGATTTACGCGGGCCAGCCGATGTACAGGTCAGCAGTCCACATACTCAGAGAGATGGAAGGATTGGTTGGCCTGAACGGGCATTGATGCGGAATTTGATCCCCGCACCATGCAGGAGGGAGTGCGCGTCACCTTTCACTAGACCATCTCCACCCATCAAGGAATAAAGTAAAAAAAGTTATATTTATGTTTTTGTTAAATGAGATAAACTCAATGACACGCTGACAAAAGGAAAAAGTTAGACAACAGAACGGAGCCTGAACTAGGAACTAGGTTCAGATAAACAGAAAGACAGTACTAAAATTAACAGCAAATAACAAAAAAAAAATATAAGCAGGG
The DNA here is from genome assembly GCA_963978905.1 of Trichostrongylus colubriformis. Taxonomy (NCBI): domain Eukaryota; kingdom Metazoa; phylum Nematoda; class Chromadorea; order Rhabditida; family Trichostrongylidae; genus Trichostrongylus; species Trichostrongylus colubriformis. Next base: position 9,613,893 of record OZ022260.1, read on the forward strand.
AACACCCATAGCAGTGAGAGGAGAACAAGGTAACGTAATGTGCTCCACGAAACCAGGTAGGGCTGTCTATGGTATTATCAAAAGCAATGGCACCTATAAGAAATGATTTGACTCCATTCAGTTTAAAATATTCAGTACCGACTCTACATAGTTGAGGATAAATGGTGCGTCAAATATGCTTAGCGCGCGGAAGTACATGTTTGATAAGCTCATCCCTGGTCACAGATAAGGGCATAGCACAAAACTGATCAAGAATCAGACAACACTGAAAAATTTGCGGTAAAGTATGAGATCCAACTCACCCCTCCAATGACTAAGGGTGCAAATCGAAATTTTCATTCTTCTCTTTGGTCGAGGGCATCCCATCATGAGGTGTACCTAGACCACCAATCACTAACTTCCGCTTAAACGAGTTTCCAACCCTTCCAAAAACAGAAATGAATTTCACTGTGTGAGAATCAAAACGGGCGTCCCGTATTCTAACGAAGGTCTGACGTAAGTTTCAGAGGCGCGCAGAAGTATAGCAGTATTCTTCGTTGAAAGAATCCGAAATAGTCTATTTACAACTGCTATAGCCATCTTAGTAATGCAGTGACGCGTCGAAGTTGAGATTTCTAGTGATCGTAAAACATAGGTCACGCTGCTGTTCGACTTTTTTGATAGGAGTGTCACCGATAGTGTATTTTTATTTTTCGAATTTAGTGCAGCACAGTTGCGCGAACTGGAAGCTCCCACTTCGTACTCCAACTGCGAACAGCCTCTATGGAATTTTGTAGGCACGCAAAGTCCTCTTCAGTATCTAAAAAGCGACATATCTTACAATCATCCACGAAAGCTGCGCACTTAACGTCGCATCTAAGGAAAGGTAACTCGAACGTGTAAATGTTTACCAAAATGGGTGAAAGCACACTCCCTTGTGGAATTCCACTAGGTGCGGAACGAGTAAAGAAAACGCATTGCTGATGTTAACCTCAAACGTGCGATCAGAAAGGAAAGCACGTCGAGCAAAAATGGAAGTGATCCTTATGGGGCGATAGTTGTCGAGAGAGTCGTAAAGAGCCTTTTTGGTATTGTGACATACATTTGCCAAACGCCATCTTGCAAGAACTTCTGCTCTCATGAGGCTAAGATTAAAGATGAACTGGGCTGGATCAGCAATGGAAGGGGCGACATTCTTGATAAACAGCAAAGGCCATCAGTATTGCTAGAGTGGACGGCCAGTGTGAAAGAAGCAAAAGAGTTTCGTCCGCTCGAAACCGCAACGAGTCAGTCTTTCAGGGAAACACTACGGTACCGCGAATATTGGTTAATCTCCGTTACTAGTCATGGAATAGGACTTTACGAGCGTTCTATCCAAGATCTCTGCCATATCCCTGCCACTCGTGTAAAGACTACCACCTATATCTCTTAGAAATCCAAGACTGTGTTTTCGGTTGAGCCTTGAATTGAGTAGTCTGAAAATGCATTTCTATCCTCCGACTCTTCAATTTTTTTCTCACAAGGGAAGGATGATAAGTCGAAGTGGCCGTTTGAAATGGGGTTTATACCAATGATAGGGCTCGGAATGCCATTCACCAATCTGCATTCCAAATCTGCTGTCCGTCTCTGCGAGCAGAGTTACAATTTGCGAGGCACTATGTCATCAGCACGGCCCTTGCAGCCACAAGCAACGGCCTCCGTGGCTCATAGGTAGTGTTCCGGATCTGCAGGGCAGGGATCATGGATTTGCTCCTCGCTGGTACGGTTTTATTGCATTTTGTGTTTCATTGTCAGTAAGTGCTTTTCTTCCACTTCTGGACGTTTCCTTGGACTGGTACCTATCACACCCATCATTTATTCTGCCACTTTTTTTATAACTGCTAACATTACTCACAAGGGTACCAAGTCGAAGAGAATCCCGTACCACACGAATTAGGCGTTTTTGCGTAAAAAGATTATGATATTCGTGCACAGGGGACGAATTACCCCTCTGTGCAAATTTTCAGCCAAATCCAGTTTTTGGTCCAACTTCGGAAAATTGGGGGTGGCCAGGTTATAAAGTGGTAGATTTTGAATTTTCTTCTACAGAAAACCCTGCAACCTGAACAAGATAGCCTACACATACCTTTTACACTTGCCCATAGCACTAAATGTACGAAACAAGCGTCAAATAGGAGCACTTCCTAGGTAAGGGTCAACGACTCCTCCTTTGTTCAATGTGCTGCCACTCAGCCCATGAATTTTATGAAATTTGGTCAAATTCTCGAATTGGCTAAGAACTTGCCCCTTGGAGTAGTTTGACTCCCTGAACACGAAAATCGCCCTGGTTTTGCGCAAGAACGTCTGGCTCGCGTGCTATGAGCTTTCAAACCTACCATATAATAGTACTGCCTTTTCAAAAAACCTCCATAACTCCGCTCAGAAAATAGATCTGCAAATTTCGAATACTGATTCGAGATCAGCGTCCGAAAATACGTCGGTCCATATGCATCCCATTCTGAATGGCCACTTCGACCTGGGGTTCTTCCCTTGTGAGTTTCTTCTCTTGCAACGCTTGTAACTCTGCTCCCAGAGACGGACAGCAGATATGGAATGCAGATTGGTGAATGGTATCCCGAGCCCTATCATTAGTATAAATCCCATTTCAAACGGCCACTTCGACTTACCATCCTTCCCTTGTCAGTAGAGCAATTGTACTTCCACAACATGCGATTAAATGCATTATCAACTACGCGAAATGCTGGAGTGTATCATTCGAGATAGCTGATGTCCAAACCTCGACTCTCTTCAAATGAAGACGACGAATGTAAGGTTGCAAAGACGATCGAGATAAAGAAACTTTGATCCACAGGACAAACATAGATACGCAGTGATGCAGTACTGTAAGGAAGACCACGTACATTTCATCAACCGAGTGAGTGAGGTTGAAGGAACCGCACCAATCAACATGGCACGATATTCACTAATTCCAGTATAGTGTGCTTTTTCAAACTCTCTTTTCGAAACACATTGATCTTTGAAAACAGGAAGGTTCAAGCCAAAAATGAGTTTGTCGTGGTCACTAGCAATACCTCCGCTTTTTGGGAAGCACGGTCGCACCCGTTCGTACGCCGGCCAACGGTTACTCAAAGTGCAAGCCCATTGAACGTCTTTTGCGAGCCAAGTCTCAGACAGTGCAATCACATCAGAATCAGATTGTTGTATTTGATGAGAAAGCGCATAGTTATTTTTATGGACCGATCGATTATCACAGCAGACGCTAGCACCGCAGACGACGCTTAAAGGAATCGTCCAGGGAAAATGAGTTTTTGTGTTACCCATGTATTTATGTTGTATTTGCCTAATGTTGGCCTCATGCGAAGTTTCACGCGAAAAAATGTGAATCTGGCTGAGATACAGCACCACAAAGTGCGGTCCCAGTGGGCGGGGCCTCCGTATGAAAGCCTCGTACCGCGTCCGCCGTGGTCGGAGACGCACTGTAGGAACAGAAGGTTACGTAAACAGTCTCACTCTCCGCTCCCAACGGCGGCGGAAGACGGGACGAGGCTTTCACACGTAGGCCCCGCCCACTGGGACCGCACTTTGTGGTGCTGTATCTCAGCCAGATTCGCATTTTTTCGCGTGAAATTTTGCATGAGGCCCACATTAGGCAAATACAACATAAACGTATGGGTAACACAAAAACTCATTTTCCGTGGACGATTCCTTTACGGTCCCGAGAAGCATTTACGAGTTTGATGATTAATAGTTGACCACAGAAGTAACAGTACGATCACTTACATCGGATATGTCAGCTGAGGGTGAAACAGGAGAAGTATCCTGAGTACCAGTGATTTGAACCTGTTCGGGTTCAGATTACGACACACTCCGTCGTGCAAGTCGCTCGGCACAAGCCCTACACCTTCCCCCCCCCCCCCCCCACCCGTGAAGGGGGGCCTGATGCTTTCTCCAGCGTGAAAGAGGGCTTAATGAATATTTTATAAGTAGAAAAGTGCCTGAGGCAAGGTGTTTGGAACAATACCTGGCCTACTTAATAGGACGAGGGGAGGACAATTTTAACAATTCTCGGAAACGATTAATCAAAGCGACTCATATGATATATATTTATAAACGATAGATAGGAGGGAACATTCAATACAGGGATAATCAAAATTACCCTTCACAAAATTAGTATCACCAACAGACTTCACTCCGTGAGACGGCGGAGCATTCTGACACTCCAGTAAAAACAACAGAGCGTTTCCGCTCAACATTATCCACATAGGAATTGTTCACAGCAATGGCAGATAGTGAGACAGAGCGAGGTGAAGAAACAGGGATGAGAGACGATTACTCAATTTCAGCTCTAAGCTTAGCATTTTGAGCCCTAAGGGAAGAGACTTCCTCTGTCAATGCTTTGGTCAGCAAGAACAGAATGCAGAAGCATGCCGCCATTGAGAAGTGTGGCCAAACCGGAACGAAGTGGTAAGGACCGACCTTGTATAAGTAAATTGACATCTTGATCAAATTTGTCCGGCGGCGCTGACGGAAAAGGATCAATAGAGGACCGTTTCGCAGGCTGCTTCTGAACAGGCCTGCCGGACAGAGAAGTGTCCATTATAATGCAAAAATGATCGGCGGAAAAGAATGTCCGGCAAAGTACACCTCGAATTGCAACAATAATTTGCAGGTTTCGCACCACACCACAATGATGCTCTCTTCAGAAATCGGAAGCGATTCCTAAACAGATCAACTGACGAGCGCACTGAGTGGACAACTAGGTAGGCATAATACCAGGAACACCAGGTCGAATTTGGCTATATCAGTCAGGTATGTAGGAAATAATAGGGTCCGCTAGGAAGTGGGTGGTTGGTGGAAGGCCAGTGCAAAGACCAGCAAAATGAGTCGCCGGTCACCAAGAACCCCACAGTGATCAGAATGACCAGAAAATCATACGGCGGGAACAGCGATAATTATTCCTTTTGTGGAATCATGGAGCGAAATCTGAACCCGAGCAATACCGTAGGAGTTCGAAAAAAATCTGTGCGATGAACGAAAAACGCACCGATCTATAGTTATTAGTGAGTTGAAAATCAGCAGGTCCTAAAAGGCACAATCGAAAGGGGGATTCTAGCTGGAATCCTCGCTGCCATTACAGCACTAAAAGGCCTGTAGACCTTCTATAAGTCGAGGGGTATACCGAAAACGCTTCAGAGCTCACCTACCAATGACGATCCAGTTCGACCCATTCTCAGTGACGAATACAGCATATATGTCTACATAAGAAGCGCCCTGGATGCCATTGAATGTTTGTATGGAAAGTTCCTCATTCCCCAAACAATTGAATAAGTTTAGAATTCCAGGATGCAAATGAAAGTATGAAAGATCTAAGTGAGCATAAAGGAGAGAGGAACGAAAAACGATGTCTATGTCCAGTGTTACGGCGGGGCGCAGGCACCATTGAGACGGCTGCCATTCCGAAAATGATATCTCCGAGGATGGGACCATTCAGTCATAAACCACGGTCGAAATTATATCAGCTTTACAAACGATATCGAGGTGTTATACTCCATAGACTATCTCAAAGCTTCATGCTTGTTTTCAGCTGGACCCCAACAATAAGTTTCGGGAATAGCGCCACAAAAGGTGAAGAATGAACGTTGGATATAGCCGGCAATTTCAACCAAGTGATTAGACACTTACTGAGCCGTTTGCTGACCATGGGACTACAGCCGGCCGACATGGTGCGTGCAGGTGGCTCATGCTCTTCGTTTGACGGTCCCTCGATAGGCATCGTCGCCGACAACCGCTCTCGCCATGACACCCATCGACGGCGAGGCATCTGAAATAGTCATACAATCGATAATCACAGCTGAACGGTAACCACTGATAATCGGAGTTCAAACAAAACCGACACGACATCGGTGGAGTAGCACATCAAGACCCACAGGCATGGCCAAGCTATTCGAGGAAGCAAGTAATCATTAAAGAAGAGTCTATGTTCATAACATCCGAAAGGAAAAACAAAGAAGTAGTTCAACCTCCGTGTAAGGTAATTGTGGCCGACGGTAAAATGTGATAATCGGGCAAAAGTAGATTGATTCTCATCACGGACGAGCTTTCGCGCCCTCTGTGTCACTAAAGGCAGTGAAGCAGAAGGCGAGGCATTCTAAGCCAGCATCTCTCCCAGGCGACTCCGCCGCCCGTTGCATAAAAAAGCACCTAACAATAAGCTAAATGGCGATAAAGAGCCTTGAAGAAATCGTGCCAGGAAAATGGGTTTCTCTGTACCCATATATTTATGTTGTACTTGCTTAATAAGGACCGCTGCAAATTTCACCCGAAAAAAGTAAGAGTTCGGCTAAGATACAACTTCTCAAAGTGTTGGCGGAGGAGGCGGGGCGTTGGAATAAATGCCCGCCCTGTGGTTACCTGTGGTCGGAGACAAAGAGTGAGACTATTTACGTAACTTTCTCTTCTCACTTACCGCCTTCAATAGCGGCGGACGACGGGCATTTACTGCGAGGTCCCGCCTCCTCGGCCACCACTATGTGGAGCTGTATCTTAGCCAGATTCACATTTTTTGCGGGAAACTTTGCATGTGGCCCTTATTGTGCAAATACAACATAAATACATGGGTGACCGAGTAACTAATTTTTCGGGTACGATTCCCTTGAGAGCGCGCTTTAAAGAGGGTCCGCCACAGATCATATTTTTGGAGTCGCTCCACCATTCAAATAAATTATGTATTTCCAGTTTTGATGTCCCTCGTTATCCCTAGATGTGCCTGCAAAGTAAGCAGTGGTGCGATCAATTTCTCACGCCATCTATGTGGTGCTCAATTCATCTACAGAGCTGAGGGATATGCAAGAATGCGTAGCAAGCGATTTCATAGAAATTATGATTTGTACACAACCTTAATGTTAAGATGGAGCTGTGATGAAGTGAGGATAAAACGGCGGACTGACAAGTCCTGAATACTGTTATGGTCCTCTCTTTATTGGTCTACTCATAGACGAGGTACTACATTCCTTAAAGACAGCATTAGGGGTAAGGCGATAATGGAGAAATCCGTACAAGAAGTCACTCGTATGGTAGTCTTGGGCCTAAGAAGGCTATCTGTGGCGAAATCGCGGTGAAAAAGCGCCCCTCCGAGCTGTAGGAACGCCGCAAAAAGCCGCAACCTTTTGTCCGTTCCGCCTCTTTGATTTGTCGACTCCGCCTCCCGATGACGTAATTCCCAATTAACTGGGGTGGGAGCGGCCAAGGAGATGCGGTAGAATCGAAGGTTTTGCGGCGCGCTTTCGCAGTTTTGGCTTGAAGCTCACTCCAAAAAGTAGATGCTGTCGTATTTCCAAACATTCCCCTGGGCTTACTTGGCAACTTGCCAATGGAAAACTAGATCAGACTACTCGCCTCTTGACGGTAAGGTCGTCCGCGTCAAGAATCAACAGTGGAAAGTGGGTCCTATTTCTCGGGTTTTTGGCCAAGTCCATCCATTGTTTCTTCACTGTCCTGTTACTAGGCATCTCGACTTTCATATGCACTACTAAGAGAAATGATCTCCTGCTTCTGTATAAGCTCATGCAGGGTGGTAGTTTTAAGCTCGATAGCCTTGTTTCACATAAAGCTTCTATCACCAGAGGTTCTACCGTTAAGTATAATATAGGCAAAGCAAAACTCAATTGTAGACGTTACTTTTTTATTCATAGAGTCATTCCTTTGTTTGATAAGCTCAGTAGAAAGCACCTTATACCGTTGCGTCACAACACATTTAAAAAATTTCTGAGTAAGCACTTAAGTCCATGAGGCTTTGCAGTTAGTCTTGATTTACGTGAAGTATGTTTATATGTTGTTTTTTTAAATGTTTTCAAATTGTTACCAGGAGTTGTTCGAGTTGTTCACCGTCTATTGTTTATTCCACACGAGTCTCTCGTGTAATAAAATAAATAAATACTTCTTTTATTTTCGTCTGACTTTCCCCTATTGATGCCTTTAAGATATGAAGATAATTCGGGTTTGAACCGGAAGAGAACTTCGCTTACCACTCGAATCCCACGATGGATACGGATACCTAGTCTTTTCTAACACTAGTACTAACCACTGAACCGGCCAAGCCCCTGTGGTGACTCTCCTAAGCTCTAGTTTTCACCACCTGAAGCTTTACAAAACTCAGCTAATCACAATAATGACATCTGGGAGAGGTGATGTAGTGACACTGCCACTATGATGGTGCGGAGATCCGTTCATGGTGGTGATCCGTTCATTCATCCGGTTTAGCTGAATCGGTAACAGACTCCTCAGGGATGATGAAAGCACTGACTTATACATCGTCAGGGTTTCCGCAAATCATTGTATAGGCCAAATCTCATTCACTTGCCTTTACGATTCTCAGTGGAAACACAATGGAGGGCGCATCCCAACAAGGGATTGATCAACACCAGAAGCTTTATACTGTATCTGGTAAATGTTATCTAAAGATATATCAGCGGGGCTTTTGATTTCGAAACTTCAGCACTGGATCAGTTCAAGAAGTCGTAGTACCTGGGCACTTTTGTGGATTGCAAAAACTCCAATAAAACATGTAAATGCTCATGAAGCATCTCTGCGAGCACCAATTTTATTTATATACATTCCTTTTTTCCTATTTTGGGTTCCAAAAAATTTTCACAGTCTTTAAAACTACTCTCTTCCATGACTTATTGGTATTGGTGGTATACTGAAATCCGCAGCAGTACAAATTGACAATATCTAGACATATCCTTAGGAAAATCAAATGAGGTGAAGGGTATACATCGATCACATCGAAGACATTCGAGCTTTCGAAAGAACTAGCATCCAGGTACACTCGGTGAAGATGGCTTTCGCTCACTTTAGATCAAAACTAGAGCACGACGGTCTGATGAGGCGTGGATATCAGAGAATATTTCCTTGGGATGCTTCATACAACCACTTCTACTCGAAATTGTAGCAGCGTTAGGATGCGTTGTCGGTACATACAACAGTTCACAAAGAAAGTCAATGTACAGTCCATTTCGGAGCGCCTGACAGGACGTGGCCTACGGACTTGGGTGAGGGCCGAGAGTGAGAGTATGTGGCGAGAGTGTGAGAGTGTGTGGCAGGATGAGAGAGTTTGATACGCGTAAGTTCAAGTCCGTAGGCCACGCCCTGTCAAGCGCTCCGAAATGGACTACAAAAAAATCGGTTTTCACTGTCGAAGAAGTACATAGAGCCTGGACTTCAGCTACATATATGGTCGATAAATCGATAAATATGCATATAATATGCACCATGATGATGATGATGATGATATCTAAGTTTACCATTATGACGCGAATAAATAAAAACTTGAACAACTTAAATCCGATACTCGGACCATCAGCGCGGTAGCAGCAGCACATGCCGCTACTCCTTCCACGCCTATGAGGAGTGTTCAAAGATGAATGGCAAGAAGGATTAAAATCTTAATAAGGCCAAGTACAGTCACATTGTGAGTGGAACCGATTAAAAGATGAAGGATCACAACGCGTGCATCTATTTCAGTTCGGTGTCGGAGGCCGTTGATGTAATTTACATAATTGTGGTTTCTGCGCACATGCATGGCCATCGCTTCCTGCATGGGCTTAGAAGGATTATGCCATTTATGCGTTGTGATGCAAAAACGGCATGCAAAAGTCAGGCGTTCTTTGAACATTTCGGGGAAGAAAATAAACTTTGAGAGCACTTTTCGAGATATGACGTAGCACCGGAAACTGGCCATCGAACCATACTGATTAACTTAGTAAACAACAGAATGTAAATATTAAGCGTTGATAACTGTTCCTCAGAAATCGGAAACCGAAACGAGATCACCAGTGTCCTTTCTAAAGAACCATGTGAAAGAAGAGTACGGTGCTCAAAGTGCTCACACCAGCGTCAAGTCTTGCGATGAGTGGAATTTTGAGAAACGCGACCCCCCCCCCCGACCATGCAGATCCCCTTTCCTTCCATGGCTGGTATTGTTGGTCGACAATCGATAATGACAATAATGACCTTTAGTGTATTATGGATTGGCGATCTTTATTGGGAAATCCCACCCCAACGGTTCCAAAGTCACTAAGGGGTGATCGTGAAATTTCACGCGGTTGATCCCCAGTAAAAGAGCTCTAGGAAAGGTTTTAGGTCACAAATTGCCACATAGAGAGCAACTCCAAGAGTGAGTGCACCAATAAGAAAGAAAATCAGTTCAGAAAGGTTGATTCATCGAAAATTCCGGAAACACACCGCTCACTACGTGCGCGCACGTAATCATCTCCGCTTTAATAGAATCGCCACACGCTGATACTTTTTGAATTGAACAATTTAATCACTTGTGATTTCCATATACATGTCACAGCTATCTGGCAACTACCACTTCTTCGAGTAACTCTCAATAGATGCTCATTGGGTATTTATTTATTTGCAGTTTGATGTGAGCAAGCTATAAATTTTTGATGCATCACTGACTGAAAACTCATGAATAACTATTGTTTATTGTATCGTAAGCACGTTACCGAACTGTCAACAACACCACATTGGGGACAACATTGGGGCTATGGCTACATGTGCAGATTTTTATTTGCTTCCATGCTCTACTTTCCTCGTGAGCTAATAGGTCATTTGGAATGGACTGATTCGATGACGTCCACCTCAAAAGAATCGTTCACGGACGTTCAAAGATCCGTGGTCGAGGAGCGGGCCTCCGACCCTCTTCGTGGAGCGCATAGTGGGGGAACAGAAAATTACGTAAACAGCCCCTCTCTCCCTCTCGACAGCGGCGACCGACGGGGGGAACCACCTACGCGGAGACTCCGCTCCCTCAGCCACGAACCCTTTGACTTTCAGGGTCACCCAGTGTTCAACGACATCCAGAATTCAATGGTTAGAAGGCGACAAATTGAAGATGGGACGATGAGCGTCGAGGATCTAGTTAGTATACTCAGATGGTGTGGTAATAGTCAGGATCCCCGTACTCCTCCAATCCTTGGCTCCTGTAGCTCAAATCTGTGAAAGCTTAAAACTCGACGAAACTCGATTACGCTCGATCTAAGGTGCTCCATTTATTTGATGAGGTTATTTCCTCATTCAGATTAACTCAGCAGCAGTCGAGAAATGGGTACACTAGCGTAAACCTACAGTATTGACCAGTGCACCATATATCAATTCGACAGGATGCTACAAATATGACTATTTAGCGCTATGCCAATTTTGTACACGTCTCCAATAAACAAATGAACAAATAATATAACAGTGATTATATTAGAGCAGTGACAAATGTACCGTATGTTGAAATAGAAGCTCAACACCCATGCAAACAGTCCTACAACACCATATTACAGGTGATTGCACGGCTCACACCGAAAGTTTTGTATTCTTCTAAAAAATGATAGGTTGAGATGAAGTAGAGAAGAGAGGTGAGACTAGCCTTCATACATTTAAAAAAAGTCAGTGAGTCTGCAGAGGCGCGGCGCTGTGAAGCCTAAAAAGCAGCGATGGGTTTCAAAAACATCCTTCAAGTGTATACAATGTTGAAGCTTGTCTCTTCAGCGAGTTGCTGTTCAATGGCAAGTGCAGCACTTTTTCAAAAGCCGTTGGTTTTTGCGGAAAAGGGATATATTTGCTATAAATAAGACACAATAAAAGTACAATAAATAATAATCCCTACCATATAGAAAAGGCCTCGTCTGTTTCTACGTCCGTCCGTCCCTCGTTAAACCCTTCGTTTTGTCACGAAATTATCTATTACGTGAGAAACAATCTGTGAAGAGGGGGACAAGTTTGATAGGACATGGGACAAGAAGTAAGGATTCAAATGAACCATGTTAAGCTCTACCTACCGCGGCCGGATCGTGCTCTGGAACGCTCGGTCTTCGAATCGAAATTGTTCGCTCGATTTGAAAATGGTCCAAACGCAGGGAAAAGATGGATTAATGTGAGCCATGAGTCGCTGAAGGTCATGAAGTAGGTCTAGACACAATGGGCGGAGCACACCTCGAGTGGGTGGTTCGTGCACCAAAAATTCATAACTAGGATACAACGCGGCCTAAAGACTAAGAAAAATTCGGTAGAAACGATCGATGTCCAACCAATCCGGAGCACACTTAAACTGCGCGGAAACCCGCCCATAGTATGCGGAGCGTGATGTAGTAATGGGTACTGAGCAATTTCATAGAAAAAAAAACAATACCGTCACCCACTGACGCTCGTGATGTTACCCGCGCAGTAGTGTGCGCTAGCTGGTGTGGTATGTGATTCGATGTATACCGCAGTGATGCAGCAAAAACCAGGACACGTGGCCGTGGGACATCCATGTGCTTCCGTAGCACTCTATAAATCAGAGTAATTCCGGACTCATTTATGTGATCGTGGTGATCCTACATGATTTTGATAGTACGGAATATGAATATTTGTGCTACGTACACTCGATGGTGAGGGTGATGTACTGAGCAGTGGCGTCGCTATCACTTGCATGATCCAAGATCAAATCCCAGACCAATTACCACCCAGATCCAGCAGGCATTTCGTCTCTCCGGGGTTGGTAGTTGGTACCAGACAGACCCTTTCAAGGAGAACAAAAACCCGACTTCTCCGTCGGCCTTACTTTGTAGGTCATTATACAGATTTGGTCGCATTCAAATCGGTAATTTTAATGGGAGTAGAATAAAAAGAGAATTGATCCACAATGAATGTTTCCACACTATCCTTTAATTGGCTTAAGGTTCGAAATGTGTCCAATGCTCATCACTTCCACAGGTCCTATTCCCTTCAGCACTCCTGACAGCATTTCGGTGGCGCCCGGAATTTCTTGTTAAATCAAAGTTTAAGCTGAATTCACTCTGGAAAATATTCCAAAAATCAAAAAAGCTTATTTCGACCAACTTGAGCGTTTATATGTATGATAATTCCTTGAAGTATCAAATCCAGTAAGTCGTGTACTTGTTGTCATATTATCCAATAAGTCATATAATTCTATAATGTTAATATGCGATGTACGTCAGACGATATTATAAGCATTAATTTCTAAAACAATGGTGGAGACCGTGCGGATGCCCATGAAATGAAATAACCTGTGACTTGCACTGAGAAACTTGCAACTGCAGCTGCTTGGTAACCTGCTTACGAGGGCGCAGAGTACTGGCGGCTTGGGGCTACTTGTACCCAAGCAAGTACAAAGGAGGAAAGCTTTCCAGCCTTTTTTTTTGAATTCCACAGCAAAGCACCCTTTTCTCATTGCGTTTCGGCTAAAGGTCTGGAGCTCATTTTAAGAATCCACCAGAATCCACTGCAAGGACCTCTTGTCATCACAAGCACCAGCAAATGAAGCCATCGCCCAACGTAAGTGCCTCATTATTCCTCATAACGTAACAGAATGACACTCATTTCCACAGAGAGAATGGAAAGCGTAAGAAGTTTCACTAGCTTCGAAAAAATAAAAAAGATCAGGAGTCAAGAAGAATTAACAAAAAAGACCCAATATCTAGATTACAGCGAGCGATTCAAGAGAAGCTCAAAGCACAGTGCCCTCACTAGGAAACGGAGTAGGGCACTGAATAATAGTTACATTGCCAATTGCTGATAACGCTGTTACACCTGATTGATATTCAAACATGCAGCAGTCACAAAAAATTCTAGCCACGCCCCGCGACCAATTAGAGTTATCCATCTGCACAAAATGTCATCCACGATTTACAACTTGAAGGATAATGTAGTTACTGTGAACAATATACTCAAATTTGCGTTTTGTGCGATATGTACGTTCTCGAAAACCTCCTACAAAAAACAAGTTTTCGGAATTAGATATGGTCCCTTGTATCTCAGGGGGGAATTCAACTTTAGATGAGTTTTTTTTTCTTCAGAAAATTAGATTTTAACGGGCATGCAAATTACCTTTGCGTATGATTTGCAGCAGTCGCGTATAACACTTAAGGGCCGAAAGAAAAACAATCATTTCACACGGAAATCAAGGTGTTCTACCGAGGAAGTTGTTTTGATGGATGCTATTAAGAGTGTCGCTGGATTTGATCATTTTATGATTAGTGCCAATCATTTGTAATCAAATAATTGTCGATGATTACTGTAAAAAGTGTGATTGGTGGTAATAGTATACAATGGTTATAACCAGTAATTGACAATTACTCAATACAAAATGCCACCGTACATTAGAAAATATCCCGAAAATAGATTTCTCTTGAAAACAAAAGCCAGATACTCGTCGTTTGTGAGATAATGTGCGTAATGCCATTACGCAATCGATCAATGTGGCGAGTTTAAGGAATGCCATGTGTGTGGCGCATCCTGGCAAACAAATGTATAGGAGACAAGAGTTCCAGTGTAAGTCTACTAGCAGCAAAAAGCAACAAATTAACAAAAAGCGAAAATTAAAAATAAGTTCATAATATTAGGGTCCGCTTGCTAAGGAGTACGAAAGCTTCGGTTATAACTAGCCCGAACTATTTCATGAAAATTTACATTCTCCAGCGAGAACCCATCCGGTTTTCGTGATTGAAACATTTCTCACTAAATGAATTTGAAGGAAGGTAAGCTGTGGCAATGGAAACACCCGAAGAAGTCATTGTTCTCGCAAGGTATTGTTTGACTAAACAAAGCCAACAAAGCCATTCATTCATCACCTCTCTCTGGACATCACAGGGATTATCATCCACTTCACCAACATTGCTTGAATAAGGATGTGAGTGCCAAAGGTGAATGGACAGTTTCTTAGAGCAGGCATTTCAGCTACAACAAGATCAAAGAAACCATGTTTTGGAATCTCCAGGCTGCGCCATGCATTCGACATTAATACAAAATGATCGAAATTTTAGAGGAAGTATCTAGCTCATACAAGAACCTGTCCCACCCGATACTCAAACCAGGCACTATAAAGCGCTCAGTAGTGGAAAAACCTTTCAAAATCGGACATGCATTTAATATCCTCTGGAAGGCATCCGTTGCTGTACCGAGGGCTATGGTAGGGGATCTTTTCCTTGTTTCATTCCGCTATTCTCTACCTTTGCACTACTTACCACTTCTGCTTCAAAATTTGGCAATCGCTCGAAATTACACCACCCTGTCCCTTCAAAGTCAAGAATCTGAAGCAAAGTGAGCGCTTCGGGAGCTTTTCAGTTTTGTAGGCTATGTCATGCTCCATCAAACAGTTTGAATCATATGTCCGGAGTCTTCCACGGCGAAAAATTGGAAAAAGATTGTGAGGAAATACCATGAGCATAGTGGTCACGATAGACGCTGCCCAAGTTAGCCACGCTTTTTGGAGCTCTTTTAAAGGATCGAAGGCGTCTATGATATGAGGGAGGGGGGTCGATTGGTCAAATATTCGCTTCGCAGCGTCGTACTCGCGGCGCCGTCAGTACGAGTCGTTTACAATTTCGTTTAAGACGCAATGGGCTGGTACCGAAAGGGACCTTTGAAGATTGCAGGTTAAAAGCATCGGGAGCTCGCCTCCCATAGAGTCTTGAGCGGAATTCTATAAACGGCTCATACTGGCGGCGCCGCGAGTGCGACGCAGCGAAGCGAAAATTCGACCAGTCGATCCTCACCCATGATATTAGCACAGCCATGGAGCAGAATCCTCGAATTATTGTGAGACATCTTGCTCCTCCGATAGAGAGTTGACAAGAGAGTTAAAGACACCGGAAGGGGTGAGGAGTAAGTGGAAACTGTGAATGCATGCTTCTCGCTCCTCCAAAAGAGGTAAAGGCACCGGGAGGGTGAGGATGAAGTGAAAACTGTGAATACATGTTTTCTGGGAACAAACTTTCTACTTCAGGAGAGGTTATGTGTGGCGAAACTCGCATTGAAAAAGCGCGGATTGGGGTCATATCACAATCCGCAGCACGGCAAGCCGTCCTGCAGTCCTGCAGCCGGGCTAATTACCGGCTAAGGCGGAACATTGTTCTGCAAGTTTGGAAAGCAGATTCGAGATGCGTCCGAAAATACGTCGGACCATATGCATCTCATTCCGAATGAGTCGACCTTGGGTCGTTCCCTTGTGACAGCTGTAGTATAAAGCTGGCAGGCATTTAAGGAGAAAAAGGGAAACACCCAGAAACAATTATATTAGGAGGTGATATATTGGGTTCGTCAAGTGGACAGGTGGAAATTAATAAGTGAAATCAATGGTGCACATAGGACAAGTTTTCCATGGAGGTGGCATTAAACCTAAAAGGAGTTGCATAAATATCGACCCAACTCAACTACACAGACATATGCATTTCAATGCATGCCCACAGGTTATTTTATCCAAAATGAAATTTTTAAGAGGAGTTCAATCAATTATGTTGCGAAGAACAAAATGCTAATATGCTGAGGCTATTTAATGCGGAGGACACAAGTTAACTGGGAGCCGTGCTTCAAAATGAAGTGCACTTCCTATACTCGTGTTTGAATCGAAAATTCCAGCAGTCAAAGAGAGGAGCATCAATATTGACGAAGGCGGGTCAAATGAACTTAGGCGAAGCAAAAATCGACGGTGGAGGAAATGCAAAGCCAAGCGATGATAAATGGCCGGAAAGCTAACGATTGCCGTAATAGGCAGGCAGGGAGGCAAATCAGTACAACGAAAAACGGGCGCAAGATGTGAATAAATTTCATGAATTCAGTTAAGATATTAAGCAATATTGCCGGAAGCGACTGATTTGTGAAACATTGAATTGGATGACAAACACAGGAAATGAAATCCTTGGAATAAATAAAATGCTTTGGTGTGGGCGCCATCATCAAACTAATATTCAGAATAGTGGAGACATTTGAATAATTATCTGCCTTATAAACAGTAAACATCCACGCCAGACATTGCTCGGGTTTTACAGTGGTTCTTTTTTCAGGGCAGGTCTACTACCAATTATCCCATGCCTAAATTACACCAGCCCCTTGCAATCCTGTGCCTCTCATACCTGCTGAATACTTTACTACCTCTACAACAGCGCGAAGTAGTACCATATATAGCTAGGGAAAATATTGTTTAAGCCGTAATTCGGCTTTTTGGTGGGTTAATTGTGTTTCAGTTTGATCCACTTTGAGGAAATATCCCTATGGAGGAACGTTATCCATATCTAACCTTTTTATCGAGTTATTTTGGAGAGCTTTTTTGCAGACCACTCATCAGTATTGTGTTTAATGTGAGGAGAGTCGTATTTACCGAAAATTTCTCACAAGGTAATAGGGCTTCAATGGTGATGCTGTCTGGCTCCAACATTTGTATCCTAGTCACATTTCCTCCTCCTCTCACATAGCCCATCAGACTTTGGAGTCATTCTAAATTGCCCATATGCGCACGTTTATATTGCTTTTTCCATCAATGTATGCAAGCAGGAATGCAAGAGCAATTACTAGCCGAGTGATACTAACTGGTTCTTTAAGATCAGACAGACATTATTAAACCTCGATAAATAGCAATAATTGAGTTCATATATTATAATATATTGATAAGTTTAAATGAAATATCAGTGAGCCTTTACATGCCTACTCACCATCACATAATTGTACTTAGGGGAGGTTTTACTGGTCTTCGGTCACTAATTCTCCTAAAGCCAGTGCATAAGCATCGACACATACCGTATTGTTAGGCAGCCGTCAGACTTCGCTATTTTGCAGCGTCGCACTTTCGCATGCGATACTGCGACCTCGATATCTTGCATTTCCGCAACTCCGCGTGCTGAACCGCGACACCGCGAAACCGCAAAAACGCAAAATCGCAAAATCGTAAAACCGCTAACTCTGAAAGCGACCTTAGACGGACGGCAGTGGTCAGCAGTATTGTGTCGCATCTGTACAGTGTGCTAGATTGAAGTTGACACATACTATCAAACCAAATTGATTTACCTTCTGTAATGAAGCCGCTAATTATCCACCTCACCAAGGGTGGTAGAGGTTTTCAGATGCGTTTGTGCAGAAAAATTGTGAATAGTATTTAGAAAGCGCTTAGCAATGGAGTGTCGGAATTTCGAGCCGCCCACTTTCCAGTGTGGTTGATAGTCGTGGTAGCTACTAATGGCAGGACACGCGAGCTATCGGCCACTATAGTTCTTAAGGAAGTGCCATGAATTCGAGGTCCAGCAAGAATTTCAATGATGTTCCAAGCGTATTGAGTCAGTACAACGAATTGTAGTTCGTAGACTGGTACGAGTGAATGTTTTTAGATTACTGGACGGAAATTTGAAACAATTAGTCGAAACAGAAGGGAAGGAAGGGGTTTAGAGAGCTAATTGGTGCCCAATTTATCTTGGCTGACTCCGACGAATACTAATACTAAGAAAGAAAGTCACAATCCAATGGACAATTGGAAAGAGCAGCAAGTTGCATTAAAGCCTAGTGGTTCATTAATTATTAATTACATTTGTGCTACTATGAAAGAGGTAAAAGCTTCTGCACTATTTACGTCACTCATATCAAGAAAATTCAAGGGCAATGGGTATTCTTAGCGAAGTCCTGAAAACACCTTTAGGGGTAGTTCCGGCAGGTTGCAAAATAATTGTGGATTATAAACGTGATCAGTAGGGTAACAGTAAAAAACGCTGTAAAACGGTAAGAAACATGGGAGAAAAAGAGTCCGAAACCCTTTTTTTTTTATTCATACTTCCCCCTCCCCTCTACATCACTAACCGGTGGGGTAGATGCGGACGGGCAAGGAGCTAACAGTGAGTTACCTAGCCGTGAACGTTGCTCCGCTCTCGCAGCAACTTGCCAGACAAAGTGACTGGCAGCGCTGCGGGATCGCGATAAAGACCCCTAGACGCGCTTTTCCAATGGAAGTCTCGCCACAGATCACATCTTTGTGACTGAAATATTCGTCAACAGAGAATGTGACTTACCAGTTTTCATTTTATCCTCACGCCTGGCGTGTCTTAGGTTTATTGAACCATTAATATCTTCTGAACTAGGAAAGGAGAGCAAAAAGCGTAAGGCTGAACTTTAGTTGAGGGAAGCAACGCGTTTAATAAGTTAGAAGACTCGTAATATTGACATTATTTCGTTTCTTGCAGGATAAAAAGGGAAAATGTAAGAAAGAAAGACGACGATGAGAATTCTCCGAGAGCGGAAATTAAAAAAAGGTAAGTGACAAATTACTTCAGCAGTTGGTGGAACCAGACAGCAAAAGCAGAGATATTCGAGAGTGTGACCGCTCACCCACGAATATTGTTGGTAATTGGAAGTTGCACAAACGCAATAAATCGCCTAAATAAATGACTCAAAGACAGCATTAGGGGTAATGTGGTTATTGAGAAATCCGTGAAAGAAGTTACTCACATGGAAACTATTAGCCTAAGAAGGTTGTCTGTGGCGAAATCCCGGTGAAAAAGTGTGCCTACGAGCTGTGAAAACGGCGCAACGGATAAGAGCTGACGCCTTTGGATGATCGACCCCGCCTCCAAGCGACGTGATTCCTGGTTGGCTACGATGAGAGTGGCTAAGGATATGCGGTGCGATCAAAGGTATTGCAGCGCGTTTTCGCAGTTTTAGCCTGAAGCACACTCCAGGAAGAAGATGATGTCGTATTTCCTAACATTCCTTGTGTTTACTTGGCAGCATGCCAATGGGAATTTCGTTTGGAATACCCGCCTCTTTACGGAAAGGATCAACGAGAGGAGGGGCTCTATTCCTTGGGTGTTTGGCCATTTCCATTCGTTTTTTTTTCACTGACCTGTTACTAGGCATCTCGACTTTCAGATTCACTGCCTCTTTTACTTTTCGCCCGAATTGCCCCTTTTGCTGCTATTAAAGGAAATCACACCTTATAGATAAACCAGAATTTTGGTATGTCTGTCTGTTTGTCCACCCAGTGGTTTAATTAACCCAAGTTTGAGGTACAGTACGGACTTGGGTGAGTGACTAGAGTGAGAGTACGTGGCGAGGGTGGGAGAGTTCGATACACGCGCTCATTTTGCATGCTTCTTCCATGTGTGGCGCGCAGAAAAGTGCGCCAGCCCAACTTGTAAACATAAATAGAACCAATGGTGAGCGCCTGTTCCTAGAAGAGTGACGTTTCGAAAAGAGCTTTGAAGAAAAAGCTACACATATGAGGTTGAGCATGGACCTGATTGATGACTTCCATGGAGAACGAAGATTTATAGAGGATGCGAAAAGGAAGGACATTTGACACGGAGTGCATCGTTCGCGGAAGTGATGGATGTGATGGGACATGCCAGCCGGGCATAGGCTTCTGAGATCTTCTAAATCTTGTTAATAGTATGATGTGCATGTCAGGAAAATGCACAGCAGACGAATGGGATGAGATCCTCGCTCCAGTGAGAAATGAACAAAAAATGGCAATGTTGGATGTGGAAAACAGCAGTACTGAAGTTAGCTTTGAAGTTAGTCGTCAGAAGTTGGGCAAGTTAGAATTGGGTAGGGGCCGACCTAAGCGTACAGAGCACATAAGAACTAAGCCGAGCTCCGCCCACCGTGGGCGGCGCCTGCGCGGAAACGGCCGGTGCTCAAATTTAAGTCCACGCTTACAATTAGGTTCCAAAATCAGGCAAGCTAGAATGGGCCTGTAGAGGTCGGGCAAGTTGGGAATGGGATGGGGTAAGCCAAAATGGCGGAGCACATGAGAGGCAGGTTAGGAATGGAATCCATTACTTATATATAAAACAGAACTTTGGTGTGTTCTTGTGTGTGCGTCTGTGTGCCCGTTTGTTTGTCACATAATCCACTCTCAAGCGTGGAGAGGTCGCGCAAGTCGGGGATGGGTAGAGGTTGACCAAGTGCACGAAGCTCATTCAGAACTAACAATAAGCCTTGCCCCGCACATCGTGAGCGGGGTTTGCGCAGAAATGGTCAAAAAATCGGCTAAATCAAGAGTGGGCCTGTATAATTCGGGCATGTGAGGATTCGGTTGGGCCTTAACTCAACTGCAACCTGGAGTGGTCGGGCAAGGTAGGAGTGGGTAAGCGCTGACTAGAGTGTACGGACCTCATAAGAGCTAAACCTAGCTCCGCCCACGGCGGGCGGGGCTTGCGCAGAAATGGTGAAAAATCGGGTGGATTAGGAATGGGTCTGTGGAGGTAGGGCAAGTCAGGATAGTGTAGGGCTCATATGTACAGAGCACATAAGTTCTGAGCCTAGCTCGCGCCGAAAATAGGGTAGGGTGCGCAGAAATCGATGGGTGCTCGAACTTAGGTCCTCGCTCAGGTGCTAAAAATCGGGAAGTGGGGAATGGGTCTGTTGAAGTCGCGCAGGTAAAGAGTAAGGACTGGGGACTGGGTAGGGACTGATCAAAGTGAAGGGAGCACACAACCAACAAATTAGGAACGGGCCTGGAGAGGTCGGACAAGTTAGGATAGCGTAGGGGCCAACACATGTCTACGGACCTCATAAGAACTAAGCCTAGCTCCGCCCACGGCGGGCGGGGCTTGCGCAGAAATGGTCAAAAATCGGGTGAATTAGGATTGGGTCTGTGGTGGTAGGGCAAGTCAGGATAGCATAGGGGCCGACTCATATGTACAGAGCACATAAGTTCTAAGCCTAGCTTGCGCCGAAAACGATGGGTTCTCGAATTGAGGGCCTCGCTCAGATGCTAAAAATCGGGAAGGTTAGGAATGGGTCTGTCGACGTCGCGCAAGTGAGGACTGGGTAGGGTGCGCCGAAATCGATGGGTGCTCGAGTTTAGGTCCTCGCTCAGGTGCTAAAAATCGGGAAGTTGAGAATGGGTCTGTTGAAGTCGCGCAGGTATAGAGTAAGGACTGGGGACTGGGTAGGGACTGACCAAAGTGTAGGAAGCACACAACAAACAAATTAGGGACGGGCCTTTAGAGGTCGGACAAGTAGGATAGCGTAGAGGCCAAGACATGTCTACGGAACACATAAGTTCCAAGCCTAGCTCCGCCCACCACAGGCGGGGCTTGCGCCGAAATCGATGGGTGCTCGAATTTAGGTGCTCGCTTGGCTTCCAAAAATCGGGAAGGTTAGCAATGGGTCTGTTGAGGTCGCGCAGGTAAGGAGTAAGGACTGAGGACTAGGTAGGGAGTGACCGAAGTGAAGGGAGCCCACCAAGCAAGGTAGGCGCGGGCCTGTGGAGGTCGGGCAGGTTAGGATTGGGGTGGAGCCAACCCATGTGTTTAGAATACATAAGTTCTAAGCCTAGCCTGGCCATAATTCCAATACTAGTACCACACTCACTAAGTAGCTGTTTCCCTCGGTTACCATTGGGAAGTGATGTGTTTCAGGTGTATCTCTCGACATTCAGTTGAGGCCAATGTTTCTTCTAAAGCTGATACATGAACGTCCTCTCGAGGCTTTTAATCTTCGAAAGGCAACTACTACGGAGCGCCTTTGAGCTCATGAAGGGACACCTTCAGCTGTTGCCGCTCCATTCAGCGTGGCTTGCCCGTCTACGCTTTCGATTACACACTTGGATCAACGGTGGGAAGGGGGTCTTGTTTCTCGGATTTTTTGACCGTTCCGCTCCAGCTTTCCTACTTTTGTATCACTATATGCTTCAATTCTCTTCTAGTTTCAGATCGAATCCTGCCATTCTTTAAAGGGACCTGCCCTCAGTGGGCAAGGGTTATAGATGGGCATGTTGTCTCTTAGTTCCAACCAAAGCCGATGATAGTTGGAGGTCTGCTTACTATACATACAAGCCGTATATTATTCATTTCCTGCTGCAATGCGTGCTCCCTATACACAGGGCCTACTCCTGCTGCAATGCGCGCGGAGCGCGCATGCGAAACTCGGCACGCCGCGCCAGCGGCGAGCCGAAAGTCGCCCCTCACTACAAAGCTAACCGCAAAACCACACTGCGGGGGCTAATTTCCTCGACACCTGGGAAGTGCCCCGGCTGTACCTCTACCGAGGCGTGGTTGTCAGTTCCTGGCAGGTGCAGAGCCAAAGGAGCGAGCGCTACTCCACCGAGCCGCCCAGGTCCACACACTCCAAACGTGATTGCTGGCAATGACGGTGGCAACGGTGATGAGGCCCACTACTTGTGGGATAATGTAAGTAAGAGATGACAATGATAGAGGAGACGTTGGTGTGAGAAAACAGGTGAATCTCAAAGTTCCTTATGATACCATCCAGTGGGAACTGATTCAAAGGCTCGATTTTACGTGGTAATCTCGCCCAAGGCCACATGGCAGGAAGCCTTATTTTTGCCATTTTCCGGGGCTTCTTTCGGATTTTTCCTTGTCGGCGTATATCCTCAGCACCTCTACTTTCGTTATTCAGCACCTCAACCCACACAGGGCAATTCTGGAATGTGCTTTTGAGGCTAATGAGTGAGTAAGCCTGACAAAACCAAGGAAATGTGTTCGTGGTGGAAACCATAATAAAGGAGGCTGATAGCGATGACTTGTATCCTCACTTAACACCTCTATAACTCTGCGAACCTCTTTCAAAAAATCCCACGAAAGGATACTTCGAAAGTAGGCCTTTCAAAATATGAAACTCTTAGACCGAAGAGGCGATTCTTCAAGAAAGGTCGTCGATCAATAACCAAACTCAGTAGTGGGTAACAGTGCTGCGATTATTTGATGAAAATCAGTTTTGAAAAGGGTGCACGAAATAATCATGAGTAATATGACGTCACTCAGAGATATTGCAGAAGCTTTTGAGACGCTATGTAGTAGGAGGGCAGCTCTCGGGCTTAGTACCTCGCAAATGAAGGTCATATTCCGCTCGAAGATCTGCAACTGTTATTTCTGAAATGAGCTATAATTATTAGTTCGATCTTAAATGGGGTAGATTCTCTACGAAAGATAAAAGTTGATTGTTTGACGCATTGAAAGAGGATTTATGAGCGCGTGTGTGCACGCGCGCCATCCATTAGACTTTTCATGCATAAAATAGCTTTACATGACAGCGAACACTTCAGGCGTGTTCGATAAGCTCTATCCATCGATGGCGCCAGCCAAAAAGGCTAAAAAAAACTCCAACCACATTCGGGTTTTTTTGCGACATCTTATAAATATTCCGAAGAGTCTAACTGTTTAAAATATTCATTTTTATTTATTTATTTATATCAATTCTTCACGTAGCCGACAAAAACTGTGGCGGAGAAGAGGTAGCGCAGCGGTTGAGATTTTTCATTCTGAAGATTCAAACGAGGTTCAAGTCGAGTTCAGGTCCAAATTTAGCAGCTAGCACCCGTTTTGCGTTCAATCCATAAACTTCTTACTCCCTTCAATGGTTGAACAATTGCTGTGTGGTTGATTCAAATCGATATTAAAGTGACTCAAGCATGAGGATGATCAACGAGATACTTATAATCAGCATCTTCCCTATATTTTCTATTGGGGAGGGGCAAGCTGTTTTGTGACATTTCGGCGTTTAACGCTTTCTTCAGGTCTTAAAGACACCAGGAGAGGGTAATTTTGGCTTACTATAGAACAGACGTAGTGTGGACGAGTTTGAGTGGCCGCCATTGCACAAACTCGCCAATTTGACGCCTTGGCATGGTGCCAAAAGAAGATGGTTCTATTATAGATTTGTTTTTTCCTTTTAGTTTTTGCTTTGTTCTTCCTTATATTATTTCTAGATGTACTTACGGGTCAAATAAAGTTGGGGGGGGGGGAGGGAGACGCAAAATTTTCACCACGTCAAAGCCTCTTTCCCTTCCTAGTGTTAGGCTAAAGCAGATGAGACCTATGCTTTGACAGATGCTTTTTAATGTGGGAGGAGGGGGTATCATTTAGCCTAGTAAGGGAAAGGAGCTTCGACGTCGACGCAAAGTTGCGTCTCCTCCCCCCTCCTCCCCCCCCCCCCCCCCCCCCCCCCGAATTTATTTGACCCTTCTGAGATTTTCAGGTATAGAAATGCACAATCAAGAAGATCCATAATTAAACAAGTAAAATATGTCACTAGAAAACAGTCTAAAGAGGATAATTCAAAAATAAGGTTACATAAGGCCGAAGACGAGCCTTAAAATGAACGAAGCGTGGCTTGGCCATGGAAGCTTGCAGTTCGAACGGAAGCGCGCCCTGGGGGCAAATAGCGCCCTATGGCGCGTTTTTCAACGCCGGTTTCGTTACACATTGTATCTACCGAACCCATATGTTTGTTTTCAGACGCCATTGTTTTTGTAAACGTTATTCCGCCCTTGCCCCCCTCCCGGTGCCTTTAAACTGTGCAAGTAAGCTAATATATGATACTAATCTTCCTTTCGCTTCCAAAAAACAGAACTACATAGGATTTTGGCATCACGCAATTTGCACACCATAGCAATAACAAAACAACTGACAGGACAACTAATCACCTCTACAGACGAGAGTTCGACTGAGATTACTTTCCTATTGACTGCGGACCTGACTGCCTGGTTGTACAAAAGTTTAGTTTTTTCCTAGGAGTGGCATTAAATGCGAATCAGTTTTTCTAGTACAATGATGGACAGATATGTTGTTCTTCATATCCGAGAACCTGACCGCTTTAGCCTTCACAAATTTACGGTTTCATGTGTCCCCAAAAGAAAGACGGTCCTAGATGGCCAAGTGCAACACACGGCGTAGCACGATTTGAAGACTAGATAAAGACGTCTGACCATATAGGCAGAAACCGTGAAAATAGCCTCGGTTCATTGTGTTTTAAAATTGTTGAATTCGTCTCAATCCGGCGAGTTCAGTACTATACAAAATGTCCCATTTTAATAACTATGAGTTATAAAATTGCGTGGAAATGCATTCCGTTTTTATCGGTTTTTCGCTATTAGCTGATTGATTATTTACTTTTTATCGGACTTGTATATATTTTCCGGATCAGTCACAAGGAAGTAACACTGCTGCTTTTCTTCAACTCGTTATCAGGCTAATGAAATCTGATAGGCTGGCGATAAAATCTTATCACAGTCTTAATCAAAGCTCACAGATGTAAAGTAATTTTGAAATTTCTGACATTTGAGATCAACCCCTGTTCTTCGGTGTAGCCCTAAACAGCGCTCCTGTGTGGAAGTGAGAGAATAACAAATTTATCACCACAAAGATTTTTATAAGACATTCGATGACATTTTTCCTGAGAAGTCGATCGGCATACATTTCATTGGGGAATCTGTGTCCGAAAATGAGTTGAGAGATGGTTTTTTTAACAGTGTATACACAGACGCGCTGTTCAGGACCACACCAACGAGCACAGGCTGATCTGAAATACCAGAAACTTCAAAAATTCCAACACACCTGTGAGCTTACATTAAGGTTGTGAAAAGACTTAATCGCCAGCTCATCAAATTTTGAAGAAAATCTCCCATCAACTTCTCCGAATGTGAAAAATGGTTTAGTATTGAGTTCGAGAAAATTAGAAGTAGTACCTTTTAGTAGAACTCGACGAACTGATTCCGAAAATGAATACAAACCGATAAAAAGTCAATAATCAATCGATTCGTAGCGAAAAAACGATAAAAACGCGAAAATGCGTTTTCGCACGATTTTTGAGAGTCTTAGTCATAAAAAATTGATATTATGCATTATACAGCTCGCCGCATCGAGACAAATCTAGCGCTTTTAATATCCTCCCATTTTATCCTTTTTGAACGACGTTATTACGTTGCGGTTTGTGGGCAATTAATTCAACGCGAGGCGTCGATTACTCATAGAACGTGAGCGGCTTTTTATTGTTCCATATTCAACAATCCGCCCCTTCTCCTCACTAGTATAGCACGTCAATGAAAGCATCTGGGAGGGGTGAGGAAAAAGTGAGAACTTGAATACATGTTTTTTGAAAACAGACCTCCCACTGCAGAAGATGTGATGTGTGGCAAAACTCGCATTGAAAAATCGCGGCTTGGGGTCTTATCACGACCCGCAGCACGGCTTGTCGTTGTGCAGTATCAGCCGGGCGAGCTGCTGGTAAGGGCGAGACATCGTCTGCGGCCGGCTGATTCAGCTCCTCTCCCGTCTGCAATCTTTCCCCGGCTAGTGACGCAGAGAAGCGCGAACGAATAGCGGATTTATCGGGTTCTTATTTCTCGGATACTTCTCCCTTTTATTTCGTTCCTTCTCTACCGTCACACTGCTGAGCACCTCTATTTTCATATTCCAGAATCTGCCAAATTAGCTTTCCAGGCGTCTTTGATTGCATGGTTGCAAGCAGAGCTCAAATACATATATTGTGTAATGGCACCTGGTCGACCATCCTTTCAATCACTGAACACATCGAAAACTAGTTAGGCTCAAGTGCCTCCTATCGAATGGTCCGGAGATTCATTATTTTTCAAACAAAAAAACATTCAATCTTTATGAAAAACGCGGAAACGTCCTGACAAGTGTATGACGCCATTTTGCTTGCTATAGATTTCACTAGGATGACAAAAAAGCTGCTGACTGAGAAGTGTCGTTATAGGAAACGAAGTGACTGCGATGTTCCGTCAACATCAACATCAAACTAATTGAATTTCACTCAGAAAATGCTCTGCCAGTTAATTTGTGGCATCCAGTTTCGAAACTCTTCGTGGCAATTACACTGCATTGGCAAAGTTTGGAGTATACTCACAACACGGAAAAGCAAAGAAACCGAAGCAATTAATTTAATTCATAATTGCATTGTCCAGAATACGTTATACACTAGGTTTCAGACAGGATCTCCCGGAGGTCTAAAGTAAGTAGAACTAAGCATCGAACATGGACATGAGTCAATGGCCTGGTATGAAATAATGACAAGCACTAGTCAGAGGTGAAGCGCATTACCATATGGGGAGCCTTTATGGCATTACTAAAACAGGACCGGTACCTAAACGAAATGGATGCGCATAGACGATCCGAATAAAGAATATCGTCGTCCGCTGACAGCTCTGCCTACTTATCCTTTCATTTGATTGCTCTACTTTGTCAACATGGCCCCTAATATCAAAATGGAGCTTGATGACACTGGAGGAGGTAAGTTTGGCAGACTATTGAAGTGAAAGTAGGGGTGCTCAGCAATGTGACAGTAGAGAAGTAGCGACATAACATGGCGAAAAACCTGAGAAATAGAAGCCGGAAAAACCCCCTTCTTTCTCGCACCCCCCGGGTCACTAGCCGGGGTAGACCGCAGACGGGCGAAGAGGCGAAGAATTCAGCCGACCGCGAACGATATCCCGCCTTCGCCGATAACTCACCCGGCTGCAGGACGACACGCCGTGCTACGGGATCGTGATAAAATCCCATGCCGCGTTTTTTCGATGGTGTTTCGCCACACATCACCTCTTTTTGAGTAGGAGATTTGTTTTCACAGAAATGTATTCACTCTTTGAAGGTTTCCGCTACCCCTTCCTGTGCCTTTGAGCGCGCAAAATAAACGGCTCAGCTCAATTGCCCCTATGTTGAATTTTTAAGCAAAGGATGTGTTTCCAAGCATTTATGAGTCCAGCATCCCTTTTTCTAAGCTTCATTTTTATCACATTTTAAAGAAAGAAGGGAGCATGACCCAATAAATATCGCGTCGTAAACTCGTGCCCACGATTACTGAAGGCATTCACGTTGCTCCTCACTATTTAATCTCTTTGAAAACAGATTTTCAATTCAGATAAGACCTGCGTTGCAACAGCCCAATGAGTGCGATTGCCTATCGTCCGAACGTCACATCCATGTGCCACTCAAGACTTGCAGAGCGTTTCTCGCTCTAACTTGTGTTCTGAAAAAAGAGAGATGCAGGCGTCGAGGGAATAGAGACTTCTGACTCTCTCAGCGTGTCGACTGCGCCAGCCAATTTTTTGCAATTATGCAAAAACTGACAGTTAACACGGGGGGTGAGGATTAGAAGTACCCTGAGGAGTAAGTTGAAAGTGAGAACTGGGGATACATGCATGTTCTCTGGGAGCATACATCTCGCTTCAGAAGGGGCGATGCGTGGCCACACTCGCATCGGAAAAGCACGAATTGCTGTATTATCACGATCTCACAGTACTGGGGGTGGTGCGACTGTTCATCCTCAAAAGGAGTTACCGGCGAGGGCGGGATAACCTTCTCGGCCTGCTAATTCAGCCCGTCGCCGTCTACATATAGTTTACCGCTAGTGATGCAAAGGGGCGTGAAAAGCACTGCCGAGTACCCCTTTGTACTTTCATGCTCCACCATCTGCCAAATCTAACTCCTCCCGTGTCTTTGAGGCACGGATCTCAAGTAGCTCTAAGCCTATAGGTGGTAAATGCGTGCTAATTGCTCAAGATCGCTGGATCGAACTCAGTCAAGTGAACTGACACATAAATTCGGGAGAAAACTTTGTGCAAAAAAGAAGTTAGAAATAGTGAATATAGACAACTTCAGTAAGAAGTAAGAAACCCAATATGCGTCCAATACTTACCGCGATTCCCAATCGAGTTCTATGTGCGGCGCGACTAAGAAAATTGATCACCATCCCTATGCATTCCTTCGCAGAAATACAAGTATTGTTCTCAAAAAAAGTTGAAAGTGGGCAAACGTTGTGCTTATGAAGTAAAAGTGATCACTCCCCACAACAAGCTCAGCTCAATCCATCTAGGCATAACTGAGAGATAATTGAGATTCGAGACAAACAGGCGTTCTACAGGGACAGAGCATTACTAAAAACCTATTGCAACATAATAAAAGATGAAAGGCGAAGGCAACTGAATAGGGAACAGTGGTTTTAGGCTCCGAAAGGTGTTAGGGGAAGGATAATGGTAGTGTGAGTGGAAGATTTCACGGTTCCCATTGCTAGGGTTATTCGTCGTTTTGTTTCGTTTTCTTTCTCCACCTTTACGCTGAGTGTCCCCTTTGATACCCTGCAATTACTCCACAATCTGCCTAATTTGCCTTCTCCAGTGTCTTTAAATACTAGATAAAATTTCATGGAATCTCGATATTCGGATGAATGCTTGAATTTATTCCTTAAGCGAAAACAGGTGATAAAATGAATTTGTTAAGAATGTGCCGTACACTCATGACACGTTTGTTTTCCTGTATGAATACCTCACAATACCACCCACATTTTTTCAAAAATCGACGCCGTGCAACGGATCAAACGGCACTAACCGTCGCATCGTCATAACCTCGTTTAATTTGAACAAAATGGGAAAGAATCGAAAGGGTTGGATTCGTCTCGACGCGACTAGCTCAACGACCCATAAAAATATCCTACCTTTGCCTTTTTGGAGGTTTTTTAACAATGAAGATGTTCAATTTTGTGATAAAATATCCTTTATTTTCAGGCACTGTTATTGTTTGGTGAGCGCATTAACTTTCGCACAAATAAATATTGAGTAGAAATCGGTCGTGAAAATAAACACTGTTAAAACGAAACGAAACTCGAAATGACTGGTAAGCACGCTGACTGAGATTTACGAGTAAACAAGATAGTAACGAAAGCTATTCACCATCACAGACGAAAATCTTTGTAAAAAGCGAGTCTGTGAAGAGAGAATTCTTCAATAGCTTGATGTAAATTAAATCTGGGGACTGTGCATGTGTGGAGACCGCCTCTCATCACTACGCCTTTTTTGCACAGTGAAGCGAAGAGTACCGAAAAACTAATAATGTTGATAATGGCAACGTGGTAAATGGTAAATGCTCAGATTAGTCGCTAAGGCAACCTCGTAAAAGGACGTCAATGGCACACAAAAAGCCAGCAGTGCTCAAGTGTCACTTAAGCTTTTTGCCATGGGAATCCGAAAAGGGACGTCGCAGAGCCGCTGTTTTCGATGAGACCGCGCTTCTGCATAACATAGCTTTCGGACTAATTGGTGTGAGAGAGGGAGTAGGGAATTGAAATTGCTGGCAGCCGAAAAATTGAACCTCAAACCGAAAAAAATCGAATTAGCCACCCCGAGCCCATTTCTTACCATAACACCCTCCGTTTAAAGTCTCCAGAGGAATAACTAATCCAAGGTGGAGCTAGTAATCGACCTCTTGGCACTGAGAAAAAGCCAAGACAATCGACATCTTCGCAGCTGGTCATGAAAATAACAGCGCGGCTTTCCTGTTGAACAGCAGCTAGCTGGCTCTTCAATCACCTACTCATGCCCATATACAAGCCGCCTAACGAATGGCGTGGTCAATATGGGACAACAGAAAAGTTGGATGGAATATCTTGGGTTCGCCATGCACTCCTTCTCAGTGCGGAGATACGAAAGTGATTGGAAGCGCTTAGAACACACACAAAACAATTATTACTCTTGCACTGAAATCGAAAATTGTCTCACGATCAGTTCTATATCAATTCACGTCTTTGTTAGATGATAAGCCGAACGTGTTACCCGGTTATGTAGAAATATGATTGAATTCGAGTAATGATCAACATCAGAATTACAGTAAATACTTATTGTTAGTAATGTTATGCAATCGGCCACAGTTAATGATGCTGTAGAGGTTATGTAGATGTTTAAAGGATGGGCCATATTTGTCACCGTTGAGGGGGGAGGTCTCATTAAAGCGGTCAACTTCCTCGAGACTTGGGTGTGCCCTGTTCGCAGACCTTCGACCTCGAATCTATGACACTGATAAAAAGGACCGAAAAAACAGGAAAATTTTTTTGTAGTTTACTACACAAGAGGGGTCAAAAATGAGTCACCTTTCCTACTCTACTTTTAACACCAATTTGATCAAAATTTAGCACATTGAGGCGGGATATTTTCATCTCCAAATTCAGAAACATATATTGCAGCACCATGAACTCCGCACCAGCTTTCTTCACGAGCAGGAGCCGGGGTTTTTGCCAAGCCAGCATCGCCTCAACAAGACAAAATCTGCGATTTCATTACTCTAATGTATAAGTTCTGTCCACACTGGGTAGCCGAGGGTATCGAGTGATGGCCTCGAATATTCCGTTCTGTCCAGGTTCCCAACGCCTTTCGTTTCTAAGCAGCTAAACGTGTCGTTACCATTGAAATATCTTCGAAGGTAGGTTCACGATCTGAAAAATAGCATTTCGGACCATAATAGCATTGTCCGAGCAGCAAGACAACCAAAACAACAGTAGAAGCCATGCTCGACTCTCTATGAACCTCGGCATTGCTTTAAATGTAGTATTTAGTGTTCAACTGCTTGGAGGTTGTTAACAATTCTTTATCGGCTGACGTTTCGGCGAATTCGCCTTCTTCGGAGCCTAAAAGAGGGAAAAAGTCAAGTCATGACTTACCCGACCAAATATCTCAGGCATACCTTTCTGAAATTCGATCCCTATCTAGAACACCCGCAAATACTAGCGAAAAACACCGCACCTTCACCAGTCCACAAGATCGACTGCCACCGACAGGAATACCGGAATAAATGAGGTCAGAGTCCCGTTTGAAAAGCTAATCTTGTATAAGGGGCGAGTTCCCGCGTGATTGCCAGGCATTCTCCCCTGCGCTTAATTTTCGGATCCTTGAACTGGATCCACAGTGCCTCAAGAGTTTTGCGCGCCATTACTTGAGATTGGTTTCGATGGTTCGAAACCGTCCGTATGACCGAATCTGCGTCTCATCCAATTGTATGATATGTCCTGCTGGCAGGGAATGAGATTGTACTGCCACAGGGGTAGTCTATCGAATTTCCTGCCGGAAATGTGGAGATGATTACATTGGAGAGACAGGAAGACCCCTTAATGTGCGCATTAAGGAGGATTTAGATGGTAAGGCCAGGTCACGCATATCGACCCCTTTAGGTTGCCACAGGCAAGAATCCCACAATGGCGAGGACTCTGAGGTCACGGTTGAGATATTGGCGCACGAATCTCAAGTAATGGCGCGCAAAACTCTTGAGGCACTGAGGATCCAGTTCAAGGATCCAAAAATTAACCGCAGGGGAGAATGCCTGGCAATCACGCGGGAACTCGCCATTTATACAAGATTAGCTTTTCGAACGGGACTCTGACCTCATTTATTCCGGTATTCCTGTCGGTGGCAGTCGATCTTGTGGACTGGTGAAGGTGCGGTGTTTTTCGCTAGTATTTGCGGGTGTTCTAGATAGGGATCGAATTTCAGAAAGGTATGCCTGAGATATTTGGTCGGGTAAGTCATGACTTGACCTTTTCCCTCTTTTAGGCTCCGAAGAAGGCGAATTCGCCGAAACGTCAGCCGATAAAGAATTGTTAACAACCTCCAAGCAGTTGAACACTAAATACTACATTCAAAACAACAGTCTTCAAGAAGTTTACTGCGAAAAAATTTTTACCACGGCAGTTGGCTTTGCTGCTTTGGGCAGAGATTAATGCCGTAGGTGTTCTAAACCCTGACGACGGATGTGAACCACGAGCCAAGTGACTTATTGGCACCCTCTGTATATTAGTGGCGTACCCTCAAGTATCTATCTGCGATTCCTTGCTGCTATTTCTTCACCACCCTTTCTCTGATAGCTTCGCGTTCACCCTGCGATAGTAAAAAAAAAGAAAGCAGAAAGCAAAAAACAGCAATTAGATTGGTAGTCTTTGTAGATGATAATATTGTCATACACACAAACTGACAACTGATCATATATTACCAGTGGCTGGCGCACACTACTGCGCGCCTAGTACAATGGGCACCAGCGGGTTGATCGGCATTGCAGTTGCTTTCTTTCTATGAACTTTACTCAGTATCCATTACCAAATCACGTCCCGCCCACCGTAGGCGCATCTTGACTCGGCCCATATGTGCTTTTTACTTCTTGTGCCATCCCCTATCCATTCCAGTTCTGTCCCCGCTTCTACAGGTTGTTTTCATGTAACGTCTAAGCTCCGTCCACCACCAACAACCCAATGTGCTTCCGTGACCTTCAGAAACTCATCGCTTATCTGAATCCATCACTGCCCACTTTTGGGTCATATTGGAATCCAGTTAACAATTTTCAGTCTAAAATCCGAATATTCTAGTGCAAGGCCCATCGTGGGCGGAGCTTGACTTGGTCCATCTGTGCCTTTACTTCTTGTCCCATGCCCTACCCATCCCAAACTTGTTCCCATGTCCACAGGCCGTTTTCCAGTCATATACATTCATACAACACCTAATTTTGTGACAGACGGACGGATGTGCAGGCAGACGAAGCGTTTTATACATAGTAGGTCGTTGTTTGTGTGCTGAAAGAACATGGTTTCATGATCGCTATGGGATCATGTAACAATCTCACGGAGTTGTTACGCAGAATGAGAAGCGAAGATGTCAATTAGAGCCTTAGCACTGTGGCCCCTCCATCTGACCGTGTTGGGGTGGGGGTCGATTGGTCGAATTTTCGCGCGGCACTCCGCAGCGAGCGGTGCGGCAAGTTATAGGTGCGAATTGTTTGTAGTTTTATCCGTTCAAACAACAACAACCACGACATAGAAGAACTTCCGAAGCTTCAAACCTGCAAGCGTTGAAGGTCCCTCACGATACCAGCCCAGCATACTGCACCGCGAGTGCGACGCCGCGAAGCGAAAATCCGACCAATCGACCCTCACCCATCCTGTTGCATGCAAAGCAAATCGCGTGTAGGCTGGGACACACAGATTCAACCATGGCCTGCCACCCTGTGACAGCCTGGAGCCTTTGGCCCTCTGACATAGGTTATTCAAGCAATTTGCTCATGTAAACCTTTTCCTACGTACAAGTCTGCTCCGCTGTAATCATGACTGGGTGATGCTATCGTGACATATAGCTGAAAAGGTGAATTTTCAAAATGAAATGAAGTTAAAGTTAGGCTTTTCATACCTCAGAGAAGATCCGCTTTGCTACAGCTGAATATCATACCCACTTTTTATTTCAATCATAGAGTGCTCTACTCGCTTTTCACAATATCTCCAGAGAAATTTTTACAGAGAACACATAAAAAAAAGAAATGTGTATAACTACCGCGTGCCCTGGCTTTCCCAACGACCGTGTCCCAACCGTAACTCATCCCAGCCCGTGCACTTTGCAAATAATTACGGACGAATGACACTCAACAATTCCAACAGCATAAACATCGTTAGGCTGAAAAAGAATGAAAAACTCGTTTACACGAAAGGCTTTTGCCATGTTCTCGCCGAGAAGCAAGCTGCAGAATTTGGGATTTCGAGAGCGTTTTGTGGTCTCATTCGTAATCTCCCTGCTTGTGACTGAATTAGCCTGTTGTTCATTTGCAATAGTTGTGGCCCACACCATCCGCACACAAATTCGAGTAGAAACCAGCACGAGCCCCTCTTCTACTAATGGTGCCAATTCACGAGATCAAGGATCGCCGAAGCAATAGCCTTTATGTTTTGTCTAAAGAATACAGGCGGCAAATTGCAGACTGACAAATTTACTAATGAAATTTGCAATTTCAGGAATAGCGAAAATAGTGGCTGAGTCACGGGTCGGAAAGATCAGTCACGACTGGGAGTGTATCGTTAGAACATGATTACACAACGCGGCGTGTGAAGTAATGTGTGCGAGATAGGAAAACCGTAGGTAGTCGGATCTCAACCACCTGTCCCTGCACCTTTAATAAAACGTAGGATACATTAATTGTACTGAAACCCAATTATGCACGACGACCTTAACTCCCACGCATCGCGCCGCATGCTGCGCAAGAGATCCTGTCCTTACGATGAACACCCGTTGAGACATGCGCCACGTGCAGAAAAGGTCAAATTCACGTAAAAGTTAGCGAAGCGCGTTTCTGCTCTCCTCAAAGATTATGAATATTGATTAAACGATGAGATGTATGTGAATAGTTACATCAGATGGTGGTCACAGGTGGTCCCGCTTAGCCGAGAATACCCGAATATTAAACCCAGGACCAAGAGCTACTAGACTGGTGAGATCCAACCATGGGTTGAGGATCACAATGGAATTGAAGGAGTTCCCTGAAGAAAATAGCTAAATTGTGAAAGTGAAGCGTGAAATTCCACAACCTCCTACCATATTCCTCACACAATTTCGGTTGTTCTTGAACCAATTATTTAGAACAGTCATGTTCTGATAAATTTGAACGGTTGCCAATTATTGATGGGGGGAGCATGCTGGGACTCTGGACATAGCTGCCTTTCAGTTGAGTGCACGGTTTCCAACAGCACCTTAATGGGATTACCTGGGAAGATAGATGCAGATTCTAATATTGACTAATCTCCACCAGCTCCGTATAGACGAAATACTCATTCAGTCTCTCTGGTGAAGGAAGCGGAAGTCAAAAGCCTGGCGTATTCCTAAAATGGGTTGCCCCAGCAACAGCTCTATCTTACCTTCGTGAACGTCAGTGCACAAGGAAAAAATACAGTGGCTGACTAACCAGAGCAGTGCAAAATTTTGTTGATTTCAAGGGAGCAGACAATCATCCACCTCCCTCCCGGCATTGTTGAGAGATCTGACAATTGCTATCAGACTGATTCGGGAAGACAAAAAGGTCGACGTAAACATACGCAGTTCCTCCTCCCTGTCGTTGTTTCGACTGTATACTTACTTATTCAATCAGTTCTACAATTCCAGGAGACCGAATGCATGGCGCATCTCGAATCAACTTTAGTTTTGTGGGTGCTGTCGCAATGAGGGGAGGATCGCAACATCCCTATATGGACACTATTTTATCTTAAGCCGAGAAGGAGCGAAGACCCTTTTTCGCTGCACTGAGGCTTAGGCAAAAATATACGCCTGAGCGTGCATAGTGACCCCTCAAAGATCCCTCCAGGTTGCTTAGATGCGCAACTTCTTATTAGATGCCCCACCTCCAACATGTCTTGCAGACCGATTTAGCTTCGTCAGTCTGCAATCTACCTCCGGATAGTGAGGCAGAGGAGCGTGAAAGAGACGGGGCATTACAGACTCCTATTTTTTGGGTTTCTCGTCGTTCTACTTCGTTCTTTTTCTCTGCCACCCGCTGAGCACCCGTACTTTCATATTCCACAATCTGCTGACAGCCCTTCCGGTATCTTTAAGCACCGAATGCTCAGCAAGGGAACATGGTTCGCACTACGATAATATCACTGGTAATGTTTCGACCTCTAAGGCCGCGTTCATACTTTGCGCGGGCAGGATGTGGTTGCATTCACAGGCAGCGAGGCAGAGTGGCCCGGGGGGGGGGGGTGCAGAGACAACGCACAAAACGAGACAGGATGGTACAGGCGAAGACGCAGAACACGCAGCCACGCCCTGCCGACGGCACCGCAGAGTATGAACGCGGTCTAAGGCTGTGTCGTACCCAATTAAATGGGAATTTTAGCTCATCAGCGCATCCACGATCTGGGATTTTCGGCGATGCCACGTACCACCACGTCAGTCTAACTCTGTAGTGGAAAATAATCAAAATCGCGGATGCTCCGATCCGCCAATTCTCTCAAATCGTGAATGCCCCGATCAGGGCACTCCGGGAGTCGAGGATTCCTCGACGGGGGGGGGGGGGGGTCGCACTCGACCGGACAGGAGGAGGGGGGGGGTCGCATCTGTAGCTAAGCGATTATTTTATGGGAATTTCCTCTAGTCCATTGTACAGTCGATATCTGTCTCTCATACACGAAAAGAGCCACACAAGAACGATTATTCAGGACGATCACCCATTTCCCTCCGTCAAATAAAATGTCTGTGGTGCAGTGCCGTTGCTCTAGCCGTCTGGGGCTCTCCTAGATTTGCCTAAGCCTTTCATAGGAGGAGCATGTCCTCTAGCCGTCTGGGACTCTCCCAAATTACATTCTCTTTGATGTCAGGGAAACGGGTGACTGCCCCGAATAATCGTTCTTGTTGACAAGGCTCCTCCCCTGAAAGGCTTAGGCAAATCTAGGAGAGCCCCAGACGGCTAGAGCAACGGCACTGCAGTACAGACATTTTATTTGACGGCGGGAAATGGGTGATCGTCCTGAATAATCGTTCTTGTAAGAGCCACCGCTACCTCGCTGGCTGATTGGCAAATGGGTGTGGGCCATCTTGAAAAGGTGGCCGCCATCATTCATGGGTTCGTTACGCGTTTAGCACTCACCATTGCGCTGCCATGATGACACACACCTCATCGTTAAGGAAGGGTCTATCTACTTGCGGATAGAACCAAGATACCCATATTACCGTAAACTATACGTTTATGTTAAAGGCATATTCCAGGATTAGGGAAACATTGCAGCCCTTCCATATGACCTAATAGTTCCCCAAGGGGGCAGGGAGACTGTCCACATATCAAAGCGCGATGATGAGTCATCGCAGCGCGCGGAGCTCTTAAAGCCAGCTCAGCCTCACCCTGGAGCTCGGCCGCGCCCATCTCAGACGTGTTTGTTGGCAATGACGGTGGCAATGATGGCAATAACGTGGCAAATGAGGCCTACGCATTGTGTGATAACATAAGATAAGGAAGAGATACCAATG
Organism: Trichostrongylus colubriformis; assembly: GCA_963978905.1. Taxonomy (NCBI): domain Eukaryota; kingdom Metazoa; phylum Nematoda; class Chromadorea; order Rhabditida; family Trichostrongylidae; genus Trichostrongylus; species Trichostrongylus colubriformis. The sequence continues at coordinate 9,651,976 of OZ022260.1, forward strand.
GTGAAGGAGACGTTGACATGAGGAAACAGGTGATATCCCAGAATTCCTTCTGATACCAGCCAGCGGGAACTGATTCAAAGGCTCGCTTTCATGGGGTAATCTCGTCTGAGGCTGGATGACAGGAGGCCTTATTTTTGCCCTTTTCGGGGATTTTTTTCGGATTTTTCTTTGTAGTCGTAATCCTCAGCATCTCTGATTTCATATTTGGCGCTTTGACCCCCTCAAGGCAATCCTGAAATATGCCTTTAATGCATTGCTACAATAGAGTTCATTGATGCGTGCAAGAACGACATGTCGGTATCCATTTAGGAGAAGAAAAATACATTTTTATTTTAGGCTACACCAGTCATACTATGAACGGCGTTTAATGGAGACAAGCAGTCCAGCTAAGCATGCCTGTTGTTCACGTTTTTGAGTTGTTATAATTTTGTTGCAGTGGTGCATGTAAATGATTGTACAAATAAAAATTAAAGCCCTATGGAATGTCTCTATCAATATTATGATCATCACGAAGAGCACCAGAAGAAAAGATCATTGCTTTCGCTGTTTCATGATCCTCTTTTGATAGTCGTATGACGTGTGCATCTGGTCTGCTATTGAGCTTTTGCAAGATCATAGAGTGCTGGGCAGATAGCTCCACCAGATCTTGTGCAGCACCTGAAATCCTGCGCTTCAACTATCATTGAAGAGGCATGAACTGGAAAAAAAGATACCTGAAATAATTGACTCTTCAACATGCTTCATGAAGCTGTCGGAACTTTTAAACGTTGATGGCATGTGAGGCGAAAGTCCTAAACCAGGGAGTGGGTTGAGGCACTGCTTAGCCAGAGTTTTGGGCGTAACGAAGGAAGGCGGCGAAGTTGACAACAAAGTATTCATTCTCTGAAGAGGAAGCATACCGCTCCTTTCCTCAGAGGGAACGAAGACAACGAAATTTTTGATCCTGCTCGAGAGCCACCGCTGGCTTGATGGCGACACTGGAATCTTTTCCGCGTTGTAAGTAGGATGACCGCTTTCAGAAGTTTTGACAAAGCTGAATTTGCTTACGAAGTAGTTGCGGTCTTCGTTGGTTCTGAGATAAACAAGGAGAAAAATTGTCTGAAAGCCTCGCTCGTTGCTAGATGGCTGTGACAACTTGCTGAAGAAACGGGTTATACTTTTATCGCACGGTTGCACACCTGGCCTGTTGCAGTTAGGCCAATTCACAAAACGTGAACACTTTGCCGTTTTCTGGTTAATGTCGTGAAATGTAAAGTCCATACGTATAGTTCCATCTTTTGAACTTCCCACAACGAAGAACTCCTCCAATCTATGTCTGGAATCCCGTGACCATCTCTGGTTATTGAAGTCCACGAAACTTATCAAAGCAAAGTCATCGGGCTTGCCAGCCTGAAAATTAGACATTGTAACAAAACTACCAGTTAGTCGACAGAGAATGGTATCTCACCCAAATTGACTTAGTTTCCAGGACAAGTATTCCATAATCGTTGAGGTTCAGATTTCGAGAAGCGTCGTTGTCGCTGCACCCTTGACTGAGGGAAAGCTCCAGAAATTGTGTGGAGGCAATGGTGGCGAAGCCGAGCGATGATATCTCGTTGAAAACAGGAAAGCATTCCTCAGCAGAGATCACATAGACAACAAGTCCAAGGAAAATGACTATGCGTGCGTAGACGAAAATGACCATTCTTTGTAGCAATTTCCAAGCACTTGTAACAATTCTTTGCAAAAGGATCTGCAAATGTGAATTAAGTTGATGGATAAGGCAGTAACTTTGGCATCAACATAAGTTGGTTTCACTAGATGTCTTTATCAAGTTAACAAAGACCAAAGAGAAAGAAAGCAAGCAGGAATACGGCCACACTGAGCATATGACAGAGCGAGCCCTTTTATATGAGGGAATGGCGGCTATCAATTATAAAGTGCAGGGACAATGCAGCGCTGCGCTGTTCATGCACTTTGTCATCGGCGAAAAAAGGCGGAAAGTGGAGAGGAGAACGATACTGTGTTCACAGGAAGTGCACTTATGTATTCGCTGTTCACTAGAACATTGAACATTCAAAGAGTATTCACTGATCACTCGCACCGTGAAACACCCTTTCAATGTTATCTGCAACTCGTAGCAGGAGCCCAGTGCATGGCGGATCCCTTAAGCGAAGCCACAAGTGTATGTCCTATCTGATGGCCACACGAGATCATCTTACTAGGCCAACCACCCTTCTAGTTACATCTACTGACCTTCCAATCACATCTACGGCGAAAGTAGGAGGCATGGCGCATACCCAGAGCAAGGACGGAGGACGTTAAGGTGTTTGTTTTACTGCACTGCTACCAGCAAAATTGTTTAGAAAGCATGAGGCTGCTTTTGAGGAGGTTTTGAACGCTCTCTGTGCGACGCTGTCACGCTCTTGATGGCAAAAAAATTCTCCTCGACATTTCCTCGACTCACGTTTCTCAAGAACTAAGCAACGTACAAAGGAGTTTGAGGGCGCGTTGGAAAGAACAAAGTCTCTAGTTTCAGAAAAACAACTGGGGTTGCAAAATATGCAGCACAAAAAAAGTTATAACTGTTAGAAGCCAAAAAACCCGCATGCAATTTTCATTTTCCTCGACTAATCCTCGACTCGCATTTCTCTCTCATTTCTGAACATTTGAAGGAAATAAAGTAGTCATTAGAAAGAGCAAACCTAGCTCTTTCTAAAAAACACCTGAAGTCCCAAATCATAGAATATGAGGAAAGCTATGGTCGTTCAAACAAGGTCTACTTTCGCGATTTTCAGCCATTTTTGTCGATTAGCGCGCTCCAGGTTCGCACGCCGCGACGCAACCGCAGCGCTTCGAATGTTACCGCGAATTTCAAGTTTTTGAATTTCTAATAGGTATTTTTCATGCTTTTCTCTGTGTATTTCTCTGTTATGTTCTATGTTTTTTATGTTTTTATGTTCATGTTTCGTTGTGCTTTATGTTTAAATGTGTTTAATGTTTGTTTATATGTGTTTTTTTTCAGGTGTCGTCAATACTAGAGGCCGCCGTTCATCGCATCAAGGTATGTTGCATTTCTTTCAGAATTAGTCATGTATTGACTATTTATCGTAACTATTCTTCATAGTTCCTATCATACTCTATTTTTGAATGTGTTTAATGTTTGTTTATATGTGTTTTTTTTCAGGTGTCGTCAATACTCGAGGCCGCCGTTCATCGCATCGAAGTATGTTGCATTTCTTTCAGAATTAGTCATGTATTTTGACTATTTATCGTAACTATTCGTATACTTCCTATCATGCTCTATTTTTGAACGTGTTTAATGTTTGTTTATATGTGTTTTTTTTCAGGTTTCGTCAATACTGGAGGCCGCCGTTCATCGCATCAAGGTATGTTGCATTTCTTTCAGAATTAGTCATGTATTTTGACTATTTATCGTAACTATTCTTCATAGTTCCTATCATACTCTATTTTTGAATGTGTTTAATGTTTGTTTATATTTTTTGGGCTTCCTTCATGTGATTCTATTACATGTTTCCTTATCTGAAGCTTTCAGATGCCATCGTTTCACCGGGACGTCGTGATGTATTGCAAGGATTTTTGTTCCGTAGTCTGCGCTACTACTGAGTCAGCATTGGAGATCGGAGATTGTCATATACGTGTCACTACTACTGAAACGCAGATTGAGCTTCCTTCGAAAAGCTCTCCCACAATGATTCGTAATTGTAAGTTTCTTCTGCTTGTGCTCGTGTCATTTTGCTTATAATATTTTTTTCAGTCGTTCTGCATACATGGTCGCAATATCGCTTGTGCTCATCATTGGATTCGTAATTGTAAGTTTCTTCTGCTTGTGTTCGTGTCATTTTGCTTATAATATTTTTTTTCAGTCGTTCTGCATACATGTATTCAAGACGTATACATGTGTCAGGAGGGACCAGAGCAGAAGCGGAGCACGGATAAACGAGCACGCAATTACTGATGGAGGAGGGATCATTCCAGATACTGTTGGAATAGGGAGCAATGCACTCCCTAATGAATCTTACCATACCTGTCCGATATTAGGGTGTATTTTGAAGATTTTGATGATGATTTGTAATGTTGAATTGATTTGTTCATTGATTGAATGAAGATATATTTCTCTTTCTAGATATATGAAAAATTTGAATGAAGATTGAATGAAGATATATTTGTAACATTTATTTACAAAAGACAATACAAGTACACAGACAATACAAGTACATGAATATAACGGGTGAGTTGCAAGTGTTCCGATTCTAGAGGCCGGCACTGAATTGGGTCACCGCGAATCGGTGATTTGTCCGAATGGTGGCGTATCCTTCGCCATCTGGGCTCCCCAGATTTGCCTGAGCCTTATTAGGGGAGGAGTTTTGGCTTTGGTTACCTGTCTTTACCTGATTACAATCCGCCGCGGAACCTGACCTGGCCTCTCCAGTCGGAACACTTGCACTCCACCCGAATATAACAGACATGCATGATGAATTGCATCTCGGTGCTCTAGAAGACAGAAAGGGGGGGTCGCATTTGAGGACCCGAAGAGGGGGGGGGTCGCATTGAAGCGGCCATTTTCCTCGACACCTGGGAGTGCCCTGGCCCCGATGCGTCCACTTTCTCGATCGATACGTATCTTATGCTTTACGCGGATACCCCAACTCCCTCAAGTCGCATGAGCCGGTACGCTGGTTCTCTCGAATCGTGGCTGCGTCGATACTCTCATTCTCTCGATCGATAGGTATCTTATCCTTGACGCGAACACTCCAATTCTCTCATCGCTATTGCGCCGATGCGCTCGTTTTCTCAATCGATACGTATCTTTTACTTTAAGCTGATTCGTCATGAATCCCATTCAATTAGGTATGGATGCGGCCTATGCTACCTTAAATTCTGGGTAGTGATGAACGTTTACGGAGATACTAGTAAAGCTAGCGCTCGATACTGTGCTTGTCACACTGTGGAATTATGCGATATGGACTTCTCTGATATTGGTTGGTCAGAATCTGCTATTCCCCATTACATAGTTCTACAGTTGTACTGTGCGATACCTCAACTGGTTAATCAGAAAGTCCGAGTAGTTGGATGGGAACGCGACAAATCGAAATCCTTTCCATGATACTGTTTATAGTTGTTTTGCGAGCAGTTGAGCGGTGCGCATGTAGAGTAGTTCTCATTCTTTGTAACACACTCGTCAACATAGCTTGTACCGGTTCTTGCTTCGATAGGAGCACACTAAATGGTTGGTTCCATCATCAGTGTATTCACAGTTGTATCCAGTTGTTACGCAACTATCTATAGCACGTAGTTCGGGGATCAGGTACATGGAACAAAAAGGTTGAGGGATTCGTTTTTAGACGGATGGTACCCTAAGGACAATGCTAGTCACTGTAACGTCCGTCGCTATTCTTAGATATCCAGAAACTCACTTCACTTACAGAGGTAGGTTGTTAAAGTCGTGATCCTCAGAGAAATGGCATATGCCATATTCACGGAAATGCCGGCTTCTCCCTTCAAAATCGACAAGCATGTACATAAATGCCGCTCAGCTACAAGTCAGATAGTGTCACTTAGAGGAGACGCAGGCTGTCGGAAAATCTACCTTCGACTGTAACCGCGACATATGCTTTCCACGGGGTGGCACCAGAGCGGGGAACGATGCCGGCACGTAAGTCTTGAAGGGAATTTGGAGATGCTTCCTCACATCATGCCCACCCGACGATGAGTGTAATCATGTGGCACGGCCGGTTGCGATCAATACCTATCTTTCTCATGTGGTACCCATTGGGAAGTATGAAGGCAGTTTAGGACCGTCTTCACCAGCCCGGTTCATTACTATGCGTACTCTAGAATGGGTATACACCTCGAGCGGGTATAACCAGGATACGACCGCTCTACCGACAACACTGACTAGAAGGATAAGTTCTCGCTCCACAATGCTACAAAACAACCTCTGATAAGAACGTGAGGGTGCAGATGTTAGGAAGCATTGCGGTAGAAGAACTCGTGACTTATTTCCTGAGATTCACGTTCTCACCACTGCGCCATCGAGACTACCACCGTCTCTCCAGCGCATTCCCTTAGACGTTCCCATAGAATTTCTTTCAAACGTGTATCACCTGTCACATGTCGTCCCGTTGCATCGAAAGACTCAAGCGGGCGCCAGCAACGTCTCCACTCGTCCCCGCGAGCCAAAGTAGTCTAGTGAACCTTTCTGGTCCCAGGGACACGCAGCATCTGTTTGCTTCGCGCAGAGCTTTCGTGAAGAAGTCTGACCATCGGGCCGGCGGTCGTCCAGGTGTTCGTTTGACGTTCCGAGTATCCAATCGGTAACCGCTCTGGTCCTACGGTTATCGCGATATCGCATGACGTGTCCGGCCCCTAATCTTCAATTCCTTGGCGAACATGGTAGCCTCCATGATCTTCGACCGAAGGCGGGGTTCGAAACTCTGGATTCCCCTCTGCTTTTGCGTGTATCGGGATATTCCGAGCATCGTCCTTTCGATGGCACGTTGGATGACGCCGACCGCATGCTCCTCCTGCTTACGTGTAGTCCAAGTCTCTGAGGCGTATGTTAGGGCGGAAAGGACAGTGGAATCAAAGAAATAGGCGCGAAGCCGGATGTTCTTCGTCTTCTTCACGATTTTCTCGATGGTCTTGAAGGCTCCCCAGGCCGCCCTTTTCCTCCTGCTCAGCCCTGGTACTATGTCGTTCATCATGCTGACTCCTCGACCTAGGTACACATAGGTGAAGCATTCGGTGATGTTCGTTCCGTTGAGCGTGATGGGGCATCGGGTACCAGTCCGTTTCTCATGAACATCGTCTTCGTTTGGTCCAGCTGTGAACCGATTTTTCCACACTCGCAGTCCTAATCAGCTAGCATTCGCTCCGCTTGCTGGATTTTCGGTGCTATGAGCGCGATGTCGACGAAGCGGAGGTGATGTAGATGCCGGCCAACGACCTCCACTCCCATGCCTTTCCACTCCAGTTGACGCGTGACGTTCCCAAGAGCGGCGCGGTCACTAGACTCATTTAAGTATCGATGGATGTGATCGATTGTCCTGAACCCTTTCCGAAATCCTGCTTGCTCGCATGGCTGTTCTTCGTCTAAAGTTCCACCAAGATGACTCGAGTAATGAGCTTGTAGACTACAGACAGCAGCCAGATTGCACGGTAATTGCCAATGTCGTGTGGATCTCCCTTCTTATACAGCAACACAGCCCTGCTGGTTTTCCAGGAGGTGGGTACCTTGCATTCCGACAGGTAGCGTGTGAGGAGTCGGGCCAGTGTCTTGACGATAACTGGCGGGAGATTGTTAAGATGTCTAAGCTGTCGGGGCCGGGTGCTGTACCATTCTTCATCGACGAAATGGCGTGTCGAACTTCGCAAGGGAGAACTGATGGAACGGTATTCCATTCTGCTCCAGATTGCTCCTAGGCAGTTAGACATGGCTATCGAAGAGTTCCGAGTAGAAGTCGTGGATGACCTTTTCCAATGTCGCCCGTCGCTAGTCCGAACGCCGGAGACTGGTTCTTTTGATCCTGTAAGTGGCGAATCTTCGGCGGACATTGCGGATCCTCCCAGCCTCTGCTGCTTTAGCCAGCATTGCTGCTCCTCTCCCTTTGAGATCTTCTCTTATCGCCTCTCTGCACTGCTTCGCAAGTTCGGACGTCATTTGGTAATCGCCTGAGCCTCGTGCGGCTCCACGTTGGCGTATCAGCTAGAGAATTCCAGAAGAGAAACGCCTATTAGTGACTTCCAAACTCTCTGCCCTCCTGGCACTATCGTGAAGAAGCTCAACGAGCCGGTTGTACTCGTCGATGATGTTTTCGATAACGAAACGAAGTGTCCGCAGTTGATAGTTGATGACTGTTTTGGATCTTCGCTCCTTGAATTTTGCGGCTTCCTCTCCAAGATCGAAAAGAGGAATTTTGCGCGGGAGTCGATGGTATGATTCAGTAAAGAACTTCGGAACAACGTCGACATGTCAGGCGAAACCTTCGATTGAAGATAACGTGATCAATCTCACTATGGAATTGTCCAACGGGTGACTCTCAATTCCGTCGTAGATGAGAGGGCTTCTGGAACTATGAGTTATCATAGATGGAATTGATCGACATAATAAACTCAGACAGTCTTTCACCCTGCTCATTCCATTCCATTCCGTGGGTTCCAATGTGAACTTCATTACCCGTTCTTCTAAGAACTATCTCAGCGTTGAGATCGCCGACTAAGACCTTGAAGAAGGTATGGTCTTCCTTATAGAATTTTTCCAATTCCACATTAAATGCTTCGAGCTCGAGCTCGTCCTCAAGGTAGCTTGATGTTGGTGCGGAGGCGACGAAGATGGTCAAAGCAGGGATTGAACCACATCTCTTCGAAAGCAAACGTCGCAAACGTCGAACGAGAACGCCCTTATTGTCAACTCCTCTCCTGTCGCATGTTCCAAGGAACAGCTCTTCTCCAGCCTCATAAACGGTGTGCAGCTGGCGATGCTTCCTCGTTTCGGTCAATCCGATGACGTCGTACTTGATCTTCTTGGCTTGCATCATCAGATCTTCGATACTCGCTTCCAATGCAAGGGTTCGTGCGTTGAAAGTTCAGATCGCCATCTTAGTCCTTCCCGATTTGGGCAGCCCGTTATATCTCTGTGATTTTAGCAGCCTCTCCGAGCGGTCCCACCCAACGCTGCCTATTGGGGGCTTCCTCATGTTCAAGGGGATGAGGCCTAATTTTAGTGCTTTTTCCGGCAGAAGAACCACGAGCAGCTTGCCAGGCTCTGTCGTGGGGGTGGGTATACTCCGCGTAGTTATCCAGACTATGCCAAAGTAGACCTGGGGTTTATCTGTTGGAGACAACCCCGGACCGCATCCCACAGTCCTTAGAATGCAAGCTTTTGGCTGGACTGTATGCAGGATACCAACTGCACCATACAGAACGCTCCCATACGTGTGCAAGAAAGGTCTGCATGGATACAGAGTGTATGAATCAGCTCAGCTTAGCAGAAACAAGGAGTCCATCCCCTGTATTTTTCTGCGTCTCAGGGCAAGTCATGGCGGCTTTTGGTCCGCGATTAGCCCCCTATCCGCCACCTGGGGTCGCGCCACGTAGCCTTGCCACCCAACGGCTCGAGATCCTTCGAAGCGAGAAGCCCCTCGGTGAAGGAGATCCGTGTTCTTTAAAACAGTGTATATCAATTATACGGGCTGTCCCAAAATTATGGGCGCCCATTAGTTGCAATATTTTGGTGATGTCAAAAGAGTGGATGAAAAATAACCCAGTCATAGCTTTACTCACATCATGTGTAACAAGGCACAGCAGTCATATTATGAGTTGTCCTGCTCCAATAGGGGTACCAGCTCAAAGTCTCTTCACCACCCAATCACCCTTGACACGCAAGTGTTCCCCTACATTCCTTCCCACATCTTTCCCGGGGCTACCTTATGTGTCTCCATACTAGGATGACTGACACGCCAGACCTCGCTGCTAGTTGAGGACCCCGGCAGAAGATAATGGGATCATGTTTTGGGTTTGACGGACGCCTCGGAAAGTGATCAACTCGAACACATCGGTTCGGCAGCGCTTCCGAATCAGTTTGATTCTATAAACTAAAGCGCTTTGCCGCTAAACTCACCAAGAACTGATCCGAAGGACTAGTGAGGTCAGTGCTTCACTATGCCTAACAGCGCGTTCTTCATGTTCACTCCCCCAAGCTTCACGCCGAAATCGACGGGAACCAAGAATCAAAGAATCATCTTTGAACCCAAAATCATTACTGAGACCCGCTTACAGGTATCCAAATACTCTATCAGACGCTGCTGGCCACAACGGGTTGCTTTCAACGGTTCAGGCTGTGAACCTTGGTTTGAATAATAGTACGGTGAGATGCGTGTCACCTTTGAAGCAAATGACAGCGAAGTCTATTTGAAAAGTTTTGAAATCTCAAAAATATCATGAGCTTCACCCCTACAATTGCGCACTCTGGTAGAAGAAGATCCTGTGCATCCACCAAGCAGCAAATGAAAGAAAAAACATCGACACAATTCGTATAGAGGAATACGAAGAAACATGAACTTATGCGCCCATAATTCTGGGACACCCTGTAGGAGCGCAAAATCGATATCGGTGATATCCTATGAGGGAGGTGGGGGGGGGGGCATTTCATTGAGTGTCTCATATTTGCACATCGCTGGCGTGTCAAGCTCAACCTAGATGTGAATATTGGTGGACTTTACATGAAGGTTTCATTAACAGGAGATTCATGCTTGGAATAGCTCTATAAGGAGCCCCTCGCCCACCCCAATCCTCACTGAAATAGCACCGAGGTCAAGATCTGTGTGTGTTTGGGCGTAGCGAAATGTGAAGATGTCCTATCGCAAATTTGTTTCTTGTCGGTAGCTGTGATTGATTTCAATCGCCACTGTATCTCCGTGCGCTTTCGTATTTTAGACCCCTGCTCGTGCGTGCACAATCCACTATAGAAAGGATATCGATTTTGCGTGCGTATGATCGATATCCATTTCGGTGCCATTTCAGTTAGGGGGAGTGTAGGTTGAGACACACTGATTTTGATCCTGCCTGCGAGCCGGTGGCATAGGTTATTAAGGCATTTTGTTCATGGAAATCCCTGATCCTATCCTCCGTGCAAGTCTAATCCGCTGTATTCATGACTGCTTGATGCTACAGTGGCATAACAATGATGTCGCAGGCTGTTACAGGGTCGCTGGTCGGTCCGTGTGTCCCAATCGTCACCAGCGTGACCGACTTTCCACATTCCATACATACATGTTTGACTATTAACCACCTAATTAACCCTTATTCTTTGTCATTCTAATGGCTTTCAGTACACGTTTAGGAATTGAAAGCAAAACAAAGAATGAACTAGAAAACATGTTCTCCTTACACGGTGGGGTGATTCCCAAAGAGTTACTCAGTGGCAAAAGTTGTGTAAAGTGGCGCGCTCTAGACCCTTCATCGCCGCCTGGCCTGGATGTGTTTTGGTGCTTTTCGTGCCGACGACAGATCGGCCTTGGAGAACAGAGCAACATTGGCTTCGCTGATCTCGCTGTCTGCATCACCACCCTCAAAGATGTAGAGAAAGTGAAAGCATGGTATTTCCTTGATATCTGTCGGTTTCTTGCAGCCGAAACCAAGATATTAATTAACTTTATGCGGCTCATATTTCGGATTTGTCGCTCCTTTTAGAGCCTGGGAGGTGGAAGATAATTGCAATACACCCCCTAAACATCACTTTGGACCTACAAAACAGCTCCACATAGACCAGAACAATTCAGATAGGAGTCGCAAATCACAATCACAGACGAACTCACCTTAAAGCACAGCCGGCAATTCTTGAGACCATCATTATTCTGATGTGGGTGGCTTCAGATGACCCGACCAAATGGTACGACAGGTGGCGTTTTTAAAACCACACAACTTGAGAATTGGGGCAATTCGTTTGTTATGGCTAGGCATTCCTCTTCCCTATTCATTTTCGGGCTTTGGGCACCAAACCAAAATGCTTCTAAAATCTTCACGCTGGGGTCCGCGATTCTCGCAACAGAATCCTAATAGCCACGTCAAACTCAACATCCTCATGACACTGCAGCCGTGAGCGCCGAGGGGGGTCTCGGGCCTGGATCTTTTTAGGCCATCGAGGTGCTCATTGACCTTAGAGCACGAGTTCGTCCAGTTCCGCCGATGTACTCATCCCCACGAAGCTTACAAGAGATCAGGTAGGTCACCCCTGATTCATTGCAGTCCCCTACCCGTCCATTAGGACAGACCACACAGTGAGGGGTAAAGCATGCGCGATCATGCCTTCGATTGCGAACCAAATGCTGCTCAAGGGATGTGGACGGAATCCCGAACATACGGCATCGTCAAAACCACAACGGCGCAGAGCCGTTTTGACGGCCGAGCTGATGGTATACTGTGTAAAGAGGATACAGAACGACACCTTCTCGGCTTCCTTATTCGGCCTATTTGTTTATCTTGGGTGGTCCAGATAGAGCTCGATCAGGGGTAATCTACTTGATCTTTTGTAAGCTTCGTGGGGACAAGTACATCGTCGGAATCGGACGAACTCTGTGCTTTAGGGTCAATGAGCACTTCGATGGCCTGAAAAGGTCCAGGCTCGAGGCCCTCTGGGTGCTCACCGCTGCAGGTCATGAAGATGTAGGACTTGACGTGGCTATTGGGATTCTTTCGCGGGAATTGCGGATCCCAGCGTGCAAGACTTTAGGAGCATTTTGGATTGGTGCCCAAAGCGTCTGTGATTGTGATTTGCGACTCCTATCTAAATTGTTCTGGTCTATGTGGAGCTGTTTTGTAAGTCTGAGATAATGTTTGGGAAATGTTTTTCTTAACCGTTGAAATGAGTCCTTATTCTACTATTGCACAAGTTAGCATCTCCACTTTCATACTCCGCAAGGGACCAAAATCACACCGGATGGCGTTTGTTGCAGTTGCTGGTCTCAATCAACCATTTAAGCGAAATATCAATGCCGACAAACCAGTTTCACGTCCTTTTACCATTGGTGAGACATTTTCTTTACACAGCAGTGCTCGCTTGATTAGGAAATCATTACCAATTTGTGGAAGGTAAAGCGGCCTTTGCCGATGGTTTGGGCTGGGGTATACAGTCCATTTCGCAGCGCTTGATTGGGCGTGGCCTGCGGACTTCGGTGAGTGGCGAGAGTGAGAGTGCGTGGGAGAGTGAGAGTGGTGGCAGGGTGAGAGAGTTTGATACACTCACACATGTCCGTAGGCCACACCCAATCAAGCGCTGTACTAGACTTGGACTGTACTAGAGTTCTAGAATAACTTGAATGGAAACTTCTGTGCCTGCCTTAGGGGGGTCTGCTGTCATGTGCTGCTGTGGAGTGGATGTAATCTTTACAAAGGAGCTTGGTATCAATAGCAAGTTGCCAAAGATGGGCCTACCATAGAAACTGATGGCAAGTAGTACGCTTACCCCAGGCATTATGCCAACCATCCTACGCAGAGACTGCCTTGCGATTGGCTTTTCGCAGTGGGGCAGCCGCTGAAACCGAGTAAGTCCTTTGTTAGTCTCTTGGCCGTTGCATTGAAAAAACGGGTAGGGGTCTGGAAGAAGAGGAAGATGGAAAAAACTGATCGTTTCGAGTTGAACTTTCGTGGTTGGAAGCGATAAGGAGAGAGAAACCGGATTGAAAGCGCGACGTTGTGGTCTGTATTCGCATCTCCCGCTCATCTCTTCGGACTGCAACATCACCTTTCCGAGTTCCTCGCTGTAGAAGATATCACTTGTAGTCTCGTAGGGTGTACTTCATTTATTCATGATGGTGTGAACTAAGTGAAACAACAAACAGCAGCAATCAATTGACCAGTCAATGGTGAAGCGAAAGGGTAATAAAAAAGGTGTTCATGAACAGAATCCATTGAATTCACACTTGACGTCCAAGCAAATTTCAAATCACGTTGAAGATGTCTGTAACCCATGTGCCTTATACTCCTAATTCTCGCAATTTCAATAGAACTGAATTCTAAAAACTTCTATTTCACTATGTCCGAAAATTATGAATGTTTAGTGTGCGATCACCAGGACTTTAATATCAAGACCAGAAGCGATATTACCGCGTTTGCAACACAATGCAAAGATCCAGAGGTTATAAAGTTGGTCGGACTTGAAAGACTTCCCACACATGGCTTAACAATAAGAGAGTTCGTCAGCCTCATAAATGCACCTGTGCTGGAAATGTGTATTCGAGTGGAAATGTCCACAATCGTTGAGTTGGATTTGTCCCATATATTAAGCCTAAGTGGCAAATGTGACGGTAGGTTTTTGCATTATTCCACTGAATTTAATCAGCATCTGAAGCTTATCGATAGTTCAAAAGCCGGAGACGTGTTGCGAGTGCGCAGCGCCACATCATGACCCGGTATCACGAGAAGTGTGGTGCTCACCGCGAGTATAGTCAGGACACTCGAAATGGGTCACCGTTCCACGCAAATTGGGTCACCATATGCAACTAATGCCTAACTGCTTTCGTTGTGAATTGACTGCTCACGAAAAGAATACCCGCCGGGAGCTCCAGCAGTGTCGACTCTGCTCGAGTGTCTGCAAGCAGCACGTGCGAACTGGCGATGAGGGCTTTTGAAAATGCTTGGCTTTCCAATTCCCAGCAAGTTCACCGCGTACAGCAAGCCGCCCTCTCACTATAGACCCATGTTGGTCAGGGTCAGCTCGCTAGCTGATGGCCGCCGAAAATAAGGATCTTGAAAAAATACTGCTCCTGGGATTAACAATAATTTCGCCTGTGACTCAGGTCCACGATTGGTGATCGCCCAGAACCTTAAGCTCGAGAACATCAAATTTTCCCGATATTTCATGAAAAAATCCAAACCGGATACTGTGGTTATTCGTGGTAACCCGAAGCTTCGAAAGAGTACAATCAAAAGACTGAAGAGTGCATTTAACCGCGAAGCAGTTGATCTTCAAAACTTTGGAGGTACACTTTCGTGGTATACTTACTTTTGTGAAAAAAAGCGAATCAGTGGTATCCATACAATTTTTCGATATTTCAGAATGTGGTCCGCCCTATCCGTTCACCTCTATGGCTGACTTGACCGGTTGCAAAGAAGTGTTCGGCGTCATTTCTGTTGATAAAAACATACATGAAGTCGCTCGATCGCCCCATGTGAAAGGATTGGAGTTTCAAGGATGTCTGCACATTACGAACTCCAAAATTTCCAATGTCGATTTCCTTGATGATATCGCGCAATTCTCTGCACCTCCGTATTACAGGGAGTGCGCGCATGGTTAGTAGAACGATCGAACGTTTACCGAATTAATCCACTTTTCTACTGAAAGGGAGGGAGTGTCAGAGAAAAGGATTCACTTCGCTCACAAAAGGCATCACTGAAGCACACGGGTGGGCATTAAGACAGTCCAGTTCTGGGTAAGTTCAGGGGAGTTGCACCTGCGGTTGCACCTCTTAGCACTTCCACTGCCATGCCGGTCATGCAGTCATTTCATTGCGGGTTCCGCAAGGCACTTGACGCGCACGGGCAAAACCAGCCGCGGCGGATCGTATTCATGGCGCCACGAGTGCGACGCCATGGATGTGTACCCTTATGTCAGGATTTCGCACCGCGGCATGTCGCAAGCGAAGCAGTGCGGACGAGCTAAAGGCGCCATGTTGTTGGGTCCCGAAGCCATTAAAAGTCAACTGCGTATCACGCCCCAAGCATTACCGTGTAATCGTTCCGAGAGCCAACAGTCGCGACGCGCATAGCTCGCACACACTGCGTCGCACGCCGCTCATCGTCGTGCGAAATCTTGACATAAGAGTACACACCCCGACGCCATAATGCGAAATCCTCGCTTAAAGGCACATTTTGCGCTCCCTGATGGGTGGAGTAACAGTTGACTCTCCATTGGTTGTCGGGCGCTGGAGGCAGATCGACCACGCCTCACTGCAGGCAATGGGGTGAAGAGACCGCCTCGAAGCCGCCGACAACCACTGAAGAGTCAACTGTCACTCCAACCATCAGCGAGCGCGGAACGTGCCTTTAATGATATATACAGTAGCGGTCAAAAGTTTGGAAATTTTTGAATTTTCAATTTCCCTCGATTAAGAAACAACCGAGTTGTCCCAAATTCACATGGTAAGTATAGAATAGAGTAGGAAACACATACGTGACGTCGCATGCCGAAATTCAATTAATTGATCTACATTATGTGATCTACTCATAAGATGGCGCGTCAAAAGTATGGAAACTCTCTTATAACGATATCATTTCGCATGTTTTGTGAAGGCTTGCAATTTTTCATAGTTTTAGATAAAACTATGACAAAGTACCTCGTTTTCAGATGGGATCTAGCAAAGAAGTATCACTAGCTGTGCAGGAGGCGATCGTTCGGGCTATTCAATCTTGAACGCCCGAGAACCTTTTTGCACAGCAGTATCACCTCGCTAACAGCACGATCAGCAAGATTTTCGAGCGCTACCGAAGGCAAGGAGGTGTGGTGTAACTCATCGTCCAGGAAGACCTCGTAAGACGACACTAAGGGACGACACATTCATCTTAAAGGCCTCGCATGCTGACTCGCGCGTTTCGTCAAATGACATTCTCAAGCAGGTGACAAATTTTTTGGGCGTTTCTGTCAGCCAAAGTACTGTTCAGCGTCGTCTGAGAGCTGGCGGATTTTTTGGAAGACGTCCCAGCAGGAATCCAAGAGTGATCTCAAAGAATAGGAAGGCGCGGCTGAATTTCGCATGTCAGCACCTTGCCTGGACCAGAGAAGAGTGGGAAAAAAATTTGTTCAGCGACGAATCGATGTTCTGCCTCTTTGGCAGCGATGGTTTGAAGTCGTGAGACGTCGTGTGACCTGAAGAAATCATCCCAAAAACCAGGTACCAACAGTGAAGCATGGCGGAGGTAATGTGATGGTAGGATGTTTTGGTCTATGTGGGGTTTGCCCACTTTTCCGTATCCTAGGGGATATGGACTCGTATGCGTACAAGAGTATCCTGGAGAGTACCATGCTTCCTTTTGCTCGTCAAAGAATGCCGACGGAATGGCTTTTTCAGTATGACAATGATCCGAAGCATGCCTCCCGCCTCGTGACCGACTTTCTGAGATCGAAGAAAATTACTGTCATGAACTGGCCAAGCCGAAGTCCGGACCTCAATCCGATTAAACACCTTTGGGAGGAACTTGAGCGTCGTATCGATATCAAACTTTTCATCGCAATTCTTCACTGGAATGTGTCGTACAAGACACATTCCAGTGAAGAATTGCGATGAAAAGTTTGATATCCTGTCCAATGATTGGATTCCTCAAACCAAAACTGATGCTCTGATCGAGTCGATGCCCAGAAGGTGTAAGGCTGTCATTGATTCACGCGGTTATCCGACGAAGTACTAGTTTTTGTCTCGTATTCAACGTTATTAGGTTCGATTTTCTTTGCTACTGAGAAGTTTCCAAACTTTTGACGCGCCGCTTTTGAAATAAACAGTATTTCCTCACTTAAAATTTCCACTTTCAAAGAACGACGTTACACATCGTGTTCTCTACTCTATTTTATGTCTATTTCGTAAATTTGAGGCAACTCGGTTGTTTCTCAATCGAAGAAGGTTGAAAATTCAAAAGTTTCAAACTTTTGACCGCTACTGTACCTAGACTTTTCTCATGCCCTCCCTAATATACTTGGTGCATAATTAAGGGTCGCATAGTTAAGTTTGATCTCTCGATTGTGTAGCAAGGTCCTCGTTCATTATTCCGTCGCGCGCTTCACGTTGAAACGACGATGGAGACGCTTAGACCTGCTTTATTGGTCTGAATCTTCGATGGTGAATGTCGCGCATGGCAAACCGCAAGTTTCATGCGATGCTACTTCGGCACCAATGCTGCACAATGACGTAGAAAAGCTGCTTCTGAAGCCACAGGCTCAGCCCAGATTTTTTCCTCCGTCCCTTCTTCCTTCACTGATCAGTTTTATTTCAGAGTGGAGCCATCTTCCATTGCCAGCAAGGCTTACCGAGACCTAGGCTACCCGTGTAATCCTGATGCAGCGGCGTATTGTCCCAGACTGGATCTCTTTCGAGCAGCTTTCTAAAAGCGTCATCCTGGTAGATGACTTTGTGTTCTTGCACTTTGGGTAGCTCGTGTGGGCTCCATATGTTCTCCCATCGAGCAGGGTTTTAATCACCATGGAAGTTTGAGATAGGATCCCGGTAATCGATAGGGTCTCGAATGCTGATCCAAGTATGAAATTGAAAAATGCAAAATGCCATTTTGAAGCTAGCCAGGAGGAGAGAAAATTCGCCTGCGATGAGTCTTTGCAGGATACTTTTCTTGGCGTGATCCATTAAAAGGTCTATTAGTGGGGGTGGGGGGAGGAGGGAGGCGGGGCAAACTAATTGTGTATCACCTCTGTAGCAAGAACGCTACTATTGGGCTACGGCGACCTCTCCCACACGGGTAAGCTCCGTTGATGCGTAGTAGCTGAGAGATTCCCCGCTCATGACGAGCCAACCTTGACCCCTCCTAGCATGCATTTGCACGGCATTTTGCATTTCTGGATTTCATAATTGTAATAGAGACCCTATCTATCCACATACACCCCATTTCGTGCTTGAAGGACGTGGCCTACGGATTTGGTCGGCAATGTATCAAACTCACCCCCACACTCTCACTCTCGCCACTTTGACCAAGCCTTATCTAGCGCTGTGGAATGGACTGTAGGTCTCATTCAAACTTCCACGGGAAGCGAATACCCTCTCCTGGTCACAGTCGACCCCGACTATCAAGGTGATCTCAAGGACCCCTGAGCCAAGTCCAGCGGCTTGTACGATTCTGAAGGGTTCCAAGGATGAAGAATGGGAAAGTACGGTCGGAGTTTAATAAAGTGCGAATACCACAGTACTGATAGAAAGGGCGACATTGTGCCTTCCGTGTAAATTATCCACGAACATTCAAACGTAGTTTAATTTGCCATTTCTTACCACTATTGTAGTTAAAAGACACAAAATTTCTATCTCTTACAGAAATAGTCGACAATGCAAACCTTTGCATCCGTGATACACAGCATTTGAAAACGAAATTCGAAGGATTAGTCATTCTTCAAAATGAAACTTGTGGTAAGTGACCAATCTTTCGCGTCTGTTTCCGTATTAGATGAGATGTGCGACAGGACACTATGATGGGGTCACCGCGAAAGGGAATTAGGGCGCGCAAGCGCGTGCGATAGGTGTCTTATCTCCTCCATTGTACATTTACTGTACCCAGAGCCTGCCTCTTCGCGGAAGACCCACTTCGAGTGTCTTTTTGCATAACCGATCAGAGGCACACCTCGCCATAAGTAGGATGTACCATTTGCCTTGAACGGATAAATCCGTATGCAACTGGTAAGACTGCATTCTTATGATTCACTAGAGCTCTCAAACAGCGACTACACAACAGACCCCGTTCCGGCGAAAGTGGTTAGTAGGAGCGGTAGCAACCATACGATCTACGCCCCAGACGCTTATCACACCGTTTTTCGACATCTTCTGTCTGGTTGAATAGCCGAACGGCTTCGTGAGCTCGTGCAGTGGCGGATGTCAAAAATAGCAAGGGGAGGCCAGGTTTAGGAGCTTTTGGTGGGTGTTTTACTTTTTCCTCACGGGCCAGCCATTTAAAAATTCACTATAGGACGCGATAACCAGCGCAAAATTATAGTGAAACGCCTGCAGTAGCGTCTATCAAACCTGCGATCCTCGACGATAGCGAAGTGCTACCGAGTCCATTTAAGAGAGTTCACTCTCCATAAGACCTTTCCTGGCCAGTCGTTTGTGGATTGGAATGTACTGAGATTTTAAGAAAGGGCAGAGTCCATTAGTAAAAAGTAACAGCCGATAAGAAGTGAAACCCATAAAGCCATACCCGAATTTAGGAGCGTCAAGCTGTATTTCAACCTCTCTCATCATTATTGTACGCGGTATGTAGCTCAAGTCATTTGAACTGGGACAGATCAGCAGAGCTCGCTGTGCCCTATTTACATAGGAGTCAGCAGGACTCTTATTACGTGATGACCCAATTCGGGTGTCCTGGCATACTCCCCCGTGAAGGCGATGACCCACCCAAGATTATGGTTAAGTGTGCCGCTGAAGGTTCAACATCAAGGACATCTATACATCTGTGGAAACTTTGGTGTATAGTGCATACGTTTATGAGGTCTCTCGTCTTTCAGAAGTGGTTTGTCAAGGAGGCATCGTAGACCACCGATACTTAGCAACAGTGGATGGTTGTAAAACCATAAATGGCAACCTGGTTTTTCAAAATCTCCACTGTAGGTTTTCACAAATTAAACACTTAACATTCAACAGCACATATATGGTGAAAGGAAGAAAAAACTCAAGGTGCTATCTGAGTCTCAAAAGGTCCGCTCACTCGTAAGTCTCGCCTAGACAGAAGAGACTTGAAAACCTGTCGTTTTTTGGAAACGGAGTGCCGAAGTACGAATTAGAGTGGCTTCTGGGAGGAGATGGTTGTCACACGAGCAAAATTCCTCTCAATTTTGCTTGACCGAAAAATCTACATACGTAGCTCAATGCACCTTTTTCCGTTGACGGACGTTAATGCTTGCACCGGAACGCGTTTTGCTAGAAATAAAAATCCTATAATTGTGCTGTTTTCGTATAATGCCAAGGAACGCAAGGCAACCGATTTATGTGATTACTACTTATAACGATATCATTGAATGAAGTAAGGCTGTATAAATTTTTCGAAACCACAGGTGCATTTCAGACAGCAATGACTATCAACTTGATAACCTTTACTCAATAAAACGAATCGATGGCTCTCTACGCATTCACAATACTTACGGGCTTGGCCATTTTAACGCACTCGAAAATTTGAAGGAAGTCGCCGTACCACCCGGCGAATCTGGTATGCAGCATGTTTTTTTTTACTAATATCCATCTCCAGTTTCCTATATTGTAGCAGAGGCTTCCCTGTACAGAATGCCAAAGACAGCAAAAAGATAAGGGTATTGGTAGGAGAGGGATTCGCTGGATCATAAATACATGGGTGACTATATTCTCCCAGATCGGCTCGGCACCGCTTCGCATTGACGGAGGGTCACGGGCCGTAGTGATCGTAGGACGACCGCTTCGACTGATGCACTAGAGGCGAGATTTGAAGGCACCTTGGCGATGGTTAGATAAGTCGCTTTACCTTATCGGGAAGTAGACCGCTGACAAACTATCCAAGTGCATCCTTGTTGCCTCATGGCGGAGAAAAAAGTTGCAGCTATCGTGGTTGCCGATGGATTCGTTCTTTCAAGAAGGTAAATCGACTGATTTCATGGGCCTTTGAATGCACATTCCTCGAATAGTGGGTCGGATAACATGTTTAGTGATGAAAGTTAAGATTAGTAGCTAACCAGTGAAAAAAAGTTGTAAAAACTGCTCACACCACATGAAACGGGAATTATTTTGTCATATTTAATACACGCACCTACGTCCTTCCTGCCATCGACTTGTACCTCCGCGAATCGAAGACAAAAAGATACATGTTACAAATTTGTTACAAACATTTACAACCCAATTTTCGTTTTATTTACTGTATTTAGGCCAGAAATGTTTGTTTCGCGCGCGAGTGTATTTATTGCGCACCTCCGGTTCCCTTTCGGAAAACTGCACATTAATCTCTTTGCCCGCGCCTTTCACCGACCTATCTCCAGCGCTTTGTACTGCATCAAGCAACGGTTGTCTCTACATATGTTATCAGAAGCTATCGATCAGATGAACGGCAGCGATCCTTTTGGCTCTAGGCCCTCCTAACCCTCCATCCCTCTCCTTCAACTGAGTCCTAAATGGGTTCTTCTGTTTTGCGGCAGAGTCAGAATCGATGTTCATGGGACCCTCGAGTGCTCATGCATTCTGTTCAGGACCCGCCATCGAAATCATCGAAAATACTGGTCTTACTTCCTTGGAATTTCCTCATTTGTCCAAGATTAAATCTTCCGATAACGTCAAGATTATCATTGTTAAAAATCCGTATCTCACAATGAAAAAAGCACTCGTGGAAAAGATGTATAAAATGGCTCACGGAAAGCAACACACGAAAATCGAGTTCACGGATAGTTCGACGTTAGCGGACAGTGAGTGCATAATCCACTTTTATAAATATTCTCCCAATGTCAAGCTACAAAGTGCAGTCGAACTGGAGCTTTTAAGTTCCGGATTCCCACAGAAACATGAATAATGATCGTAGTGATAAGTTTGCAATCTCTACGAGCTCTAACACACTGGTATGATATAACCCATAAACCATACAAAAGAAGTTAGTGCTAACAACGTAGTTCTGGTAGAGATGTCGCGTGTTTATGGTTCACGCAACATGACGCTCATTGCGCGGGCTCATGGTTCGGTAGAACGCTGTAAATAGAGCGTGCCGCAGCAGTGACCGCGTTGCCGGCGCCAATGCCGCGAAGTATAGAGGCCGTCA
This sequence comes from Trichostrongylus colubriformis, assembly GCA_963978905.1. Lineage (NCBI taxonomy): Eukaryota > Metazoa > Nematoda > Chromadorea > Rhabditida > Trichostrongylidae > Trichostrongylus > Trichostrongylus colubriformis. Next base: position 9,673,945 of record OZ022260.1, read on the forward strand.
TACGAAGTAACGTAGCCCCGAATATTGATGAAAAGCGATGATAGAAGGTAAAACGTAAGGTTTTGCAGAGTTTTCGGATCATGCTTTGGAGGCGGTCATCCTGATACTGATTCTTCTCATTGTTCTGATGGCGCTGTGTATTGCATGCCTCATCATCTATCCATATTATCAAGATAGGCGATCCAGAAATAAGCATGGTTTTCCGAAACCACCATGGATTATCGGCAAGAAGTCCAAAGAAATCCTTGCTGGATGGGTGAAGGTATCAATTTCGTGTGGGCTAAATTGTAATCAGTGCTACAGGAAAATAGTTAGACATAACGAGCGTTGATAAACCGCTTTAGGTTGCTCCATGCATTCGACCATTCTAGGATTACCAAGCCATTTTCATGCAATTACGCCTCTAAATAGACCAGTCTTGGAGAAACGAACCAGCTTTCGGTAACCTCGATCTGATGAGGCTACGCAAACGGTAGCAGCGTTGGTATAATATAAGTTGGAAGGGGCATTGTGGTTGGGGCACAAATGTCGCATTTCACCAAACACACTCAATTAAACGCAATAGGTTTTGCAATGGCATTCTTTTCACATCGCGTCAGACCAATGCAGTTTTTAAAGGAACGCCACGGCACTTGAATCACTGCCCAGACCGTAAGGAAAGAGCTTTGGGGTGGATGAACCGTTCTACTCATGATGAACCAACTTAATACCAACAGGGAGTTGTTGCAACCACTTCTGAACTTCTTGGCTCAAGCCTGAGCAAGAATTCACAACCGCGTATCATTTTCTGTAAAGGTTTCCTTACTTCAGAATCGGCTAAGCAGATAATCTGCTTCCCAAGGCTTAGGCCAACATAGGATGGGAAAAAAGCACGTATTTGCTTCATCGGCTAGCGCTATGACTTCTCTACGCTTAGCCATAGCGTTAGAGACGCAGAGCAGGTGCATTGCCCCCCCCCCTTTACTCCACTAACACCACCAAATGTATTCATGTGTCACTACGGCGACAACGAATGTTAGTAGAATCTATGGCGCATCCCAAAGTGAAATTATTAGCCGGGCTCGAAACGACATAAGTGGTTTCAGGACATTGTCGCGAAGAATCCTCTGATATGGCGCTGTTCTGATCGCGATGTCATCTGGTCTTATAAGGATACTGATGGAGCCCGTCAGTTTTCGTTTGAGAGAAATTTTAGTTTTTCACAAGCTTAAGCAGAGATGGAACATTTTGCACGGACACCGGGCACCCAAAGCTAGCGACTTACAGCCCTTATCGGCTTCCGGGGCGTGCCTTATGGCAGCGCGCCAAAGAAACATTGAAGGGCGGGCAAGCATGCATTCATACTCAGCGGCGTGATCGTCGCAAACACAGTCGAACGGAGAACTCGACGATCAATCTATTGGGATGGCTGAGCGTCGATCAGTTCACGAACAGCATTAACGCGATCAATACCGCCACATGGTGCACAGCCAGCACAGATTATTGATGGCGATAGCTGTAGTCACCTCGTCGCGTATGATGCAGCTTGGGAAAACTAGACGGATGAGTAAACAATAAACAAGTTTCACAAAACACCACTAGGGGCAGACTGGTTCAAGCGGAACTCATCGGACGGTCCCCACATGGGCGGGGTGCAGTGGGGACGTTTTGGAAAGACGGGAGTGGAATGAAAATTCATCGAGTCTAATTTGACTGAAGAGTGGAACTAAGGAAAAGTGGAAAATAGCAGCCAGTTTGGGCAGAAGGGAATGAGTGAGAGTTGTACATCCTTACTGTCGATTACCTGTATACGGTACTTGACCTGCAGTGCAACTGCGGACAACCGCACGGCAAAGTAATGGCCAAAGTACTTTTCAGACAAAGATATCGAAGTGCTGATTGCAAATAATGATCAATTTTTAACCGACCACATGCTACTTTTGGCCGAGGTAATGTTATCTTAATTTTGATACTTTTAGTTTGTGACGGCCGCATACTGGGTGTACGTCAGGTCACTTGAATTGGGTCAGGTCACAATAAGAGGGGCAGAGACATTATTAGTGCGGCTAATTCACAATGGGACGAATAATCTACTTGCCACATGCACCAACTTGCATGGGGGAAGGGGGGGGGGAGGTGAACCAAATCGAGAGACTTGATGCACCTATTCCCCTGTCTTCACCAAACCAGCAGGTAATGCGAGTAGATCTATACTTAGTAGAAGAAATGCTCATCAAAAACTCAGTCTAAGAGTTTTTATGAGCGTACATCGAAGACCATTCGTGATCATCTTGAGTTCACATTTTCTTTCTGACTATCGAATGTTCTGTAAAATTCCAGAATGCGAAAATTGGAGAGTCGGATAGGTTTCTGCAATGTGAACGAGTGAAAGGAATGCTGGAAAAAGAAGTGATAATCTTTATTGGTGCTTCCGAACATCCCAGTGGTGTCCTTCCACATCTTCCGGAAGCAGTAAATGGAGAATACACCTATAAATGTTCGTTGCTTGTATTCTCATCCGATTATTTGCTGAGCATCGAATACAGCATAACATAACGTGGAGGTGCTCAAAAATTTTTGTGACGAGTTGAGCTCCGCCCCCAAACTGACGTGTTGGACAGCATTACCCCTTCCAATCGATGTGGCGCCGAAGAAAATTTATACAGGCAGCTGTGCTTTCCCAGCGTATTGCTAGTTTTTGTACCACGCACTCTTCGTAAGGCCGCTTCCATACTTTGCGCACCGACGCCGTCACGCGCGTGACGCAGGCACGCGCGTGACGCAGGCACGCGCGTGACGGCGTCGGTGCGCAAAGTATGGAAGCGGCCTAACCTTATGATGCCACATCAGCGCTAGCACGTATACCGGAGGGTGTGCTAGTTCAGTGGATCAGGACGCTGTTCAGAAAGCGTAAGTGCGGGGTCAGTTCTATCCCAGTGCTATACTTTCTTCCAGAAGCCCTCTTGTGCTAGTTTCTATGTGGTAACTGATGTAACCCTATTCAGATCTTTGCTCATCTTATTCATTCACATTGAAGAAGATCAAAACAATGGCTCCAAACACTAAAGAATATACGTACGATGTGAGCTGTGTTCCAAAAGGCAGGAAACCGTTTCGGAAAACAATAAAAATCATCTATAATAGATGGTAAGGAAAGCTGAAAATAGTCAATTATTACAGGGTGTTCCAAAATTATGGGCGCCAATGTACTGCAATATTTTGTTGGCGTCAATAGAGTTAATGGAAAATCAACCCATTCACAACTTTACCCACACCTTATGCAACAAGACACAGCAGTAATTTCATATGTTTCTCTGCCCCGATAAGGATACAACCTAAAAGTCTCTCTATCACTCAACCGCCCTTGAACGCTGCTTTTTCCATACATTCCTTCCCATATCTTTCTCAGGGCTACCTTATGTGACTCCATGCTAGGATGGCTGACTCGTCAGACCCCGCGTCTAGTTGAGGACCCTGGCAGTAGATCAATGGAATCATGTTTTGGGAAATTTGACGGACGTTTCGAGAAGTGATGAATTCGGAAAAGTCGGGTCGGCAGCGCTTTTGTATCAATTTGGTTCTATAAACTAAAGCGCTTCGCCGCTGAACTCACCAAGTATTTTTTCGAAAGACTAGTGAGGACAGTGCTTTATTGTGTCCAACAGCCAGTTCCTCATGTTCACATTCCCGCAAGCTTTACGCCGAAATTGATGGAAACCAACAGCTTGTCATCATTGGACCCTCAATCATTACTGGGACCCGATTGCTGGAATCCAAACACCCTATCGGCATGGTATACCCTACCAGACGTTGTTGGCCTCAGTGGGTTGCCCTTATCGGTTCAGGACGTCGAAATTTTTTCGCTCGAACAAAAATACGGCGAGGTGCGTGTCACCGTTGAAGCGAATGACCACCAAGTGTATTTGAAAAACTTCTGAAATCTCGAAAATACCATGAGCTTCACCCGGACAAGCACGCACTTTGATAGAAGAAGGTCCTGTGCATCCACTGAGCAGCAAATGAAAGAAAAAGGATTGGTACAATTGTGTAGAGGAATCCGAAAAATTACGAGTTCAGGCGCCCATAATCTTGGGACACCCTGTACAAACATTTCCTGTTCGTCTGAAAATGCGTGGTAGTTGAGGAGAACACTCCTGCAAGGTTCTTTCAACAGAGATTAACCATAAATGAGAAGAATTTTGCACCGCCGAGTGAGAGGTGTGACGCAATGCGTGCGAGCTAGGGCGCCGTGTAGTTGTGCCTGGGTGTGTGCCTTATGTCGAGTTTTCGCTTTGCGGCGTTGCACTCGCGGCGCGATCAGCACGACTTGGCAAATGACTGCTCTCCCTGCTCAAGCAAGCTAATATTAGTGGGAAACAATTTCATGAACAAAGCGCAATTTCAGGAAAAACACCGAAATGCCACAGGAATATGATGAGATTTTACAGTTGGCCATGACATACGAACCGAGTAAAACGGTGACTTTTCTATCATGCTGATATAATCCTGCAAAAAATTCAACCCTTGATGATTTCAGTTATGCGCAAGCGATAGAAGAAAAGAAGTCTTTTCTTTGATTCATTTGTTCCATACGTTTTGCCTACTACTGCAGGAACCCATAAATCTGGTTGACGCCCTACAACTTCATACAGGTGCGCTGCAGCATGGTATAAAAGAATGGTCATCAAAGGTGGTGGGCACGATAATCAGGCTGTCCATATTGGATGTAAGAGAATAGTGAAAGTGGTGACCACTTGGCCAACTAGAAGATATGGGGCATTATTGCTGCGAAAAGCCGTGTGGCTTTATAACACCCCGATATACCGGCCTGCTTCGACCCGCCCCCGAAAGGACGTGTTATTCTTTACGCGCTGCTCCCTTATGCCACAAAGCAACGGAAGCTCACTAGAAACGACGTATGACACACGAGTGGTCATGTCTATAGGACGGAGGACAATCAGAAGGCTCCGTGGTGCTTCAGCCTTTCTTATTACGGGTTTTTCTTTTATTTCCAATTCATTACGGCCAGAGATTCGTGCTCATCGCCATAGAGGTGGTCAAAATAGTGGATGATGAGGTGACGTATGAATTTTTGTTAAGAGAAGTGCAACGCCTCCATGTTAGATCGCAGTGAACTACTTTATGTAATGGCTGTTATTATGGAATGGGCATATCAATCACGCAGTGTCACTCCTGAACTGAAGAAGGTAACATCAAAGAGATTCGAATTAGGCTGCATCTATACTGGGCGAATGCGATCGTCTCTTTTCAACGCTCCATTTCGCGGTCGACATCGAGACTCAGAACTGGTCGCGCACCAGCAGGCGCGGATTGTGAGATTACTAGCCCTTTACGACAGGATCCGTTTTTGCAAATGGAGAGGAGAGGGGGGTTGGGGGAGGGGCGGGGGGGGATGGTGCTCCCTAGCCGTCGGGGCTTTTCCAGATTTGCCTAAATCTTCTCAGGGGAGGGGATTCGACAGCGTCGCGTACTTTTTCGTGTGGTGTCTGACCCTGCAGCGGGAAACAAGTTGCCGAAAAAAGGCCAGCTATCCCTTAACCGCAGTCGTGCTGAAATCTGGCCGCGATCAATACTGCCACGTCGGGTCGAACCTGGTGTGACTTGTCGTAGGAATGGGGTCGCTTGGCTTTGCGCTACAGCGATCGCCGAGTATGAATGCGACCCCACGCGATAAAAAAATACTGTGAGTGTCGAAACAAGGTCAAAGGCAAAGATTTCATGCTGACAAACTATGCGTTGTTACAGAAACACATGGAATGGTGTCACACCTATGCGATTATGGATAGATTCATGCGAAAAAATAAGAATATGTGAGTCTAATTATGTCTCCATTCATCACATAACATAGCTGGCATGTGCATTGAGCGGGTCTGTGGCAAATGTTCTGGTGACTAGTGTTGGGTCAGGTTACCTATGAGTGAGTTTACTTCACAAAACGATTGATTTACAACGGCTTTCAAGATCTTGGCAACGTAGCTGGTCTACTTATGTCAAAGAAAAGGCTGAAGGATAAAGGCAGATATTTGTGAAGATAAATATGTAATAAAGTTGGATATTTGTAACTTAAATAGTTAAGGGCATAACACGCGATAATCAGATTAGTGGCTTACTTTCTTGGGGCGACTAGGTCCTTCTATAAATGCTCTAGCTACAGGCAGCAACCTTGTTGCGGCTGCACGGTGCACCCAAAGGCTGTTGTGCCTGCTTGAACACAGCCGAGCCACGCCCACCCAACCGAATCACACCTGGCCTTGGGCCAACAGTTTCCAATATGGGAACTGTTTTCATCATCTCGATGGCTGTTTCATTGAATTATCCTCTCTTATCACAAGTTTCCTTCCCCATGTGAGCACCCGCGTTGGAAATTCGTTCGTCTTAGGCTAGTTGCGATGTGGTTGGGTGGGTGTTTCTCGGTTGTGTTCAAGCAGACACGATGGTGCACTGTGCAGTCGCAACAAAGGTGCAGCGAGAGCAGTTATCCAAGGTTCACTTGCCCCAAGAATGTAAGCCACTGATCTGATTATCGCGTGGTGTGCCTTTAATGGCATCTTACATCAAATACAATTTCTAACTGAAAGCAGATATGATCCATGATAAAGGTGGAAGCTAGTTACTCTAACAGTCCACAATACAGTGTTTTAGCCGCAAGAAGTTAATTTCGTCGTTTCTGTAGTGTATTACCCTCAACACAACACTGGTGCCCTGACCCCCAGCACAGTTGTCGGAACACTTGCATGCCACCCAGATTCAGCTCCCTCATTCATCGGACTGTTTTGTAATAGATGATGTAACATCATAATAGATTGGCTTACAAATAACTATTCAGAAATATTACAAAAATTACAAAATGTCGTGAATTTTTTTCATTTCCTTCATTGCAGAAAACTGATCCATCCTGACTATTTAACAAAACTCGATTCACACACAAGGCATAGCGTGCTTGTCGAAGGATTCGTGTCATCGCCACGATTTTCGGAACGCGAATCGGCTGCCATATCGGATCCATTCCGAAGGAAAGACGCTGATCAAATGTCTGTCTATAAACGAGTGAGAAGAAAGAAGGTACACGATATTCCTCCTTCATTTGAAGCTCAGCTATCACAAAACCCGGATACTGCGGATGCCGCTGACTTTGTTACCACTTCTTGAGTCAATAGTAATCTTCACTATGAGATAAAGCCGTGTGCGGATTCGATTTATTTTCTCGGATGCAAGTGCATAGGACGCTCCTGGCTCGCACGCAGCGTATTGCGCGCCGCAACCGCGTTGCAAATTCCTGCCCCAACGACACAGGCTCTCATCCCACTTCCCCTTATACTTCCGTTGCCACTAGTATGATGGCTTTTTTTTAAAATTTGGCAAGATGGAGGCAGAAACATTGAATGTCTGTGAATCACTTTCCCAACCCCCACATTTCCCTACAGAGACTCTGAAGACCACACAACGGAGGTGAGGAGCCAGGGTGGGGCTCAGTAAACATACACATGACTCTTTAATCGAACCGCACCGTACTTGAAACTACAATTGCCTTTGAAGCTGGAAAATGGGAACCAGACATGTCTGAGAGTGAAGAGTGATAGAGAAAAAGCTGAAATCGGTTTGGTTGACCCGGCAAACTAGAGCGCAAGTAAAATACGGATGCAAAAGTCACGGGTTTGGAACAGAAGGGGTCAACTTGGCGTCGCGTCGACCGTGATCATCGTAGAATTGTCGCGTGGGTAGCGCCTCATGACTTAGAGGAAACGTAGACGAAAAAAAGTTTTCTGTTACTTTTATATATGTTGTATTTGCCTAATATGGGGTGCATGCAAAGTTCCACGCGAAAAAATGTGAATCCGGCTAAGATACAGCACCACAAAGTCTTGACTGGGTGGGCGGGGCCTTCGAACAAGTGCCCACCTCGTCGTCCACCGCTGTTGGAGACGCTTTGTAGGTACAGAAAATTGCGTAAACAGTCCCACCCTCCGTTCCCAACCGCGTGAACAACGGGGCGGAGCTTTTACTTGGAGGCACCGCCCACCCGGCCGAGAATTGGGGGAGTTGTGGCTTGGCCGAGTTCTCACTTTTTCTCGCAAAACTTTGCATGCTTCCCTTATTAGGAAAGTACAATATATGGTAACATAGAAACTCATTTTTCGATGGACGATTCCTTCAAGACAACGCATCAGTTCTACCTGCACAACATACCCCGGAAAGGCACCACGGATGCGAAGAAGAGTTTAGTGCATGGCTGTCACTAGCTGAACATAATTGAAGAAAACTTATTTTAACGGTGGAAATGATTTCTTCGATTATAGGTGGGTGACTCAGAAGACACAGAAGAGGGTGACGCAGATGAAGATGATGATATGAAATTTTGGATGAATCAGAAAAAGACCGGAAGTAAAGAAAAGACTGTCTCCTCTGATGTGAAGGTACCACTACGCCCTTATTGACCTCCACCCATCTGAAACACTACGCGTCCTTGTACGAGGTGAACCCCACTCACTGCAAAACCGTAAAAATGTGTCTTTGTGTTCCAGACGAAGACGAGATCTCGCGGAAGCGGTGAAAAGGGGACATTACGAGAAACATCATGGCTGTTAGCATAGATCGACAAGCAAATTGCTTTACTCACTTCTTATCCATGTACACTTACAAGTATCATCTAGAAAATCATCACGTAAATACTTGAATTATTTACGAATAAATATTTTTATTTTAGAGGATAAAAGTTTAAGTTTTTGGCGTTGATCAATCCCTTCTGTGGGATTCGCCGCTTATTCTAGTTCCATTCAAAATCGAGGTGGCAAATGAATGCGATTTGTTTTATAAATACATTGACCTCCAGAGGCCATTCGATGCAAAAGTCAATGCTTTTATCCTTCCAAACGAGTCTGGCACCTTTTCAACTGTTCCGGAGGGATGAAAGGCTTAGATGGCCTGGGCAGGAGTTGACGCGGAATTTGATCCCCGTACATGAGAATGCGCGCCATCTGCAAATACACACCTCCACCCTATTTCTCCTCGTTATCATAGTATTGAGCACGGTACACCGGCCTCAACAGGGGGGGGGGTCGTATTTGACAGCGGGATAGGGGTCGTGGTTACAGAGGTCAGCAATTATCCCAGGCTACATGATGAGCGGAAGGCGTCAGCTGACCCGGTCATGCCAGAAAATACGATTGAATTGGAGCAATTGTTGCATAAATTACAATAATAAAATACATATTTATACTATGCAATCGGCAATAGTTACTGATACTGCAGGGGTTATGTAGGTAGGAGTCGAAAAGGGATGTGGGTCCTAGCTGAAGGGGGAGGGGGGAGGTACTGGAGCGACCAATTTCCTGGACACCTAAGTGTGCCCTGGTGGTCGGTGTGTACCCTTATGTCAGGATTCCGCACCGCTCCATCGCAAGCGAAGCAATGCGGACGAGCTAAAGGCGTCATGGTGTTGGGTCCCGAAGCGATTACAAGTCAACTGCGTATCGCGTCCCTAGCACCACCGTTTAATCGTTCTAAGTCCCAACTACCGCGTCGCGCATAGCTCGCACACACTGCGTCGAACGCCGCTCGACCTCGTGCGAAATCTGACATAACGGTACATACTCCCTGGTGGTGAGTATCCGCGTCTGCCACTTTTGTTTTAATCTTGCTTATTTCGAGGATAGAGGTAGTTATCAGTGAATTTGTCGTGTAAAGAAATGCTCGTCAAAGGTGCTAAAAGAGGGTGCGGCTAAAGATACTTGGAGGAGGTTTTTCTCATCTGTTATGGAATATGAAAATGAGATGCTTACCAGTAAAGCAGAGAGAAGACGAAGTGAAACGGTCGAAGCGCCTTTCAACGTGAGCTCCACTATCGATCGCTTGACAGTAGCCACACCATTTGAGAGGAACATTTTTTTTTTGTTCCCATTCCCGTAATTACCCCCAACTCCCGATTCAGGTGGCTTTAAAAACAGCGGGTACGCTGAGCTTGCTGCTTATAATGGGATTGGGAAGTTGCTTTGCAGGATTACTGGTCGAGCCCATGCAAACAATACCCCTCCTCTACTCCTTTTCGCAATGGCCACCGGAGCACTCTCCGCGTTCACCGCAATGGAGGCATTCTGTGAAGTGCCACTAGTGGAAAGTCATAGAAAGAGGCGTTTTCGACCCGCTCCTGATGCACGTAGGGGAGTGGTGAAACGCGACGAAGGAGGGTCAGAAAATGCTTTCCTCACGGCGGCGCGGCGGGAGTGGAATGCGCCTTAGACGAGTTGCATATCGATGACCATATCTCAGGGTGCCGATTCTGAGTTTGTTTCCCCTCACCTGCCACAAGATTCTGGTGACAAATCAATACGGCCGTCTCAGCATCGACAATAGCACTCGAAAAGGAAAAAGCAAGATTTTCGCTAGGATTACCGAGGTTGTTAACCTAAGATTGAATTGGGATTCATCGAAATTCATTCCAGTCTGTTCACTCTATGTCGGCTTTTTCCACATTCTTTTTGAGTGTAGTGGAGAGAGATATGCGTCAAGACGGTCTAATCAGTCAGGCCACGCAAGGAAGCGGCAACGGGGCCTTTCGGCTGATCGTTCACGAGGGGACCAGTAAAATACTCGCCGCGCGATGAGCCCTAGTTTGCGTGGCGCGGTGGCCCAATTCGAGTGTCATGACGCACTACAGATGCGTCGTGTCATGAGTCTCATAAAATGACGATTGTAGTGCTTTTTTTCTGTTTTGGCTTCGTGTATCTGTACGGTTTTCGCTTCACAGAGTCGTTTGGTGACATGGTCGCGAATGAGAAACACATCTATTAGTGAACGGAACAACAAAAAAAAGTGAAGAAAGAGGACGGGGAGTCACGGGTGGCTCGTGAGGGATCAGTCGTACGGAAGGTGGACTTTGGCGTCGGTGGCCTCGGGGAAAAGACGGGGAGTCCAGCGAGTGAATCTGTATCTGTCTTTCTATGGGAAGGCACTCCCTTTTATACGGGCCTTCAGGGTCCGAAGTACCATTCCTTCCCGCGCGGTGGTCGAAGCGCGCGTCTCTTGCGACTCCACTGGGGTCCATCCGACACATTAGGGATGGATGGATGAGATGTGCAAATGAAACCGACAGTCGTGTGAAGCGACGCCACATCTCTGCTTCCTGCATTGCACCCCTTCCTCTTTCCATTTCTAGTCGGTGTACCCATTGATTTTAGCCACGACGGCTCATATCCACATTGCTGAACAAAAAGAGCAATTCAACATTTGAACGGCACTGGAGAGCAAAGCCAGAAGCACTCCAGTGCTATCGCAGCGAAAGGGACATCTCATCAGGAGCTACACACCTATGCTTTTCCGAGGGATCTCTGAGGGTCAATCTGTATACAAAGGGATCTATTTTCGCCTGAGCCTCAGTCCTTCCTCCTTCTAGGCTTAGATGGAAATAGATTCCACATTGAAATGCCCCCCTCCGGCACTACAATAGCACCATTTTCTGATTTTCTACCGATTCTTGCATTGTGATGGCAGCTGCAAACGTAGACTCCACAATGTATGTAGCTCAATAAACAGACCGTCAAGTTCTCACGCGAAATTCTAAGATGACACCTCGCTGATCGTCGAATGAGCACGAAAATCAATGACTACGCCCTATTGTTTTTATTGACCTCGAAGTAAGGTTTATTCTTAGTACGCTCACCATTCAGGATGGCTGCTCAGGACAACAGCCGCCCTTCAGATTACGAAGAACATGACGATAGGTAAGAACTTTCTGCTTGTTTCAAAATCTTGAAATCTATAGACGTCTGGTGTCCCCTCCTCTGTATTGAGTAGACTCTTCACTGCCGTCATCATGAAACGTGACTTTAGCCGCATTTATACTTTGCGACGCAATCTGTCGCCACAACCACGATCTCACTTGCCATACATTCGAGTATGGTGATGCACCAACCGGCGCACATTATAACATTGAAGATCGCGGTCAGTGGCGGGCGGCTCACGGCCACCTCTCAACGTCTCACGGTGAAACCGTGCGTCACGGATGTCACGTCGCCAAGTATGAATGCAACCATATACCTCGGCTGGCAAAGCGAATTCTGCCCAAACCAGTATATGTGATTTTTAGCAAGGAACCGGAGGAAAGAATAGCAGGAGCAGGAAATCTGGTGAGTGTTGCGAAGTTCAACTAGCAATTCGTTCGACAATGGAGTGTCTCTGTCCTCGTGTAATACTCTAAGATCATTTCAGAGCGTCTATTATGGTTTTGGAGATGGTTACGTAAGTCGATTATCCCTACAAAGTAGAGCTGTCCCAGTGATCTCTGGTTTTTTCAAATCTAATGATTTCTTACGCTGCTTTCGCGCCTTGGTAGCTCGTAAATGAGCGCGCCCCGACATGGTTATTGATTGTACTCGTGTGTAAACTATTTTTGTACTGCATAAACACATTGTTGTGGATTCACAACCTTTTCATACTAATATAATGATATGTCCATGACAAATGTATATGACTGATAACGGTGAGCACCTTTGATTATGCAATGAGTGATAAGTATCACTTGAAATGTAGCCATAGGCATGACCTCACTGTATCTTGATAAGTATCCCAGAGTACCATGAAGTAGTCCCCCTTAGGCGCGGCATTCCCTTTCATGCCTACTAGTACTTATCCCCACAAGCCCACTAGTGGCGAACCTACATATTATGTAGTAGGTCCACCTACATATTTCTGTACATATACCCAGTGAAATGCATTATAGAAGTTCTTGTACGTAATGTGCTAAAAAGCCTTTGTTACACGTGCTTATAGTTATTCATTGGTTACCAACCCAGCTGGTACATCAGCCGTTGGAATAACACATGTAACCTGCTTTTCTCCGTGATTCCTCTAACGAGGAACCAGAAAAGTAAGCCGCGAACTCTTTTGCGACAGCTCTCTCTGGAGAAACAAGAGAGTCTTCAGTTCTTCTTTGCGAGTCCTTCTCGGAGGAAGCAGAAGGATCACATACACTTTCCAACCACTTGGAAACCAAAAAATTCCTCTGTGCGTCCTCGACTGAAGAACCAGAAAAACAAAACTAAGCTTCTCAGCGGCTGGTGGTGCCGTGAGTGCGACGCCGCAATGCGAGAATTCGACATAAGGCATCACACCCCAGAAGTGAGCGTAGAATTGCTTTGGGTACACCGGGCGGTCATAGCCAGCATTTAGTTCATTGATTGTGAGGGCTTCCGCAGCGGTCACGTTGCAGTGCTCGCGTCGTCGACTATAAATGCAACCTTGATAGCAGCGATAGAGATGGTATATGAATCAAATAGTAGGATAACGTATTTTAAAGGAATATTTTGAGAAAGTGGCAGAAAAAAATACAAAGATTCACCCTCAATTAGTGCGTGGTCTATTTTAGAGGGATATGTTCGTGGCGATAGGACTGATGCTGGAATCGATTTTAGTAATCGCAATTGGTGGAATGGAAGGATACGTTGGTCTACTTATGCTTATCATTAATATAGGTTTCAAGGTGAGACTACGTTTACCATATAGCATATCGATAGGCAATCCTACCTACTAATGGATCGATGGGCCAAGAATGGGTTGTCCAAGTCTAGTGGGAACGTTTGTAACAAGTACAAATGGGAAAAGGCAAGAAACTGGGGAGCCAACGCGATGACGTGAACCCTCAACCTTCGCGCGCACTGAGAACGTGTCGGATTGGCATACTTCGACTTTTTCCTACAGTACCCTTTACAGCACTGATTTAAAATTAGTAGTCTATCGAGGACGTCCTAGTCTGGATGCACCTTTTCGCGTCGCCCCGATGCGCTATCATGGCCCTACACCTTCTCGAACCCACTGCGACGCCGCTCATTTTGCCCAGTTGACCAACAGCCGCAGTGGGTTCGAGTAGGTGTAGGGCCGTGATAGTGCACAGGGGCGACGGGAAAAAGGTGCAGCCTGACTATTTACTCAAGGATCTAACAATTCAACAAGGTAAATCGACCGATCTGATTATCGCGAAGTGTGTTTTTAACGAGAGGTGGGATGCAGTGTTGGACGAGGATTGAGGATTCCTCAAGGGAGGTCTTATTCATCAAAAACTTTCAAAAATCAATATCAGTGCTTGATCCTGGTGAGAGTTATGGTCGCTTACAGCAAATGCCTTATCGATTAAAGAGCACATACTGGATGAATCCCCTCGACCCGACGTCGCACCTGCTGTTCCTGCCCGTTTTCTGTGCGAACGGGATTGTGCTCTGGGCTTCCGCCTTGTTCAGTTCGTAGGCGTGCAAACTCGTTATACGCATTGTATTTTCAGATAGTTGTTTGTGCTGTGGCTTATGCGGCGGCAGCACAACGAAACGGAAAATTGATGATTTTTGTCGCCATTTTGTCAGTGAGTTGATTAGAAAGAACATGAACGCAGTAGGTACAGTCACTTACTCTACGTTGACAATGGAGACTGACGCGCCATTACTATAACAAGGGGAGAAGATGAAACAGCTGATCAAAGTCTCGAAAAATCAAGCGTCCGCCAGTTCTAAGTGCAGAAATTTTTTCCCGCTCTCTGCGTGGGCACCATATCGATTGGGGCCATTCAGATTTGTGGCGTGTTGGTGACATTTCCTACATTCCTACACATGGGAAGCTCAGATGCTGGCGAATCTACTCAGACGTGTCGGGTGACTGACAGACGGTTTAGAATGTTTCACTGCAGAACACATCCCACGTATCATCTGCTTGTACCACTAGCTTCAACTATGGTGAACAAGATACCGATTTGGCCCCGTGCACTAGTGTAAATGGGGAAGTGTGCGACAGAACACTCGGACTGAGTCGGTGTAGATAAGAGACGTACTGGTTGCGCGCGGTAACGCGAATTGTGTACTACCCAGTTCGCTTATCCTGTCGCACATCCAATTCAAAGGGGAAGGGGGGGGGGGGAGGGGGAGATAGAATAGGCGCACTACCGCATGAGCGGAACGTTCGTAAAGTATCGAATGAAATCTGTTAAGATCGTTCAAGTCTATTGGGCCGCTTCATACTTTGTGCCGGCTGGGCGAGGCTGCGCTCACAGGAAGCTTGGGGGGGGGATGTAGAGACGTAGAGAGGACGCAGGCAAAGAGACAAATGCCCAGACAGGGTGACACAGGTGGAGACGCAGAGACCCCTGCGTCTCCACCTGTGTCACCCTGTCTGGGCATTTGTCGTGTAACCATGTCGTGTAACCCCGTGTAACCATGTCGTTCCGCACGCATTGTCGACTTCACCGCAATCTATGGACGCGGCCTCACCTCTCCGAGGTCGACTGGCTGGGACCACCTTGTCTGAATGGACAAAAACACAGCCGTGGAAATCATAGAAACGTTCAAATGCAGCGAAGGTTACGTATATGGCGAATTTCTATGAAAAAGGCCGTCAACGAGGACGACCACGTAATTTTTTCCTCTTCATTTCGAATAATCCTTATTCAGGGTATCGCATCAGCTGTAACGATTTATTACGATATCGTAGCATTCTCTACCTTCTCCCATCATAACTGTGAGTGATTAATATCTAGACCGTGTGTTCCCGCGTATTTCGAGAAGCGCGCGGAAAGTGTCGCGCTCGTCCACCACGCGGCAAACCCTAAAGTGATGTTTGCGTGTTCTATTATGTCTCATCCTGCGATTGCTTGAGTGTTCTTTTAATCTCCTGAGACAGCCACATGCTCGACGTTGCGACCACGCCCACCAGGTGCGGCAACCAGACCACGCCCAATACTGAACGGGATATTGGATGTCAACAATTCCCTGAACTTGCATGTCACCATCGTAGGACATATATACAAACTGATATTTGATTCTTGCATACGTTAATCGGTCTGGATTTCAAAGGCGTGGAGTTACAATCAGCCGAATTATTTTTTCTCAATTTAAAACCACGTTTTCTGTTTTAAACACTGGCTCAGGTTGATCATTTCAGTTAGCATAAAAGTTCTTCCGTATACTATACAAGCAGTTCTCGATCTTATAAGTGAGTTTTATTTTTTCTCCAATATCCAGGCTCTATTCGCGTTAGAGCGAACGAGCCACGGAAAAATTCTCTTTTGCGTGTCGATTCGCGTGCCGTTACGTCAAGAATTTACACCATGGCGTAGCGGGTAGTCGTCTCAGGACCCAACTACATATGGCGTTTCTAGCTGGCGCGCATCGCGTCGCGCGCCGTATATGGCAATCCGAAATCTTGACGTAAGGGCAAGACCCCGCCCATGGAATTGCATGCCGTTAAGCTGGAACAGCCGTACACTGCAGAGAATACGAGGCTGCTTTTATACTTAGCGACGTAATTTCCGCAATGCACTTGCAACGAGGCTCCTCAATTAGTGCTGGATGTCCTCCTGTGGACAATGGGATGATGTGGCGATGGTGTCAGTGCGCCAACATGCGCACGCCGGGTGTGCGCCCTTATGTCAGGTTTTTCGCACGACTACCAACGTCGTGCGACGCAGTGTGTGCGAGCTATGCGCGTCGCGGTAGTTGGGTCTTAAAACGATTTTACAGCAATGCTAGGGGTGCGATACGCAGTTGACTTGTAATCGCTTCGGGACCCAACAACATGTCGGCTTTAGCTCGTCCGCATTGCTTCGCTTGCGACATACCGCAGTGCGAAATCCTGGTGTAAGGGTACACAGTCGCGCACGCCAGCACTGTAGATGAGTCGGAATCTTACGTTCCGGCAATTCTCTTTTTGTCGCCAACTATGGATGCAGACTTATGGTCTGATGGTTAACGCTGACCACGCTTGTTCACCTATCTTTTTAATTACAACTTTACTACTTTCTTGGTGCGATTTTGCTCAGTGCTGAGCGGCTCTATAGCCTTGGGATGACACGCCATGCATCCACTGTCATAGTGCCATAGGGGCAATTGAATGCCTGATATTCTATACAACTTGTGCACTGGGTAACGTCTTCAAATTAATCATCATACAAAATCATTTTCCGGTTGTATATGCTGATCACTAGCTTTTTCAGTTTACCTCCACATGATATACTATTCTATCGTACTGCTATAGCCATCTCAAGACGAAGAAGACGCCCATGATGATCTTCTATGCAAGACCTTTCATTTTTTTCAGCTCACATTAACCATATCGACGATTATGCCAGTACCGTAGAATGTCGGGTGTATGCAAGCATTTTTCATTTTAATAAAAATGTTTCATTTCCACTGGCACTCTGTTGCTGTTCTTCTGTGAATTATTCTCAGGAGGCATCGCGCTCCAAAGGCGGCTCCTTTGCACCCAATCCACCAAGAAGAAAGATGCCAGTCTCTAGTTGGACACGACCCTCATCGATGGTCGATTGTTGATCTCGCCTACTCACACTATAGTGCGCTCAAAGTGACCAAGATGGTACATGGGGTAATTAGGGCTCAGTTTGATCCCTGGTACGTATTCGACATTGCAACAAAACTGGAGGGCAGGGTCTCATAGACAAAGATTCAGCAAGGTTGAAATACTTTCACTGAAATGCGCTACACACTCTACATACATTGAAACCACTATAGTTTTAACACCTTCCGATCATAGCCACCATAAAGCCAATGATTTCGTAAGGAAAAGTGTTGGATCAATCGAGCACCCCTACGACATGAAAGAAGGTGGGAACAATACAAATCTCAAAAGGCATCCACTCGTTAACTGCAGACGTGCGAAGACAACAGTGAGAAATAATGAAAAAGAAAAAAATAGAGAAGGAAAACTCGCAAACTCTACGGGTAACCATCAGAAATCAAAAACACTGAAAAAGATCATCAATTGTTTGGGAGAGAGTGTGCGACATACTTATTTACAAAAGCGCGCCGCAGTCGTTTCAACCTTGTCGCAGCTCCTTGGCCCCTCTCATTCCAGCCAATCAGGGGTGTTCGTCGCTAGAAGGCGGACCGAACGATAATGGCAACTGGAGCTATAAAGGCCACTTCTCTCACAGCTTAGAACTTACAAGGGAAGGATAGTAAGTCGAAGTGGCCGTTTGAAATGGGGTTTATACCAATGATAGGGCTCGGGATGCCATTCACCAATCTGCATTCCATATCTGCTGTCCGTCTCTGGGAGCAGAGTTACAATTTGCGAGGCACTATGTCATCAGCACGGCGTTTGCAATTGAAGGAATCGTCCACGGAAAACGAGTTTTTGTGTTACCCATATATTTATGTTGTATTTGCCTAATGTTGACCTCATGCAAATTTCACGCGAAAAAATGTGAATCTGGCTGAGATACAGCACCACAAAGTGCGGTCCCAGTGGGCGTGGCCTCCGTGTAAAAGCCTCGTACCGCGTCCGCCGTGGTCGGAGACGCATTGTAGGAACAGAAGTTTACGTAAACAGTCCCACTCTCCGTTCCCAACGGCGGCGGAAGACGGGACGAGGCTTTTACACGGAGGCCCCGCCCACTGGGACCGTACTTTGTGGTGCTGTATCTCAGCCAGATTCACATTTTTTCGCGTGAAATTTTGCATGAAGCCAACATTAGGCAAATACAACATAAACATATGGGTCACATAAAAACTCATTTTCCGTGGACGATTCCTTTAAATATAAGCAACGGCCTCCGTGGCTCATGGGTAGTGTTCCGGATCTGCAGGCCAGGGGTTGGGGGGTCTGCGGGTTTGCTCCCCGCTGGTGCGGGTTTTTTTTTTTGCATTTTGTGTTTCAATGTCAGTAAGTGCTTTTCTTTCACTTCTGGACGTTTCCTTGTACTGGTACCTATTGCACCCATCATTTACTCTGCCACTTTATTTATAACTACTAACATTACTCACAAGGGAAGGATACCAAGTCGAAGGAATCCCGTACCACACGAATTAGGCGTTGTTGCGTAAAAAGATTGTGATATTCGCGCACAGGAGGTCGAATTACCCCTCTGTGCAAATTTTCAGCCAAATTCAGTTTTTGGTCCAACTTCGGAAAATTAGGGGTGGCCAAGGGGTGAAGTGGTAGTTTTTGAATTTTCTTCTACAAAAAACCCTGCAACGTGAACAAGATAGCCTACACATACCTTTTACACTTGCCCATCGCACTTAATGTACGAAACAAGCGTCAAATAGGAGCACTTCCTGGGCAAGGGTCAACGACTTCTCCTTTGTTCAATGAGCTGCCACCCTATATAGCCCGTAAATTTTTCCGAAATTTGGTCAAATCCGCGAATTGGCTAAAAACCTGTCGCTTGGGGTAATTAGACTTCCTGAACACGAAAATCGCCCTGGTTTTGCGCAAGAACGTCTGGCTCGCGTGCTATAGACTTCCAAACCTACCATATAATAACACTGTTTTTTCAAAAAATCTCCATAACTCCGCCCAAAGAATCGTTCTGCAAATTTTGAATACAGATTCGAGATCAGCGTCCGGAAATACGTCGGACTATATGTATCCCATTCTGAATGGCCACTTCGACTGGGGTTCTTCCCTTGTGAGTTTCTACGCTTTCAACGCTTGTAACTCTGTTCCCAGAGACGACAGCAGATATGGAATGCAGATTAGTGAATGGCATCCCGAGCCCCATCATTGGTATAAACCCCATTTCAAACGGCCACTTCGACTTACCATCCTTCCCTTGTTAGAGGCGCGCCTTTGGCGGAGAAATTCGGTGCAGATAGACTTTCTAGACGCCAGCATGACTCCTTTCAGGGATTTCTTACCACCCGCATTACCCCTTCAAAGTGACGGCCGGTGAGGTAGTGGGACGTCTGAGTCCGAGGGGTTTGAACGTTGTAGAGCTCAGGACCAAGAGAGAGGAGCGTTGGGATCGTCTATCGCTGCGCATGACAAGTTGAAAAATAGGTAAGCAACGAATGAGACAACATCTTCCTGCAACCGCAACATTACTGCATAGAGGATTGAGTAGAGCGGTGTTGACTAGCGATGACGACCCGAGCAGAAGTAACATGTAGTCACCTTCTTCCGCTGGAGTAGCGGTACAGTAGAGAACTGATGAAAACTCCTTTCGAAGAGGAACGTCACTTCTCGCTACGAAGTTTCAACGTCACTGACCTGCTGTGTTGTGGTCCTCGCAGATCTCGACGTCGGCGAGTATAACAGCCTACTGCAGGAATACCATTCCGGAATACCAAACGTCGGCGAACGCATCGAAAGGGGGTTGTCCCGCACAAATTTGGCAACAAAGAATGATTAGCAATAAACGATTCTTGAGTCGCGTCGGTCACTTCTGGAATCCGCAAGCTTCCTTTTCTACTGACTATCCACCCGCGAGATCACCGGTTCACATGACTTGCGGCGAGTAGATGAATAAGTAGAAGCAATTTACAGCAACAAATTCGGCTGGCGCAATAATAGGTAACAGGTATTGAGTGGCCGTATGAGGACGGTCCTAAACTCGATCAAGAAGAAGGGGTCGATTTGTGACAGATCAGAGACAAGAATAATTTCCCCGGCCCTTCCTTCCCCCGAATTGTCCGTTTCCCGCGCACACGGCAGCGTCGAGTACTCAGGAGAGGCAGGGGTTCGCTCGGAACCGTCCTGTGTCACAGTTAGAGCCCACCTGCTGGAGTGCTGCGACACATGACTAAGACCAAAATCGACTTGCCAAACTGTAGAACCGCATTGCTTCTAGTTCATTTACCGAATGAAAACGATATCCAATCGCATTTATCTACAATTCATTTGCAATGCTTAGACAGCGTTCATAAATTTGCAATTTGCGGAATTGCAGAATTGCGGAATTTGCGGAGATGCATTAGGTAGGTATGGACCGGCAGAATGATCTTTCAATGGTATATAACATTTTACATGGACTAGTAGATCTCAAAGTAAGTGGAGTTTCCCGTTTAAGAAATTCTAGACCAGAGGTGCAAGGCTTAAAACTGTCCTCGAGCGACCTAAGTCCTCACTCAGGTGCAACTCTTTCACCTTTAGGACGGCTACTGAGTACATCAAAATGTGCAAAAAGAATTTCATAACGGGATCTCTTAGCGGCTTCAAAAAGGAGCTTTGTCGTTACCTACATGTTCCAGCTAACACACTCCTCTTGCTCTAGCCTCACTTCTCCTTTCCGATTACAATGTTGTTTCATATTTGCTTTGTAATATTATTTAATTGTCCCTTTCAGCTTTCAGTTTTTGCATTTTTATTTTCCTTAGTGTTTTGTTTCTCAGGACTTATTTTGAGATTGCTTCTCTTTTACATGCATATGCTTACATGTAATAAGTTTGATTTGAATTGCGGAATATGCGTTTTTGTGGAAATGCAGAATTGTGGAATTTGCGGAAAAGCATTGGATACATACCGATTCCCATGCTACGAAGAGACGAGAGGATTAGAGAGAGGAAGAAGTGCGAAATTGTGGAATTTGCGAAAGTGCGAAGTCTGCGGAATCGTGGAATTTCCGAAAATGCAGAATTGTGGAAAGGGACAAGATAGTTATCGATTGGAAGAATTGCGGAACTTGATTATGGTAGAAGATATCTATATATCAGTTCATTTTGTGAATATATATACAGTCCAGTTCCCGAAGGCTGGCAGGGCGTGGCCTACAGAGTTAGGTGAGAGTGTGTGGCGGGGTGAGAGAGATCGATACAAGTCCTTAGGCCTCGCCCTGCCAGCCCTCGGGAAATGGACTGTATATATCAAAAATACAGGTACGCTATTTCAATTTATTATTTTAGTTTCTTATTAGCCATTTACTGGTTTTTTGTTTTTTGGTTTTTCTTTTTGTTTTTCTACTGGTACTCATTTTTTGTATTTTTTCAAGTCGTTACTAACTTTAACTACTTCATTGTATCAACACCAACTCACTGATGAGCCTCCGGTGTTGATGAAAACACAGTGGTTCGTCTGAGTTAGGGAGGCGAAACGAGCCACTGAATTTCATTCAATTATATCAATGTGAATTTTTTAAACATTATTCCCCCCTTTTTTCCTTGCGTTTTTGTGGAAATGCGGAATTGTGGAATTTTCGGAAAAGCATTAGATACGTATTGATCACCTATTGCGGAGCACCCTAGTCAAAGTCATAAGTAGCGGAGGGGGAGGACTCTAAAATCCTTCGGAACCGAATTTGGCATAGATCTCATTCTACAAAGTATAGATATTCATGTTTGATGTCAATGTTTGTATCCACTCATAGTCACTTTTATTAGAAATCAGCAGATTAAAATACGACGGGGCTACAAAATAATTAATGAGTTAATATGAGCTTCATCAAAGGTATGTATAGACCTGAAATGATATAATATTCAATATTAGGTATCCGCACTATATATAACGCCTCGGCTGTCTGCACGTCCGTCCCTCTGTCTGTCACGAAATTAGGTATCATATGATAAACGACCTGCGGAAATGGGGACAAGTGTGGTATGGGTAGGGCATGGGACAAGAAGTAAAGACCACACATGGACCAAGTCGAGCTCCGCACACGATGGGCGGAGCTCGACTTGGTCCATGTGTGGTCTTTACTGCCGTGGAATGTTCGTTTTCAGACCGAAAATAGTAAACTGGGTTTCATTATAGCCCAAACGTGAGGGGAAGATGAATTAAGGTAAGGAATGAGTTTTTCAAAGCCATGAAACATGCTCGCGCACATTGGGCGGGCATTTGTAGTAGTGGGCGTAGCTTCGACTTTACATGAAAAACGACCTGCGGAGATGAGGTCAAGTGTGGTATGGGTAGGGCATGGGAGAGAAAGTAAGGAGCACGCATGGAACAAGTTAAGCTCCACCCGCGGTGGGCGGAGCGTGCACTGAAATTCGGTCCTTGGATTAAAAATTGTGTGCTCGTTTCGAAGTAATCCAAACGTGAGAAAAAGATGGGCTCAGGCTCACCGTGCGTACCAAGAAAGAGGTCTGGACACAGTGTATCCCGAGTAGGGGTCGTACAGCGAAAATTCATGACTCGGTCCCAACGGCCATGAGACCAGGAAAAAATCGACAGAGATGACCAATGTCCGAAATGTATTGAGCACATTTAGAATGAGAGAAAACCTACCCACAAGGGGCGGGGCGTGATTTGGTAATGGGTACTGAGTGAGTTTATCAAAAAATTATTCGATTGACCCCTTAACGCCCATGTTGTTACGCGCACATTATTAGTATGCAAGTGGTGAACAACTAACTAGCCAATTGGCAACAGTATGCATTCAGCAGATACATCAGGAGATGGTCATAAAGAGGCCTTGGTCAGATCGCTTGGGAAAGCGTAGGGGAGAGGGGGAGGGGAGAAGTTTCTGGATGGTCAGGAAACATTGTGCGATATTAGAAATGGTGACAATTTTAGGCTAAATTCGCCGAAGTAGGTCCACAAAATCCACACAGGTTGTGATAAAACAGTCATACCCTATTTTACGTTGTTATTGTAATGTATTAAAGGCTCATCCTCTGTTTGCAAAGTAGGTGACGTAGTCATTGCGGAATGAAGGCCACGCAAGTGGATCTTCTAACAACTCAACTGAAACAGTGACATTGTGGGTACCAGAATAATCCTATTTTGGGTTTAAAAAAGTGATTTGAACTGCAGGTCCAGAAATAAGTCGTTCTAGCGCGTGCACGAGCGCCACTGATGATTGCTGACCACCTACGAATTAATCAAGACCTCGGTATGCCCCCCCCCCCTTTGCATTTACGTAGAGTAGCTTAGGCATTGTTCAGAGTTTGCGACTCAGGCGACCAGGCGAAAAAGAAGAGATACGTATCGATCATACGATAAGAGGTCCAAGCGGTCGGGCGATTAGGCGATTGGGCGAAAGCAGCAGCAGGAGATACGTATCGACTAGGTAGATGCTACGCCTGATCGCCTAATCGCTTGAAAGCATGTGTAATCGCCAGCTGAACACTTCCTCGGAGGAATCGTGCACGGAAAAATAAGTTTTGCTGTTACCCATATTTTTATGTTGTATTCCCATATTTTTATGTTGTATATGCTCGATAAGGACCGCATGCAAGGTTTCAAGCGAAAAGGTGAGAATTCGTCCGAGATACAGCTTCTCAAAGTGGCGGACGATGGGGAGGGTCCGCGCAATATATGAACGCGACGTAGTCCGCTGCGGTCGGAGACGAAGAGTGGGACTATTGGGACTATATGTGTAACCGTTCCCACTCTTCGTCTCCCTCTCGGCGGTGACGGGTCGTTCACTTACTCCAAGGCCCCGTCCCCTTGGCCACCACTTCGAAGAGCTGTTAGCCGGATTGTCACAATTTCGCGTGAAACTTTGCATGCGGTCCTTACTTACTATTTACAGAAACAGCATAAATAGATGGATAACAGAGAAACTCGTTTTTGCGTGCACGATTTTATAACAATGCGGAGAACATGAGTTCCACCAGTATAATCAGCTATTAACTTTTCGTTATATTTCATCGAGATCACCATGTTTACTAGTAACTCTACAAGTGACATCGCCGTGACATACACACATGCAGATCTCGTGTAATGCAGGTAGCAGGAGGGGCATCGTCAACAAAACTCATTTAGGACTTACACATACATATTAGTGTTGTCTTTAAATTGGTAACAATTTGTCAACCTCTACTGAACACTCAGTTGCACTTTGCAAGAACATCTTTCCATCGAGTAAATAGTTGCTCTGGCTCGGAAGCTGCTCAGCAGTACTTGGCCTGATTACCATCAATCACATACGCATATCCTTGCCTAGAATATTCGCAGCACTCTTTCCTGCCAAACCCATAAAACTTGTTTCCACTATGGCTCCACTTAACTCCCGTATGCTTTCACGATAGCTATAGATTTTACGCGCTTGTAATCAATATACGTTTCAACGAGTTCGCGCAGTTTGCTGCTCGACATATAAAATCTAATGCACTGGTAAAAAAACCACGAAAATTGAATAGTTGTCTCAACCCACAGTTATCTTCTCGTGGACGGAATTTTTCCCATAAAAGTAATAAGATAATGAGTACAATCGGTATAAGGGGAACGATTATCACACCGATGAATTCCTAAACATATTCTTTACCTTTTTTTCCTAATATACTTTGAACAAATAAATCCCTGGGCATTCTCTGAGGGTAAACTGTGGCGACAACGCCTGCCTACATCTAGTATGCCTCCCCGTCCCTCCCTGAACACATCACGAGTTAATGTGGCGCATGAGACTGAATGTTCGCGCGTTATTCAGCGAGATATTACTGATTATTTCGAGAAACCAACCGTGCTCATGGCTATTCTTTCACCAAATGAGTAGCTCTCGAGTTTATACTTTCATTATTGTGTATCGTATGACTATTTCTGAAGAAGAAAATATTGATTGCCGCTCATAAAATCAGTATCATGGGTTTATCCTTACCACTGAAACAATTTTTCAGGCTTGATTTCACAATGTGAAGGAAGGATTGGAGGGAAACCGGTAGACACTTCGTGAGTTCGGCGCACTGTGGAATTGCAGGTCCGTGAATGCACTGACCACAACTGATGCCGCCATTTCAAAAAACGCTGTCGTAATGATTCCTTCTTGATGGTCTTTCTGTGTTCATCGTCGTAATTCATTTTGTATCTTCAGTTGAGAGATTATGGCTTACTTCAGTTGTACAATCGAAATGAGAGGGAGGGGCATTCCTTCATGGACGTTATTTTTACCCAAGCCTAAATGGGGAAACGAACCCTCATTTCTTTCACTGAGGCTTAAGCAAAGATATACGCTTGAGCATGCAGATTGACCCTTCAAAGATCCCCATAAGATGATCAGATGTGCATCTTTTCGTAAAAGCCCTCTCATTGCGATAGCACCTTTTCACTGGCGTTGATGTTGTTGGGAGAGGAGGGGGGGGGGGGGGACTCATTGTCGCACTGTCATCCCTCAGTCGGTACCGTTCTAGAATCATCAGTTTAAGCTCCTTTAGTTACTGTTGTAACGTTAACTTTGTGATACCTTTAGGTAATGGTTTTCATCCATTTCGCTGAGTATTTAAGGGTTGTTGTTTAGTTTACAGTTTTCGATGATGATATAATTTCAGAAGTAACTATCTGAAATGGGGAAGAACCACAGACGTTGCTTCTTCGACATCGCTATCGATGGTCGTGAAGCTGGAAGAATTGTATTTGAACTATTTGATGATGTCGGTGAGAGTTTTTGGGCTTAATTCGCGTATCGCAAAAAATTGAAATCTCACAAGAACTAGCTGTTGTGATGTTGGTCGGCGTCATTTCATTTGGCATTAGTTAAGTTAAGATGCTCGACCGTATGACTGATTTCCTTCACCTACTGAGTGGGGTCAATAGTACATGAGAATAACGCTTCATTGGTATGGTGAAATTCAATAACATGAAGACTAGTGCCTATCACCACTTGATTCACATTGGATTGCTAGATTTGGGATAGTAAATGAAGGAAATTTCCTGATTCTGTGGTGTTTTGTTGATATCCTGTGGACTGGAAGTGTCAGCGAATCAGTTTTCAAAATGGAATTTTTAAGAATTTAGCTCACTCAAGACGCTTTTGTCTTCACTCTTCAAAGATCAAATTATTTTCTAGCACCTAAAACGACGGAGAACTTCGTGAAACTCTGTACGGGGTCTGCTGGACTGGGCAAGCAAAGCGGAATACCGCTGCACTACAAGGGATCGACTTTTCACAGAGTCATTAAGGATTTTATGATACAGGTAGGCACATTTTTTCCCTTTTTTGTGTTATGTTTGGAGTTCCTGTGCAGTCACGAGAACGCTTCACTAGAGGAAAAAATATTGTTCCAAACAGTATTCAGGGCTGAAGGCAGATTTCTTCCAGCTCAATATGTTCTCGGTGCTGTTCCGAGCATGTGAAAATTTGTACTTTTCAGGGTGGTGATTTCACAACCGGCAAAGGAACTGGTGGCGAATCCATTTATGGAGGACTATTTGATGACGAACCTTTCGTTTTGAAACACGATCAACCCTTCCTTCTGTCAATGGCAAATAAGGTGAAATAACTGCTTCATTTCAAGGAATCAAGATCACTCAAGTCTATCAATAAGTGTAATACTTTAAGGGACCGAATACGAACGGATCCCAGTTTTTCATCACAACAAAGCCTGCGCCGCACCTGAATAATAAGCACGTCGTCTTCGGCAAGGTACAATCAATCTAATATTGATGAACACATCAGTTAAGGCAGCCGTCGGACCTCGCGATTTTGCGGCGTTGCTCTTCTGCACGCGATACTACGACCTTGAGATTGTGCAGTGCTGTAACTTCGCATACGGAGTAGCAACACCGCAAAAACACGAAACCGTAAGGTCTGATGGCGGTCTAGGCTTACGATAACTCATTCGGTTCGGTCTATCTACTCTTCTAATCCTGATTTCAACAATTTAGGTAATCTCTGGTAGTGAAGTTGTGACTGAAATAGAGCATCTCAAAGTAAATGCTAGGTCTTGTCCAGTTGCTGATGTGATCATTACAAATTGTGGAGAGTTGGTGAGAAAACGAAAGAAGGAAGTTAGCAGTAGCTCGGAAAGCGACTCCTCGGATAGGTAACTTTCTTTTTAGTTTTAACATTGACTGCCTTGGATTTATCATGCGCGTATTCGCTTCAGTGAAGAAGAGAAGCGTAAGAGGAAAAGAAAACAGAAGAAGGAAAAGAGTGCAAGTGTCGAAAAAGAAGAGAAAGTCGAGGAGAGGGATGCTGTAGCGGTACGATTTTTACCAACTTCTCGTTCATTTCAGACCTTTAATAGGCCGTAGTGCGTCCTAGCCGTGCCTCTACTTTAGGTATGTTCGATTAAAAAGGAGGACCTTCCACCTGAGCCACCTAATCAGCATTCGTTCCTGATGCGTCGTTCGAAAACTCCCGAAGACCGTAAGAAGGCCAAGGTAGGTTTTTTTTTTAAAGATTTTCTTCCATTACTGATGTTGTGGTTCTTGTGTGCAAGATAATGTTGACGCCATACAAGATAACACCAAGTGTGATACCGGGATAAAACCCAAATGTCATGTAATTTTTCTTAAACACATTCACTTGAACACGATGTGAAAAAATTCCTTCTTTCATGTTATTTTAAAAACCTTGTAGCGCAGTCCACAATAGTTGTGTCGATGCGTGTCTAATTTTTGCTCAAGTGCAAGCGGACTGCAAATTATTCGCAATACGGCAAAATGCGGTAACCACTGCACCGGTAAATGTCGTTGCACAGTCACTTCGGATGTGGTAACAACAAGAGAAAGGAAAGTTACCCGATAATTTGGTTGAGATATGTTCGAAAGGGTTGACGCGGAATACTTTTAATATTGACTAGTGTCAAAAGTTTGTGTAATCTACCTGCACTAATCGTCTCATTTTTGGAATGGACACTATATGATGTTTTTTCTTGAAGCTGTTCGGTTACCTCATTTGCAAAGTTATCCAAAAGTTGAAGTTTGTTAGTTATTCTTTCCAATGTGTGCGTTTCTCGTATTCCGCGATGATACGAAAAGTTTTTATTTGTTCTACATTTAGGAAGATGGATTTATTTGCTTTAGGAAAATGGTGGAAATGCCGTAAAAGACAAAACACGTGAGGTGAGCTTTTCATCAACTGCTTGCAATGCAATGCTGGTCTGAGATATTCGACGAATTCATGTTGTGTTTCAGAGTGACAGGAAAAGGAAAAGGTCTCGAACGCGCTCACCAGCTCGAAGAAGATCACGCTCTACGCATAGGAAGAGATCACGTTCACGATCTGCACGTAGGAGAAGGTCACGTTCTCATTCTCGCGGCAGAAGAAGATCACGCTCCAGATCACGTAGAAGATCGGTAAGGATCGATGCCAATGAGATTGTTGAATTTTTAGGGTATTCCAACCCCTTTTTTTGGAGTTTGTTCCAACTATTGTTTCTGCAGGGTAGAACTGAGCGTCCTGCACCGGAGAAGACCATTAAGGTAAAAGGAAGAGGTCAAATGCGGTTCACAGCTTTCTTACGTGATAAGACTCCACCACACTGGAAACGTGAGGAGGTAAGATTTCAGTAGTTGATCAATTTTCGTGCATTTTTGCTTCTCCTAATGTTTTTTTTTTCGAATTTCCTTACATTCAATAACTTTTGGCTCATTTGAAATACCACTTGGTGAGGTTATCACTTTCTCTTTTCAGGCAAGACTGATTTCTCTCAAGAGAATGATGGAATTAAGAGAAGAGCGAGCTGCTAGAGAAAGAGAAGAACAGGAGAGGATCGCACGAGAAAATTTGGTGAGCAGACAAATTCGTAATTTCCGTAGAACAGTGTTGGCTGCCACCATCACGAAAATTTTAGGAAAAGCGAGACAAGGAGAAGAGGAGAGCTCATGAGGAAGAGAATGAAAGGCGAAAGTTCACCGAGCATGATGAGGATTCCCACGATTCTCATGAAGAAGATGGGGTATGTTTGTACTACAATCCATATCTCTGATTTCTTGGCGAGTATCATAGATACAGAGCATCAATTACTAATATATTGGGACTGACTTGTAATGGGGAGGGGCAAACAACATCGACCTACGGGCCGATTCTGCGGGGGTGCAACAGACCCTTCATTCGAATAAGGCTGTACTCTAAATTCTTTAGCTCCATGAAGAAGAGCATGTTACCGAGCAAGGTGATAATGTGGATGAGGAGCATAGAGAAGATGGAGACGAGGAGAGGGCGCACGAGAGCGAAGGTGATCAGATGAATGATGAGCACTCTCCTAGAATTTCAGAAGAAAATGGCAATCATGAAGAAATTTCGCATAGGGACGAGGTAATCTTATGGTTTCCATCAACGAATGAATCTCATTTGAATGAATCCCATTTCACGAAGACTTGCTGGTTACCTACTTTTCTCTTTTTTCAAACCCATCATAAATTAACTGCAATCTCAGGAAACGGAAGAAGTGCATGAAGAAAAGAAAAATCGAAAGGAATCGGAGGGCTTGAAGAAAGATCGTGGCGAAAGTCGTGATAGTGATAAGCATCGTTCCAACAGTACACAGAATAGTCGAAGAAGTGAAGAACGGTCACCTAATCGCAAGGTAGGTTCCCCTCTCAGATGTAGGAGTCTAGAATGTTTTTCATTGTACGGCTTCACCTTTTTTTACGATCGACCTCTTACTCGTATTAGTGCAACGATTTATTCCCTCCTTTCCTGGATATTTCTGGTTTTCATGTTCATTCATGGTAAGCTTAAGTATAGTATTTGTAATTGCTTTTATTAGGTTGTGTACATAGTCTTCCGCCACGAATTTGATCGTTCTGTATTTCGTTTATAAAAGTGTTGGTATTACGTCATCTCGTGTACGTGACGTATACATATTACTCTATCACCCCGTTAGTGCTCTAATACTCTGCGTTTGCCGGCCACAATGTCGCACAACCATCACCGCGACAAAATGTACCTTCGGCATTGCCTACTTATGTGTCACGATTTCGGCTTCAGTGCAAAGGAGACGCATGCTAAGCTAATGAAGACCTACGGCGAGGATGTCATCTCTTACGACACATGCAAAGTTTGGTTCGCTAAATTCAAAAAGGGAGATTTTACTTTCGAAGATGCTCCAAGGTCGGGTCGGCCGAGGGAGTTAGATTTGGATGTTTTGCGTTCCACGGTGGAGGAGGACCCGTACCTTACCACTAGGGAATTAGGGGCCAGGCTTGGCTTCGCTTTTAAAACTATTGCAATTGGACTGGAAAAGCTCGGCAAGACATCAAAGCTTGGTCAATGGGTCCCACATGAATTGTCCGATTATGACCTCTCGAGGAGGGTTATCAGCTGCACTTCTCTACTCACTCTCCAAAAGAAGCCTCACTTTCTGGACTCGCTGATTACTGGAGATGAGAAATGGGTCCTCTACGATAACCCTGTGAGGAAGCGGCAATGGGTCAATAAAGGAGAGCAGCCAGAACCCGTCCCAAAGGCCGATCTTCACCCCAAGAAGGTTCTGCTGTCTTGCTGGTGGTCCAGGAAAGGCATGGAGCACTGGGAGCTGCTGGAAAAGGGACAGACAATTAACGCCACCATGTATGTTGAGCAGCTTCAAAAATTGAAGGCTCACATCGATCGTACACGTGGAAAAAATGCGGAAGTCTACTTCCACCATGACAACGCCAGACCCCACACAGCAAAGGCGACCCAGGCCGAGCTGGAAAAGTACGACTGGGTGGTGATCCCCCAGGCCCCTTACAGCCCTGACCTGGCTCCTTCCAACTATTGGCTATTCAGTCATCTGCAGCGTTCCCTCAACGGAAAAAAATTCGAAACGGAGGATGAAGTCGATAAAGCACTTGACGAATTTTTCAAGTCCCAGCCCCCGTCCTTCTGGGAGGAGAAAATCGACAAGCTGCCCGAGCGTTGGCGTCGTGTAGTGGATGGGGACGGTGCCTACCTCTGATCTTCTAGTAAGTTCGTTTTTGAAAAATTTTGAAAAAGTTCGTGGCGAAGACTTTGTACACAACCTAATAGTTCTATAGGTTGCTCACTTTGTCGTCTGTTCCAGATACAGGAAGGGAAAAGTGACGAACGAGCTGAGAATGATGAGGTAAAGCATGAAAGAGGCGACGAAAGATCGAAGCATACCTCGGAGAAACCTCATGAAGATAGCGACAAACGCCGCACAAGAAGTTCAAGGCAGGATAGAAAGAGTGAAGAGCATGAGGTAGTTCCTTTCCTTTCCATCGGAAATGCTCCTTTTTATAACGCTCCGGCGATGGCCTAAATTACGGAGAGGATTAGTATTGTGGTTATTTTTAGGTGCAGAAACCAGAAGAAGAAAAGCGTGAAAGGGATCAGAAAGGTGAAAGTCAAGAAGAAAAAGGAAGATCGAAGAGAGATTCGGAAGAAACACATCGTGAGGATGGCGATAAGCACTCGACGACAAGTTCAAAAGAGAGTGGCAAAAGTGAGGAACGTTCGCGAAAGCGTGAGGTACCTTTGATCCATTTTCGTTGAGATTTCGTTCACGTTCATACATTCGAAGTATACTTCATTATTATATGTGGTGTTTAGTCGCGAGATGAGAAAGTAGATGATGCAACAGAAAAGGAAAAGAAAAAGGATGACGAGGAAGCAAAGAAGGACAAGGCAGATGAACGTGAAAGCGATAGATATCGTTCAAGAAGAAGAAGTGGCGAGCGTGAGCGATCAAGGCGCGAGGTACTTTGATTATCAGTCCGTGCTTTATATTTCTGTGAGATTTGCTAACAATGATTCTTCGGTGCAAGTGACTGATATATAGTAAGTGGAGATACTAACTTCCGCGCCAAGTTTTTAAAGATTCAATGATTGTTTCAGTGTTTTATCGATTGTTTAAAAATCGGTTTTCACCAAAGTTTTCTTTCCTAGGAAAAAAGGGACAGGTCAGAAGAGAGAGAAAGAGAGCGTAAAAGGGATGACGACGACAAAAGGAGTTCTGAAAAGTCACGCCATCGGGAAAGGGAAAGTGACAGATATTCCTCAAGAAGTTCTAGGGATCGTCGACGAAGTGAAGAGCGTTCACGTGGACGTGAGGTAATTTCCTTTCTTCATTTACATTTATTTGGTGACCTTATTCTTCATCTTATGAGGTTGATAATTGTATACCAGAATATATATTCTGAATGTTTGTAGGATTTATCACTACCATGTTCTTTGTTTGGAGGTGCACTATTTTAATGAGAGTGTTTCTTGTTCTATTCTTCCACTCCATGGTTTTTACCTTTTGATCTTTCTTTCCAGAGAGGAGACAGGAGAAGAAATCGTGACAGTTCATAATCTCATCGCCATGGAACCAAGACATGTCTCTTCGATGAAATGCCATTTGGTGTTTGGTGTTGTTCGACAGCTCTCACTGATTGCTTTCTGGGGTTCCGTTAATACACTCCAAAGGGATTGCCCATAAAGTGCGCCAGTATTTTTTATTTGGTTCTTACAAACTGTGACTGTCCTAATAATTTAATTCATTGATTGAAGGTTCTGTGGTTGTTGTGGAGTCCAGGCGTAGATGTTGTTAAAACTACATTTTTGAAAACTTTGTTGGAAATATATCTATTCTTTTCTTGCTGTGGCTATTGTTTTGGTACTATGCTTGTGTTATTGGTACATTTTGCTGAGTATTTCCCCACATTTTGTTACGATAAAGATGGCAATACCGTCAAATGAGTATATGTGTCACACTGTAACATTACAGAAGACAGTAGCTTCGTATGAATATGAGTATTAGGATCAAGAGCACAGGAACAAAAAGTTTTCGCATAGGAAACGAAAATGAAACGGTCGGCGCGGGAATGCGGGCGGGTGCTCCAGACAGCGATTTCAGTTTCGCGCTTAAACTGCTTGCGTGGCTCACTCACTGTCAATTCTCATCCTTGCTTCCTTAGACAAAGGCTTAGTACAAATACAGTGGCTGCTGGGGCGTACGTTGGGTAGGGTGCGTGACGTGACCCCGATTTTCGGATTTCTATCGCCAAAAAGCAAAAATTACAAGAATAACTATTGCCGTGCTCAAAGGCAGTGATAAGGATAATGTGACTGATAAACAACCCTTAAAAAAAGACACTCACTCGAAAACTAGGGGTCTAGGAAATTCCAGGAAAAAAGGGAAATAGGAAGGAAATCTGCGGCGAAATGCCACGCGAAAAAAGCACTTCGGAGCTGTGGAGGATTCGGCCTTTTTAGCTCCAGCCGCCCTCGGTCCGCCTTCTGGGGTCGACTTTGCCTAGGAACGACTGATGTGTAGAGTACGGCATGGAAAGAAATGATACTTATCGTATCGCATCAAGGCCGTATAGATCGAAATGACGTGGTGCTTGACGTGTCGGCTTTCGTAGTGAAAACGTCCATCGGTCAGTATCAAAGGTTTGAAGGAATGATGCAACCGAATACTCCTACCACTGCCTTCAAAGGCACCAGGAGAGGTAAGGAGAAAGTGAGATCTGGGGATACATGATCTCTGAAAACTAACCTTCCACTTCAGAAGAGGTGATGTTTGGTGAAACTCGCATTGAAAAAGCGCAGCTTAGAGTCTTATCACGATTCCGCAGCACGGCGTGTCGTTCTGCAATTCATCTGCCGAGCGAGTTGCCATCGAGCGCGGGACAACGTTCGCGTCCACCGGATTTAGCCTCACCGCCCGTCTGCAGTCTAGCCCAATCCAGAGACGCAGAGGAGCGCGAAAGAGCAGGGCGTTTCGGACTTTATTTCTTGGTTTTTCCTCGTTTTATTTCGTTCTTTCTCTACTGCTACACTGCTGAGCACACCTACTTTCATATTCCAATCTGCCAAATTTACCGCTTCCGGCCTCTTTAAGAAAAAGGATGCACTCTTGAAATGATCGTGATTGCTTCAACACATATAGCTCAGTCCGGCCTTACGTGAGTTATTGAGCTGATAAATCATATCAGTATCCGTATGTACCCATAACAACAACAGTGGCAGTCACTTGCCTACTGGAAGTTAATCGCATTCTTAAATCATTTGGACGGCATGTGGCTGCTATTGTTACGATATTTGTGGAGCCTTAACTCGATATTACTATTCACAGGAATTTGTCAAGCTGTTATGACGTGCTTCAAGAAGAAAGTCAGTTCTTCTACACAATTTTGTTGGATGAGTGGCAGCCCGTGCGTAATCCACTCATGTACCATTACCTAACGACACTGCTTCGTTGCGGTTTTGCTCTGTTCGTCTTGAGGAAACTAATACAGTTCTTATTTTATCGTTTTTCAGCGTGCAGGATCCGGGGAACGATCTGGTATGTACATTTGTATCTTTTTCTACGGAATACACAGTTGGAACTGAACGCGACGTCAGGAGCAGTTGAGTCGTGCCGCGCGCGGCAAATGGTCAAGTTGCGCGTCGTCGCGTTCCGACCTCATGCTACACATCAGTGTTTTGAACAATTCGTACTCTATCACAGCTATCTGGAACTTTTTTCGTACTACAGGTGCCAGTGGAGTTGCAGAACCCAAAACAAGTGCAAAAGATGTATTCAAGTCTGAGAAGCCTACCCAAGTTGAAACTCAAGAAGAGGCGCAACAGGAGAAAAAACCCACTGAAGAAAGTAAGGACTGTCGAACTGCTGTGCAGGATTTAGAGGTGATGTTCATGTTACTGCTCGCTAAGTACGTATTTATTCTGAGCGAAAGTACGATGGTATGTCATACGTAGTATTCATTAAAAATCAAGCAGGAACTAACCAACGATCCCCTTTGACTGAACCGTTAGCTATGCAAGTGTTTCCATCTGCTCGTCTGCTCATTCTATAAATGAATAAGGTTCATGTATTTTTACCAGATAACCTCGCTAACTAGACAGAGTATGCCATCCCCCCACGACGAAGCTTGGTAAAGTACTCGCGAGTGTTCACTTTGTTGAAAACAGCAGCAGCTACGGGCTCAGCCTGAGGGAGATACGGCAGCGTTAGGAAGGTCCACTCGGGGAGCTGCTACAATCTCAGGGCTATAGAATGCTGCCCAAATAGAGAAGGACTGAGATGGTACTCTGTACCTCGAACGCATAAACCCTTGCATTGGAAAGTATCGAAGATCAGATGATGCATTTGACGTCATCAGACTGACCGAGGTGAAAAGGCAACATCCGCTACACGCCGTTTACGA
The DNA here is from genome assembly GCA_963978905.1 of Trichostrongylus colubriformis. Lineage (NCBI taxonomy): Eukaryota > Metazoa > Nematoda > Chromadorea > Rhabditida > Trichostrongylidae > Trichostrongylus > Trichostrongylus colubriformis. Next base: position 9,709,399 of record OZ022260.1, read on the forward strand.
GAGTGTTCTTTGGAACATGTGACAGGAGTGGCGTTGTCGGTGAGGGCGTTCTTTTCAACACGCACCTGGCCATGACCATCGATTTGAACGGAAATCTGAAGAGCCGAGTCGGAAGTTGCAATTTAGAAATATGGATCAATCTTTACTTCGACATTTTCGTCGTTTACGCAACAACATCAAGCTGCGACGAGGAGGAGCTGGAAACATTTTATGTGGAACTGAAGAAATTCTATATGGAAAACCATACTTTCTTTGAGGTCATCGTCGGCGATTCTAGCGTTAATCGGCTCTAGAAGAACGGGCAATGATGTACACATCGGGACTCACTGAACGGAATGGAATGGGCAGGATGAAAGTCTGTTTGAGTTCATTACGTCGTTCACTCCATCAACTCCATCCATTGTGACTCACAGCTCCAGAAGCCCTCTCATCTACGATGAACTTGGGAGTAACCCAGTGGACAATACAGTAATGAGATCGATAACATCATCTTCAATCAAGGGTTTTGCCTGACCGACGTCGCGTTGCTTCGAAGATCTACACGGGATCAGACCATGACTCATCCGCGCCAAATTCCTCTTTTCGACAGACCCAAGACAGTCATCAACTGGGACCACTTCGTTTCTCTCGCCTGTTTATGGAAGGATTCCGTTAATGGAAACGTCGACGACAAATAATATCGTTCGTTGGAAATCTTCGCGATAGTGCTAGGAGGGTATGAGTTTGAAAGTCACCAAGAGGTAATCGTCTCCTCTTCGGAAACTCTTGAGCTCCGCCATCGTCAAGTCTCACAAGCCGCGGGTGGCAATCAGCTCACACCCGAGCTTGCGAGGGTGCTGACTAAAGCAGCAAAGGCTGGGTAGCATCCGCAGTGCCGTTGGATTTCTGCCAGTTGTAGGACTGAATTCTTGGCCTTCCTCTGAATTCCGGAAGGTACAGTCACTGCTAACAAAGGGAAATGAAGGTCATCTACGTCTTCTACCCTGACCTCTTCGATAGCCATGTCCACCTCCCTAGAAACAGGACTGTTACTGGCTCTCTCTCTCCCAAGGTTCGACACGCCATAATGTATGTCGGTGGAGAATGATACAGCACCCGGCCTCGACAGGATTATACCGGAACATCTGGAGAATCCACCGTCAAACTTCTGGCTCGATTCACACGCTACCTGTTGGGATGCAAGATACCCACCTCGTTGAAAACCAGAAGGACTGTATTGTTATTCAAAGAGAGGGATCCGCGCCACACTGGCAGCTAGCGACCAATCTGCCTGCCGTCTGCTGCCTGCCAGTCTACAGGTTTTACACTCGAGTTATCTTGAATAGGAGTGACGAAATATCGGACGAAGAACATTCTGTGTAATCAAGCGCATTTACAAGGTTCCTAGGGTCACTGACGTATCGCTAGTGCAAGACATCGTTATGTCTCAGATTCATCGAAGAAAGCGTTCGATTACGTCGATACAGAAGCGGATCGTAGCCCTGGGAAACTGGGGTGTGCATACTCGGTACATAATAGTATTCGTGAGCTCTGTAGCAAATCCACGACCAGAACTTCACCATGATAAAGAGGTTCGACAGGTCGATACCATCCGTCCTAAACTCTTCAGCACCGCTTTTGAGAACGTCATGCGTAAATTGGAATGAGAAGGCATGGTGGTGAAGGCCAGTGGCTGGCATCCACTCACCTCGTTTCCCTAGTGACATCATGGAAGGACCCGAGGTCGAAGAGGCCATTCTGAATAGGATACACATGACCCGACGTATTTTCAAACGCTGCTCTCGAATCTGCATTCTTGTCAGGTCCGGGCGGTTCGCAGGGGTCCATCTCGACACTTAGTCTCGCGGGCACCCGCGAACCGTTGCTAGTGGCTGACATTATTTATAGTTTCGAAACTCAAATGCAAGACAAATATTGCAATAATTACAGTGACAAGATATGCACAGTTCCAGACCGGTACAACGAACCAAATACACACTGTGGATTAAATCCTTTTATTCAAATCCTTCTTTACAGTAGTATTATAGTGGTGGCGAGATTCAACTTATGTCTCGACGCACGGCGGGAACACTGCTTTGGATTGATTGGAGGATGGATCCGCCGGTGGAGGAGGTAGGGAGTTGTCTTGGGGTACGCACCGCACCCTTGCGTCCGACAGAAGAGCTACCGCTCGGCTCCAGGGATAGGGATGCTACTTCTAACCAGATGGAGCTTTGCTAGTCACCAAGACTAGCAGTCACTACTTAAGTCGACAATCAGCTGCCTCGGACCAAGACAGATACTCAAAGACGCTCCGCTATGGCCTCCTCGCGCTTATATACTCCCCGCCCCGCCCATCGGGCGCGAAAGTGCGTGAGTGGCCATAGCTGACCTTTCCCAGACCCGTGGCCCCGCCCCTGCTTCGAGAAGCCCTGAGCGACTACCAAAAGTCAACCGATTATCGATCGATTATCTGCAAGGCTCTTCATTTCAAAGCAGTAAAGCAATGAATTATCAACATAACAACATAATGGAGGTAGGAGATAACTGATAAAATGTTAACAAATAACATTACAAATATCAAGTATCCTACAAATAACATTGTTATGGCATCAGCAAATATTACACAACAAATATCATACATCATCAAATATCATGGTACATGACATGCCCCCCCCCCCTTACCGGAATGGCTGCCCCACTCAGCCAAGGGGTCTTAACGAGTATGACGACGTGGGAAACTACGGTGGGGTCCGATGCCCTGATCGCGCTTCACGCGATGACGATTCTCAGAGTGCCTACTACGCTGACCGCGGGGACGATGCTGGAACCATGGGCCACGACCCCTCCCTCGCGTATGAAGTGTCCTCGAAACGGCGTTTCCTGTCGTGTCCTGTTGGTCCTGGATTGCGCGATCTCGAAACCGGCGCTCGGCCTCTCCTGTTCGACGAAATGGATGCAGGCGAAGATGGAAACCATGGCAAATGACCGTTTCATTTAAAAACCGTTTCACCTGTGACGGCGTATACGATGGGGTTCCTCCGCCTCGTCGGATACCCAGAATTCTGTGAGGGGCCCTGCCTCCTTCTTGTGACTTTCTGGGGAGAAAGTCAAAAATACGATGTTGGAGTGCCGGTCGCTGACGTCCAGTTTCTTCGGCGAGGTCTCTCATGAGATCCACACCCGCGCCCCATTCGTAATCGTCCTGAGGTCCGGCCAGGAGGAACAGATATTCCCTTCGCCACTGAATGCACCATGTCTGACCATGGTGTGGTCCACTCTTCCACGAAGTAGTCATGCATGGGCGAAAACAACACGATAGCAGAGAGTTCGCCGTCGAACCAATGACGCTTAATGTCCTGGGGTCCTCTGTAGGAATAGGCTCTCTGCCAGTCCGTGGAAAAGCCTTGTGCGTAATCCTCGAACCCTTCGGAAAGGAGAACAATAGTGAGCTTACATTTGATGGCAGACCATCTGTGTATCATCCACGGTTTCAGCAAGACGGAGCTCTTCATTGCTTCTTGAACGACGCGATCCACGTCAAATCCTTCATCGCCCTCTCGATGAGGATGCGCCGGACCTACTTCTATCTGCGCGCAGCGAACAGCCTGACTAATGTGTATGCAAGCTCCACGGAAGTACGCATACGAAATGGCTAAACCTGTGGGTGACAACGTTACATACAAATCGTTAAGAATGAGATCACGCTTCACGGCATCTGGAACATGCGTCTGCATTGCGATGGTTATTGCTCGACCGAGTTCGTATGGAGTCCTCGGAACAAATTCCGGAATCGGAGCATTCGGGACGATGGCTCCCCATGGTCGCGGGAAGGCACACACCAGCTGCTGATTATGGTGCATGTAGTGCCCGGGACAGCGAAAATCGATGCTTGTCGGATCATCTGCGGACGACCGCTCGTCACTGAAATGAATATAATTACATGTGCGACTACCACGTGGCTTTTGCACTGTATTAACTTGAGGTGCAAGCGCGGCTGCCACAAGTTTAGCTTTCTTAGGTCGCCCTTTTCGTCTTCTGGTGGTAGCTCCTTTGACGGGTGTGTCATCGATTCCTGGCGGTACCTCTACGAGATGATCGAATGGGACACGTAGCGGCTCGTCATTTTCGCCAATCATTGTGATTAGAGCCGAATTGGCACTTGCCTCCAGTACCCGGTATGGTCCTCTCCAGTCATGCGTCAACTTAGGGTGCGATGACTTTCCTTTCTCGGCTGGTACCTTCATGTACACCCTGTCTCCCGTCCGAAATACTTGTGCTTTCTCGGTCTTCCATCGCCTGTCGTAGCTATTTTTCATGGCGGCACGGTATTGCTCGGCACGCTCATTTATACATTCACGAGCTAGTTTCAGACCGCATAGCAGCTCTGCCTTATAATCATCATAGTCAACTTGGTATGATGATAGGTGTTCTTCTGGAATTAGCGAGGACGGATACTACGGATCTCGTCCATAACCTAGGAAATGAGGGCTTTCGGCTGTGGCCGTGTGTGGAGACGCATTGTATGCATATACCACTGCTGGCAAAATGCGGTCCCATTCAGTGGGAATAACCGTCTTTTTCTTGAGCATACGTACGATCGTTCCATTAGCCCTTTCAGTTAATCCATTTTCACGTGGACAATATCCGTTGGTAAAGTCTTGTTGGATCTTCAGATACTACAGAGCGCTTGAACAACGGCGTTTTCGAATTCTCCACCACGATCGGAGAAGATGCGCTCGGGCCACCGCCCTCCAATGCATATCCATTGACTGAAGATCACTTCTGCGATGGTGTCAGCTTTCTCATCTGGCACAGGATAAGCTCCTAAGTATTTGGTAAAATGATCCACTATGGTCACAATGTATCTGTTACCTCTCGTGGTCATTCCCATTTCCAGAACGTCTACGCCAATAACTTCGAACGGTCGTAGAGCAGATGTCGGTTTCAGTGGTGGAGTATTGCGTGGCTTTGGGTTAGCCAGAAAGCACTTTTGACACTCTCCGCACCACTTGTGAAGATCCTGTTTCATTCCTGGCCAGAACACTGACTTTCTTAGCTGCGCGAACATTCGTTTAGCACCGAAATGTCCACCAAGAGTTCCATTATGGTTCACCTCAGATATTTCGCGTCTTCGACCTTCTGGAACCACCAGTACTGAGAAACCGTCCTCCAGAACGAGCTTCAGCTGATCTGGGCTAATCAGGAAATCTTTCGAACTGAGTTTTCGGTCATGTCGAGGGAGTCGTACCTCTACTTCGACATCTTTTTCAACGGCTTCGATAACGGGATTCCAATCTTTATCCTCCCGTAACTCGTCCAACCAAGTTGCTGATCTCACTGAGCAAACGACTTTCTCGTTTTCCTCGTGAGTTGGTGGCGTTCCTGTCCCTGGTTGACAACTCCACGAGACAACGCATCGGCAACACGGTTAGCCGCTCCTTTAACGTGTTCCAACTTGAGGTCGTAACGCTGCACCTCCATAGCCCACCGAAGGATGCGAGGTGACACGTTTGTGCGTTTGAACAAGGACGTTAGCGAGGCATGGTCCGTCCTGACTATTGTGTGAACTCCATAGATGAAGTAATGGAACTTCTTAAGTGCAAATATAAGTGCTCGGCCTTCTTGGTCGATTACGTGGTAGTTTTGCTCAGCCTTCGACAACGGTTTCGAAGCGAAGTACACAGGATGCAGAAACCCATCCTCTTGTTCTTGCGCCTGCACTGCCCCGACTCCTACCCTGCTGGCATCCGTGTAAATAACGAAAGGTTTCGTCCCGTCACGTGCCTTTTCAATGTCGGGTTGCGAGAGCACCGGTGCTCTCGTTAGCAACTCCTTCAATGTCTCGAAGGCCGCGTGCTGTTCTGGTCCCCAGTCGAATCTGACTTTAGGACTTGTCAGTGCATATAGTGGTCGGGCTGTTTGAGCGAATCTCAGAACAAACTTCCTGTAGTAACCCGCCATTCCCAAGAAGGTTCGTAGCTTCGCTAAGTTTGACGGCTTTGGGAAGCTGGTAATCTTGGCTACCTTATCCGGGTCCGTTCTGATGCCTTCCGCATCAACGATGTGACCCAGAAAAGCAACTCGTGTTTCGAGGAAACGACACTTCTGTGGCTTAATTTTGAGATTAGCCTCTCTGAAAGCCTGAAACACCTTCTGTAGGATTTCGTAGTGTCGCTGCAGCGAATCTGTCGCTACTAAGACGTCATCTATGTATACGCAGACTTCCGTTCCTAACAAGGTTCCCAAGACCTTTTCCATCAGTCTTTGAAAGACAGATGGGGCAGTTGTTAAGCCAAAAGGAAGTACTCGGAACTGATACAACCCGGCAGTGGTTGTAAATGCGCTTATCTGTTTCGCTGCGTCAGTTAACGGTATCTGCCAGTAACCACTAGCTAGATCCAGAGAGGTGAAGAACTTCTTTCCTCTGAGGTTTTGCAGCGTGACGTCAATAGCAGGGAGTGGATAGGAATCCTTCTTCGTCAACTTGTTGACCTCCCTGTAATCCACACATAATCTGATAGTGCCATCCTTTTTGGCCACTAGAACAATTGGCGAAGCCCATGGGGATGAGCTCGGCTCAATGATTTTCCGTCGCTCCAGATCTTGGAGCATATCCTTTACTTGCTCTCGTACGCCATAAGGCACTTGGCGTGTCCTTTGACGTACCGGAGAATGCCCTTGAACGTCGATGTCGTACTGCAGAAGATGCGTCTGTGTTAACTCGAGATCTGATATAGCAAAGACATCGCTATATTCTCGAATCAAGCTCTTGAAGTCATCAGGGATTGCACCTGTCTGCTTGTTGCTCTCGAGGGTTTTAATAACCTGCGATGCTTTCTCCTCTGGAGCTTCTAGACTTGCTCTCTGCATTTGAAGCATATCACTGGGTATATCTGCCGTTGCTGGGTCATACCATGGGTCTTCCGACCATTCTCCTAGTACTTGACCTTTTCTGATCACCCATGAGTCGACATCTTTGTTTATCACTGGTATCGTACCACGCCCATCAGATAAGCGGCATACTCCGGACGCAATTCTGTCATTATTAGACCAAAAGATCTGTTCCGGCACACGGTCCTCTCCATCAAGCTCTACCAACGCAGAGGCGTTTGGTGGAATCACGACTCTTTTCCGAGCTCGTGCCAGCTTTTGGATACCGTTGACCATCGTTTTAAATGGGCCATGCTGCGTCTCCTGATTGGTATCTGTTTCGGGCTTCAGTGTGACCTCGATACCTAACGTTTCCATCGCGTTTGTTCCGATAAGTATGGAGGTATCGCTCGATTGCTGGATATGCATGTGGACTTTGGCTTGCTTGGCCCCTTTCACTTTGATATCCACTGCAATTCTCATGAGGAACTTCATTGGATTCCCTGAAGCGTCGAGTACTTGATTCTCTTCCGCTTCACCCAGCATAATAACCATGCTGTCCATGTCCACTCCAAGTTCCTGAGCGAGTTTGAGAAGTCCCATGATCGATATGACTGAACCCGTATCTATCAACGCTTTCATTTGCAGACCAAATACTTCGATGGCACAATGGCACGGCTCTCCGTAAGCCTGTGTGACAGTGAGTGGAGTCTTAGGAATCGTTCTGCACCATGCTTGCAGGTGCGTGGAAAACGATGAGTGCTGTGGTCGTTGCTCTGCCCTATTAGTGGGAGGCATTCGCAATGGCCTTACGCCCCTTTTCCCTTGGTGATGGCCGGTAGCCAATTGTTCACCTTTCTTAGGGCACTCTTGATGTGTGTGGCCGAACTCCCTACACTGCGAACACTGTTTCGTGTTCCTTCTGGTTCCTACGGCCTCCTCAAGCGGTGGAGTGCCTTCCTTCTTCTGTTTATGACTGCTCCACTGTTTTCTCTTATCGTATTGTACTGGTCTGCGCGTTCGCTCTAGTCGAAGTGCCACCTTGCGCACTTCTTCAAAGATTTGCCCTTCAGGGACATCCAAGGCAGCCAACATATGGTATGAATCCGTCCAATGCTCGAGGCACTCATATAGCTTGCTTCCCATCTGGAAGTCTAGCTGCTTTCCGGGCTCCATACGGTTGGCAATGCTCTGCAGTCTGCAGCAGAAGTCAAATACTGACTCTCCTTCGCGCTTCCGTAGGTTTTTCCACTCGTATTCCGCCTCGAGCCTTTCGCATGGCGTGTTCTTTGCCTTCCGCAATTCTTCTACGAGTTCCTTGAAGGATAACGCACGGCCTTCTTTCGGCAAGTTCCTGATGTGAGCTTGAGCCGATCCCACCAAGTGATCGAGAAGGATATCCCTTCTGTCGTCATCACTCCATAAGGTCTGTGGGTATTTTACGTTCAAGGCCCTTACGAAATCGGTGAGAGACCCTTTTCCGTCATAGTTGCTCAACGCTTTCAGCGACTGTGCTTTAAAAGCCTCTTTAAAAGCCATCAACAGTGAGTCCGTAGAATTTGTGCTCTGTGGCGACGCCTGCCTGCACCTCTCTAACTGGCTACTACTAAGTGAATTAGTAGGCCACTCACCTCGTGGGCAATGGTAATGCGACGGCGACGATCTGATGGATCTCTCGCTCGAGATCTGGCGGTGGATCGTGGTATGCCCACCTGTCGGAGATGCCTCGCTGTGGGTCTGGAATGAACCACTTGGAGTTGCCGACCGCAACTGTGGAACATCATGAGAGAGAGCATTACCTCTGGCCATAAGCTCGCCTCTTTGCTCTGACTGTGCTGCCGCTTGATCGTCCTGAAAGAAGCGCAACTGAGATCTGAGCCACTGGATCTCTTTGTCTTTGAGCTCAATCAATGATAAGACCTTAGCGCTGTTACACCCGAGCGTTTTTGTCACTTGAGTCATTGCAGCGGCTTCTTGCACTAGAAATGGCAATTCGCTCTCTAACTGGCAAAGGGGTATACCCATTGTATGCGCCAGTGTGTCAGCCTTGATGGCATTCTCGAACGTTGATTCCACCGCTGCAATGACTGCGCTAGCTGAGCTGCGAACCACAGCCAAAATATTTTGGCGCTTCTTCTCCGCCATTGATCGCATATTAGCGCTAAGCTCCCTTTCAACATCATTGGGGAGATCGATAAGAAGTCTTTTCCAATAGCTAACCTCTTGTATTAGCCCGGCCTCCTCATGCGTGTCCATGGGCACCACATTTGGTTCGTCACTCATATCTGCAATATTGACGCTTTGAGATGGCTTGGCCCCCATGTCAGGTCCGGGCGGTTCGCAGGCGTCCATCTCGACACTAGTCTCGCGGGCACCCGCGAACCGTTGCTAGTGGCTGACATTATTTATAGTTTCGAAACTCAAATGCAAGACAAATATTGCAATAATTACAGTGACAAGATATGCACAGTTCCAGACCGGTACAACGAACCAAATACACACTGTGGATTAAATCCTTTTATTCAAATCCTTCTTTACAGTAGTATTATAGTGGTGGCGAGATTCAACTTATGTCTCGACGCACGGCGGGAACACTGCTTTGGATTGATTGGAGGATGGATCCGCCGGTGGAGGAGGTAGGGAGTTGTCTTGGGGTACGCACCGCACCCTTGCGTCCGACAGAAGAGCTACCGCTCGGCTCCAGGGATAGGGATGCTACTTCTAACCCAGATGGAGCTCTGCTAGTCACCAAGACTAGCAGTCACTACTTAAGTCGACAATCAGCTGCCTCGGACCAAGACAGATACTCAAAGACGCTCCGCTATGGCCTCCTCGCGCTTATACACTCCCCGCCCCGCCCATCGGGCGCGAAAGTGCGTGAGTGGCCATAGCTGACCTTTCCCAGGCCCTTGGCCCCGCCCCTGCTTCGAGAAGCCCTGAGCGACTACCAAAAGTCAACCGATTATCGATCGATTATCTGCAAGGCTCTTCATTTCAAAGCAGTAAAGCAATGAATTATCAACATAACAACATATTGGAGGTAGGAGATAACTGATAAAATGTTAACAAATAACATTACAAATATCAAGTATCCTACAAATAACATTGTTATGGCATCAGCAAATATTATACAACAAATATCATACATCATCAAATATCATGGTACATGACATTCAAAGTTTACAAAACGATTCTCTCAGCGGAGTTATGGAGATTTCTTTGAGAAAACAATGTATTATATGGCAGGCTTGGAAGCCCGTAGCACGCGAGCCAAACGTTATCGCGCAAACCCAGTGCGATTTTCGTGTTCAGGGTCAGACTACCCCATGGAACATATTTTCAGCCAATTCGAGAGTTTGACCAAATTTCGGAAAATTCGTGGCCCATTGGGTGGTAGTCCATATAACAAGGAGAAGTCGTTGACTTTGCCGAGCAAATGCTGTTATCTGGCGCTTGTAACGTACATTTTTTGTCATGGGCATGTGTAATATATATGTCTAGAATATCATTGTCATTGTTGATGGCTTCTTTTTAGAAAGTTTCAAAAATGTGTATCACTCGCAACATGGCCACACCTAATTTTCCGAGGTTGGGCCGAAAACTCGATATAGCTAAAGCTAATCCGCGCCCTGATGCCAAGAGAGCCATCAAAATGAGGTGATATCAAAGTAGAAGTGTTTTATATAGACGGTAGAAAAAGCTCAACAAATTGCAAAAGCAGGGTGTCTCTCAGGATCCGAACCAACGTGTTCAGCTTATGAAGCGAGACATTTACCTCTCCGGCGATCAACTGCTGACAGTGCATTCACTTGTGGTGTATTTGAACCGGTTTTCGTCGAAAAACGGCCTTGTAACTCTGTTCAGAGAATCGTTCTGCAAATTTGGAATGCAGATTCGAGATCATCGTCCAAAAATACATCGGACCATATGTAACCCATTCTGAATGGCCACTTCGACCCGGGTTCTTCCCTTGTCAGAACACTGACCAATCCAGCAAGTGTAGCATTTACTAGCCGACTTCTACGGCGAGTGTGGGGAATCGGTTTGCAGCTGAAGCTAACGAATACGATGGTAATGATGAGCAGATCTTCGTTCACGCTCAACGGAACATCACTAAATGCTTCAACAATGTGTACCTAAGTCAAGAAGTCGAACGACTTATGGAAAGAAGTGAACAGGAAGAAGAAAGTGACTCGAGGAACTTTCAAGACCCCGAAGCAGTAGTGAAGAAGGCGAAAGGCATCCGGCTCCGCTCTCATCTCTTCGATTCCGCTTTCCTTCTTATGTGCAAACCTGTTAAGCGTTGGACGTTTATGCCTTTACATGATTAACGTGTCTCTAACATGCGCCCAAATCCATCATACGTACCCAAAACAGCGAATTCAAGAAAAATCTCCCTCCCCCCTCCCCTCCCATTAGATGTCACCATCATACAGATTCTCATTGTAACATCGCGCAATACTAACGATCAGGCTACAATACCTTGACTAGGATGCCATCCTTTTAGGTGCTTGTCATACCGAACTTTCAAGACATATTCCACTTTATTAGTAGACGAGGCTCACTTGGTCGTCATTAGGAGGAAGGCGTTAGGGAGAGATGTTTGGGCCATCTCTCTAGCGTGATGAAGGGTATGATGAACGCAGCCCACTGTCTTACCACCCGTGAAAATCGTGAGTGTGTACCCTTATGTCAGGATTTCGCACCGTGGCGTGTCGCAAGCTGAGCGATGCAGACGAATTGAGGGCGTCGTGCTGTTGGGTCCTTAAGCGATTGCAGGCCGACTGTGTATGGCGCCCCGGCTATCATGTATTTTTTCTAAGACCCAATCCTATCAGCGCGCATGGCTCGCACACACCGCGTCACACGCCACTCATCGCATTGCGAAATACTGAAACAATGGTACACATCCGACAATCCTGACGGTGGTGCGCCTCGGGTGTATTCCATCGGGACAGAAATTTAGTGCGCGACGTGATGGTGCGAGCTACGGACGGCACATTTACTGAGTCCTGAAGCGATTACACCTAGAAAGAGGCGTAGGGCACCGCCATCGCTTCAGGACCCATGTAATACTGCGCGAATAGCTCGTACCATACTGTTGCACATCAAACACCGCAAAGCGAATTTCCTCTCAATGGCATACACCCGTCTGCCTTTTAAGAAGCGCAGGATTCACCTTTGAAAGTGTTTTTTTTCTTTGAAAGTGTCGCAGCACTGTTACGTTAGTAAGTCTGACGACCGTATCTCTTTGTATAGCCAAGTTATTTCGGAAGTCCTGCTGACAGGAATCCGAGATGGTTTTTGGTTTTTTTTGTTTTTTCACTCCAGATGACTAAGAACTGGATTTTTATATTTCCTTTGTTTCAGAAAAAGAAGCAAGGCACTTTAATTGTGAGTTCTGACATTCTCGCTTTCTCAAAGCAGTGCATGCTCGAAGCGCATAAACGCATCCGCAGCAACCATTGTATAGTATACATTGGTTGGTCTCTTCCTTACTCCCATCTTCTAGCAAGCAAGGCAGCAGTTATAGTTATTTATATTCAACCACTAAGCTCCTTGCACAGCTGACCCATCACCTTTACCATCTCCTTCTTAGGCCGAAAATTATTATGAGTGAGATTATATTATAAGCGAGTTTAAACAGTGCGGATGCGTATCGTTGGGACAGATTTTGTTCTGCGGCGTGTGACACGATGATACGTGCTAGGGGAATGTGTAGTTGGATCCTTGACCGAGTACCCTGTTCTGCCGCTTATTTCATACAAAGGATGAGGTACTCGCTTAGGGACCCAACTACATGCACCCTTCTAGCTCCCGCACATCGCGTCGCAAGCTGCGATGCGAAACTTTGTCCTAACGATATACACCCATAGAATTAAAAAAGGCTATAGAGAAGTGGGAAAAGTACTACGAGCACTTTGCGTTTATGGCCACGCATCACTTCCCAGCCTTCTACAGCACAGGCGGAAGAAGGACAGATCCTGTTTCAGCCTTCAGTGGTATTCACTCCTTTTGCCTAAGCCATAATCAAGGAGGGAAGGGGGAGGAAGCCACTCTGTGAATGAGGCATTTCGAAAGCCCCCAGATGAAAGCAGGAAAAGGGGCAACCTCTCACGAGTAGGATTTTCTTACAATTAGGATTCCCGATTCAATGAGAACCATTTGCAGGGTTTCAAGTCTGCTGGGCCTGACGATCGAGCGTATACGATTATTGCCAAATCTCTACCGGTAAGTTCGAATTTCACACGCTTGCACTGTTGCTGAGCCGCATTACTGTGGTACAGAATATTCGCGTTGCGCGCGACGTGATGCATGCGAAATAGGGCCGTTAAATGTAATTGGCTCTCGATGCGACTTTCGTGTTCTGTGCTGAAGGGATGGGTCCACTTACAACAAAAAATCGCGTGCCCGCCCGCGGCGAGCGGCGCGGCGGGTGCGAGTGCCAGTGGCAGGGCATGGCGGCCTTCAAGCGAGGCAGTGTGGCATGGGTGGAGGAGGCAGGGTTGCATGGGTGCAGGAGACAGTGTGATATGGGTGGGAGTGCAGAGATGACACAGCCACGCTCGGCCGGGCTCCCAAGGGCAATCGATTCGGCAAGTCGCACTGGTGGCGCCGCGAGTGCGATGCCGCGAAGCGATTGTCTGTCGTATTTAGACCCACTCAGTCTAAAGTACGACACTACAGTCGCGGACCCACTAGCTCGCCCAGTCCATAGCTCGCACGCATCACGGATCACGCTCGACGCCGCGACGCCATTTACTGTGCCAAATGTCAAACGGGATGGTTGGTGATATTTACCTAAGTGATCACATTTCTTCAATGGCCCTAGGTCAGCACTTTTCCGTGAACTATTCTACTATTGTTGAAGGAGTGGCAATGAATAAGGTTGCGACAGAACTTTCCGACGAGGTCGCAACGATCGCGTCTGCCGCACCCAATACATCAGCAACCACGCCATTGTTTTGAACGCGTAGCCTCTTTCGCAGCGTCCCACCTTGAAGCATGAACGCACTTACTTGACGTTAGAGGTAATTTTGGTCGATTGTGAAATATGAAAGTAGAATGTCAAGTAGTGCAACTGTGAAGAGGAAATGGGATGGGGATTCTCTCCCATAGACATGGACGTGTTTTCGCAACCTCTGCTTCAATAGAGGGGTGATGCAGACCGTGAGGATCGTTGAACCAGCCAGCCATGAACGTTGTCCCACCTCTGCAGTGTGTACCATGATAAAGACCACTGGAAATACTGTACGAAATAATAAAAATTGCATTGCTTAGCCTGATGTCTGTGTGAAAAATTGATGTCGAAAACTGCGTCAATGCTTTTGAGCCCCCTGTATGTGAGAAACTCAAATTTCCATGCACGATTTCTTTTTTGTGAAACGTTCTGGCATGCAAGCTTCAGTGATCAATAGTGAACATCGGGTTTTTTCTCTTCACAACATCGAATACTACATATTTGCAGGAACTCGAGGTAGAGAAAAGGAGAAGCCTAGATACCCTGGATCCATTGAAAGCGGTGAGATATAAACATTTAGTTCGAATTATTTCGAACAACCGTTTATTTCCAGTCCAAATCCGATGTTGCTATTGAAAAAAGCAAAGCGGTGAGCATTCCCTTTTGATGGGTAACTTCCTATGCCTGAACACAAAATACTGCTTCCATTCTGCGACTCGACGGCTGCTCCAATGTACCATATATCATTAGAACAGAAAATATGCTTGCACGCCGCGCCGCGTTTTCCTATTGACGCAGGCCCCCTCTGTTTTTTTCTTTTTGCTTTTACCCATTCAACCCTTGATAGTGTGTGGTGGACAGGACACTTTAGAGGGCCTGTCGCGTCACGCCAGTTGGGTCCCCACGTGCGACAAGTGCCTAAAGGGGTCGTGCTCCGAGGAATGAGTTGCTCCGCTACCCATATACAGGGGGTGCCAAAAAATGAAGTAATTTGTCTCCTCCACTTTCACCCCACTTTAGTCAAACTACAGCAAATTCTATTGTGGTATTTTCATCCCCAGATTCAAGAGCAGACCTCACTCTATCACCATACTCCGTGGCAGCCTTCTGCACGAGCAGGAACGGGAGCGAGGAAAGAGTGAACAAGATGGGTCACCTCAATTGGGGCAAAGTCCGAAATTTCGTTGTCCTCGTTCAAAACCTTGCTGAGGTCCGTTCACTCTGGGTACCTAAGGGGATTCATACTAGGTGGTGTTCTTTAATATTCCGTTTTTCCCGGGATCCCAGCGCCCTCTGTTTCCAAGAGCCAAAACGTGCCCTTACCACTGAAACCCCTCCGGAGGCGGAATTTGGCATGAAAATGGTACTTCGGATCATAGGAGCCTTGTCCAAGCAGCAGGGGCTCTGTGACTTCCATTAACCAAAGAGCCAATCCTCACGAAGCTTCCCACAAAAGACCTACCACGGAGCCTGTCTTTACTGTTTTAACAGCACCTTGACACTGTGGGTACTCCGAAGCCCGACTGCGCCGAATGAAAGCTCCACATTTTTATGAAAGTAAAAGTAGTGAGTCTCAGCTTGTTCCTGTTTCTAGAGGAACATTTTGGGAATATTTTGCCCCAATACTTTTATTTTTTTCTTTTCCCTATGTTTTGTATAATTGGCAGATGTGAGTCGTGGGCAAAATTACTTTTTCTTGGCACCCTCTGTATTTATGTATGATTTGCCTAGTAGGGCGGAGGTGGCGTAGTGACAGCTGGCGCGCACCCCACTCTCATGGTGCTGGGATCAAATCCGTCATCAACGCCCGCCCAGGCCAACCAAGCCTTCCATCCATCCGCGGTCGGCAAATTGGTACCAGAATCGTCTGGAAGGATAAAAGCACTGACTTGCACACCGGCTGGCCACCGCAAGTCATTGTATAGGTGAGATCACATTCACCTACCATCAAGATTCTGATTGGAACTAGAATGTGAGGCGCATCCCAGAAAGGGATTGATTAACGCCAGAAACTTTATTCTTTAACTTTATTTGCCTAGTAAAGGCCGCATGTAAAGTTTCACGCGGAAATGCGAGAATCCGGCTGGGACACAGCTCCTCAAAGTGGCGGTCAAGGAGCGGGGCCTCGGAGTAACTTAACAACCCGTTGTCCGCCACGGTTGGAGACGGAGAGTGCGAACAGAGAACAACGTAACAGTCACACTTCTCGTCTTCGACTGCGGCGGACAACGTAGCGGACCTTTCTTCTGTGGTCCCGCCCCCCCCCCCCCCCTCCCCCTGCCGCCACTTTGAGGAGCTGTATTTTAGCCGCATGCTCACTTTTTCGCGTGAAACATTGCATGCGGCTCTTATTAAGCAGATACAACATAATTACATGGATAACAGGGGAACTTATTTTACCGTGCACGATTCTTTTAATCGCTTCCGTTGAGAACTGGCCACGTGCGAGTGGTCAGTCTCTGCGAACTCTGGCAAGCTAATGGGGGGGGGGGGGGGGGGGCCCAAACCTGGCCTATAGCCATAGAGAATAACGGATGTGTCCGCACCATCTCGGAGAATAACGGATGTGTCCGCACCATCTCGCTTGCCAAGAATCTCTGTTAAGAAGTAAGATCGTCAGAAAAGGGAGGCAGTTGTTCAGATTCTTGAGACCCGTTAGGTTGCCGTGGGGAGAG
This sequence comes from Trichostrongylus colubriformis, assembly GCA_963978905.1. Classification (NCBI taxonomy): domain Eukaryota; kingdom Metazoa; phylum Nematoda; class Chromadorea; order Rhabditida; family Trichostrongylidae; genus Trichostrongylus; species Trichostrongylus colubriformis. The sequence continues at coordinate 9,725,887 of OZ022260.1, forward strand.
CTCTGCCTTTTTACAACTCTTGCGAATCTAGTTGACTCGAATTCCATGTACGTGTATCTGTCATCAGTGAAGTGCCAATAGATGTCGCAAGTGGGTGGTGGTTTATTTCACTCTTACACCAGGCATGCATATCGCGGAACAAGATGTCCCGAAACTAATTTCGGCTCATATCGTAATTACAGGACATCTCTCGATCATCATATTTCAGGCTGAATCTCGGCCAACACAACCTTCACCTATAAGCGAGAGTCCCAAAGTAGTCAAGGTCAGACTATGTTTGTATACCTATCCTTGAAAGTAACTATACCAATTGGCCATTGTAGTCTGAAAACGAATCAGTACGGCAAAGAGTTGACCTGACACAACCCGAACCATATGATGAGGTTTCGGTGAGTCGTTTTTTATGAACACTTTGAAGACGGGAGCGTTTTCACTTTGCGGGCCACGGGACGAAGCCCGTGCTTCTGGAATGGCGAACAGTGGTCGGCAGTAGCCGACTTGCTTCACTGGTGCGATTTTGTCGCGTATATTTGAATTTCGGTATTAAATAGGCCTATGACTATTAAGCTGCGATACATAAAAATCAGAAGTGTTTATAAGAATTCATCAAAATTCCTTGATATCTTCCTCTCCCAAGATATGTACTGGAACCTTCACCAATCCTGTCATCAACGTGGACTCTGCCACGACTTCTACCTTCCTAGCATTTTTATCTGTTCATAACTGTAGTAAGAAATTACGAGAAAGGTGCCAAGTGTAGAATGCTGAAATCTCAAAAAAGACATTACCAATAAACGCGAATTCCATTTATTCGGCTAACCTCCAGCTTCTAGTACTGTACGAAATCGTCTCACAAGACAGAATGGCTGTCGGACAATATTGACCGACTTTCTTGTCAATGCGGATGGATTTCAGACTTTTGAAATTCCCTGGAGTTCTATTTTTTCTTCCTTCACGATTTTTTCTTTAGTATTCTCCTGATCGACATGAACAGCCTTCTCAATCCTTTCTGCTTCGATCGGGTCAACTTCTAGCTGTGCCACGATGCATGCTAGTTTCGTTTTTTTTTTCTGATGAAACCTTGACTGTTGGCTGAGCCTGGTACTATCAGGTTGTCCGGAAAGTTCTTGCCGTTTTTGCAATTTCAAATTCGAAGGATCATAACTCGGCTCAGAGTGCATCTTTTCTCACAGAATAACACCATTCGATTCGCTACACTCTTGGCAACATAACGCATACCTGAATATCTCTATTTGATAAAGGGCTGATGATATATTGCGCGAAATGAAGAAACTCGATTCCAAATCGCCATTCTTTCTCAACACACTGCTACTGAAGGAGCTGTGCAGATGTTTGGGAAAGTGGGGCTTAGTTAGCGCTAAATCTGCTGAATGCGATGGACGAGTGAGGGCTTTAACCTGCAACTGCCTCAATTAGTGGAAGACGATTTGTGGAAAATGTGCTTGCGCCTTGCTGCTCCGAGGGGTAGCGCGGCACCAATTTTTGGGTTTTTTTTTCAAGTCGAGGCTACTTGAGGTGGTCGAGTTTGTTTGTTTGTTGAGCCAATACTTGTTGATATCCCCTGCAAGTATGGACGCTCATCGCTTTCTGCCGTTTTAGTTAAAGTGATTTGATCAATTGAAAATTCAAGCAACTCGTTCTCATTTCTGCACTTCTGGACCAGGGACAAAGTGTTCCATCCAATGCTTCACCCCTTCCTTTTACAGTATTCACATTTGTGATCACCTTCGCTGGGACTCGGCTGAACAAGAACTCGTGAAGTGAAGTCATCCATAAAGTGCCATTTTTGCAGTACTTAAAATTTCCCTAATAATTCGCAAACCTCGTGGCATGCCAAGAAGCATATATACAGAAAAAGCAACTTTTTGTCTATCTAAGGAGCACAAAACGTGATTTAATTCATGTTGACGCGCTTTGATATTTGAATTTGTCTTGTGAATGCGCAAAAACGCTGAGAACTCTCCGGACAACCTAATAGTAAGAATTCAGTCAATGCAGCAATGCGGTCAAGTTTAGAGTTTAGAGTTCGCGATTGTTAAAGAACGGAACTTCCGAGTCTGTGAATCCTTTTGTAATCCTTTGTTTACACATGGATTTGAAGGCACATTAACCCATTCGTGCCCATGACAGTCACCGGTGACTGTCAGACGTTTCATGGACCTCCTGCTAACACTCTTCGACATTAAGGAAAGGTTCTTGGGTCAAACAACTGCCTGCACTCTCCTGCTCTTATGAAAGCCATGGGCCGGAGGAAGGGGGCCCGTTCCCTTATAAAGACCCCCAAAAAGCAAAAAAAAATAGTTTGCACTGAAACTTTGCTCAGGGTGGTTATTTGGGGTCTGATCACGAATATGACATTCGTTTTTGGCGTTTTTCCCCCTAAAGTTAGGTTTAGTCCGAAACCTGGGCGAGAATAGCGCCAGATGGCGAGCACAGTGGGGTGGCCCCTCCACAACATTAGCACCTGGTGGACCTTGGGCCCAGATATACGTGAACAGCTCACCTAGTTGGGCTCTGAAATCAGTAGTCAATAAATCTGAACTTACGGGAGCATTGACTGCCCTACATCCATTTCGTGTGAGACTCGTGGACACTTTATCTTATGCAACTTCCTGAACAATGGGCAAATTCGAGCCAATCAATCACTGTCAACAAATATTTACCTCTTCTGTTATTATACCCAGAAAAGTTACCTTTCCATGGTTTTTTTTTCTGAAGCTTTTTCTCTTCAGTCACATACCCGAGTTCCAGAGTCATTCTTACCTCGATTTGGTTGCAGATTACGACGACGTCACCACACAGTCGAGGGAATTTAACGTCGGACAGTGCGAATGTGAAGGTAAGGCACTGTTTTGTTTAGAGTTCACGATTCAAGCGTATCATTCATCTAATCGAAACGCACATATCCTTTCTGCCCGAATCGTGCAATCGCATTAATCACTTAAAGGAATCGTCCACGGAAAATGAGTTTTTGTGTTACCCATGTATTTATGTTATATTTGCCTAATGTTGGCCTCATGCAAAATTTCACGCGAAAAAACGTGAATCTGGCTGAGATACAGCACCACAAAGTGCGGTTCCAGTGGGCGGGGCCTCCGTGTAAAAGCCTCATACCGCGTCCGCCGTGGTCGGAGACGCATTGTAGGAACAGAAGGTTACGTAAACAGTCCTACTCTCCGTTCCCAACGGCGGCGGAAGACGGGGCGAGGCTTTTACAAGGAGGCCCCGCCCACTGGGACCGCACTTTGTGGTGCTGTATCTCAGCCAGATTCACATTTTTTCGCGTGAAATTTTGCATGAGGCCAACATTAGGCAAATACAACATAAACATATGGGTAACACAAAAACTCATTTTCCGTGGACGATTCCTTTAACGATATGTATCTTTCCCCTTCCCCCCTGAATCGCGCGATCGCCTGAATCGCGGACTCTGAACAATGCCTTAGGTCGTATGTATCTGTAATAGGTGTGAAGCGTGCTAGTAATATCAGGAGGGTGTCGTACGCGGATCTTTTTGGGAGGAGTGAATTTCTAGTTTTTTTTTTTTCCAAGTCAATGAAAAAATTGCAGGTACAGTCCATTTCGGAGCGCCATATAGGGCGTGATCTACGGACTTGGGTGAGAGTGTATTAAACTCTCTCACTCCGCTACACACTATCACTTTTGCCACGCACCCTCACTCTCGCCACTCAGCAATGTCCGTAGGGCACGCCCTATCAGGCGCTCCGAAATGGGTTTAGATAGTGAGTCAATGGTCAATGAGAAGTAAAAATTGATGAGCTATTTTTCGAAGGATACTACTCAAAACCCTAATGTAAAAAGAAATGTCCTCTTGAGGACTGTACCCCTGTCCGCGATTACATTCCCCGAAAAGAATCTGGGACACGCACCGCGCGCCTGCATGCTTTTACGACCAGCGCTACTTGAAATTGAATGAAACTATAGCATAGTACGTACAGGCTTATTTACTCAATTTCTGCCATGCACTGGGACCTTCTATCGATTGAAGTCAATGTTTGGAATGCAGCATTCTTGCGCAAAACTGTGAGATCGGAAAACTTCTAGGAATGGGCTAGAGTGGAGTCTAAAGGGCGGTTACAAAGCTGATAAAAAATCATAAGTGGAAATAGTGCCTCGTTCAATTCATTATGCTGTAAAAACGTCGTCCAAATGTAGAAATCGAGCACGCGTTCGCGCGAAGCGGTTTATCAGTGAAAAGTGAAGTGAGCATAGGTGCAGCACATTGTTGAGCGCAATGAGCAATAACTTACCCACCATGGTTGTCTTTTCAACCCGTTTATCCTTTGTAGAGTCAACGTACACAAGTCAGTACACAAGGCGATGTCGAGGATGAAACTCTGGTTCGTACTACATAGCTGTTTCGATTTTTCTGTTTATTTTGTTTCGTCTTCGTTGATAGCAGTCGCGATGACGATAGCATATTCATTTTAGGATATAACGAAACGACGCGAATTTGTGGACACACCATTCGTATGCCTTTTTTTCCGTAAATGTTCTCTTTTCTTGTACTGATTTCCTTGAGAGCTGAGAGACCTTCAGAGATTTTTGTCTGAGTACATTGGGCAAATCAGATCGGGAACAGTACTTACATCAGGCGGGGTGGAGATTACAAAGTTATGGCTGAGAACTGCTCCTGAAAGGTGTGTGCCATTAGAACAGAAAATCCGCGTTGCACAGTGCAATGCGATGCGTGTGAAGTAGTGACGCCGTTTGCAGTTAGGTCCTGGAGCGAGTACAGTGTCCCATTCCTTATTTTCTGTCCTAACAACACATACCGTTCCTAGATAATATGATAATGGAACCAGGATACAGTTCAAGTCAGGAATCCGCAAAAGTAGAGGGATCGTTACTGGCGTGAGCTTGGAGGCGGACATGCTGTGCACTGGCAGTAGCAAGGCTATAGGTTTCCGGGGGTAAATGATTGGCTGAGAGAAACTGTGCACATTGAAAATGGAGGGTTTGGGATTTGTGTCAAAACACTCGAAGTGGCCGAGGTCACGCGAGAAGACAAGAGCGCGACCCTAAAGCGCGTAGTCAACCTACGATGGACTAGCAGCTATTCTTCCGGTGCGGTGACCTAGTTCGAGTGTCGTGACGCACACCCAAAGATCGGAGCCATGGGTGTGCGATCGAAGGCAAAACGTAGTTCTAAGGGAAACCCACACGATCAGTGTGACAAGGCAGTATATAAAATACCGACAGTTATAGTTCTATTAGTATTGCATTTGCGCCTGGATTGCACATGTCTCCATTTTTTCGATGCTTACCATACCCAGAACAAAATAATTTCCCAAAACTTCGTATGTACATGGATCTATTACGAAATAATAATTTTTGTTTTTGTTAAGGGCAGCGCTGCAAGAGTGGATTCTGATGACAAGGTTTGATTTTTTGAACTGTCCCTATGTTTCATCAGCATCAGTAGCTGGGTACCCTACGAAGAAATCCTGAATTTCCTTCCATAATCAGTCTTGATTATCCTGGCTCGCGGAAAACATTTAAGGTATAAGTGTACCCCCCCCCCTACAATTTCTCAAGATTCCCCCCTCTCCCCAAATTGTCATGACGATGCCACGTGCCACTCTCCCCAAACCCCTTCCATTGCTTACGTTGTTGGTATGCTAAAGCTATGTCCTAGAAAACGGAAAAAGAATTGCAAACGATGATCCTCGTACCTTTGCCTAAAACGAAGTTTGACTATCGATTGACAGTTTTCTTCACATATCGGTTTTTTAATTTGAATCGGATGGCTTACAGCCCAGTTCCCGAAGACTGGCAGGGCGTGGCCTGCGGAGTTGGGTGAGAGTGTGTGGCGGGGTGAGAGAGATCGATACAAGTCCGTAGGCCTCGCCCTGCCAGCCGTCGGGAAATGGACTGTATATGCATTAAAAATCACTAAAGAGTAGCATATCGTTGGATGTTCCTCGGGTCGGTTTCTTTCCACATACTATTCACGATACTTTTTTCTAACGCCTTTAAATACGACCCTTACAGGAGTATGCTTCAACCCTCATTTCTCTCTTGTCACAAACACTGTAGCCCCTACCATGGATTTTCTTTCCTACGCATGGTGGAAGAGAGAATGCGTATCAACGAACCCGCTCATTATACGTTACGTGGTATAGAGGCAGTGGCGTGGGGGCGGTGGTGGGGCGTATGTCGTTTGGCGCGGCCTTTTGTAGCCAGTGGGGCCCATGGGCCCATGCTGCCACCTTAAAGACAGCATTAGGAGTAATGCGGTAATGGAGAAATCCCTAGAAGAAGTCACTCACATGGTAGTCCAGGGCCTGGGAAGGCTCTCTGTGGCGAAATCCCGGTGAAAAAGCGCCCCTCCGAGCTGTAGAAACGTCGCAAAACGCCGCAACCGCTTGTCTGTTCCGCTTCTTTGATTTGTTGACCCCGCCTCCCGATGACGTAATTCCCGATTGACTGGGATGGGAGCGGCCAAGGAGATGCGGCAGGATCGAAGGTTTTGCGGCGCGCTTCCGGAGTTTTAGCTTGAAGCTCACTCCAAAAAGTAGATGCTGTCGTATCTCCAAACATTCCCTTGTGTTTACTTGGCAACATGCCAATGAAAAACTAGATCAGATTACCGCCTCTTGACGGGAAGGTCGTCCGCGCCCAAGACAAACGGTGGGTAGGGGATCCTATTTCCCGCGCTTTTGACCATTTCCACCCATTTTTCTCCACTGTCCTGTCACCAGGCATTTCGACATTCACATGCACTACTTCTTTAACTTTTCGTCCGACTTTCCCCTAATGCTGCCTTTAACGCCGACGATCCGATGCATATTTTAAGACGGATAATCAACCTCATCACTGAACCCTCGGATGTTTGTAGTTGATAATCCTCCTGTGGTGGCGTATAGAACCTTTAAATCAGTACGAGGAGCCATCACAGGCTCTCGATTCCCACTCACCAAATCATCAACGCTCGGGTGCGTGGAATCAGATGGAACAGTCGGTGTGGGTGATCGATTCCCTGAAACCTATCCTACGAAAAGGAGAAGGCACCGTTTTTGGTGGTCAACGATTTAAATACTTTTGGTAGAGCGACCTGGAAATACGGGGTCGACTCCTGTTTATTCAAGGACAGTGGTTGGCGAAATGTGAGCAATGGGGCAACCTTGAAGTAACTTATCTGAAAACTGAGGGTCTAAGCCGACTATTGTGGCGAAATCCCGGGTAAAAGTAGTGCCGCCGGGCTTCGGGACAGGCAACTAGCAGGCTCCGCCTTCTATTATGAGTCCGCCTCATAGGATGGAGTTTGCCGAAGAATGACTGAGGTGTAGAGTAATGGGAATATAGTGAAGTGATACCTATCATATCGTATTATTGTCTCATCGATCGAAATTACGTGGTGCTTGACGTGTCGACTTATCGAGGTAAAATTGTCTTCCGGTTCGTATCGAAGATTGGGGTGAATGATACAACTGGATTACCCCTATCACTGCCTTTGAGAGCGGGAAAGAATAGATGCGAGGTCACTGGCAATAGAGGCATACGAAGGTAGCATACGTAAGAGTGTCGTCACTATAGTAAACCGGATCATTGATCTTCTTTTCGCTCTTTACGCATTCCATGCAAGGCATAATACTTCACAGCAAACCCGCTCAGTATACGTTGCGTGGTCTAGTGACGGCAGGGTCCTTTGGTGCCTGTCGATGGTTCTGAAAGGTGTCTTTCTTTCAACTCGTAGGTTCGAGGTGGACGGTAGAAGTTCCGTGACTACCGTTCCATGCTTGAAGAGGATGCCTTTTGAGTGGTGCTGAACTGTGGAGGAAGGGGTCATCGTGAATAGTTTTCAAAAAAAAAATTAATGTCGAATAGTTTTTAAAAAAATTTATGCAAGGCGTAGCCCGGGCCGGAGTACCCATGAATCCTTCTGGCGGTGTCTCCCATCTCCAGGATGAGGGAATGTGGCCAACAAAACCTGGGACATGTATGCTGCCTGCTTTCAAGGAATGGCAACAAAACTGTGTGGTCGGTGATTTGACTGGGTAAGGCGGTCGGATGACGTTAGCGTTAACAGCAACTAATGATCTTTAAGGTTCCTTTACTCCGGGCGATAACATTGATGGCCGTCTCAAGCGAATGAACTAAGAAAACATACTTGCATGTGCTTGACCCCCTAACCTCAAAGGGAAAATGTGTTCCATCGTTACCAATATATTTACGTTGTATCTGCCTTATAAGGGCCGCATGTAAAGTTTCACGCGAAAGAGTGCGGATTCGGCTGAAATATAGCTCTCCACTTTCTCGGCCGGGTAGGCGGGGCCTCTTAGTGGAAGCCCCGTCCTGTCGTCCGCCGCGATTGGGAATGGAGATTCGGACTTCTACAATGCGCCTCCAGCCGTGGCGGACGACGGGGTGGATACTCGCTTGGAAGCCCCCCCCCCCACCCGGCCAAGACTTTGTGGTGCAGTATCTTAACCGGATTCACATTTTTCGCACGAAATTTTGCATGCGGCCCAAATTAGACAATTAATAGTGTCCAGGGCGAACCACCGATAACCCCAAATCAGTGTCAGTCAATAGAATCCCCAGTGGTTCACTCGCGTGTCCCCTAACGGCATGCATGAGTTACGCCACCAGTGGTTTCTCAAACTGAATGGTCTCCTTTATAGTGGAAGGCCAGGGCGTAGAGTTGAAGCCGTCGGACAGCCTCTGAGTAAATGTTTTCGAAGAAAAGCTCCGCTGAATTAATACTGTTATAGGTGGAGTCATTAATGACGACTGCAAGGCGCAGATCTGAGACACGAATATGAAAATTTGACATGAAATACTTTGCGAATGGAAGAGTTCTACTTCAAACAAGCCCACTTTCAATAAACAATGTAATTAATTGTTGTTTTGAAACTGACAACTGAGCCAATAAGGAATTTCGAGGGCAACTGCTACAAACAATAAATATCAAAAACATAGACTCCAATGCGAGTTTGGTATTCCTGTGTAGAATGAACTGATCTGAATAGATCGGAATGGGTGGGACGCGAAAGCACCTGAGACCTCAATGTGGGCGGGGTCCCGTTGATATGGGCGCTGGTTGGAGAGTTGAGGCATCTACGAAAACATCTCTCTGTACTATACTGTGATTACGATTAGAATCGAAGTCATTAAGCTTTTAAGAGCTAATCATAGCACGAGGATCAGAAAGCGCTGAAAAATATGCACATGGGTTATGGAACTTTCTGTGAGTTTCTGGGGAATTTTGAGGGGAAAATAATTGAGAGATTGGCTACTACACGCGTTGATGAGGTGAAGCAAAAGGGGCTCGACCTTTTAAAAATATACCGCTCGAGCAAAAATGATAGGGAGAATCGAGCCAGCCAAGAAAAGTGCTCCAACAGATTATCGCATATGGAAAAACAGCTTCGAATATTGTAACTCCAAAATAGGTAGCGCGTCTATTGCTATCATTGCAATCGATGACTTATAGAATTCCTGAAATTCCCGGAACTGGGAATCGCAAGTATACCCTTTGTTTCATTGTTGTTTATTGTTAACAGCGTTCATACATTATCTCATTTATTAACAATAATGCCTTGGTAGTGTTCATTATCACAAAACAAATCAATAACCAGCTCTGTTCCAAATTCGAGAAGACACATCACACATCACATGAAGAAAAAAGTGAAAACAAACAGCTCGTATGAAAAAGGTCTCGAAAACCAATCAATACTTGTACCATAAATGTTGAGCAATACCGTTTCGATCACGGCTAATCACAATCGTGAAAAGGTCTATATATACTCTAAACAGAACGAGGAAAACATACCCAGGACAAGGCAAAATATGCATCAAGGACCTTGGTTGAACCGCATATTATGCTATCAAGTGAAACAACATATTTGATATAATAATTAATATAAAGGCAATCTGGAAGAAGTGATCTCCAGCACAGAGGTACTGTTTTATGGAATCTCTTGCTATAACGATACATCGCAGTAAAAGAACTTCTAAATAACATCAGCAATGGGTCTCTTTACCTCACCGCTTTCTCCTCAGATAGGCTTCTCTGCCTGCCACAAAACTCACTTCACAGTCTATGGAGCAGCTTCATGGAAAGGTGAATTGAGATCGACAGCTTCACGATATGCATTTTTCCCAGCCGTCATTTGTGAACATCCCGTCAGGTCTGTCTGTTAGGTGTGTCAACTCAATTCCTCCATGATGGAGACTACTACAGGTGGCATCTCTTCAAGAATCTGAAACAAATACATTATTCCTGATAAAAAAGAGTAAGCAGAAACTTCCTTTCACTCAAATATGGATCGTTTGCCACATTCACAATCGCGTCCGTAGCAAGTAAAAATTGAGCGTGCGGTCGCGGAACGGCTACTCGTTATGAACACTCGGCTTTCTCAGACACGTTTTATTATTAATTATTGCAGACATAATTCCATGCGTGGCACCACATTCGAGATAACTACGCTCAGGCGCTGTCATGTGAATTAGAAATAGTAACAACCCAAGCAAAAACGTATTCGACACCTGAAAGTCATCAACGGGACCATTAACGCTCAAGCAATAATTGCCCAAAATAGTAAAATAAAAATAAATACCTTCAAATAATGATAGCCCGAAATAATAATGTGATTTGCTTATTAACTCACTTTGATGAGGTTATCCACACCTAGGAGATATCCATCTTCGGAATTACCCGGAACCCATGGTGTTCGATGATCAAGACGCCTCGTCGGATCTACAGGTGACGATTTTGCAAAGTCGATCATCCAACAGTTCACTTTTTCGTTATCGTGAACAATCAACAGAGAACTTCCCACCACCTGGAATCAATTGAAATCTGCTCAACAGTGGAACGCACATCAAGTAACCCCATGTGGTCTGCGCGCGTCACCATCTAACGCATGCTGTCCGCAGGGGGTTGTCCAATTGACATTTTTCAATTTCAAAATCACAATACGTATTAAATCGCAAGAACGAATACGTTGACTAACAAAATAGCTATTACATCATTGATTAATGATGACAAAAAAGGCTAGGGATGCGGCAATGAATGCATTCCAAGGACTAAAATGAATTAGCATACCTCATGAGTAGCGAAGAAATGACTCCTTTCGATGGCCGATCTCATTGCCTTCAATCGTGCCAGCAATATGCTCCGCACTCTTTCACGATCGGTACCAAAGAAGTCTATCAAAGCATTTGTTACATCGTCGTAAGTCCGAACCTTTTTGAAGTTCTTTTGCAAAGAACCGCCTGGCATCTGAAAGAGCTATTAGATGGGTATGGAACGAGTAGAACCGACAACTAGAAATTTGAAATAATTTCCCGAGAAAAGATTAAGATATCGATGGTTTCGAAGAAGACTCCTCTACAGCAAAAGATGAGGATATCAATCGTTTCGAGGAATATTCCTCTACAACATAATTTCAAAAAATTCAAGAGCACTTGAAGCAATTTCCTCCTCAATTGGCCCTGATCAATGGTAAGGGCGTAAATAAAAGATGAATAGAGCAATTAAGCTAGAATACGTGCATAACTATTGCCCGGTGATTCCCTTCAAATGCTTGCTTCTGAGTCCAAGATCACACTCCGCGACCTAGCCGCACGACCCAAGCGTGACTAGCAGCGGCAGCAACCGCAGATTGTGACTGCCACTCAATGTAGAAAATCAACTACAGAACCATCAGAAACGCTTTCGTACGACAATAATTCAAAAACCACGGGCTAACCTTTGCGGCTTCGATTCGAAATCCTAATTCAGCGGAACTGCTTTCTCGCTCCCGAAACTGCATATAACGAAGTTTTGTGATTTCACCACATGCTCGTTCCTCGGGCGTCGGCTCATCGGGATCAATGGCTGTCATTTTTTCATACAAGTCTTTCCTCCGTTTCGTGTTTGACACTTCGGATTCCAAGAAGGTTCTGTAAATTATAGGAGGTAATGAAGCAAAGATAGAATTTCATGAAAGATACAAGAGAAAGAAAGAAAGAAAGAAAGAAAGAAACTGAATCAAATCGCTAGCCGCTCACCTTGTACCAATTTTGATATCCATGATACTTGTTTTTGATGGATCAGCAAACTGTTGTAATAGATCTTCGATTTCGATGAAGCCTTAAGATGCAACATATGAGCTGACTGGGAAAAAGCAACAAAATAATGATTTCTGGGAATTCCACTAGTTGGGCGCTGACTGTCCTCAAATCGTGGGCAATTAGTTATGAGATGCACTCAACAGCACACGCCGCGCAACCGCACGCTCTGCTTTTATGTTTTCAGGTGCTTAACATTCGATTGCAGTTCTCTGGGATTAATAGAAGATACCATGGAGATTCTTTTACTCTTATCTCCATTCCCATCAAGACAGGAGGTTTATTAATGAGAACAATCACGCTGGATTATTTGTCATATCAATCGCTTCGAGTAAAACTCTGCAGAATTTTTCATCGCTTCACAACGCACGACAGCTTATGTCAATTAACCTTTTTAAAAACTCCAGAGGCCCAGCGTAGCGATAGCGACCTCCTGCTGACGTCAACTTAGAACACTTTCCTTCCTCGAGAAACATTGATTACTATCTCTTAAGTGGTTTGTTACATCATAACACCTTTAAATAATGCGTGTAAACGGAACCTATAAAAACTCACATTCATCATTTTTCTGCAACTGCCTGAAATAGCGTGGAGCGAAACCGTTCAAGGCCGGGTCCTTTGAGATCATCTCATATGCCCTTGCTTCCATGCAATTACCAGTTTGTTTCTTATACAAAGTGCAGGTGGATGCAGGGACAATACTGCCTGAACAGCAAATGATAAGCATATTCAGCTATTGCCCTCAAAAGCCTGTTCACACTTTAGTCAATAGATAAGACAGCGGTTGATATTTCAAAACTAAAATGCCACCACCCAATAAAATAACCACCGAGAGTCAGTCCTTTTTTAAGATTTCATAAAGAATATAGAAATAAAAATAAAGTAAACTGCTACTCGGCATCTTTCTGTTCCCTTGAAGTTTATAACCAACCACTTACAAAAATAGATAAACATCGATAAAAGAGATGGGATGTTCACAGGACACGTACATGCCTACCAGAAAAGGTTCCCTGAAGTGTATGAGATGGCATTAAGGAATCGTTAAGATCACTAAGTGCGTTTTTGGGCACCTACGTAAGCAGGGGGGGGGGCTGAAAACGCGGAAATCAGCGTTCTCAAAAAAAGTGACGAGCGTAAAAATGTCCATTGCAAATTTTTTGCAAGATAATTCTTCATTACCATCGAAAAGAAGAGAGAAGGCGGAAATTTGAAGAAAAATATTCGAGAAATGAATTTGTAAACAAACAAGGTCCAAAACGAACAAGCACATATTACAGTTACGGTGGCCACTAATGTGTGCACAGCACTCTTCGACAAATTTTAAAATTTTTTTGAAAGAGTTTTTGTTTTCTTTTTAATGCAAAAAGATCTAGCAAGCAATATTTGTTTACCTTCATGTCCAGACAGCTGTACCCATTTTTTCAAACGTTCCTTAAGCCAAACGTCTATCGGAAGGGCGGTAATGGCCATTGTTTCCACAGAGACCTGGAAAAGTGAAAGTAATTCTGGTGAGTAATCAATAAAGCGAAAACTGAAAGATAATGCTACAACTGCTTGCGAGCGTTCGTAGCAGTTAATGGCTGTCGGAGCCACAGCCTTATCGATTGCTTTTGTCATTGAATAAGGAATTGAGCTAACGACTCGCATTTCATTAGTGCATGAGAAAAATGTCTTACTGATGGACCCCGAGTAGATTAGCATAAGACTAATTTGTTGTGCAGTTCTTACTTTATTACATACTTGCCACTTATTTTTTATTTTACTTTATTTATTTTTATTTAAATATGATTCTAAGTAGGACATGTAATATTTGGAGTGTTCGTACGTTCGCATATGCGCGCGTTCTTCACGTGGTAGAAATTTGAAATTTAAAACCTCGCAGGTATTTCAGCATTACGGAATCCACGACAACGGTTAGGTTACCTACATACTTTGCAGCGTTGTCGGCGACGCGCTCTATTTGCGACATATGACCCAGTCGCGTGCCCTTTTTTTTTTCATCGGACATTCCAAAGCACTGCCACCAGAATAGAAAATAATCACTCATCAAGCTTATAGATTCTTAAGTTCTGCCACAGCAGATAAGTAAGTTTGAGAAAGGAAAGAAAGAAATTGAAGAGAAAGAGAGAGAAACGTAAGCTGTACGATCATGGAATGAAACATGAACGGGTCAAATACTATAATTGAAGCGTGACGCAACAGGCATCGTCGACAACGCAGCAAAGTATGAACGGATTTCCTCATGCACAACTAAATAACAGATAGGATAAAATATCACAAAATTTCCTCACATTCCAGTTTTCCTCGATTTTAGTCTTAAAACTATCCTAAACCCTAGGAACTTCACATCAAAGTACTCTATTACGCTGATGTCGTTCGTGCAAAGCTCAAAAACCAAATTGCACGTGCGTGTGCCGAGAATCTTAACTTGATAACATTGTTTACGAAGCAGTTTATTGTCGTTTTTTGCCGCATAATCACTGTAATCGTTAAATTTATGTTAAGCATTGCTGATGGTCTGGGCTGCAATGTGGCAGAGACAATAGGTCCACTCTCTCCAACAGCAGACCACGTTAGTTCCAACGGTCTACGGACATGTCGAAACTCCGTCAGCTCATTCATTTCGTCGGACTCGGACCGAAACTACCACTATTTTTCCTCCGCCTGCCCCATCATTTCACCTCTTGTCGTCTGCGTGGAGATGCAAAGCAAAGGGTTTAATCGCACCCTACCGTCACTACCAACCACGCTCGCATATGCTCCGCAAGCTTTCGCACCTAAAGGTTGATATCCATGCGCTTTTTCAATTAAAAAGATCAAGCTTACAATATCATATGGTGTGTCTATTAAAATAGACGGCGACCTAGCCAGCACTGCTCGGGGTAAGGAGAAAATGAGAACTAGGAAGACGTGACTTTTGAAAACAAATTTTCCAGTTCAAAGAAAGCGGATGTGCGGCGAAGCACGTATCGATGAGGCGCTAGTGATACCGGGATTGCGCAAAGGGGAAGGAGTTATGAGGGAGTTTTCGAGTTCTTACTTTCTCTACTGTAACACTACTGAGCACCTCTATTCTTACGTTCCGAGATTATTCCACAATCTGCCGTGTTCCCTCCTGGTGTCTTTAAAGACAGTGATAGGGGTAATGGGTGATTAGGAATATCTAAAGGATTCATTCTCTCAAAAACTAGTGGTCTAGGAAGCCTATCTGTGCCAAAATCCTCCGCTAAAGGTGCGTCTCTGAGGTGTGGCAGAAGCGGCTTTTTTAGCACCAGCCGATTTCTTGGCTCGGTCCGCCCTCTAGCGAAGAGCATCTTTGATTGGCTGGGGTGGGTGGGGCCAAGGACTGGGGCAGGGTGGGAGCGATCGCGGCGCGCTCTCGTAAATAGGAAAGTCGCAGATCCCTTACTAAACAGCTGACCAACTTTTCTAGTGTTTTTGATTTCTGATGGTACCCGTAGAGTTTGCGAGTTTTTTTTCTGTACTTTCTTTTCTTATTCTCTATTTCTAACCTGTTGTCTTCGCTCGCCTGCAGCTAGCGATGGGATGCCTTTTGATTTCTTGCAATGTTTCCACGCTGTTTTAGCCCATTGACTACTTGGTTACATGCCAATGAAAGAGTCGTTCAGGCTACCCACCTCTCGACGGAATGGTAGTCCACGTCGAGGAACAATAGTAGCTCCAAATTTGCCCTACCACTGCTTTTAATTAAGCTCTGACATCGCTGCGAACCAGGGCGCCACATATGTTGAAAAATATCCTATTTATAGCTATAATTCCGGTCCTGCACAATAAACGGTAGCTGATGAGCATTGTGTTATGCTTTCAAACACATTAATGATTCCACGAACAGTGCAGGAACCGTGTCATTAAATAAACGGCAAATGAGAACTGAACACTTAGCACAGAGAAAACATAGCGTTAGTCATTTGCCGGCGATTGGCTTTCCTGTCAATTTAGCTTGAAAGTGCACTTTAGGATAAATTGGGTGATTGCCATGTGCACCGTATCGAATGGCGCATTTATGTGAAACAGATGCGTTGCAGTTAAACCATAGCATTCACCGATCGATAATGGCAAAGCCCATGCGTTGAAAAGCTTGGAACGTTCCCTAATATTTCCAAGTGGTTAGGAAAATCGACTAAAAGAATTTTCAGTTGTAGCATATCACCCATTTGACACAGATCACAGCAAAAAGACACAAAAGGAGATTTGGAGAAAATTTTTCAAACTGAGTGATGACGAGAATTACTGCGAGGAAAACAAGTGCATGGCGCATACCGAAAAATCGATTTAGTGCAGTAAGTTAGAAATTATCGATTCTTCAGTGAAAAAAAAATTTTGTAGGCTAGATCGAGCAGTCGAAGTGAGTTTTACGTGGTGGAGAACAAATACGGGACCTGCTATGCATATTTTTCGTATCCTATTTGAATAGCGACTGCAGCTGGAGTAAATAAACAGTTCGCCAGCAAAACAATAAATATTGATCGATTCACGTGCTTGTAATAATACCGATCAACTGAGAAAGGTATTGGATTGCTGATGCGATTAGGCAAATGTACGATGGGGACTCACATATTCGAATGAATGACGATAGTAACCGAGAACATGACGACGACGTAGTCGTTGAATGTCAGAAGTGTCCAGGACGCCTTGGAGCAGAGATGATGGCGGTGGCTCACACAGCAGTGATCGGGACATCCTCACTGGGGGTATTCTTGGAATAGGGTACGGTAGTGAATTGGTGATCACAGATGTTCACACACCTATGGCAGCTTGATAACAGCACAGAGTGATGGTGTGAAGCAGCGGTTGGCCGTTCGAGTGGTTGAAGCACCGCCTCTTTTGTGAACGTAGAGTGGCGCTGACGCAACAGGGGGAGGGGACAAAGGAAACAGTCGGTCGCTGCACGTGGGACACGAGGAGATATCATCTGTTTGCCTACTATCAAATCCGGTCCTCGAAAATCTCTCTCGGATTAACCCGTGGAAAATCCGATTACTTTCCGGGGGATAACCTGAAACCAACTCGGAGGTTACAGATTTGTATTCAGGTATTACCTATTAATACCAAAAAATTGTTGGAATTAAGAGAATTATCATCTACCCTCTCTCTTGGATTACCGTTTACGGAAATTCTGCGGTACATGTACATTTGAAAAGAGGTAACTCACTGACTGGAAGCGCAATCTCTGCGCAAACAGCTAGGGGTACGGTCCACCACCTACCTACAAGAAATCGTCTGAAACGACCTGTGCCATCCATCAAGAGGTAAATTTGAATGGAAATATTATGCAGATGTCGGGTATAAAGGGAAGGACTGGTTTCGAAAATTTGAAGGCAAACCCTAATTTTGACCGCAAGCAGTATAACTTCCTACGAACCTCCATAGCCATACACTCCTTTCTCTTCCGACTTCTGACAAGGGAGGTCTTTCAGGTCATGACGCGCTTTCGGAAAACGGTTTTTCCATTATATGGGGGTATCTAAATGAAACATATAACTGACTTCCATTTTTGCTGCGCGGCCCTACAAATGCCAAAAAAGAGCAGAGAAAAATTTTTTCAAAAAGGCGATTTTATCCCACTTATAGTAACGCGCATCTCCTTCGTCGAACGTGCAGTCGAAGGTATACCAATGCCCAGCTCAAATTTTTCGAATTTGGGTCAAAACTTCGATTGGGCCAGTAACTCACCCTTGGGGGTAGTTCGACCTCCTGAACACGAATATCAAATCCGTTTTGCGCAAAAACGCCTCATTCGTGCGCTAGGGGCGCTGAAAGGCCAAGAAATTGGACTGTCAAACTTGCTTAAAACTGACAATAGAGGGTAGTTTAGAATTCTAAATGTGTTTTCTGCACTTAATCTTCATATTGAAATGTTTACGAACCCAAAAACTGAAAATCCAAATTTTGCAAAAGTTTGTCCTCAGTGGGGATCGAACCATCAACCCCGTTTTTAGCATTTGTAGGGTCGCGCAGCCAAAATGGAAGTCAGTTATATGTTTCATGTGGGTACCCCCATATAATGGAAAAAACCCTTTTCCAAAAGCGCGTCATGAGTTGGAAGACATTCCTCGTGAGATACTCGGAATTATTTCACTTCCCTTTTTCACTGCTTCTTCGGCTCTCAGAACTTATAGATAGCCTTCCCGTGTTTTGTACTTTGTAAGACGTACAACCACGGCATGTAACACGAAAAATCGTTCATAGGCCGTCATAGGATCCCGTGTATGTGAACAGATTTACATGAAACTAGGCCCGAGATCTGTTCACCGACTGGGTTAACAAATTGGTGTTTAAAAAGTTCCAAAGTCAAAAGCAGCCGCTGTCTTGAGGCAGCGGTAGAGGAAATTCGGAAGAATCACGAAAATGTAGTGAATATGAAAGTTGAGATGGTTAGTTATACAACGGTGAGGAAAAAACGCACAGAAATGACCAAAGGCTTGAGAACTAGGACCCCTCCCGACCCTTCGTTTCCGACGTAATGACCTTTCCGTCAAAAGGCGGGTCGTTCGAACGAGTGTTCCATTTGCATGCTGCCAAGACGTAAACACAAGGGATGCTCGGAAATATGACAGCGTCTATTTTCTGTACTGAGCTTCAGGCTGAAACTGATAATCCGCGCCGCTATACCTTCAACTCTGCCGCATTTACTTGGCCTTTCTCACCGCAGCCAATCAGGAATCTCGTCGTCTGGAGGCGGGGTCTGTCATCCAAAGGCGTGAGCCGTTAACAGTTATGCCGTTTTTGGAGTTCGGGGAGCGCTTTTCGACAGGGATTTCACCATGAATAGGCTCCTTCGGCCCCTAGTCTACCTATGACTGACTTGTTTTAGGGATCTATTGATAATCAAATCACCCCAAATGCTGTCTTTAGAACATTGCATGCACCCATACATATTCAAATGTCTCTAGAAATCTTTAGCTGCAAGATGCACGGCATATCATTATGAGATTCAGGTACCGTCCCATTCTCTCTAATAAGGAGCATAGTGCATGTTGCCGTACTAGACCTCAAAGCATGAGCATAAACATTGATCGACGTAGTCGATCTTGCTCCATACACGGAGCTTTAGTGTTTTCTGTGATTGTCAAGAGCTTATGTGTTTGCAGTTGCTATAATTACACATTAACAGCCAGTCATCTATCGCGATCATGACTGTCCTGGCTTTGAACTATTTTTATTGTCGTGCAATTGACGTCAATGGTGACGATTCATCCCAGTAGCCCCGGTTGTTTTCCGTTCGCTAACAAATCGATCCCGTAACACTTTCACAGACTATGCCCATAGCGTGATGCTTACCATATCAGTTGTAAAGTGTAGTTATCACAAGATGAGATTCTTGGCCCCGTGATGACGATGGAATGCGCGATGGGCAGTGGAATTAGTCAAAGAAACTACCGCCACGGAGCCCACGCGAACGCTGAGTCGCTGGTGACCCGTGACATGATGGAAACAGTGTAACCCAAAAATACCTTCTACGAAACAAAGAAATTTAAAATTTAGTATCACGCTCTTCCTTTTCCGTGAAGATTCGTAGAACAGATAGGAAAGAGAGGCAATGTGATAGAGGGGCAATTTGGGCCAATTTCACTTATACTAACAAAATCAATGCGGCCAACAAAGATGGGGATGCACTACCGAAGAGATAATTGTGAGCCAGCGGAGTGGATTTCACCTTTGCCTAGAAAGGAAGGAGCTCCCGGGCGGATAAATAACTTTTGTTACCTTCCCATCCACATCCACACGGTGACCAAAGTGGCTCGTAGAGAAGGTTGTGTAGCATAATCGGATCGACTGCTTTAAAGCAATCAACGTACGGTTTGTACGAGAGATTTAAGAGGAAGGTAACTGGTCAGAGAGTAAGAGAGCGTTATTAGTGGTTATTGGTTATCTGTACAGTCCATTATGGCTTACCGATTGGTCCAACCTAAAGTTATACTATAATTACAAGAAAAACAAGTGCAGGTTTGATAGTTTCATGGAAAAATGTTGCAAACTCTTAGATAAGCGAAAAGAGAATACGTGACAAAGTGCCCCGCTCAAAAGGATTAAAATCAAGGATTCAAAAACGAAAAATATCAACAATAAGCAAACACGAAAAGGCGGAACCCTTTGACTAGGTGGGCGAGATGTGAGCAATTTGTCTCGTATGCATGAAAGGCCGCCGTGAGACTGAGATTCTGCGATTTTGCGATTTTGCACTTTCGCACGCGATACAACGACCTTGAGATCATGCAATACGCAACTTCGGGTGCGAAAGTGCGATGCCGCAAAATCGCAAAGTCCGACGGCGGACTAATAGTGGGCGTCCCTACCATGTACCTGGAAAAATGTGCTGATCTCTTTCCGGAGGAAAGAAAACGAATAAAAAGAGAGACGATATCAAGAAAAAGATAGGGAAGCAACAGCATCTTGCTAACAAAATGTTTAAACTGTTTATAACTTTCTCTCCTAAGCTGGATTTGTTGTCTCATTATTATTTCGTTTGTTCTTATTTTCTTTTTGGAGCATTCTTCTTGCAGACACTTCCCCTCAATTGAGGCATGTCATTTGACATATCAATTAAATATTGGGTTGGTGCATAATTAATGCGGCTTTTTTAAACAATTTTATTTAGCAAAAACGCGTTCGAATGATAATTTGTAAGCGTTTTCACCATCGCAATCAAGGATTGCTGCAAATTTGATAGTCTTCAAAACCTAGCAAAGAAAAACGCAACAATTAAAAGCCGCACTGATAATGCAACAACCTAATAAATAAATAAAATAAACAAAACTTGAAATGCTGTATGACTTGTGATTTCTATGTGAGAGCTTATGACACGGCTTATCTAACTAGGTCCGGTGCTTGGCTCCGTTTTTGATCCAAACTTTCGGCTTATAGTTTGCGAACTGAAACGCTGCAAAAAGTGATGTATTGCGTTTTAAGACCGTTTTCGACGAAATGGCTTAACGGGCACGGAGCGTTAAGCTTCGAGTCGACCCGGGAGTGATGATTACGGCCTTATTAGGAATACAGTATGCTAAGCTTGAGCTTTGACGTGCTTTCCCAGACAACGTTATCTCAACTAAATCAAAGTGTGAATCAGAAACGCTCCGAAAAAGGAATCATATGGTAAACGATTAGGGTTTAAATCATTGTCAAAACCAATACTGCCGAAAGGTCTACTGGTAATATATTATTCATCGGTTTGCGGCAAGTGCATGGCGCATCCGGCACTTTCACTGAGACGTCAATTGTGATAGACTGTGTGGTAAGAATACATATAAGCAGGAGAAAAAGTGTTGAATATGCAGCAGCAATACCGAGCGGACCACTCGTAATCTTTGTTGCTGCCTTTTGAACCCCACTCTTCGCTCATATACATAAGTCCTTACCCATGAGTTCCAACAGGAAAACTAGTTATCGACTATTCCAGAAACCGATTAATACATGTCCATTTTCGAAACGTTGAATATGTTCCAGAATAAAAAGGGCAACCGACCGAATAGAACCGGTACTCACATGCAGGTAACTGACACTTCGGTCCTACACCATTTTAATTAAAAATGACGTCATCATCCGGTTTTCAACGGAACAAATAGGGTTCTTCTGGGTGATGATGTGGGTAGATACCTCCTCCCAAGAATAGCATGTTACTCATTGAATGCTAGTCATCATCGATCAATACCAGCGGGAAGCATAAGGTCTTTGACATCGATTGACTCCCACGGAAAGCGCCATGGATTCGTGTTTCACGTAGGATCATTATGGCCATTGGAACGTAAGCTACTTATGCAATAATTTGAAAAATCTATCAGTAAATCAGAATTTTTAGTACAGTAAAGTTTTCTATAGAAATAGAAAAGTCGACAGAATCGTTCTTGAAACTGACTGAAAGCCAAAAATAATTTGGAGCTGATCGTGTTCACAATTACACTTCTATATTGTCCCTATTACTCAATTAGATGAATTAGCCATTTTCTAGACACAAATTTAATTTATTATGCTTCATTTCCGTTCGCAATCTGATGACCTATTCCAATCTAAGTCGGAATTGCAATTGCTGTCATGCGATCTCTAGTCCATAATGAGCAGACTGGCTCGAATAGAAGGTGGCTTTCAAGGCCAAAAGGGTCCCCTTCTCAAAGGGAGACTCCAAAATGATAAATGCAGTGGACGAGTTGATCGGCAGCGCTTACCTGAACAAGTTTTTCGAATGCATCACCAAAAGTTTTGTTCTCAGCTTCCGCGTTAGTCATGTGCTCACATATAACCATCTGTTCTGGTTGAGGTGATGTCCTTGGTGTCGGATACGGGAAACAATTGATGATCTGAAATAAAAACCAGTTTCATCCAAAGAACGATTAATGAGAGAAAACATGACATCTCTAAGGTGACTTTTGGACTTTTCTGACTCTTTTTGATTGTATCAGTTGATCGGAAAGATCTCGTGCAAGGCCATTGCAGACTGCTATTCAAAGATGGAAGAAGAGAGGAGGGGATGCGCGAAAAAATTTCATGCGACAATTGCAGAATAGCAAAGTTTCAGCTTTCAGATGTGAAATTGATAAAGAAACAGCAACGCAGCAATTCACTATGCTAAAGTAGTAGTAGTGGAGAAAAAATCACCATTAGAAAAAAATTACCATTTTCATCCTAGATGACTATGCATAGAGTATCAATACATCGTGTATTTTACCAGCTTTGCCTTTCATGACAATCGAAAGTAGTAGTCACGACAGATGTGATAAGAAACCAGACTTCTTATAGCCGCCGCAGCCAGCACGTCCATGTGGAAGCGGGACTGCAGCGCGGAGGCGAAGCCTGGGCACTTTCGAGGTACTTGCAATGACACATCACCCATGTCGACACATTGTCAGAGGTACATCAGAGGTAACAATATCAAATCTAGCATAGCAAACAAAAGAAGTTTGAAGAGTGTCTTTTCGAAGAATGAAAATCTAGAATACTCTGTTCCTGAACCGCATACAAGCCCGATCCTAAGGGAGAGTCTGTAGAACTGCAAGTTTCTCATGCAGAATCCACGAACAACATACTCATCCAAAAAAGGATATTTCTAGAATAATTTATGCGGCTGATACCTGTCCGTGATAAAACCACTTTAAATTAAGAAGAGCTGTTAGGTTTGGGCTGAACAGCATGTAAAACGAGGAGTTAGGACAACACGAGCTGCAGCACCAGTGGGCGTGAACGCGACGCCGCATTTGCAAGTTCTTAGCTGCCGCGGAGATAGATTAGTTAAACAGACAACGTCAGACCGCGTTCAGACTTTGCGGTGCTAACGGTAGGGTGTGCCTGCGTCGCCTCTGCACCACCCTCGCGCCACTCCATGTCGATGCCTGTGATCACAGCCACGCCCTGGCGGCGCAGAGTACGAACGCCGCCCAAGAAAGATACAAATAATCATGGCCGTGCGCCGCACCGTACAGTTGTCTCTGCACGTACCATGGGCTATTCGTTGCGTTTCCTGTGGGGCTAAACGCTTTCTCGCAGTCACCCCGGAAAGTGATCATGCCCAAAAGATTCACATGCCGCGTTCATACTTTGCGATGCCGGCGGCAGAGCGTGGTTGCGTGCTCTGTGCTTCTGCCTGTGCCATCCTGTCTCGTTGCCTGCGTCGTCGCTGCACCTTCGCCGTACTACTTTGCCTTGCTGCCTGTACGCAGCCACGCCCTGCCGGCGCAAAGTATGAACGTGAGCGACAACTATCAGAGAATAAGTTCTTGATCTGACCAGAACTAATCGAAAATGTGTGTAGACAACTTTATGAATAAAATTGATCTGAAAAGAGTGCTTACATTTTTCAGGGCGGTGTAGCACAATAAGAGCCATTTCTTCGCGGAGAATTTCATTTTTCCTGTTGGAAGCTATCCAGTAACAGAGAGTGCGGGAAGTTGAAAAAGGTTACCGAATAGTGCAGTGATTCATCGATACGCGTTGCAGTTCTTTTTATGTCTGAGAAGGCAACTTGTTTAGTAATTTATTGGAGCACTTTTATAGTACAGTCGAAGAGGAACTTTTATTTTAGTCAAATCAAGACTATTAATCAGGCGCGCCCACCTTGATTTGAAGGCACCGGGAAGGGCAAAAAGAAAGTGAAAAATGGGAGTACATTTTCTCAGAAAACGAACCTCACACATCGAAACTTTATGTACTCTGTATCCATGAACAGAAAACGCATCCGATTATGGAAAAATGCTACTTTTTAACAGTTAAAACGATTGGAGCATCTATAGAGCGAATAATCACGAATTTCTCAAGACAAGCCACACATAAAATCTCTGGTGTATGATGATGGTGTAGTTTTTGACGATCACGATAAAGCTGAAGTTTTCGACAAACATTTTGCTAGTGTATGTATACACCTCTGTAACCGTGCGAGAAGCACTCATTTGTGCTACCCGTCCCTTAAAAAACCCCTCTATTCTCTGTACCAAATTACCGGCCGATAAGTATTGTAAGCTCAAAAGGACGAAGGCGGATGGGACCGACGGACTGGCGAGGAGCCCGACTTTCTGCGACCCGTGTTCTGACGGATTCTCGCTGCTATTCCTTTAATTCCAATAAGTCTATATTCACATCGCTGTCAGTTTAGGTAGATCCACCTCAATTATTACTGTATTACGTCAATTTTTTTCGTATTTTCGACAAAATTATGAAGAAACATATTGATAATCATCTTCAATCACACGATTGTGTATATCAATCGATTGTGTATAGTGATCAGCACCGATTCATCCCCGGCAGGTCTACGGAAATCTACAGTGAGAAGCTATCAATGACTGGACGACCTACTGGATCGTAATACACCCGTAGATATAATATACTTCGACTCAAGCTCTATCCTCCACCGATCCACAAGTTCTCCTTGCGGCATATAAAACTATGTAATGTAGTGTTGAGTGCAAGTAGGGCCGATGCAACTCACGAGTCCAAAGATTGCCCGCGCGCATAGTATTGTCACAGTGACCGCGACGCAAAACGTAGACCAAGAATCTCGCGGCGCGAAGTCGCGTCTCTCCCTTCCGCGCACCTTAAACGAAAATAAGTCATCGGTTTACTTTCTTCGCAAATTTTGTGCTCTGCGAAAGATAATTGCAGCTTGCGATGGGTAGAGAATGTAGTGATCCAATTATAACATAGAGGGCAACGAAACCAATCAAAGCAATGGTATGGTGGTAGTTCTATGCGATAAAAGGGAAAAAACAAATTTTCTTCATTGTACTTACAGCCGTTCCACACTCAATCTATATGTGCGTGGCGTGCATAAAGCTCCACATCTCAACTATGCGGTGCTTCGCAAATACGTGAGGATGTCAATTCTTAAGAGTATCCACGCCTCCTATCTATAAATTATCGCTTCTAAGGAAGTAAACGAGAACTGGTTTTATTAAGCATTAAATTCGAGACAAAATTGATTTTTTTTGTTGAATAAGGAAATACCATGTCTCTAGATCACTTCCCATTAGCTCTGATCGTTCCCGGAAATTTAGCGTGCTCTCATCATTTTCACTATTCAGTAGCTTTTAGATACACCAAGCCAAAACACGGAATTTCAAAAAAAGTGTCCGTTTCTGATATTTTTCTGTCGTAAAACGTGAGTTAAGGGAAGAATAGCCCGCAGTGTACTGAACTCGAACCGGAATTTGCGCTTTTCGGACGCCGTACTAATCCACCTCTCTATCAAGATCCCACGCGTCTTTCCTCAACCTCAGTGTTCGTTTCGGTAGAAAAAAATGAAGAGAAAATTTTGAAACCTTGCCGAATTCTCGCCAATTCTTGAAGTAGTAGTAGTGCTGCCTTTATGGGGTAAACAACGTGCAAGGGTGTGCAAAAAATGAGATTCCTCGTCTGGTTGGTGGGGTGTTTAGACGTTGTTCTCCGTCCAAAATGGCTTTTGGCCGCGCCCCTCGTCCTACAACGCCCTATGGTAAAAGGGGAAATTTCGACTAGTCTGTATTCTTCTAGAAAACTTGAATTGGGGTGCCAAAAAAATTCAAGCGTCTATGACTGATCTAATCAGTAGAAGTACATCCACCTACTGTTGGACTTCATATGTGATCGTGCGAAAACATCCGATTTTATCACTAAAGCAGGGAATCAGTTTGATGAATTCAAATAATCCGTGAATAGGAAAGATAATAGCGAATATCAAGGGTAAGTTACAGCTTGCCACTTCATATTTGAAGTTCTTTTGATAGCATTGCGATCGAAAAAACCGAAACTTTATCACAAGGACACGATCACACCTTATCAAACGGGTGCCATTCGAGTCACGCTAACGCTCCTTCACATATGTCAACAAAGCTCACGCTTCTCACCCATCATACCCATGACCTTGTCTGTCAAATAAATAAATTTCTTGTGCCCATATCTGCTCGCCCTGAGAGCTAAGATGAAGCTTCGTATTCGCTCAGTCCATCTGTGGCCTATACCATTACCATGCATGATAAAGAGAAACGAAAAATGACTGTATCTGGAGTAATGCTAGATAAAGGAAGAAGCACAACCATAGGGGTTGGTTTCGCCATACCTGAACCTCTGATTATGATACAACTGTGTAGAAGAACAGTTCGAACCGAAGATTATCGCGTGCATAAGGTGATGGGCGTGATCTGTAAGCGAGAGGGGATCTGTAAACGGGAGACGTCATAGATATTTTGGACCTTTTATAACTTTCTTGAACTTTCAAAAAAGTGCAGCCAATGTTGTATAAAATATGCCCAAACGGAAAAAATTTAACTGAACTGGTGTGCTAACCATAAGATTCTGCCTTTCGAAACCTTCAACCTAGCTCATAGGGGAAAAGGATTTCCAGGCTAAGGTGATCAGGATCCTCGTTGGGGAAAAGGATTTCCAGCCTAAGGTGATCAGGATCGAGTGTTCGGTCCTTCTGTCTTCCTAGTCGAAAACTACACAAAATTGTTTTCGAGTGTGATTGGAAAACGACCAGAATACGGAATGGCGATGGAGCGTTAGAGCATCATAAAGTAAGGGTACGCTCAGAAGTATGTAGGTGGAGCGACAACACGGGCTAAAGGCGGGGAGGAGAAAATCGCCAGTGAGTCGCTGTCACTCTACCCTAGGGTACACTGAGAGTCGAGGATTCCTCGACATGGGGGTCGCATTTGACCGGACGAAAGGGGAGAGGGTGGGTCGTCCCTGCAGAGGTCTGCGATAAGCGCTAAAATCTAAATTTTCAACATGCAGATGAGAAGCGAAGGCTGTTTCGCAGCGATATCGTATGAGGAAACGTAAAATAAGACTTTCTGGTTCAAGTAATAATACAGAGCAATAAAATACCTTGCAACTATACTATCCGGCAACAGTTACTGGTATTATAAAAGTCAAAAAAAAGAGGGGTGGCACTGAAGCGGCTATTTTCCTCGGCACCTGGGAGTGCCTTGCTCTACCCGCAAAAACAGCGCGCCTCACTTCTTTAGAAAATGGTATGGGTGCAAGCAGACCCAAAATATCGGATCTATAGAAGAACGGCACTAAAATTGAAACGTATCGAAAAGAAGACACACTATGAATTTTCATGTGCAATTTTTTGAAGAGGCGGAGCTCTGCATGCAATACGATCGTGTGGCTGTCTAGATCTGTGGAAATGTGGTAGAAGAAAAGAATAAAGAAAATAAATCGATCACGTGCTTTTACGTGCTTCAAGAAGCCTTTCAGAAGCGGTTTATGACGTAGAGCAAGAGCAGAGAAGGAGTAGAAAGGAGTAGCGGTCAAAAGTATGTGCGGTTCTGAATTTTAATCATAACTTTGCGTTAACATATCTCCTTCGCTGTATCTTGAAAGCATTTCTACTAAAAGAAACAAAGTATCTCAGCTGAATAGGGCGCAGGGTGCAGGGTAAAAAATCTATTCAACTGAAAACTCTGAAAATAACCAAACTTTTCTAATATACCATAGAAAATTACCATAGAAAATTTTGAAAGAAAGACTCCGCTTAATACAAAAGTTCAGCGAAAATAAAAAGCTTATATCTCAACGAAACGAGCAGGGGCGCACGAAGTAAGATAGAATCAAACTACGATAGAATAAGACTACGACTGATCACGGATCATTTAAAATCATGACAGTACTTTACAGCACTGAGGATGTAAACGGAAAACTCCGAAAATGTCGGAATTGGTCATTTAAAAATTTTCAGTGAAACACCCATGCCACCCTGCCTCCTCCACTGCCTCGCTTGAAGGCTGCCATGCCTTGCCAGTGGCACTCGCACCCGCCGCGCCGCTCGCCGAGGGCGGCCGCGCAATTTTCTGCCGTAAGAAGCCTCACCCCTATTTTTCAATGAGGAACAGGTGTCTTCAAAACGCAAAAAAATAAAGAGTGGGATGTATAAACGTCGACCAGAACTAAGGTTAAAATCCAAAATGGCATATATTTTTGAGATGTGTAGATGGGCCAAAACTATGACTAAAATCCAAAATTGCCTATCCTCTTGACCGCTACTGTAGATGAACTCTGTTGCAAATGGATTCGTAAAGAGTTCACCGTAGATATGTCGCTTCCATGACGACGATTTGGCTGATCATGATGATGATGATGACAAGGAGGGTGCGCTCGATGTACATGAAACGGGCGGTAGTGTTGAAACCAGCTAGGCCACTAAATTTAACGCTACAGAGGGCCGCGTAGGAATTGGGCCACTGCCTCGGCATCTTCTCCAGCATTTTCTCAGTTTCAAATGTGATGTGATAAAAAAGAAAAATTGCTGCAACCTGTATGAGTTTTTCCTGTGATGGTGGTCCCTCAACCGGTGTATCCCTGTGCTCGCATACGCTCGGCGTTGGAATCTCATCCCATTGACATGCACACGGTTCCCTTTCCGACAATCTGGAATCTCACATTTTGTTCACGGTACTGTATTTGGAAGTGTTTTTGATTATGTTAATATCGTTCTACAGGCCTTGATGTGCTTTAAAATCCATTTATGGCCGATGGATCGTGTGAAACTCGTGCGCTACATCCAGAACTCGGAAGGTATTGGTCGTTTGGGTGTGTACCCTTATGACCGAATTTCACATCGCTCCCTGCCGCAAGAGAAGAGATGCGAACGAGCTAAACGCGCTCTGCTGCGAGCAAGCTGCAGCTCCTCAAAAGGAGCGGGACCCTACAGTAAGTACCCGCCCCGTCGTCCGCCGCGGCCTGAGACGCGAAGTGGGAAGAAGAAATTCTGTGAATAGTCCCATTCTTCGTTCCCAACCGCGCGGACGACGGGGCGGGCATTCTGTAAGGTCCCGCCCCTTGACCACCATTTTGCAGAGCTGTATCTCTGCCAGATTATCACTTTTTCGCGTGTAACTTTGCATAATACGCAGGAACAACATAACTGTATAGGTAACAGAGAAACTCATTCTTCCAAGCAGGATTCCTTCAATGACGGGAAGAAGGCTCTGGCAATTATTTGACGTTTTCGCCGAAGCCATGATAAGAAGGAACTCATTGTCAGTTTTGTTATAAAAACGCCATGACACGACTTGTTGTTATCGCATCTACCCACCAAAGATGACGGCTCCACTACTTCATAGAACAATTACTGAATTTTAAGTCTGTTAGATCTGTTTCAGAAAAAAAATGGAGATGAGTTTCAAAGCACATAAGCACGCAGAGATCAAGGACCCTTTTGGGATGTGGTTCATATGGGAGTAACATGTGGAATCGTAATGACTTATGAAAATCTATTCTTATCGTGCAACGAGACAGGGAACAACGATCAATCAACAATTCCATCACAACAAACAAGACTTTGAACTAATAATGAACCTGGAAATTAAAAAACTGGGAACTTTGAATTGGTGCGATCCAAGGCTCTCGTAAATGGTAGGGAAAAAGCTGCCACTAATATACTTTGGGTGCTATGTCTACCAAGCACGGGTTATAGGTTCCGCTTACGATCCTGACATTTTA
The DNA here is from genome assembly GCA_963978905.1 of Trichostrongylus colubriformis. NCBI lineage: Eukaryota > Metazoa > Nematoda > Chromadorea > Rhabditida > Trichostrongylidae > Trichostrongylus > Trichostrongylus colubriformis. Next base: position 9,755,920 of record OZ022260.1, read on the forward strand.
TTAGGAGTTACGAGGGTGTTTAATTGCTGGGCGAAGCATTTCACTGCTGGGCGGAGCGTACGGGGTACACCAGTGATGATTCAAAAATCCATCCTGCTTTTATCTTAGGCCTTAGGTAGTGAAGGAAATGCACAGAATTAGTGAATACAGTTCGATCATAAGAACGCGGTTTAATCGTTTCAGGATAACCAGTGCTGTAGGAAAATATATAAAAAATAGATAAATAAATAAAATAAATATAAAAGTGTAAAAATAAAATGATATAAAAATACGGAAGATAAAATAAAGCTTAATAAAAAGGATAAGAAAAATTACAACGAATTCGGTAAAACTCTGCTTCGTTCATTCAACTCCAGGAAAGCTGAAGCACCTGTACGCCGATTAAAATAATAATAATAATTGAGAATTAATTGGATATCTCAAAGACAGTGTTAGGGGTAATGTGGGTGATAAAAAATCCCAAAAGGAGTCCTTTAGTGAAAAACTACGGGTCTGAAATGCCTACGCATGGTGAAATCCCCCGCGGAAGGGGCCCTCCTGAGCTGTGGCGGAGGAGACCTCGTCAGGGCAAGCCGCCTTGGTTTAGGGCAGCCGGCCTCCAGGCGACGTGATTAGTGGTTGGCCACGGTGAGGTTGGTCAAGGAAATCGGCAGGATTGAAGTATCGCAGCGCGCTTTCTCATTTTCAGCTTGAAGCTCATCACATGAAAATAAATGCTGTCGCATTTCCGAGCATCCTTTCATGTTTACGTCTCGGTAATGCCAATGGAAAACCTATGCGGACTACCCGCCTCTTGACGGAAAGGTCGTCTTCGCCTAGGACCATGGTGGGAAGGAGTCCTATTTCTCCGGTATTTGGCCATTTCCATCCGTTTTTTCTCCACTGTCCTGTTACTAGGCATCTCGGCTTTCATATTCACTACTTCTTGTAGTTTTCGTCCGAATTTCGCCTAAAGCTGCCTTTAAGACTGCTATGCAGTTCAGTTGATCTGCACTGGAACCAACTCTGGCTGATGCCTTCATACCATTCTTGACCCTCCATAAAATTACAGAATGCCCAGACATTGCTTTGTGATTCACAGAAGCGAAGTCGTAAATCATGCTACGTAGAGCTCGTTAGTTCTTTCGCTCTGTCAATGACACGGGAGGCCGGTTTTTGAACGTCATCGGACGTTGTTATCATCTCCCTATCACCCACTGGGTATATAATGGGTCACCACCTTTGAAAAGGATACAATAAACTGATAAGCAACTAGCCAAGCGATCACTTGATTGAACAAACTCACTTCAGTTTTTTCAGACGGGTTTTTGACAATTTGGTGCTTCGTTTCGTCTTATAAACGTCATCATCACCGTCCCTGTAAGAGTGAGAATAAATTTATATGAAAAAAAAACAATATGAAGATCCTATGAGAAAAACTCTTCACTTCGATCAGTTTTTGGGGATGCGCCATGCACTCGATTTCCATTCACATTTCAAAATCATTTGAATGCGCATACGAGACCAGTCAGCAGCGACGCCCAAGAAAAGAAAGATGCGAAAGTTTTGGGCGCTTTTTATTAGGACCTTGATTGATCGTGGGTCTAGTAGCGTCGTTACTTAATAGCGTGTCACGTCCATCGCTACCTTCACCCCGTATCCTTCCAATCCAACCGCTTTTATGTATTTTTTAGGGTTAGGGTATATACGTAAGACCCCGTGGACCATGTGGAAGCAGGTCAGTGTAGGTGATGGCCCAAAAGCCTTCGCCAGTGGTTGAAAGTGGCGCGGTTACATCCGCTGGAAGACTAGGGGAAAGGAATCTGGTACTGCTGCTGTGCATAAGCCGACCATTCTATGGCTCTCATAGGCCCCCTCTATACCTCTAACCATTATGGTGCATGGCGCATCCCATGTGTGTTCTTTCCATTGCCTCTCCCTAAAGAAATCATCCACGAAAATTCCATGATCCTCATTCTTTTCAAATTCACTCTGACCAGATACAGTACAAATTTGGAACACGAAAAAACAAAAAAAAGTTTTCTTTGTGGCAATGCAAAGAGCCAAAAGCGAAAAAAACTGGAAGACCGTTGAAAGTGGTTCGTTTGAATTCCCGCCAAACAACCTTTGAACAACAGTCGGCGGGCAGGGTGCACTTAAAATTTTCGCGCCACACGTGGATTTACTTCCAGCCGATTCCGATTTTCTCCGCATCCCTGACAACATGACCATCGCCCCTTCCCGCCTACCCGGACGCCTCACCGCGGCGGAAAATACTTTGTGGGAGCTGTATCACAGCCACATTCTCGTTTTTTGCGTGCAATTTTGTAGGTGGCCTGTAGTATGCAAATACAGCATAAATATTTGGGTAAAAAAAACTAAAATTCGGTGGACCATTCAATAAATTAGATATCATATATGTTTGGGTCAAAAAAAAACTAAAATTTGGTGGACCATTCAATAAATTAGATATCAGATCAACGAGTACTGAAACTTACTGTGATTTGAATGACCAGCATCCATGTGCACGTCGTAGTGGACGGCTGCCACTTCCGCCCATTACGGTTTGGAAGCAGGCGAAAAGAGATAATCGCCTCCGATGAGGCTCACGTATTCGTGGGCGAGACACGGTGAAATCGTGCAATGGCAGAGGCGATCAACGAACGATTCACTTGAAAATCGTTCTGTTCCACCTGGCAATAGCAGCATTTCAAATTCACAAATCGATCACGAACACCAGGCGAAAACGATACAAAACACACTGGAAAATCATTTCAAATTGATGGCCAAGAGAAATCGCGGCCTACGTGAGCAGCTTATATACAAAATACGATGCAATTTGAATACAACATTTATAAAAGAAAAATATATAAAAGTAAAAAAGAGAAGCATAAATTCACTGAACCAAAGGGAAGAATGAATGATCTATACGTTTAAGATTTCAATAACTTTATTTGATTACTTTCATTACATTAATTTATTTGGCTAGTATCATTAATTAATTGATCAATGTGTGAGACCGGTATGCATTCAAATTATCTCGAATTGATGGCCAAGGGAAACTGCGGTTTACGTGAGCAGTTCAATACTCGAATTACTATACAATTTGAATATAAAATTCATAAAAGAAAATATATAAGTTAAAAGAGAAGTATATATTCTCAGAGCCAAATGGAGGAACACTGAATGATCTATTTCTTAGAGATTTCAATTATTTTATTGAATTACTTGCATAACATTGATTTACTTGATTATTTCCGTTAATTAATTAATGAGTGTATGGGACCGATATGCATCCGAATTTCCGTATGATTACTCATGAAAGACGCAGCAATGCTCCTTTTTTCCAACTCAAGTGGCTAATTCATTCTATAGCTGATCATAGGACATGATTCCTTTTCGATCGAGAAGGCACCTTTCAGCATCTTCCGTAAAAGAACAATGCAACGCCACGATATTTATGGAAGGTCCATTGATCAAACCCATTTTTTCGATGATAACCCACGTGACGTGACGCAGTGATAAGCACGAGATCTGACGGATTTTTCGGTTGCAAAGAAACGAATTCGCTTCCACCCACACACAATTTCTTCAAAACCGAATGATGAGTGTCAGAATTGGAAGGACTCAGAGTTGGGATAGCAAGAGAAAGGGATTTTATATGAATAGTAAATAAAGATGTAAACAGGCAGACAGGTAAGAAAAAGCCTACAATACCGCTACTACTTCATGGTCAGTCGACACCAAAAAATGGGAAACTCGTGGTTTTCCGTCTTTTTGCTATCTTTTTTTAAAATTTTCAAAATATTTTGAACATGGTACCAATAGGAAGCTTTGCTCGGGAAGGATGCAGAGGTTTGTCTATTTCTACATTTCTCGACTCTTTCGGCATAATTTTAGAAGTTTTCGCAAAGTTTGTCCCAAATTACCACAGGCGATATTCGACGACGTGACGGAGTCGTAAACCGTCCTTCGACTGTGAGTGTCAGAACTAAAGTTTAAAGTCAAAATCACGTATCCGAGAAGAGCATGAACCCATGATCATGTTGGTATCTCTCATGTTAGGGTTCAGCAGTTTCAAACTGGAAAATGGGCTTTAGAAATTACTATTTTTATCGAGCTTGTCATGCCTTGTACTTAATCTCTTATTGGTGACAAACCTCTGAATACACAATACTTATAACTTGGCCATAATCCAATCACTGAAGATCCTCGGGATATGAGCACACAAGTGATTCGTATGATGAAAAGGTACAACGAACCACTTCTTCAGCTTTATGTTCCTAGTTCATGAGTTTCATTTATTTACCGAAAATCCGAACGGGTATGTCGCTTTTTTTCTTTATTCATCAAAAGTCCCCAACTCAGATATACCTACCGCTATACTCACAATCCTATCGTGCTCTGATTCGATAAAACCCAAAGAACAATCTCAAATCTCTCAGAATTTCAGTCTTCTAGCATGTTTGTCTTTCTTAATTATATGTAATTGTATAGCATTATAACGACCCATCAAGCGCTTGTTCTATTATGTACAGTGTTCCATGGCAAACGCGAGTTACAAAAATAATGCTAATGAAACCCGATGTGACGTGCTTTTTGTATGCTGGAAAAATTGGCGACAAAGATAAGAGATCGTTGACAAGGTACCCACACCAACGCACGTCATTGTCAGCAACTACGGAATACAAAGTCATTAAAACGTGAGATACTCACACGCTACCAGGGAAAGAAGAGAAAAAACAACCAAGAAAAAGTACTGTCTACTGTTCTGCGGCCGCTCACAGCCACCCTGTGCCTCCCGTGGTCAATCCGATTGCCCTAGGCCAAGCGATTCACTTGTTCGAGATCAGAGTCGGGTAAAATGTAATCAAGACTCAACAGCGAGGCCTAAGCGTCACAGTTCCTAGGTGATATGACTCTGCGGTGAATCACGGGTTATGGGTTACATCATATAAATATGGGGTGATGTTGAAACCGCTCATTTCCATTTCGAGTTCTTGTTCACGTGACTTTCTAACTGACTTATGGAACATAATGTGATGCTCGAAGCATATGGAATCTTCACTAGTGACTCAGCATGCTGGGATGCGCCACGTATCAGACTTTGACAAATGGCCGTAAAGATGTTGAAGAGCGCGTACTGTTATGATGGCAGGTTCCAGGGTGTGCGAGTGGTGAGTGAGTCAGACCTCCTATTTCCGAGGCAGGTCTTCTACGAATCCACAAATAGGTGAATATCGAACAGCATCACAGATCATAAAATAAAGAAAATATAATAATAAATGCATCAGTCTTCAGCCGCCCTTGGTAACGCAGATCCTTCCTTACAAAGTGGTGAGCGATTAACCTGACCCCAGCGATCTACAAAATTTGCAGATCAAGTCGAGCTAAATAGGGTGATTAAAATTCAACAGCGAGTTGCACAGAGCGAGAGACTTTAGTGAATTCTAGGAAGTCAGTGAAAAAGACTCGAAAATGAACAGTATGGAACCGTTATGTGCAAAACACTGCTCAACAGTGTAAAGTCCAGGAAACGACTGATGCGCTTAGTTTTTTCTGAGACTACCATCGCCGTGTCGGCTGATGTTATCGGGTCGCGACAGTAATCGTATTCGGTCCGTCAACTGATGGTTTCCAAGGCTGTAACACGAAAAGAGAGAAAACCGCCAGACTTTCTGTTGCAAAAACTTCAGCCAAAGAGATTCCTCGCTCAAGGTTTCGCGTCAAACGACCCGAAAAAACTTTTCAAGATTGACGATAAGATACTCTCAGAACAAATTGAATTTTACGCCCGTTTTTAGCATTTCCAAGGCGACAGTTCAGCTCAACATTCAACGGTTGCACGCCTTAAAAATGCATTATCATGCTACAGTTTTTGGAATACAACCGAGCTTCTATTAAAAAGTTATACCAGCTAGTCTGTCCAATCATTCAATAATTTATTTTTCAAGACAAGCCATGCATTTGACGATGACTCAAGATCGCACGAAAATTTGGTTGTACATAAATTCAGCCAATAACTGAGTTACCGAGTTTCTGCCTAATACCTAGTTACTATTCTGATGTCCAGTTTTCGTTATTGGTGATTGTTGACGCAGTCCACGATCTGAGCAGAGGGAATGTTGGACCTTAGACGAGATCGTACCCGAACCTGCGTTTTCCGAACACCGAGCTTACCTACCACGCAACCGAGATCCCATACAACTTTCCCAGACTTTTCAATGAAATCGCCCACTGAAATCGAGTCCTTCTATTACGATATATTCATATTGTATGTGCTTACTACGGGCCACATACAAAGTTTCACGCAAAAAAAAACCGAGTTTGGCTGAGATACAGTCTCCTCAAGTAGCGCCTGACGAGATGGTTCGTCCGGAGAAGCGGGGCCGCGTGAGCTCTAGTTGCAAAGAGGCGATGGTCATGTGGTCTCAGATGCAGCGTGAGAAGCTAATCAATATTGGACACGAAATTTGGTACTGCACTCTGTCTGCCGACAACTGTTCAAGGGTTGCTGGGCGGGAGTTCGAACGAGCTGCTGTTCTTCCAGTTTTTTTGATTTCTGTATTGCAACAAGGGAAATTTCTAGGTTTTGTCGTGATTCTGCTTATGTTCTGTATTCACTAGAGTGATTTCAAAAGGAAATAGAACCATAGAATTTTCGTGGACAATCCCTTCAAGCTTGAGCTTGAATTCTTCTGAACTAGTCCGCTCAAATGATTTCAAAAGAATGGCCTAGGGCAGCTTCTATCCAAAAAGCGGAAATTCACGAAGTAGGCACTTCGAATTTCAACAATGTCACAAACAATGAGACGAAATATGAAAAAATTTCTAAACGGAGAGAGTACTGTTCCACCGCTCACCGCCTGAGACACCTGAAGAATGCGCAAATACATTCAACTTCAGAAGAGCAAAGAACAGATAAACAAGAGGTGGTGTATCATCGCAATCGAAAGAAACGAGTATGATGTGGTTATGAACTTGTTCCTGTGGAATGCGGGAAAGGTCATGAAGAGCAACAACATTCAGTGGTGATAGAACACGCGGTTATGGTATGTTTACCCAATCGAAGTTCCGCTTTAGTGACATTAAACTGTCCATCTTCGTTGTTACGTCGGCTGTGGTGAATGAAAATCTTTTTCGAACTATAATTCAAGTAATTCATTAATCGAATATTTCTACAAGTCCGTACTAGAGGTGTAGCGCATGGCACATCCCATTCTGACGCTAACTTAAAGACACCGGGAGGGGCAGGCTTGGAATTGGAGGCTCATGAATGTAAAGGTGCTCAGCAGTAGGAGAGTAGACAAAGAACGACATAAAACTGCGAAAAAATCTAGGAATAGGAAGCCGAAAATCCCGTTCTCTCTTGCGTCCCTCTGCGTCACTAGCCGGGGTAGACTGCAAACAGGCCAGAGACTGAATGAGCTGGTCGCGATCCTTTTCCCGCCCCTCCCCGGCGACTCGCCCTGCCGCAAGACCGCAGAACGACATGCTGTGCTGCGGGATCGTCATGAGACCCCAAGCCGCGTTTTTTCAATGCGATTTTCGCCACACGTGACCTCTTCTGAAGTAGAAGGCTTGTTTTCAGAGAACATGTATTCCTAGATCTCAGTTTTCCCTTACTCCTACTGATGCCTTTAAAGCCTTGAAGACCTATTTCACAGTATTCTGATCTCGAGTGCAGAGGTAGGAAGGACGGCAGATCAGCTCCAAAAGACGATCTCTGATTTTCGCTATGAAAAGAGCCTCAGAAATAGGATGGATTGTCTCTTTGGCTGAGGTTAGTACACTCAGGGAGAAGAAGGGAGCAGTAGGCAGGCTCCAATACCGATAATGTGTATGTGGGCGAGAAAGGTTATATAAATACAGATAAGAAATTCGTCACCAAACAATGACTACTGAGTGTTTACGGGAAGAATTCATTGCCTTTACTAGATGATAGTAAGATGTCCTCAGAAGTTTGTTGTTTAAATCACCCGTATTTGCATCGAGTAGATTGATGTCGCCCATTGTCGCTTCGTATCGCTTAGACTCTCTTACTGCCACCGGAAGGCACAAATGACCTGTGCCTTCCGGTGGCAGTAAGGGAGTCTTTGTGCAGGCTCTTACAGTAACCATAGGGATCCACGTATCATACGAATAGAAATGGAGCTTTTTTTCACAACACCATCTTATAGTAGCATAGCAATGAAGATGACGTGGTGTAAATTCGTAACACAATTCCCCAAAGACACCGGATGCTTTCCAGTCATAACAACAAAACAAAAGTCATTTGGCGAAGACCTTGAACTACTTGGCCTGTTATAAAAGTAAACCTGGAAATGACACACAAACGTCAACGGGTCGACGTGATCTGTGATGCCGTTCTGACAGCACACACCTTTCTTACGGTAACCCGCCACCTTTATAAACACCATACATAAGTTTGCTGTGGGAATTAAGCCATAAATGATTTTTACACCGAAACGAGAACTGATCGGAATGAAAAATGAAATATTCTGGGAACAATTCAACCAGTAAGGTCGTGCAATGGAAAATTATACTGAAACGAAAATGGTACAGATCGTCATCACTAACGTAGGCTGCGCTTCCTTCTGCATTTATTTATTCAGAGACCTCTATTTATTCAGTGCTCTGAAGGCTTACATAGAAAACCATTCATGACCAAGTATAAAATACTAACAGAAATATCAATCAATTAGATGGAGCGATAGAGAAACTGAGACAAACAGGAGTTTGATGGAAAAATTGCCGAGTAGCACCAAAACGGATTCAATAGAGCGCAGGCTACAGCCCCATCATCCCAAGAGCGTCAAGACAGCTTAAAAGGCCACGAAACTGCAGAGACAGGCGTTCTCCAGTGTTTATTTACATGTACAGATCACAGAGGTGACAAGCATGAGGGTTAGCAAACAAGAAACGCAGCATGAGAAATGGGAATGGTGATGGGAAAACGCGATCGGATGGGATTGTATTGTACCTGACTTTTGATTGACGCGAGTTCGAATTGGTAAACACATGCGAAAATAAAAGTGAGTGGCACTGACTGTACACCTTCTACATGCAATAGGGAAATCTTCCACGGTAAAACGAGTTTCTTTGTTACCCATGAATTCATGTTTTATTTGCTTATTAAGGTGTGAATGCAAGGTTACACGCGAAAAAGTGAGAATCCGGTTAAGATACAGCTTCTCAAAATCTCGGCCAGATGGGCGAGGACTCCGAGTGAAAGTTTCGTCCCGTCCTCTGACGCCGTTGAGAACGGAGAGTGGGACTGTTCACGTAACTTTCTGTTCCTACAATGCGGCTCCGACCACGGCGGACGACGGGATGTGCCCTTGCTTGGATACTCCGCCCACCCGGCCGACACTTTGTGGTGCTTATCGTAACCGGATTCACATTTGTTTCGCGTGAAACTTAGCATGCGAACCACGTTAGGCAATACAACTTTAATAAATGGGTGACAGAAAAACTCATTTTCCGTGGACGATAGAATTGTCCGAATGCTTGTAGTTAAAGTACAAAGAAAAACTCTACAATGAGTGAAAGAGTACGGTGTGTGGAGCTGGACTCACCTGTACTTCTATCAAAGGCAGTAGTAGGGATGGTCCGGTCCAAATATAAAAAGCTCATTGAATACGAATGTTGAGGAGCTAATACCGCTACGAAATTGAAGAAAGAAAGGAATGAAACGGTCAAATATACGAGAAATCACCCTCTTATCATCGTTGATTCCGAAAGAGGCGGACCTGGTTGTAAAGAGGGGCGGACCACGACAAAATCAGCGATAGCTGTCAAAATAAATGCCTCCTCCAAAGTTTGGGGGAAGCTTCTTCCACCAGGCATTACTTCACATATCGTCCTCCTGGACATTTAGTTTCATTTAGGCGACTCACTTTAGGAGTTCCCTTTACCTACATTACCTCGAGCGGAGGTGCAGTAAGAGGTGATGCGCATTCACATTCTTATGATGCACGGATCAAATCCTGCATCAACGCCCGCCCAGGCCAACAAAGCCATCCATCCCTTCGGAGTCAATGAATTGGTACCCGGACTCGTCTGGTAGGATATACAGGGGGTGCCAAAAAAAAAGTAATTTTGCCCACGGCTCACATCTCCCAATTATACAAAACATAGGGAAATGAAAGAAATGAAAGTATTGCGGCAAAATATTCCCTAAATGTTCCTCTAAAAGCAGGAACAAGCTGAGACTCACTACTTTCATTTTCATAAAAATATAGAACCTTTAAGCGGCGCAGTCGGGCTTCGGAGCACCCACGGTATCAAGGTCCCCTTAAAACAGTGGAGCCGGATTCCATGGTAGGTCTTTTGTGGGAAGCTTCCTAAGGATTGGCCCTTCGGTTCATGGAAGTTACAGAGCCCCTGCTGCTTGGACAAGGCTGCTATGATCCGAAGTATCATTTCCATGCCCAAATCCGCTTCCGGAAGGGTTTTAGTGGTAAGTGTACGTTTTGGCTCTTGGAAACGAAGAGAGCTGGGAACCCGGAAAAAACGGAATCCTAGAGAACACCACCCAGTATGAATCCCCTTAGGTATCCAGAGTGAACGGACCTCAGCAAGGTTGTGAACGAGGGCGACGAAATTTCGGATTTTGCCCAGTTGAGGTGACACATCTTGTTCACTATTTCCTCGCTCCCGTTCCTGCTCGTGCAGAAGGCTGCCACGGAGTATAGTGATAGAGTGAGGTCTGCTCTTGGATCTGGGGATGTGAATACCTCAACAGAATTTGCTGTAGTTCGACTAAAGTGGGGTGAAAGTGGACGAGACAAAATTACTTTTTTTTGGCACCTCCTGTATACTCTGATCTGTACATCGGCTGGCCTCCTCCCCTATAACTGAATAGGCCAAATCGCATTCACCTGCCACCACGATTCTGGATGGAACTAGAATGCGCGGCGCATCATCCTTCACTCCTGTCACAGCCTTTAAGGTCGATTGTTGTGTAGTGAACTTGCTAGGAATGTTAAAACGCCCACGATTCTATGCCAATAAGTAAACTCGTGCTTGGCCACAAATGATTACGACTCTATTTTTAAACGTCCAGAACCCGTTAAGTCATGGAAGAGAGATAGCAACTCTTGATTGATAAATGAGTAAACAAGATAAGATCAAGGTAAATCTGTAAGTGATGGTTTCACCCCACCTTTTTTTCAAACCTTACCCCTCCTCAAATTGCCATATTTTACTCCAAGTTGTTCTGAATGCTAGCGCATAAATATTCGGCATTCATTTTTTGGGATGCGTCATGCCTTCTACATTTAATAGTTTCTAACGAGTAAATTCGATTAGGCAAATTAGGCTCGAAATAACTTGCGAGGCCAGTCAATGAGCTTTTTTAGGCTTTTTATCCTCCCATATGAAGAATTCCTGCAAACATTTTACCCATCTTTCAGGCTCAGATGGTCTAGGCAAGCTTTGATTCGTGATTTGATCCCTACGCCAGCAAAAAGTGGGAATCAGTCGCTCCCATACCATCCCCAACTCGGAAATACAATTGCCAAAGTTGCGTCAGACTGGAAGACAAAGCAGAAGGTGCAAAAATCGGAAGTCGGTTACGTCATCAAGCCATAAAACAGTGTACTATAACTTTTCTTGTACATTGACCATTCTCAGCTAACAAAGATATCCGAATCATCTCTTGATTGAATACATGCAGTTACACTTCCAAACAACTTCGTTTTTAAATTTTGTTAAGTGGTAAAATCGAATTTCTGAAGACAAATAGCGACTTCCTTCAAATAGTATTAAAAACCTGTGTGTAAGAGCTAAGTGGAGCAATAAATCAATACATAAAAAGAAGAAAAAAGTATAAAGGCAAGACTGTCGATAGATGGAATAAACAAATCTCGCACATAACGCATTTAACGTAGAACCGTAGAGTGATCAAGATAAGAGCCCTCATAAACGCAAAAAAGGCGGCGATAGTACGAAAGTGGAGGTGAGTGGGCACTGATAGGGACTTCCGAAGGCGACAGGGAGAGGGGGAGGGGCAGCTCGCGCTGAAACCCCATTGTGCTAAGCTACCCGCTGTGCAATAAAAACCACTTTACGAACAGCTCAGCTCAGAAAACGTCGGCTACATTTGACTCACATCAGCGACCCGCAAATGATTCAAAAGCGATCTAAAACAGGAATACTGCAGAGCGGCATTTCCCGACAAGACCCCTCCCCTAACCTATCGAAAGATGATCGGAAAGTGTGAATAGGAGCATCCTATTCGCGGTCTGTGATGCAAGGCGCCATGACAGTGTGTCCGGTTGTGAAGTGTGATGACGGTGGTGGTGAAGAGATCGATAATCGAGAGAGGGTTCCCGTCCTGGGGCGGATGGCTGGTTGGCTGCATGCTGGCGCGACTGGTGAAGTGCGATGAATGACCCGATCGTGGCGATGAGCTGGCCGACCCGTTCCTGGTTCATCTGATTCTTCCGACAAGGAACTTTAGTGGAAGAAAAAAATAGCTCAGATCACCGAGAGCCACTCGCGTAACGTCGGTTGGAAGCACAAGGTCATTTAACGGTGAAATGCCTACATGGGGCGTCTGTGACGCACTAACGACACGAATAACGGCTTCTGACGATGCCATGGCAGCCTTCAGAAGCCACCATTGACGTCAGCATCGACGGCCGTGATTGTCAACACTGATAAGCGAATGGTCTCGGGTCGCCGCGTGTTGATTCGAATGCAGCACGTATAAGGTGGGGGGTACAGACGACTCTACTTCTAGAGGCCCGCTGAGAACGCGTAATCATTGTTCACTAGTAATATATAGACAAAGAAGAAAAGAAAGAATTAGGAATGAAGGGATGCTGATGAATTGTTTGTTGGATGCGCTCTGCATAAGAATCCATAAAATCTCAGAGCAACAAAGTCTTTTCATTTTAAATGACTACTCACCCAAAGAGTCCTCGGAACGATATATTAAGGGGTAATGGTAAGCCCGTATGACTCGGTCATCCTTGGATAACGCAGGCATGGCAGCGACTATTGAAATTACACCATCCCCGCTTCATGCTTGACTAATCAAAGGACCGAGGATAAAGTTTCTTTTGTCGTTAACTAATCCCTTCTTGGAATGCGCCGCACATTCTAGTTCCACTCGGAATCGTGATGGTTGGTGAATGTGATGTGGCCCATACAAGACTTCCGGTGGCCAGCCGATGTACAAGACAGTTCTTTTATTCTCCCGGATGAGTCTGCTGCCAGTTTATCGACCCCAGAGTGATGGAAGGCTTTGTTTGCCTCAGCGGCGTTAATGCGGAATTTGATCTCCGCACTATGAGAGTGAGGTGCGCGCCACCTGTCACTACACCATCTCCACCCGCTGGGATAACTAAGTAATGAGTGGCGAGTATTTCCGAGTATTTAGTCTGGCTTGAAAGGGGAGACCGGTGATCAACTTCGAGTATGGGTGAGGTAGAGGCTAGTGGCTCCTCCCTCACATGCATTATCGTGAGACTGATTTCAATCGAGGGCAACCGAATGGTGAACAGCTTCAACAACTGTACACTAACTGGTGACAGTGGTAAATATGGACAGTGGTTAGCCCCAAACTTTATTTTCCGGACCGAATGACATCAAAATATCCCGTTATGATTTGAGAGAGCCAGATACGGGTTCCATAGTACTTATGAGCCGAACATCAAATTTTTTTCGTTCTGAAAGTGAAGTCATTTAAATGCAAAATGGCCTAGTCATTCTTAAAAGGCATTCGATCTGTTCAATCATCGGATGTGCTGTAGTAAGGTGTCGTTTGGTGAAAACGATTATAATACCCTAGAGATAATCACCGCTTCGCATGATCGTTACTATCAACCCACTCGATGATTTATTTTTATTAATTATTTTGAATTTAATTTTTAATTTTATTGATTATTTTAGTAATTTTTTATTAATTATCAATTATTATTTATTAATTATTATCAGCCCATTCGATTCCGCACCATTTGAGACTTAATTGCTCTGCTTCGAAGACTTCGGTTAAAAAACATCATATCATCAACATAGCGCAAATTTTCTCAGAACCTTGTCTACCCGTTTTCACTCGGTGGGAAACCAACCGTTCAAAGACGTCTATTCATGGTGGAATTTCGAAATCCAGCCACAGGAATGCTGTACGTGACAAGAGACTATTCATAGAATGTTTTTGGACGAACAATGTACGAAAGACCTCCGTCGGAATTCAGAACGTAAGAGATCGCTTTTCAAGATAAGTGACATTTCAAGAATCACGAGGAAGATCATTCGGAGCTAAGTTCGTTGAACGATCGTCTTTGGAATGCGCCACATATCCGAGTTCCAATCGTAACCGTAGTGGAATTTGCATTCACATTCGGACCATCAAGGCAGATGTGGTATGGTGACCAGTCTACCATTCCCACTAGCACGATTCAGGGATCAGATCAGGGATCAATAAGCTGTCAGGCCAGCCAATCTTCCATCTTCCTGGGGTCAATAAACGTGCTTTGGAATGAAACGAGAAGGAAACATTGATTTGTGCATCGGCTGACCTTTGCAAGACATTATGTGGCACAAATACCACTTAAATCCAACTACGTAGGATTCTGCGTCGAGGTAGGGTGCATGGCGCATCCCACAGAGGGTCTCAACGCTCAATGTTTCGCCCTTCTACATCTGCGAGAGATGACTAGGTCAGACAAAAAGTATCCACTGTCCTGCATTGCCTAAATTTGGCGGATCATAATTCCGCTCAAACACGGTTGATTTTAATGCAACAAAAGCCATCAGGTTGGGCACACATTTCTCTACAATAACATGCAGATGCTCTTTCATTCAAAATTTTCTTTCCTCAAAATCTAAAAAGTATTGAATGGCGGTTTTGACATTCCTCTCTTCTTGAAACCACTTCTTCTTTGAGATATGCTTTAGGGTGCCAGAAAGTAGTGATCTATACTGGACACGTCCTAGATTCACAAGGAATGAAGCAGAACTTCCGCACCTGGCTTTGTACAGCTTTTTGAATAGCTCATCTTCGGATGTGGGGGCTTTGGCGTCATCGCGAGAAGCCCTGGGGCCTTAAGTTTTTAACGCAGGAGATCGTGCTCCCGGTGAACTTTGGTTAGTTTCTCATTGAAAGGTTGCACTGCTGTGTAAAGGACTCGCTAGCGGAATTCTGGTGGTCCGGGCTTACGATAGGCCATGAAAAATGGTGAAGCATGCGTCATTTTGGACCATTGTCTCTCCTTACATAAACTTGGAAGGCTACTTCTACCGCCTGTTATCCACGGCCGGTAACATTTCTCTCAAACTAGTCTTCATATTCCTGGATTACTGCGACGTATTTCCCTGAAGCTCAGAGGCATCCTGTGTCACCAGGGCACTCCCAGGTGTCGACAATAACAGGAGGTCCAGTGCGACCCCCACCCACATTTTTTGACCTCTACAATATCAGTAAGTGTTGGCGGATTGTATAGTTGCAATGTGTTTTATTGCTATGAATTCTTACTTGAGCAAAAATATTTATTTCACATGTCCTCTACGAGTTCGCTGCGAAATACCCTTCGATTCTCATCTGCTTCTTGAGAGTCTAGTCCTAGCGCTTATGGCAGACCTCTGCAGAGACGACCCCCCCCCTTCCGACCGGTCAGATACGATCCCCCGACGAAAAATCCTCGACTTCCGGTGTACCCTGTGTGTCACTAGTTAAAAATGGTACTCTTCTATAGCTTGAAAAAACGGTTGGTATAGCGCGCCTTCTCGAAATCGTCTTTGGACTTCATATGTGGATGAAAGAGCAGGTTTTTCTCTGTCAGATAATACCCAGACAATATGGAAAGTCGCGAAATTCAGCGCTCGAAAACTAAGGCGAGATAGTCAGTGAAAAACGACGGGAATTTCTTGCCCAACTTATTAGATGGTACGTAAGATTGAGATTTAGATTAATGGATTCGATTGATATTAGGCAAAGAGATGTACGTGAACAAGGTTAGAATATGTTCAGGTCATTGTCTCTGCCTTCTCTCAAACAAATTTTGGTATCATTTCGTTAATATGGAGATGGTAAATCATGCCTGAGTCACCCAAAAACATTTATACAATCATTGTTTTTTACGTCAACTCTGTACGGTATCATATAAATCAGCCAAGAAAGGGAGGAAAGCGGGAAGCAGAACTCTTGCCAACCTTCAAAAAGTGCAGTTCTGACGAATAAAACCAGAAATAAACTTGTCGATATATCATTTGCTCAAACACAGACTTGTTTTGTTCACCAGTCATTGTAGCAATTCGCCACTCCATTTATATCAGCTTCGCATGATCGTTGTTATCAGTCCATTCAATTCTGCACCAGTTCGAGACTATCTAACTCTATCTCGAGGACTTTGGTTGAAAAAATCATTATATCATCCAAATAGCGCAAATTTTCTCAGGACCTTGCCGACCCGTTCTCACTCAGTGGGGATCCAGTCGTTCAAAGACGTAGATTCATGAAGGAATTCCGAAAACCGGCTATAGGAATGCTGAACGTGACAAAAGACTATCATGGAATGTTTCTGGGCGAACAACATACGAAAGACCTCCGTCGGAATTAGAACGTAAGAGATCGCTTATCAAGACAAGTGACATTTCAAGAATCACGAAAAAAGATTATTAGAGCTAAGGTTCGTTGACCTATCGACCCTGGAATGGGCCACATATCCGAGTTCTATTCGTAAGTGTAGTGAGATTTACTTTTACATTCGGGCCATAAAGAGACCATAAAGACAGAGGTGTGGTGTGGTGACAAATGTGCCATTTGATACTCCAATTACAACTTGTCTAACTTTGGTATGGGGAGTCGCAATTCATTCAAGCAAATGATTAATGTACAAAAGGAATGTTTCAAGTAAAATTCAACATCCAGAAGAGCCGTGAAATGAAACGGTCCAGATATACTCATTAGAGAGGCGTCAAAAATTCAACTGCTTTTACAAAAGCTCCAGTATTCACTAGGGCTACAATGCTCGTTCGACATGTACAATTTTTGTTTTGCCATTACTACGACACACCCTTACATGTGGTTCGTTCTTGTTTGTCGAATACAAGATATATGGCCTGATTGTTCAAGGCATACTCGAAATCGGGAATCCGCCGATGCAATAAACACTGTAGAAGAGACGGTAACTAGCACAAGCTTTCATTTGTTTACATATTTATCTATACGCTTTAAAGGACGCGGATAACCACGAGCAGGGGGTGTATGTCGTTTGGCGCGGCCCTTGCAGCTAATTTGCCAATGGGGCGCATGTGTCGTCTGGACTCTCCCATTTACCTAAGCCTTTTCAGGGGAGGCGCTTCGGCAGTGCCCCATTGGCAAATTAGCTTCAAGGGGCCGCGCCAAACGACCGTCTCCCCGAGCAGGTACTAGTGGATTAAGCAAGTAATGGTTAGTCACCACGAGACATCGTGTAACCCAGCTCGACACAGAAGTCACCTGAAGGAACTATTCCAGGGAAATAAATAGAATTGGGTACAAATCAGCAGACCATCCTAGGCCTGTAGATGGGGTAAGGGACCCAAAAGGATGGGTTCCAGGCACCCTACCTACTGACGAATTGGTCAAGGTAGATTAGGAGGTTTAACTATCTTGAATAAAACTACTAAATCACACTTCTGTACAGAAAACTCCATCTTTATTCCAACCAGGGTAGAGCGGTAAGGATCTGAGGGAGGGGTAGTCCATATAACTAAATGTGATTATCGGTTGACGATCGGATGCAGAGAACGGGGTATGGGCAGGACACTCGAACTGGGTCATCGCCTACCACAGCCACGTTGCTGGCCTCGTAGTGAATTTGTCACACGCTATAGGAACGGCTGCCGGCCCTTCAGGTGATCTGATCCAGTAGGGAAGTCATGACACACATCAGGAGATGATGCTTAACACTAGCAATCCGATTCCAACAAGTGGTAACAGCTCCTACTTATTCACGCCTTCTCCGTCAAAAGAAGTCATCTGCGCAAAAATGGTAATTTATACGTAAAACAATAGAATATCTCGGTGCACTTCAGTATTGAAAGGGGAGGTATACCATGAATGTTCATTTATGGGTCATCATTGATGTCATAGAGTATTTGAAGCCATGCCTCTAATCTGACTGTTCCAGCGCACCAACAGGGTTCTAAATAAGGGTATACAGAGAATGGGAAAATCCTTGACAGGGGGGTCAAATTTGACCGGATAGGGGAGGGGGTGGGGGTTGTTGGTACATGTAGAGGTCAGCGATAAGCACTAGAATCTGATCTCCCGATAAGCAGATGAGAATCGAGGGCTATTTCACAGCAAAACCGTGCGAGGAAATCACTGGTACTGTAGAGGTCAAAAATGGGTCAGGGGCGTATTTGGTTCCCTTAGAGGAAGTCGTACTAAAGCGGCCATTTTTCTCGGCACCGGAAAGTACCCTGTTCTAAATTCCCATCTCAACCCTAGCTCTCTGAAATCATCTACCTTTACCGTATCACTGCAACACCACCGGTAGTTTTGTAGGGTCAAAAATAGAGCCCCACGGGGTAACTTTTGACGTCAGATGCGCGTAAATGTGTGAGAGGCTCTACTAGTGAAGTGGACACGTGAAGAGGCAAAAATTAACAGATTGAAGGTTACGCACCAAGTGAGCAAACACAACAGGCGAGAAGTGCTAAAGACTACGGAGACATCCAATCCGACAGTAGCTAAGGGAGCTAGTGACTGCGATGACAATCATGAACATTTTTATTTAGAAAGCGGAAACAAATCAAACATGGAAGAGCTGCTGTGAATCAGCCGATGAAAATGTAGCAAAGTGCGTCAGAACTGAATCACAGAGACAATGTTGTTTATGAGGAGCGCCCAGGTAAGTAGAGACACCTGAGATGGAGCGTGCGGAATCTGAGGACGCAAAGAAGGAGACGAATGGATAGTCGTCCGACGACCCATTCATGGAATGTTTTGTATGTTCGTAATCATATTAATGTTTGCATAAATTGCGATTGTCCTTTGACCAAACGCGTAATTTAATTGGTTTAGCCAAATAACCGAACAGGGGGCCCCTGGAGAGAATAAAAAAGACGAAATGCCTGACAGACCCGTTCCCTGTCAGGATACGCCACGCATTGGACATCCACTTAAGATTTCAGTATCATTTCATGGTCACGATTTTTTTGACTGCAGACGCATGTCCATATAATGCTAGCTATGACGCAAAATCTCATGCAGCGCCGCGCGACTCTCAGCTTTTACTCCTGCGAAAATGCCGCGCGTGGCCTACGCCACATCGCGACGGTCCCCTTGCGCACTGCAACCAGAGAGAATTGAGAATAGTACCAATTAACCAACCGTGAACAGCTTTCGTAGACCTGATACGATCCCTTGACCCACATATGCACCTTCCAGCGTCTCTGGCCATGCTGCCATAGAACTAGCTCACTGCGACGCGGGCGTATGCGACAGCGGAAGTACGATAATGCATCCCCGGATCGTTTTGCAGCTTGGGCGGGAAAGTGAGGGCAACAGCTACGGCTGAAGGATTCACCATATAAAAACCAATTCCTTATTCTTTTGAGAAGTGGAGTATGCCGGTTGGCCTTGACCTCTTCATAAGTTTTGAATTTTTGAAAGAAATGAAATTTCAAGAAAAATTTATTATACAAACAAATAAATCTCATCAAATTCAGCACCGTAGAGTTCCTATGAGGGGATAATGTCTAAATCTCAATCGAACAAGTATATACAATGACAATAGAGGCGAAAAAAAATGCGCGACGAGACAGACAGAGGGAGAGCACTTCGATGGCACCTTCGATCACCAGGCAAGTATAAACGGGGAAAACACTTAATTGAATTCATAACTATGTATGAAAACAACAGCATAGACAATACAACAAAGCGAATCGATAATGGCAATATCAATCGATATCGATCGACAAAAATGGAATGTCTAAAGCTGAAATACATAGACTCGCATATGGGGTTTTCTGGCATATTAGCACGGGAAAAAACGGGAAGGATAAATCCTGAGCTGAAATGGCGAAAGTCGTATAAACGGCAACGGCCAATCGATTGTAGCAATTTCGAAGTATTGTGTGATTTACCGATCTTTGACCTATGCTAACTGGCGATTAGGTTAGAGATCGATCAATCAATCAATCAATAAGCCCTAGACACTACGAAAAAATCGCTGGAATCGGGATTGCAACAAAATGACTAGTAGGGTATCATTCAGAGTTTTGATGTGATGCAGTTGACGATCGACTTGATGACGGCTCTTCGACGGAATTGTTATACATATTGTAGCTAAAATCAACAATTAATAAAGGAAAATCCATAGGTCGATTAATAAATCAATAATGAAAAAATAAAAAAATCAATAAGTCTAAAATTATGGCTCATCTGAAACCTTGGCTCAAATCAAGATCAATAAAATGTAGCGAACTAGAAACTGACCCAGACAGAGCGTGAGATGAAGGTAGTCAGAAAACGTAATTTTTAAACGTAATTTTTTTGCAAAAACAGGCGAGCTTAGAAAAAAATCGTAAAACTTTTAATGAATCACAAGTATTATCCCAGAAAAAGGAAAAGGTTCGGATTATAGTAGAGAGAGTAACTCTCATTAACATCAACAGTGTTGAGCAGAGTTCACACGAATTTCTTTGGAAAATAATCCCGTCTTTTTACGAAATTCCATATGATCAAAATTTACCAGATCCAAATTCCAGTGGAAATTTGATTCGGCTTCTTCAAACTTCTAAAACTATCCTATCAACTTACATTCGACCATCGGCGTCCTCGATTAACACTGTTCCATCATCATCAGAATCCTCTTCAGGAGCCACATAGACCACTTCCATGTGAAGGTCACCTTGCTGAAATAGCTCGTCGTCAGAGGACTTAGTGACCCGTGACCCCTATAACCCCCACCCGTTTAGGGAAGGACTATCAAGCGATCATTCAAGTGATTCCTGCCTCATGAAAAATCGCTCAAATTCTTTTGAAAGAAGATGTTTACAATAAATGCCGTGAATTCAAGTAATGTTACCTGCGAGCTAAGAATTTCAACGGCTTCTTGATGTTTGGCATTTCGAAGATCGTACCCGTTCACGGACAGAATCGCATCACCAACGAATATTTGACCGCATCGATGAGCAGGTTGGCCGGGTTGGATTTCAGATATCACTATCGGTAACGCATGTTCCGAGCCACCCTGTAAATTACCCGAAAGTTTTTCATTTTTTTAGGGGTTATTTCTTCAAGAAAATAGCGTGCAAACAACCTAGAACACGTAACTGAAGCTTTTGCTACAAGCCTTGTACCGTCATTTTATTTCTGAGATCACTTAAAGACACCAGGAGGGGGTAATTTTGGCTTACTGTAGAACAGACGTAGTGTGAACGAGTTTGAGTGGCCGCCATTGCACAAACTCGCCAATTTGACGCCTTGGCATGGTGCCAAAAGAAGATGGTTCTATTATAGATTTTTAGTTTTTACTTTGTTCTTTCTTGTATTGTTTCTAGATATACTTACGGGTCAAATGAAGTCGGAGGGCGGGGGGGGGGGGGGGGGAGACGCAAAATTTTCACCCACGTCAAAGCTGCTTTCCCTTCCTTAGGGTTAGGCTAAAGCAGATGAGACCTATGCTTTGGATGCTTTTTAATGTGGGAGGAGGGGATATCAATTTTAGCCTAGGCCTAGTAAGGGAAAGGAGCTTCGACGTCGACGCAAAGTTGCGTCTCCCGCCGACTTTATTTGACCCTTCTGAGATTTTCAGGTATAGAAATGCACAATTAAGAAGATCCATAAGTAAACAAGTAAAATATGTCACTAGAAAACAGTCTAAAGAGGAAATAATTGAAAAATAAGGTTACATCAGGCCGAAGACAAGCTTTAAAATGAACGAAGCGTGGCTCGGCCATGGAAGCTTGCAGTTCGGACGGAAGCGCGCCCTGGGGGCAAATAGCGCCCTATGGCGCGTTTTTCAACGCCGGTTTCGTTACACATTGTATCTACCGAACCCATATATCTGTTTTTAGACGCCATTGTTTTTGTAAACGTTATTCCGCCCTTGCCCCCCTCCCGGTGCCTTTAATACTCCGATCTGGAAGTGGATAACCAGAATGCAGAAATTAAGTGTGCTGGTGTCAAGCTTATAATTGATTTAAATTTAGCTAAATACCGCACTGCTGACATTACCAGCTAAACTGTACAAACCTCGCATATCCCACGCAAGTTCGAAGACATCGTCAGGGGTAATTTTGACCGATCCCAGTTTAATTGTGAAATACGAAGTCGAGTTGATCTCTAGTGTAACAGCAGAGAAAGAACGGGATGAATGGTCAAAAACTCAAGATGTAGAAGCTTGAAGAGCATCTTTTCCACTCCTTCCCTTCCGCTCCCTCTGCATTACTGGCCGCTGGTAGGAGATGCAGACGGCGAGGCTGTTCCAGCTTCGCAACAGCTCGGCCAGCGAATGCGAGGCAGAGTGACTGGCAATGGAATGGCAATGAAAAGTGCTTTTTCACTGAGAATTTCACCACAGAATATCTCTTCTGATTGGAGTGTTCATTCACAAAGGATATGTCTCTACAGTTGTCAAGTCCTCCTTACCATGATTGTGCCTATAACATGATGCCATAATTGTGGGGAAAAGCTTGTCCTTGGAATTGTCCAGGTCTCCCACCTTTCATGTTTGACTTTCAATGCGTTATCAGATGAAATGCTTCTGCACACCGCCCTCAAGTAAGTAACTGTTTTGAGTTTGTCCTACTGGGCTTAGATGATGCTCACACATATAATTCAATAGCGTCAAATCGGCAGCATATCTGAGCACTAGGTATATCTGGGGTAGAATCAGATTAGGTCAAGTTCTGGTTAGGTTAGAGTCGAAGTAGCACCAACGAAGAGTAAACGGAACAGGCTTCCACAGCTCCTACGGCTTCTGCAATTGGCGTTCATTAAAGACACTGAGAGGGTGAAGACCTTCTCAACACCACTTCTCGCCAACAGATTTTGCCACGCGGACGTGTACGTGTCGATGGGACTCAAATCGGTGTAATTAAACCTTTATTGTGAGTCAAAAATAAAAGATAAATCTTTACGAAATTCAATTAAAATTACAGAAATTACAAATTCCCCCATAACGCTCGCTCTAGACTGAGAAATATGAAAAGATTCAAATGCGCAAAATGTGAATTTCAGTGCTAAGCGAGAGAAACGCGAACATTCCGCTGACACACGATCGAAATCACTTTCCTTCTAGTCGATGCCCTTTTACGGAGAAGCTAAGGGCCCGTAATCAAAAGCTCTAATCAAAAACATCGCAGCTTTCTTGCTCACTGGGTCTCATTGATTGGTAATCAATGGAGTACTCTAGAGAATGATACAAATGCATAATTGAAAGCAAAGATTACAACCATAATACATGAATAAATAAATGAATGTAAAAGTGATAAGGAATAAGAAAAATGTGAACGGTTAGGCGCCAGGGCAGTAAATTCGGCAAATTGTGGAATATGAAAGTAGGAGTGTTCAGAAGCGTATCATTACAGAAGGACGAAATAAAATGAAGAAAAAACAAAAAATAGGATCTCATATTTTCGAATGTTGGTTGCTGCTCATTTGGCCGCAGCCCGCGATGCGAAAGTTATTACAAGTATGCTTGGTTATGGGTAAAAGCTTTGCCCGTAACTATGCTTAGTCATAACAGCAAGAAGTAGAATTGCGAAAACCATCCTTGTCTTTTTTCTACCACACTGCGTCACTAGTCGAGTGTGGATCGCAGACGGGCGAGGGGCGGAAGCAAGCCACGAAAAGTACCTTGCCCTCGCCGGCAACTCCGTCCGCGGTGGAGCGAAGGAACGATGGCACGATTCGCTGTTCTGCGAGATCGTTATGAGACCTTGAGCAGCAGTTTTCCAATGCAGGTCTCGCCGCATATCGCCTCTTCTGAGAAGGAACATTCGTTTTCTGCATGCATGTATTCACAGTTCCCACTTTCTCCGTACCCCTTCCGGTGTCTTTAGGAGGTGAAAACCATAAATGGAAGAGAAGGTCAGAAGTCGGGCTCGACTGTGTCTTGACTCAGACAGATTTCAGCACCCTACCATAGAACTCGATGTTATTCAAAACTCTGAACCTTAATTCTATTCTACGATACCACGACTAGCAAAACATTCTGGTCGATGTTAATATAATTTATGCTATGCTAACCGAGCAGTATGCTCGGTTACGCTGAAGTTCATATCAATGGTAACTGATTTCTGTGGCGAAACGAAAGGTCAGCCGTAACAACATGATAGTGCAGTAGCAAATCAAGCAGTTGTCATCATCTCTCACGGTACGGGCCGTTACCCCAGCAAGACGCCGTTAGATTTCGCAATTTTGCGACTCCGCGGTTCCGCAGTTTTAAGATACGGCGATTTTGCGATTTTGTACCTTTGCACTTGCGGTATTACAAAATCTCAGGGCTGCAGAATCGCAAAGTTGCGAAGCTAACGGCAGCCTACGCGTTTGGATAGGGTAACCCCATAACCGTTCAGTAGGGTAACACCATCTCGTGCCTTTGGGTATAGTCCTAAAATCGCCAGCAACTGCATTCGCCATGGCACATTGCCTAGAGCTCAGTGCACTTTTGAATAGAAGCCAGTTCTACACTGGAGCAACCGAAGATCGTAATAACCTTTATTATATTTTTTGAAAATAAAAATTGACAAAAAACCCTGTCGCAATTAGAAAAATTATAATTCTATCAATGCCTTCACACAATACGCATTATTAGCTCAACTTGGATTAGAATAGGGCTTGCAGCGGTCACGCTGAAGATTGGGGGACATTTCGTTACGTTACACTCACAAGTTAAGCTTGTCAGTGCGACCCCTGTTTTTTCTTTCCCAGGTATTTTCTACACCTTCATGGGAGAATACGATTCAGGCCACGAATCATAGGGAAAACTTGGAACTGCTCATCCCATCGAAAAAGTTCATCGAAAAAGCAATTTCGATCAACCTACCGACGCCCAAGGTGTAGCGCCCACAGTAGTGTGCTCCAGCCCAGTGGTTAAAGCGTAAAAAAGAGGAGGCGACCAAAAAATTCTAGACTCATCTCAACCTAATCTGAACGATAAACATTGAAAAGTTAAGCATGCCCCTTTGCGTTCCTTTTGAGTGGATCATACTCGGAGATCCCTCAACTCATGCATGCACCTGCGCGTAGCATATGTACCTATCCCATTCGTGGAAGTTTTCCTAAGGAGTTCGCACCTACGTCATTCGGTCCCGAAGTGCGAAGCCTTTCCACTCAACGTGACCACTGCTTTGAAGGAGAAGAAGGCCGCTTTCATACTCTGCGCACCGACACCGACACCGGCGACACTCGGTGACGCGCTCCTTTTGTAAAACTCTCAACTCAACCACACTACAATACCCGCCGTAAGTTTTCAAAAGAAAACGCGGAAAACGCGGATCCGCGTTTTTTTTCGTTTTTTTTTACTGTAACTTGGTTCGTTCTGCCTAAGTCTCCATAAAAATATATATTAATCGAATCAGCTCACCGAGCCCTACAATATGGCCTCTTCAAATTTCCAAAAAGCTAACTTTTTATGTTCTCGCGTGCACGAAGTGCCAGTGGGCACTCATTAACGAACGATGTGCGCTATAATTATAACCAGGAGGCAAATCTGCCGTTAGCATACAAAACTCAACAACTTACAGGGATACTGTCCCAGTCATACCTGAATTGAAAGCAATCTTTGATGGTGATATCATCAAGTATCATTTCACCCAGTATGCTATAGTATGATGATCGTACAGTATGATGATCGTGGCAAGAGCGCACGGATTCGAATTCGAATCTTGGTTAGTGCCAAGCTATACGAATTTTGAATGTGAATCTGTGGACTCACGCCACGATCATTTTACTGTAGTGTGGTTGGGTCAAGCATTCTACAAACGGAGCGCGTCACCGGAATGCAGCCGTGGTCGGCGGTGGGCACATGGTTCTGTCGTCGTCACTGCCGTGCCGGCGTCAAATTGCAGCCGGCGTCGATGCGCAAAGTATGAACGCGACTGAGGGTAGATTTACGCCGATGTATCGCCAAGAGTTGCTATCGACATAGTGAGGCCAAGATCTGAGCATCAAATCGCCTGCAATCCTTCAGGTTAATTTTGACGACAGCAATAATCGTTTGTTCATTCGAGCTAAGCTTTCATGCTAACTGTGTGCTATTATGACGCTCTATTCCATTTACCTCAGACCATTTAAGATTCACAAGGATTCGGTATATCAGAGCCTAATACGATGCCTTTGCGATATAACCACCAATTTTCATAGTTCATTGTTCGCATAGCAATTCAGGACCCAACCAAATTGCTAATCTGTGGCAAAGCAGAACCGGAATTGTTTTAATAAATCTCTCTCTACGTCAAAGGCTGAACAGCTCACAATTTTCTCGGCACTGAAGAGGGAGCAGCAAAAGATACCTGGAAGCTTCAGTGGTACCACAAAGTGAAGATTTTTTATCAAAGGGTACTATGCGGCCCTCAGCTCAAGGTTACTTGTTCAGCACCCATGGCGAAAGGAATAAAAACCAAATGAATAACGCTGATAGTGGTGATTGAAGGTTTAGGTTCAACTTGCAGAGGAGCGCTCAAAGTTACATGCATTCAAAGAAGTTACATCGTGAAAACCGTGTTGCATCCATTATGGATCATCCTATAATAAGTCCCCGTTACCAAATAAAGTACTTGCAGACACTGATGCACATTTAGCTTCTCTGTAACAGAGCCTTGGATTTCCTCATGTAGACCTGAACCTTTGGCCTGGATTTGATCTTACAACAAAAGGTATCTGCACATCATGTGACAAACCATGATCAAACTCTTTTAGAGCCTGAATTCAAAGGAAACGTTCACGGAAATCGAAGTTCCTCAGTCAACCATATATTTATTTTATATTTGCTTACTAAAAGCCGCATGCAAAGTTTCACGTTCATATACAAGAATCCACTTGAGACGGAGCTCCTCAAAGTGGCCTACGATGGGGTGCGGGGTCCCTGTGGATTTGGACGCTAGAGAGCTGAGCACAGAGGCGGCACTCACATGGTCATGGACGAAGAGTGGCAAACCTGCATTGGGCACGAAAATTTGAAGGCACCAGTAGGGGCAAGGGAAAACTGAGATCTGGGATTAGAGGTTCTTTGAAACGAACCTTTACTTCGGAAGAGGTCACATGTGGTGAAAATTGCATTAAAAAACGCGGTTTGGGGTCTTATGGCGACCCCGCAGCTCGGCATGCCGTCATACGGTCATGCGCTCGAGCGAGTCGCCGTCGAGGGGCGGGACAACGATCGCGGCCGGCTGCTCCTGACTCTGGCCTGTCTTCAGTCCACTCCGGCTAGTGACCGCGGCTGCGCTCTGGTCGCTGACGGCTGTTCAGATGTTGTGGCTGGAAGCCGAAGGAGTTGCTCTTCTCCAAAATTTTCAACTTCTGCCTCAGAATGAAGGAGGGATCTCCGTTTTTTCTCGTGTTTTTATTCATGTACATCATCTAGTAGAGTGATTCCAAGAGGAGATAGAGTCAGTAAATTTCCGAGCACGATCCCTTTAAGACAAAAAATTCGCGCTTTAAGAGGAATCGGCATCATGAAATTCCCGTCGACGATACCTTTAACCTGCTCCAAATTCCTCAACCTCATCCTTCGAACATTTTTGTTCACTCTGACTCTCATATTCTCATATCTAACACTTGTCCATGTCTCACTCAATAACCAACCATTCATAATTCCCAGTTCTTCGTCTCACTTTTTTTGAAAAGCGTGTGCTTACCGTAATCGATATTCCGAGTCCTTCATGTGGTTGCTTTGCCAACACAACTTTCCTAGTTTCACCGACTCCCCTTCTCCTTTTCATCGGCTGATTACAATCATTCATTGGAGGTGTCGGAAGGCCCTTCGTTTGCCCTCGTCCTCTGAAATCCATCAGCTACGATAGTGATCTTTCGTTAAAGCCTTCACGAAAAAACATTATCAGCAAACTTTATTATCGGCCTAACGTTTCGACCAGATCGTCTTCCTCAAAGGCCTAAACGTGGCTCAAGATAAAGGATTTAGTCCACTACACCATCAAACGCCTCATCCCTCTAGCGGTTCTGACGAAACATCAAGGAACCGCCGGAGAAAACCCTGTACGAAAGAATATAACTCACCAATCCACCACCGCGAGAGTGGAACGCCATTTGCGCCACATTGCGAGCTACTGATATGAGGGGGAGACATGCATGTCCCCATTATACTATATATAAGGACAGCATGACATGCTCATTCACTGACGACAACTGACACGGAGTGGCGGCGTTCCACTCTCGCGGTGGTGGATTGGTGAGTTATATTCTTTCGTACAGGGTTTTCTCCGGCGGTTCCTTGATGTTTCGTCAGAACCGCTAGAGGGATGAGGCGTTTGATGGTGTAGTGGACTAAATCCTTTATCTTGAGCCACGTTTAGGCCTTTGAGGAAGACGATCTGGTCGAAACGTTAGGCCGATAATAAAGTTTCCACCTAACAACCTCGTTGGCACACTAGAAAATTATAAACAACTTCAATGCCGAGGTTTCAAGATGAGAGAAGTTGGAATTATCAGCAAAACTTAATTCTGTGTTTATATCTATGCCATGAGAAGCTTACCCAATGCGATAACTTTTTATAGGTGAGATTAGCCCACTAAGAGGATATAATTTGGTGTAAAAAAATGTGAATGACGCAATCATACAAGGTGTCATAGCCATGGATCATCTTTTTGTAGTGACGATTTCCGTCATCACACAAAAAACCACCCACGCGCGTTCACCTGCACGCTCGGATGACGGTTTTGTGACGATGGAGATGAATTTCGGCTTCCAGCTGATTCCATAAACGATCATGTTCGACTCCACGCATATTTCGCCCCAGCAGCTGAATCTGTTGAATGCGTCCCGCCAGTTCCTGCAATGCATTGAATTGAGTAATTCAGCCAATGTGACAGTTTATCCATTTTATAATTTGACGCATAGCTTCATGCAGCTGTGGAAGTCTTGATTACTAAATTTTGATGGCATGGTTAAAGAAGAGCATTTTGACATGTCAAATGTGTATCTCTTCAAATTTATCGAAATCTTTCTTTTCAGACTGATCCAGGCGCTTGGGGCTAACAAATACCTTTCAGTCACTTCGTTCTTTGCAAAAATTTGATTTCTGACTGAAAATCGATAAAAACGGACATGCCGATCTTTACTTCTGCCTTTTCATCCTCTCTCCTCACCCTTTCCCAAACGCCAATTCGAATAGGCCGCCGTCAGACTACGCGATTTTGCGATTCTGCGGCATCACACTTTCGCACACGTTACTGCACCTTGAAGTCTTGCATCGCGGTGACTCCGGGTGCGGACCCGCGACAGCACCAAATCGCAAAACCGCAAGTCCTAACATCGGCCATACACTGAGCCTGAGGGTGTGCTACATATTCCTACTAAAAATCCTGTGTGATAGTCCTGCCGTCCTTATTTATGACGGGGTCAAGGATGGGATGCATGGCTTATTCCAAAGTAGGTTATTACCGAGCAAACACTTCATAAAAACTAAAATATCGTGGATCAAGGAGCGCAAAGGATGCAAATATGCTGAAATGCTTCAATGAGGATTTCCTGTCATTCTATATAAGTCAAAGATTACCTTGTCAAGGTACTTGGCAGCTAACCGAGCTCCGAACACCTCTGTCTCCAAAGCACCGATCAAATGCCGTTGTCTTTCGCATTCCTTTCGGAGCACTTCAAGTTCACATTCGGTACGTAATGAAGGCATCAATACGTCATGCAGTTGGTCAATTTGGGTATCCTGCAACAAGAAATTCCTTCAAGAACTTTGGTCTACGTGAAGAAATTTGCTGGAAAACACCTTAAGGGATGAGTTTAACCGGCCATGGAAAATTAAAGTGAATGTGCGAAGTGCAACATCAGCAGCAGAAAAGAAACGGATTTGAACGGTCAAAACCCGGAAAGTAAGACCTCCTTCTCACGATCGAGAACGTCTTTCGCGTCCTCTGCATCGCTGAAAGGATTGATGCAGACGACTAGGGGCTAATCTAGCTAGCCATGAAGTTCGCCTCTCAATATAAAGCCAATCGATCATTAGAAGTCGTACAACCGGAACGCATCCAAAGAGGTTGCGACGAAAATCACAATGAGCGCTTTTTAACGCAAGTTTCGCCACAGATCATCTCTTCCAAACCCACCATTTATTCACACAGGAAATGGTGTTTCAGTTTTGATTTCCGTCAGCCATCACCTCGCATTGATGCTAGACCTTCCTCAACCTAACAATTGAACTCACCAGCTTTTTCTTGATCATGTCTGATTCGTGTGGAGCTGTTTTCGCATGCAACTGACATTGAAGGCTATGTACCTGTAAATAAATACTCATATTACCCATAAAAATATGATTAGTGAAATAAAAAATTTCATAAATAAAAAATAAAATTTCATAGGAAGAATAGAAATTTTATTGGAATGCCTTCTGCAAGCCATACACTCCATGAAGGTAGATGCAGTTACTGGGAACAAATGAAAAATTGAAAAAAAAATCGTTCAATACGTATAAGGCCTACTCATTGATCCTTGGTAGTAATACTCCTCAGGGCCAGTCTAGACAACAGTAGACATATATTCTTCTCCATTCCTACTTCCACGGATTAATTACGACAGCCAGTTTTTATAACTCGTTAGTAGGTCATATTAGGTTGTTGGGAGAATTCTTGCGGTTTTGACCCCTTACTTGAAATGCGCATATCTCGGCTCATACAAAACTTTATAAATCGAAATGACAGTCGTGGGGATCGACATATTTTGCCAGCATGACTCAAGCTTGCTTGTTCCGACTATCCAGAATTTTTGAGATCTAGAGCGATGAATTCCTTAGAGACAGTGATAGGACTAATAAGGGTGATAAGAAATCCCTGAAAGATGTCATTCACTTGATAACTACGGGTCTAGGCAGCTTTTCTGCAGCGAAATCCCCCGCGAAAACAGCGATCATCAATGCTAACTTAGGCATTGTTCAGAGTTCACGATTCAGGCGGAAGGAAAAAGATACATATTGATCGAGTGATTCAGGCGATCGCGCGATCGCGTGGATCGCGCGATTGCGTGGATCGCGCGATTCAGGCGGAAAAGAAGAGGTATATATTGATTAAAGGAATCGTCCACGGAAAATGAGTTTTTGTGTTACCCATATGTTTATGTTGTATTTACCTAAAGTAGGCCTCATGCAAAGTTTCACCCGAAAAAATGTGAATCTGGCTGAGATACAGCACCACAAAGTGCGGTCCCAGTGGGCGGGGCCTCCGTGTAAAAGCCTCGTCCCGTCTTCCGCCGCCGTTGGGAACGGAGAGTAGGACTGTTTACGTAACCTTCTGTTCTCCCAATGCGTCTCTGACCACGGCGGACGCGGTACGAGGCTTTTACACGGAGGCCCCGCCCACTGGGACCGCACTTTGTGGTGCTGTATCTCAGCCAGATTCACATTTTTTCGCGTGAAATTTTGTATGAGGCCAACATTAGGCAAATACAACATAAATACATGGGTAACACAAAAACGCATTTTCCGTGGACGATTCCTTTAAGTGATTCAGGCAATGGCGCAATCTACGCGATCGCCTGAATCACTTAATTAATATATACCTTTTCTTTCTGCCTGAATCGTGAACTTGAACAATGCCTTATCCATCCAACTTGTCGAAAACCAGATAGTGTTATCATTGCTTCCGCCCACGTTGCAAAACACCTCCAGTATATAAGCCCCCAGTGCTGGTGTGGTAGCATTTTTTGACTTCGACTCAAACTCTTCGGAAGCGGATTTCAAGCAAAGTGAGCAGCGGACGCAGGAGCAGTGCGAGCAAGTGAAGGAGATGGAGGACTACTTCGCAGGATGTCTAAACAGTGGATTCCCCCGTGAAGACAGCCACACATCGATGCGACAGAAGGAATCAATGCCTGAGAAATACCCGTCAGGCCTTTGATACTGGTCCTTTCAAGGTGTTCTGCACTGCACCTCCACAGGGGATACTTCCGAAGATGTCCATCCATCTCATTCCTTATTGCTCGTTTATGCACATCACTAAGATGCTTCCATTTAACAGCATTTTTAGAAAAATGAAGAAAACGGTGTTCATACTCATGCTGATTCTTAGCATTGCACTTGCTAATAAGGGTAAGTTCTCGAAAATTCATAGCTGACCATGTCACTCACAAGATTCCTTCACATAGTTTCAGTATAACCGAAAGTGGAGCGATGAAAAACAGGCGGCATCACGTATGATCCGGCTAGCAGACCTGGCTTTAGCCAGCTGAATCTTCTAGCTGACCTACCGGGGCGAGGCAACTGATACCAGACTCCTAGGGAACTGACACTCGAAATAAGAATAAGTTTCACTGAGAATAATCTGAATTTTGAAGTGGCAAATCCTCGTATTGCCGCGTGTTTCCAGCTCTGACCCACATTGTGCCCGGGAAAGTCGCTCCGTCGCGGTGCACCTTCCTTGAATTTCATGCGAGCATATTGCTTTGCCCTCTTGAGCTGTGGACACAGTTTAACATCAGGAACATAGGGACCTGCAGCAGTGAAAGATTGCGAAGCCAAACGTCACAATTTCGTGCCACTTTCAAAGTCAAGAAATCAAGCTATCATTCTGTTCGAGATGACGTCATTTTCAGAAAAGAAGTGCGGTAAAAACGAAAAGTGGTACGCTTGCAAGCCATTCACCAAGTGCAACCGCAGTGGCTATCAAATGAACATATGCTTGGCCGGATGCTGGTGCAAGGATGGCTACAAGATGGATAAGACGCCAACCTGCGTGCCTGTCGGACCAAACTGCCAATAATTTTGTTGAATGTTGGTTCCAAATAAAGAATTTTAGAAAGGAATTGTCAGCGACTCACTCAGTCTCTCACGTTTGCTTAGCAAAGTAAAACAATTCCATCCAGCAAATAGAAAAAAAACTTTGTTGTGTTCAAAGTGTGAGACAGAATAGGGTGATTTCACGTTGTGGCAAGTTCGAATACAAGTGAAAACCTTTGGCGCGATTGTGTAAACCCATACACCTAGCGTGGGGTGGGGTTCACGAGGTCGGATTTCCGCGCGGCCGCGCGCGATGAGCGGCACGACGGGTGCGAGTGCCAGTGGCAGGGCATGGCAGCCTTCAAGCGAGGCAGTGTGGCATGAGGGGAAAGCGCAGACGTGACGCAGTCACGCTCGGCCGGGCGACCAAGGGCAATCGATAGGACGAGTCGTACGGGGGCGCCGCGAGTGAAACGCCGCGAAGCGGAAGTTCGACCTCGTGGACCCCACCCCTAGCGTGCAGAGGATGCTTCCACGACTTCGATTCTACAGCAGATGATGGCAGATGTTCTTTCGTGTGAAAGAAGGAGGTGTTAAATTTAGCCTAGGGAAAGGTGGAGCTTCAACATGGGTGAAAGAAAGGGGCTTGATGAAAAAATCGCTCACTCAGAGCTTCTGTCCCATCCCTAGGCGTAGGCTGAAACTCACATCCTCTCGGCCACGTTTGCCAAATCTTTACGCCTTTGTGGGCAATGGTGCGCAATCATAGAGCCGGTGCCGGCGTCAGTGCGCAAAGTATGAACGCGGCCTAACGCTACACACCCGCGCATTTCTGCACCTCCCCGTACAACTCTGCCTCGTTCCCTGTTAATGCAGTCACGCCTGCCGGCGTATAGTATGAACGCGGCCAAAAGCCATACGGCAGGCACAGCCGAATGTCATGGTGAAGGCATTGCAGTTGGAGGAAGCGTCAGATAGCACAGGCACGCTATGCAATAGCGAATCTCATTCATATCAACAAATCATCTGAACTCAAACAAAATAGATGGATATATGGAATCATTTGAAAACAGCGATAGGGTGATAAGGAAACCCTGAAAAATGTGATTCACTTGAAAACTAAGGATCTAGGAAGCCTATCTGCAGCGAAATGCCCCGCGAAGAAAGCACCCCTGAGTTGTGGCGGAGGCGGCCTTCTTAGCTCAGCCGCCTTTCTCATCCCGGTCAGCTTTCGTGGTGAAAACGTCCACCGGTCAGTAACAGAGACTGCAATGGATGATGCAATCGTATCACCCCTACCACTGGCTTTATGTGTGGCTTAAGCATTGGGTCTTGGAGCGTGCCTCCAAAGAACATGTTCAGGCTCATGAAGAAATGGTAATCGGGGGTCAGATTGGATAAGTGTGGTAGGTCCCGCAGAGTTCCGTAGCCCCGCTCATCCAACTTTTTCAGGGTTAGCTCCTTACAGTATTTTCCAGCCGTGATAGTTTCGCCGGGATCCGCTAAGATATGTTGTATTGGACCAGCCACAGACTACCATACCACCGCCATGCTGACGAAGCTGACCGCTGAGAACTTGACCTTTATGCAACCATTGTGTAGATGGTCATCGATTCTCCTACAGACTCCTGTTCTCATCATATGTCACGATGGGGTAGAAATGTGCCGGAGAAGAAGGAAGTACGAGGCATGGTATGGAGCTGTCGCTTTTTCATTTCATTCTTGAGACTTTAGAGAAATTCAAAGATCATTTAAGTTCATAAACTCACTATATTTCAATAGAGCGGAAAGCGACCTTCAAGATGATATAGGCAACATTGGGAAGGAGTCAAAAGAATAGTTCAGAAAGTGGAACATTCGGAACCGTAACAACTTTCCGAACAACTTAATAATAAAGCGCAACTATGGCCCAGGCAATTGACTCATTCCGTGGGGTTTCCGATTGTCAGCTTTTGTCCTCGAATTTCGAAATTTGGAGAAATCTAAGTCGGAACACTGTAATCAGTGTGCGAAGCCGATCTAGACAACTGTGAAATCTCGAGACGGGCCAGTTCCTCGGGTATGCTCGCGGCAACTCAAAATTTCCCCTGTGCATGTATCACAGAGAATCATCTGCGCCTTCTCACATCGGTGACGGAAAAAGCAAAAGATTGCCTCGGTCTTTAAATTGGGTCTGTGCAGTAAATGTGGTTAAGATAAGACGGCTTTTTACTTTTTCTGCATCACTGGAATGATGATGTTGATTGTAAGGACATCGAAGCTGTCCAGTTGTGATTACTACTTCGCCCTTCACAGCTAATTGACCATCGGAAGCCGCACAACTCAAAGCCATTCAGACGACGCTTCGATAGAAATCCCAGAAGGCAAGTTTCGCAACAGACCATATTTTTGAAAAACGGATTTTGATTTGCAGAGTGCATGTCCTTTCAGCACTTATTTCTCTCGTTACCCCTGACCGTGCTTCATCCAGATGAAAGCTGCGGGTCTAAGAAGACTATTTGTGGCGAATTTTCGGTGAAAAGAGCGCTCCCAGGCTCTGTAAAGGCCGTCTTCTTCAATAGCTGCGACTCATTCTGACACGGCACGGCCCTTTCGCTAACAGAGCCCGTCTTCCATCGCAGTTACCCATGGGAAAAGGATCTTATTCCTCGGGTTTTTTCCGCTCACTTCACTTGTTGAATTCTGTTAGGTTGATTCATAATAAATCGGACAAATTGACAAATTTTAATCATTGTTGTACAGCTTTCTAACGACAACTGGGATTCACTTGAAATATACTCCATCTTTATCGATCACCTTCTGCCACGGGTTAGGCTGATCATGGATGCCCTTGCTCCAGAAAGCCGGAGGCTGGAGCTCGAAGAAGTTGCCGAGTGCCGTCTTGAAGTCGTCGCGAGTTTTGAAGTATTTTTCGTCCAGGTGGCGTTGGCTGTGGGAGAAAAGGTGGAAATCTGAAGGGGCCAAGTCTGGGGAGTACGGTGGGTATAGAAGTACGGTCCAACTGTACGACAGCAGCTCGGCCTTGGTCGATCTTGCGAAGTGCGGTCTGTGGAAGTAGACACGTTGTCGTGCTGGAAGTAGACATGTGACCGCCGCCGTAGCGAACTTTGGACATTGGCCTTCAATTCTCGTAATTGACGAACGTAGACGTCGGCGGATACTGTGGTACCTTCATCGAGCAGCTCCCAGTACTCTACGCCGTGTACGCTCCACCAACCGCGGTTTTCGTCTGCGATGGAATAGTCGCCCGACGCAAACTTCGAATGCTACAACTACAGTGTACTTCTGCCGGGGGCATGCTCCTTGTGAACTTCTATCAGACGTCTGCCGATATCCGCGGGTTCCTGGCCAAATAGCGATATAAATAGTATGACGTTGCGGATGTGGTCTCTAGACGGCTTGAAATCGTGCGGCATGGTGGTGGAATGAAACTACTTTGGACTGATTATTTTATGCTATTTTGGAGAGCTTTTC
This sequence comes from Trichostrongylus colubriformis, assembly GCA_963978905.1. Lineage (NCBI taxonomy): Eukaryota > Metazoa > Nematoda > Chromadorea > Rhabditida > Trichostrongylidae > Trichostrongylus > Trichostrongylus colubriformis. The sequence continues at coordinate 9,792,220 of OZ022260.1, forward strand.
ATACTCATTCCAATGGTACCTCGCTCGTCCATTTTCGTTAAATCTTTGCTGAGTTATGATCTCTAGAAATCATCACTACCATTTGTCCGATTTATTATGAATCAACCTAATACTTGTTTCTTTACTTTCGCGCTAGTAGGCACCTGCAGTTTGTATTCAATTTTCTTTTATTATTCGATCTGACAACTTCTATAACTGCCTTTAAGAAGAAGGTAGAGCCTGAAGCGTCGAGAGAAAAAAGCCAGGAATGGCTACGTATGTTCACGAAAGTCGGATCAAAGATACTTTGTTCGAAAACGATTTCAATTCCCTGGCCTTCGATAACAGCTGTAAAGGGATCTACACGGATTATGAGGACCAGCTCGTATCCAGGCCAGCAAACGTTGGGGCAGAGGAGGTTTTTCAGGGAGAATTCAAACGCATGACAATTCGATAGCTCCTCGTAGCCCTTGCGAACCTGAAGCTCAAGATGCCGAGCTCACAAGCACAGATTTACCGGAAATGAATGGAAAGTCATTTGTGTTCGCCGCCGTACAAGGAGATTGTTTCTCGGTCGTAAGCGTGGAAAGAAATAAGTGAAAGACCTGATCAAATGGGACACTGAAGTCTAAAGATTATCTATGAAAAAGTGATTGAAAAAGATTGAATATGAAATGGAAACAAAGTAAAAACAAAAAATGGATAGGAAATGGAAAGTAGAAAATCTGTAAATATGTATTATGGAAAAATTATATAAATTTCTGCGGCATAAACATAAGCATTGCAAGAGCAACTCGTTGAATTACCAAGGGATCAAAAGAGAAGCTCCTCTATACCTACTAGCAGATTCGACCACACTCCCGCTTTCTGCAGGGTTTCGAATTGAACGTTTACTATGCCCAACAGGCTACTATAAAGGCCTTGTATGGTGGTTAAAAGCATCCACGGACATGAAGATTGTTTGATTAAGAGCCGTCATAATTCTTCCCTTTCACAAGCCTAACCAAGCAGTCCCAGCACCATTCGAAAATTGGGTGGAAACGAAAATTTCAACGAAAATACAGAAAGCAAACTCATAAACTCGCAAAACCCCACACCAATTACTCGTAGGTCAAGTTTCCAGGCCTTTTTCGGTGAACTTTTCGGATCCGAAGCCATTTTCAAGCTCTCTTAATCTGTGCCTTCTTCTTTTGCTACTTCATCAACCCGTTACATCCGCATGAATTCTCTGCATTACATGCTCTTAACACGTCTGTCACCTATCACCAGTCACATACGATAGTAAATAAATAGTAGTAGTAAATCGCAAATAAATATTAGTTGCTTAATAAGTGCATAAAGGGGATGAACAGAGAAGATGGACGTATCGGGAGACCATCGTAGAGATCGGGTCGTTAAAGACACCGGAAGGAGGCAATTTTGGCTTACAGTATCGGTTACGGTGGTTTGCAGCCCATTACTTTACTTACATGACGCCTTACCGAGACGTCGAGTGTAAACTCATCAATTTTTTATATTGTAATCACTTTTTTCGCACTCTCTCGCTTATTCTCCCTTTCACCGTTTCACTTGTGCTGTGTGCTGTTCAAAATGTTGAACATAATCATAAATGAAATCAAATTCGCCCGACGCGACATCAATGACTGTGGTGTCAGTTCGCCTGAAGCGTGCAGCTCAAGGTGAAACGCACTAAAATCGCCATACCGCTCCAAACGCGCGTTTTTGAAAGCGCTTTCACATCGCTTCGGCTTTTTTGAGTTCATATGTTCGTTCACAAGGGCGGATGTGGTGTATGACAGGTGGCGCGCACCCCACTCTCATGGTGCGGGGATCAAATCCCGCATCAACGCCCGCCCAGGCCAACCAAGCCTTCCATCCCTGCGGGGTCGGTAAATTGGTACCAGACTCGTCTGGGAGGATAAAAGCACTGACTTGCACATCGGCTGGCCACCGCAAGTCATTGTATAGGCCACATCACATTCACCAGCCATCACGATTCTGAATGGAACTAGTATGTGCGGCGCATCCCACAGAAGGGATTGATTAACGCCAAAAACTTTATCCTTTATCCTTTAACTTTATGTTCGTTCACAACGGATAGATTTTCAAGGTAAGCTAAGAGAAAGGTTGGATCGGAGAGACCTAATCGAGCTTCAAAACTTCTCTCTATTCCCCTCCGAATTCAGACGTCTTATATTCATGACCCCACGAAGGGAATTGGACTGGTAGCAGTATATCATCTGCTTGAAGGACAATAGCCATTTTCGCCGAGATTATGGGCTTCACGTTCCTCAAGCAGTGATTAACGAGTTTTTCGTCGAAGCAACAAGGAAATGGATGCATGCGGTGGAATCCCGGAAGCATCACGATTGGTGCAAAAAGGGTACAAGACATAATGCAAAAAATTTAAATAAAATGTGGTTAGGGAAAAAACAACAGCCCAGAGGTAAAGCAATTGACAGCTCCGCCCACTGGGGATAGCTCCAGCCACTCTTTCACCATCTTTCTATTGTGTCGAAGAGGTCGCTAACGAATCCATGGCCCTCCTCTCAGTCAATTAGTACTGCTGTCCAATTTTCATTTCAGACAGCCGGCTTTGAGTTAAATTTTGCGCGACCACTCTCAGTTTCTCCAATTCGTAAATGAGTGAGAAAAAATTGAACTTGACGAAGACTGTAAAGTAGTACTCCAGTTACATAGCAAATGGGACATCACAATGCAGGGAAAAATTGGAAATAAATATGAAGCAATGACTGTAAGCAATAATTCCACTAAATTTTGGAAAAGTATAAAAATTAGCTTAGAAATGCAAGAACTTCAAAATGTAAGTGGGATTTCCATTTATTATGATATGTCCCCAGCATAAAAATCTGTAAAATACCGAACCTGTAACATAAGCTGTTGCATTTCTTTCTCCATAGCGTCCCGATCAGCTCGAGCTTCCGTCAGATCTCTTCGTAAAATGGCAGCTTCCTAAAGAAGTTTTCATCATAGCTAATTATTTCAATGATGTTTAGTTGTCTTTCACTACTTTCAAAACACATAGTTCCTTGATATCTCTTCTTAAATTATGAAAACACACTGAGGGCTGCAAAAATTCGTTCCTTCCAGTGAAGTTTTCCAGTAGCGGTTTGGTCTCCCAATGAAGCATTGTTCAGAGTTCACTATTCAGGCAATCACGCGATTCGCGCTATTCATGGGTTACGGGCGTACCATTCACCTAATCAGTAAGGTGTGGCGGTTGATTGGTCGAACTTTCGCGCGGCCGACCGCGGCGAGTTTGGAATTCTGCGTAAGACGCAATGGGCTGGTACCGTGAGGAACCTTCAAAGATAGGCGAACTCCCGAAGCTTTCGGCTTGCGATCTTTAAAGGTCCTTTACGGTGTCAGTCCATTGCGTCTTGAGCGGAATTCCAAATAACTTGTACTGTCGCGCCGCGAAGCGAAAATTCGACCGATCGACCTTCACCCATCAGTAAGTAGCTCATCCTTTCCGTTTAAATCGCGTGAATAGAGCGAGTAGCGCGAATCGCGAACTCTGAACAAACCTAGGTATTCCATGGAATGAATAGTCATGGTTCTTTTTTTTTCAAACTGGATTTTCCCCCTTTCCTTGGAATTTCCAGTGCCTGTGATACATTCACTGTAAAGTGAAAAGAACTTGATGGCCTGGCAGCCTTTTTGCGTGCTCGGTACTTGCACCTACAGATCATCCTGAAAGACCAGAAAAAGGGTGCAGTACAGCTATTCAAACTATGTTACACCGAGAGTATTTCAGCTCTGTAACAACCTCAGTCATCTTTTTTTTCACACACAACGACCGTGATTTTCTTGAACAACAGTGCCGGAAGCAGCTTCGATGTTCGTTAACGTCCCTCAAGACTCAATCAAAGCAGTTGGTGGTAGTGACCTTTTCATATCGAGACATGGCATGATGCATCGATTGTGCTTTGTGCATCAGTTGGGCAAAGCTGCCACTCAGAGAAGTCATCTTATGACGGCCTTCGTATGTGATTTCGACCTGAAATTCACCACTACTTATTTAGTGAAGAATTCTACTGTACCTTGAAAAGTTGAGTCTCTCAGTATTAATCCAACGATTTTACTTGATGGAATCATCCATGGAAATATGAGTTTTCTGTAACCCATACATTCATGTTGTGTTTGCCTAATAAGGGCCGCATGCAAAGTTTCACGCGAAAAGTGTGAATCCAGCTAAGATACAGCACTACAAAGTCTCGGCAGGGTAGACTGTGGGCGGGGCTCCGAGCTAGTGCCCACCCCGTCGTCTGCCGCGGTCGGAGACGCAGTGTAGGAGCATAAAGTTACCAAACTTTCCCACTCTACGTTCCCAACAGCGGCGGACGACTGGTTGGAGCTTTAACTCGAAGGCCTCGCCCATCCGGTCGAGAATTTCGGGAGCTGTATCTCAGTCGACTTCTCCTTTTTCGCGTGAAACTTTGCATGCGGCCCTTTCTAGGCAAATACAACATAAATACAGTAGCGCTCAAAAGTCTTCGGCGAAGTGGTCTTTCACTTGGGTTCTTCACTTGTAACTTTTTTGCAACTGCACCGATCTAAGAGAAATTTTAGTATGTTGTACTTGGAGACACTATATACTTAATATATTGGGTCATTCCATAAGTAATGTCGTTTGTTTTCAAGCACAAATTTTTCCTATGAAATTACAAGTTTTTGCAGCATATCATATATCATTTGAAAGAGATTTTCCTGCTCTACAATATGACATGTTCAGTTTCTGAGTTTGTTAGAATGGGGCCGACATTTAGGCTGGCGAAGAGGTAGGTCCAGGAGACAAAAATTGGCCAAACCGGCAATCAATTAAAACACTATATTTTACTTGAGGAAAACCGACCAATAATGTGTGCCGTACTTGGCCTAGACCTCTTCTACAATTTCCAATATTTGGTTGGTTAAGAAGTCGTGTCGTACTTTTTCTAAAATCTTTTTTTATAAAAGCACCCACTCTCATTCAAAATGAAATGTTTTCATTCAAACTCCTAGCTTAGAGTTGTTTTATGGACTACTTCGAAGAACTCTTTCTGCTCTATCGGAAAGACCTTTCTAGTTTGTTTTGGCTGCAATTCTGATTGAGTTTCAGTACCATGTGATTGGGGTCCAGTTGACATTTTTCACAATTTATTTTTGTCATGGGAAAGTTATGGAATCCGGTCAGTGGTATTTCCCTGTTCCTACGCACCACCTGCTCTTATCATTTCACCACTTTTTCAACTGATTGGTTGGGAGAAATTTCTTGCCCTGGTTCGAAGAAATTGTCTAAAATCATCGAGTTGTGGCGGAAAAACTTAATGTGGAAAAAGAACGACACGACTTCTTAATCAACCAAATATTGGAAATTGTAGAAGAGGTCGGGACCAAGTACGGCACACATTATTGGTTGGTTTTCCTCAAGTGAAATATAGTGTTTTAATTGATTGCCTGTTCGGGCAATTTTTGTCTGTTGGACCTACCTCTTCGCCAGCCTAAATGTCGGCCCCATTCTAACATACTTGAAAACTGAATATGTCGTTTTGTAGAGCAGAAAATTTTCTTCCGAATGATATATGACATGATGGAGAAACTTGTAATTTTATGACAAAATTTTTGCTTGAAAAAAAACGACACTACTTATGGAATGACCCAATACTATTTTGGTGCTCAGCCGTGTAGGTTACGTGGTTATATGAATTTTTTTGTTTTCGGAGTGCCATCGCTATGCCGTTCCGCCCTGCCGCTGTCATCAAAAGTCGTGGTCTTTCTACGAAATATAAATGTTCTGTGAGGCTTGCTCGTTTTGTTTTTGTAAAGAAAGCCGTTTTTCTTGGCCAAGCCTTCTACTTTTTTATCGGTGGTCTTGTAGTAAATTCTTGTAAAAAATCATGAAAAGTGGCAAGCGGCGCTCAAGTAGAACGAAATGTTGACAATAGGTTCAGGCATCACATATTAAAATTTTGTCAAATTTGGTCAAGTGGAAAAAAAGTTATGACAAAAAAGTTTTGGCCGAAGACTTTTGAGCGCTACTGTATATATGGGTAACGAAGAAACTCATTTTTCCGTGCATGATCCCTTTCCTAAAAATCACAAAATTGAATATTTCAACAACTTTACAATTTTTTTTGGAACATTAATCATGGTAGTATCTAACTAACCCTCGTAAAATAAACTTCTCGTGAGAAAGATGAGTAGGAATTAAAAGTTTAAAAGAGCAATCTGATTATCAGCAAAAATTAATATGGATCTTTAAGAACAGATTTTTGAATGTAGGCAGGAAGTAGGACGATTATCAGGAAGAGCGAATATCTCCGCTGTAACCAAATCTGCGGAAAAGTTTGCTGACTCTGTTAGGTTATGTTCAGAGTTGGTGATATGAGGAACTCACGCGATTCAGGCGGGAAGAACAAGATTTTTATCGTTAAGGTGAACAATGTGCCTGAACCGCGTGAGTCGCGCGATTCGCATGATTGCCTAAATCGTGGTTTGCGAGATCGCGGCCCCGCATGCCAAGTTACGGCTACGCAAGATCTCTACGTCGCAAAATCGCGAAAGTGCGACGCCGTAAAATCGCAGAATTGTGAAGTCTGACGGCGGCCTCATGCTCGATCATGCACAGGAGCCTTCAGTGAGTTCAACATATGATAAAAATATCATAATTGCAAATATTCAGAAAAATACTTAAAAACCAAAAATTTGTTCTAATTAGCTCACCTGATCACTGTCGATTTCCCCAAGCAGCAAATCCAAGGCGACGAACGCTTTGTCGAAATCTTTTTCGAGTGCGTCCGACCATGCCAAGGGGGCCTCCGTCCCCATTGTCATTCTGAAATAGAAATCCAATTACCGTGTGAAAAATTACATAAGAAAAACGAAACGCAAACGACAGCTACGAGCCAAATGCAAACGAAAAATGAGCGTCGTATTCACCACTTCGAGAGAAACACGTGGATGAACGCGTGGCAGTGGATCGAGCCAACAATCCTGTTTACAGCTGGTAGAAAACGCGATTTCGGGAACACCTACTTAGGCTGCTCCCATGGGAGTGCTCGGCCAGCAACGGACACCAATAAATCAGTGGTGATCAGATTATTATTGGATAAACGTGGCGTTTTTTTTGTTTTGAGGGGGCGGTTGTAATGCAAATTATGCCAGTTAGAGAGACGCGCTACAGTTCCATTACATCAAGTCCCAAAAAGCAAAAAATCGATTTTGATCACCATATTATCCATTTATTAGGCGTAGAGAAGAACAAAAAATGTCCATAATGCTGAATAGAGAAGCGCTGATAGTCACCAGCCCAATGACAAGGCTCAGCTGTTGCTGGCGCCCGTTTGCTAGTACGTCTGTGGCTGTTTTTCACGTTTTCGCTTGGATTGTGATTGATACAAGCACAAGAATTCACCACATATACAAGCGTTATTCCAGGTATTCAAACCCACCTATTTTAACTAGAAATTCATCAGATTTATGATTTCCACAGGGAAGAGCGATGAGGTAATTGGTTGAAAGGGAATTATAAAAAATACTTCAGCGTTAGCTCAGTTGGAAACTGAATACATGTGTGCAAGTCCCGCCTGCCTGAGAAGTCCGCCTTTCGGAAGTGACCACTGGAAAGTCGAACTATTGCTCATTACTCACAAGCCCCACCTACTCAAGAACTCCGCCTTCTCAAAGTGACCATTTTCTATTAGTTATCTAGAGCCGAATTCATTACTATCAGCAGATTAAGTGTATCAAACCTCGGTAGAATAATAATAAATAGTGACAGAACTCAAAATATAATGAAAAAGTAGAATCAAAGAGTATTTCGGAAAGGTATGAAAAATAGCTTCACTCTGAAATCCAGATTAAGCGAGGAAATGCGTCGGCAAATATCTCAGAAGCTCACAAAATTCCAATTTTACAAGATATCAAGATTAATCAAAATAATTTCTCGTCGGTTCGATGATAAGTATCATACTTCTGCAAAGTGATGCCCTGCAGAACGGAATTCCGCAATTTTCAGCTTCGTATCACAATGTTCCCATACTAATGTGCCTTCAGGAGGCATTTATACTTTGCACCGACAGGTCGTGGATGCGTTCTTAGGCAGCGTGGCAGAGTGGCGTGCGGGTGGTGCAACGAGACAGGGCAGGGAAGACGCAGAGACACATAGTGACTCTTTCGAGTATGAACGCGGACCTAGCGGTAAATTGTGAAGTACTGTGTAGGGAGATTCAAGTAGACAAGTAAGATCTAATGGCTCAAAAAGAGAAACTGACGTTGGCTCAAAAAAAGAAACTGACGTAAGTCCAGGATAACATGGAACCTTGCGAAAATCACTGCAAGCCAATCATCCCCAATATCCCACCAAAACTGACTCTTTGAGGCCCTTTCTCTATTGAGTTCCTGAAGAAGGTGCAGTGGTCTCTATGAATTTCTAAACAACGGAATGGTTATGGGTTTTGAAAAGCAGGGCAAAACTGAAGAGCTCCATGCACGCCCTTAACACCGGGCTTCAAGGTAAGGTTTTACTCAGCGCACTTTCAGGTGCAGGGCAAATAGCCGCTTCAGTACGCCCCCCTCTCCTGTACGGGGAGCAAATGCGACTCTCCCTTTATTTTGACCTCTACAAAACCGATTATTACCGACGGTTTGTGTAGTAATGTGTTTGTTGCTATGTTTCACCCTGAGCAAAAAGATATTTATCTCATATTTCTAGCCTCTTTTCCGCTTAGTGAATGTTTAGATTTTAGTTCTTATCGCTTACCTCTGCAGATACGACCCCCTCTCGTCTGGTCAAATTCAACTCCCTGTCGAAGATTTCTCTACTTCCGGTATACGGCCCTACACCTAATAGGGCTCCCGTCAAAGCCCGCAGCCGCGCTCTTTTCCAAAAAGTAATTGACGGAAAGAGAAAATGTATTAAGCCACCAACTCCATTCTCCGTAAGGAAGAAAGTGGTTTTCGAACAGACTTTCGAAAGCCCACAAACAGCTTCGGATAATCGAATAGAGACGCTCGTGAGTTGTCAATGAATTCCATACAATTAGGGAGAGGCGCCGAGGGAGATGACGAAGACGACGAATAAGAAAGGGCTTGTCGACGACTGCTTTGGAAAAATAAGAAACGGCTGCAGCTGCTTCTGAGCAGCAAAAAGGGCAACAGTGAAAGCAAAATTAGCAGCCGAAACAGGAACACTTTTTCCTTTCTTCCTTATTCTTAAAATGTCCTAGAATTGAAGATTCATATTCTATGGAGATCTCCGCACGGGGTTTAATGGCGATTCCGCTAATAAAGAAATATGAATTGCCATTAGAGTATGATACCAGTAGGCGGGTTTACGGGTTACAGAAGTAGCTTCAACTAAAAGTTCCGATGAAACTACAACTAAGGTGGTACTGTATACAATCAAGGTCACTAGTATAATTTTGGAATCGAGGTGTGATTACCTCACAAAACTAGCCACGTTGGAATACTGGGTTGCTGTTCCTATTGGCATGACAGTCGCTAAGATAGGACGATAGTCAGATCTTCGGATTACCATATTGGTCTCAAAGACGAAGTCTTGGAGGAAAATTTGAAAACGCTGACTATTAGGTCTGCGCAGAATAAATGGCCGAAACGTAACTGGCCATAACTTCGCTCAGACACAAGTTCATTTGTCGAAATAAAAATCATTCGAATCTACAAAATTTCGCCAACGATCTGGTAAAGAAAATATGCCATCACGATCAAATTCTGGACTGCGAGAATCACTAAAGTCAAGAACGGCATTTTTACCGTGCATAGTTTTTCTGCCGCAGGTTTGCATCGAGAACCAGGAAAAAGTGGTAATCCGTCAGGGATAGGTCTGCGGAATAAGCGGGGTGAGGGAGAGGCTCGACCTAACTGCATCAGTTTTTGCCGGGCGCGCAAAACAACGCAAAACCCCATAGTTCGCAAGTCACCCGGCAGAAACTGATCGAGACTCTCACTCACCCCCCTTATTCCCCAGACCTATCTCTGAAGAATTACCACCTTTTCCTGGTTCTCGATGCAAACCTGCGTCAGAAAAAATTCGCCGAAACTATGCAGGTTGAAAATGCCATCGTTGACTTTATTAATTTTCGCAATCCAGAATTTTATCATGATTGCATATTTTCTTTACCAGATCGTTGGCAAGGTCGTGTAGATTCGAATGGTTTTTATTTCGACAAATAAAGTTGGTCTGTGCGAAGTTATGGCGTCTTGAAGAAAGTGGTACGTTTTGGCCATTTATTCTGCACGGATCTGATAGAATGGCAGTTGAAGGCACCGGGAGGGTTAAAGAAAAAGTGAGAACTGGAAATACCTTAAAAGGAGCCTTTCCACTTTAGGAGAGGTAATGTGAAGCGAAACTCGCATTGGTTCTTATCACGGTCCCGCAGCATGGCATGTCGTCCTGCAGTTCATCAGTCCGGAGAGTTGCCGGCGGAGGCGGGACAACGTTCGCGGCCGTCTGATTTAGCCTCTCGCCCGTCAGTCTATCCCAGACTAGTGACGCAGGGGGGGGGGCAGAACAAGGGAGAAAAAGGTTTTTGGGGTTTCCATTTCTCGGTTTTTCTCGCCACTTTATTTTGTTCTTTCTTTCCTGTTACACTGCTGAGCACTCTTACTTTCATACTCCACAATTTGTAATATTACCCCTTTCGGTGTCTTTGAGTGATCTCAAAGATAAAATGGCAGTAGAAAGCATGGTGCAAAAGCCTCACGTTTGCACACCATTCTCTTGGAAAATAACTTTTCAAGGATTAACAACTTATCGGTAATTTGCAGGCTGGCTCGGAGTATGCGTTACCGATAGTGATAGCGTGATAAGCGTTCGTACACCGTATAGCTCAACTGATGGTCCATGGGCCTGTCTATGTCCGGACTGCGATAACCGCGCGCAAGAATTGGATGACAGGGTTTACTGTGGGCATGGAGTGGCAGCGATGTACCGGCTATAGAAACGCTCATCGAAACCAGTCCACCAAAAATCCTTGAAGTTTCATCTCATAAGGAAGTTGAAATGAAACAAAATATCGGAAAGGGAGAGACGAGAAGTGATGTAGCTATATTTTTCGTAGAAACATGGCTAGAATAATTGTCACCATATATTGGGTAGTCTAAAAAGTCTTTTCGTATTTTTAAATACCGCTTTTTCCCTCAGAACTGCTTTCCACAAAATTCCTTCTGTACATATATATATGTAGTACAAGTCCACACGCATCTATAGGTATTGTTGTCTTCCATCTCCCAGATAACCCTTTTCGGCAAAATAAACATATCAAAGGTCACCTCATTTTCAATTCCAATTTTTTTTTGAATGGCGTTAGACAGGGAAAGGAAAAGGTGATAATCCGATGGAGCAAGATCAGGGCTATAATGCAGCAATTTTATCCAAGCTAGAGAATTTTTTGGCGAGGCAATTTTTGGCAAGTTCTTCCCACTATTGAAAAAGTGACTCGCCAAAAGAGCTTGGATAAAAATTGCTGCCCCATCCACCTTATAGCCCTGATCTTGCTCCATCGGATTATCACCTTTTCCTTTCCCTGGCTAGCCCCATTCAAAGAGACATCTTTTTATGATTTTTGTATTGAAAATGAGGTTGACCTTTGATATGTTTATTTGCCGAAAAGGGTTATCCGGGAGATGGGAGACAATAATACCTATAAATGCGTGTGGACTTGTACTACATGTGTATGTACAGAATAGATTGCTGGAAAGCAGTTTGGAGGGAAAAAGCGGTGTTTGAAAATACGAAAAGACTTTTTAGTCTACCCAATATTAAAAATGCGTCAGTGAAATAATCAAATTGAATGCTGCTGCATCAACAGATAAACGGCAATTAGAAGTGCCTAGCCATCCTCATGTACAACGTTATTTGAGACATCGAATGCGATAGAAAACGATATGAAAAAGAAATAACAGCCCTAATTTTCCCAAAATAGAACGCTGAACCACAAAAGGATGAACGTCGCATTTCAATGTACGAGTACCTTTTTCTCGAAATCGGGAAAAAAGAAATAAAATGGAATTAGTGATTGTCCGATTACAATTTATCAATCTTCAAAAGTCCGCATCACATATATGTATCTGACAATCAAAAAATGTGGAAGAAATCAGAGTTGGGGCAATTAAGCGTTCTTGTATATACGGTTTTCTGCTTACACATGTACCGTTATTTGTAACATGGAGCTTGCTGAGGTGTTGTCAAAGACAGCGGGGAGAGGCAAGGGGAGAGCTCATTTGAAAACACTATTTTCTGTTAACGAACATTTGAGCCCAGAGGACATATTGTGTAGCGAAACTTGAGAGAAAACGCGTTGAAAAAACCACCTTTGGGGCGCTATTGCGACCCTGGCGCGTCTCACCACGAACTGCACGCTTCAGTGGCCGAGTTTCCTGCTAGTGGCGCAGAGAAGGCGGAATTAATCTCATTCGTGACGATGTTCAACAAGTGAAACAACAATCAGAAACAAACAAGTGATACCAGTAAAAGGGAGAATAAGCGAAGAAATACGAAAAATGCGTTCATGATAGAAAATATCTCATGAATTCACAATCGACAATTTGGCAAGGCTTCATGTGTGCAAGTGCCGAACCAAAAGAGGGTACCTTAAATCGAATTGCTCGCTCCCGGTGTCTTCGGAGAAGTATCCTTCACAGCTAACGATTCAGGGTGTGTGTCATTAGGACAGAAAATTCGCGTGGCCGCGTTCAGCGTGCGACACGATGGTGCAAGCTAATATTTACGCTGCATTAATTAATTCCTGCAGCGATACTGCCTAGAAAAAGGCATAGAGCACAGTCATCGCTTCAGAACCCATCTAATACGGCGCGCATAGCTCGGACCATCGCGTCGTACATCGAACGCCGCAAAGCAAAGTTTTGGTAATAATGACACACGCCCACGATTCAGGCGATTGGATGACGATGTCCAAAAATGATATATGCATCGATTAAGCGATAGAGCGGATCGAAAAATATACATTCGTTGATTCTGAAAAGTGCTCATTAACGACTCCCAATCGATACGTATCTTCTTATTTCCGTCTAACCACCTAATCGCCTGTATGGTCAACTCTGAAGACTACCTAACACTTCATACCCATTTTCAAGAGTGACAACCTTATATATAGCATGTCGGAATAACTAGCAATCGTGTTTGTTGTGAAGTATTAGGTTGTAAGAAAAGTTTTGGCCGGTTTTGCGCGTTCACAAGATCAATTCAAATCTGAAAGCGTCAACATGAATTAACTCATACATATACTAGGCTCCTTAGATAGACGAAACTTGCTTTTTCTGCTTATATGCTTTCCTTGTAATGCCATAAGGTTTTTGAATTGTCAGGGAAATTCGAAGCAGTGCAAATTGGCACTTTTTGGATGACTTCACATACCGAGTTTTTGCTTAGTCGAGTCCCAGCGTGAGTAACCACAAATGTGAGTGCTGCCAGGGGAGGGAGTAAAGTATTGGACGGAATTTTCTGTCCGTGGCTTCAGAAGTGCAAAAATGAGAATGGGTCTCTCGAATTTTCAATTGATCAAATCGCTTTAACTAAAACGGCAGAAAGCAATGAGCGTCTGTATTTACAGGGATATCTGAAAGTGTTGGCCTTCCACACACAAATGTCGTTGACTAGCTCAAGTAGCTTCGATTCGAAATAAAACCCACAAAAATGGTGACGCGCGACCCCTCGAAGCAGCCATGCCCAAGCGCATTTTCCACAGATCGTCTCCCAGCAACTAGAGCAGTTGCAGGATGACGCCCTTACCCTTACTCGTCCATCATATTCACCATATTCAGCGCTAACTAAGTCCCACTTTCCCGAACATCTGGATAGCTCCTTGAATAGCAGTCTGCTCAGAAAGAGTGATGATTTGTGGTCAAATTTTTTTATTTCGCGCAATATAAAGCGTCAGCTCTTCATCAAAATGAGATATTCAATAATGTATAATGTTGTCAAAAGTGTAACGAATCGAATGGTGCCTATTCTGTGAGAAAAGATGCACTCTAGACGGAGTTATGGTCTTCTATAATTGAAAAAAAATCTCTAAAATCGACCAAAATTCTCCTTACAACCTAATGTATCCAAAATTCAAGAAATTCTATGAAAGAATATTGTGTAGGTGAACGCCCTGCAACTCGAAACATAGAAGTCGAGTACGTGATGCATACCCAAGGGCTTATAGAGCAGAAGAAAAAAATTTTTGGCTTCATGGCCAAAATTCTAAATCATCGATTTCCGTGAGAATTACTATGGCCGACTAGCATATTCATGTCTCCATCAATAATTTCAAACCATTCAATTAGGTATGATGTAAAGCACAAAAAATAGTTTTGCTGCGGGGAAAAAGGACGGATAGCAACATTGAAAGTCAGTGAGTGCGTAACTAATTTCATATGAACGCAGAATTGAAATGTACTGAGAAGATGGAATTGTCATGTTCGATTAAGCACGCAGAAGAAGAACGACGACAGCAACAAGACGATCAATTCATTTTTGGTGTCAATTTTCGTCGATAATGTGTAGAATTTCAAGCAAGCAAAGCGAATGTTGGCATCGTTGATGTTGTCTGTATCGCTGATTAGCCTCATAGAAATGTAGCATTGTATGTTTTCTCAGTTCGCATCGTTTCATTTCAAAAGCATGGTTATTCATCGCATGCAGATGGTAAACTACAAATATCAAAAAGTGACTACTAGAGGACATACTCTACAAAAATCTAAAAAATGATCACCAGAGCTCGTGATAACTACATCCCTTAGCGAGGAGCCAATTCACAATGGATGCAGTAAGGCCGCATTCATACTCAGCGCTGGCAGAGCGTGGCTGCATGTGTTCGCATACAATGAGGCAAAGTGGCACGATGGAAGGTGCAGAGGCGACGCAGGGAACGAGGCAGGGTTGGGTAGGCGGAGACGCAGAGATATGAAGCCACGCCCTGTCGCCGGCAGCGCAAAGTATGAAGGCAGCCTAAAACCAGCACTTGTCGCGGGTGATGATGAAAATTCGCGTGGCGCGGTGTCCCATTCTGTCTCTAAACATACACCCCTGACTCGCCAAGGAGTGTGCTTAGGCCACGTTCATACTTTGCGGCGTCGGCGGCAGGGCGTGGCTGCGTGTCTCTGCGTCTTCGCCGGTGCCATCCTGTCTCGTTGCCTGCGTCGTCTCTGCGATTCCTTGCCACTCTGCAGACAAGGTCTTGGGCTGGGGCAGAATCTACCCTGCCTCTCATCTGTCTGCGCTCACCTGCTGAGTGGGTGCAGAACTGAGAGTTCAAGCTTTTCCGCAGCCTATAATGAAAAACCATCGTAAGAAGGGGAGGCCGTATATGATGATCACCCATCCAACGACTTCCACGCTTTCCCATTTTGATAAATGAATAGTACATACACTACAATGAATAATACGAATATTTAATCAAACCCCTACTTGACGATAAATTTTGGAGTTTAATAGAGGAAAGGGTCTCATGTCAGAGGCGATGACCGGTGGATTTTCAATGAGCTGGAGGGGATGTATGAGAGTAGGGAAATTTCCTTTGAGAATCACTGACGTCAATTAATGAAAAAAGATCAGCGAAGGGTGATAAGGATTCTTGCTTCAACTTGAAGAATTTTATATTTCTAACTCCGTTCCTTAATCGATAAACGATCAATAATCGGGTTAGGATAGTGGTGAACAACAGCGTCTCAGCAAGCATAACTGTCAGTCTTGATGGAGTATAAAAATACAAACTCTCTCGAATTTCACGCAACGTGCACTAGGTCTAAGGGAATGTCCGAGAAATTCTCTATTCTTGGCTGCGAATTTGTCTAAAATCTCATGTTTCCGACGAAATGAATCGTTCCCACAGAGATTCCACTCCCTTCCTAACGTTGTCTAATCTAGACGAAAAAAGCAAACCAAAAATCACGGGATACCGTTGATATTCGATACTAATGGCGCGCCAAAGGCTAATCTTCGGCTGCTCGAGCCGCCTAAATCCGGTGTGACCAGCAGAAATTAAATTCCTATTTCTCTTTTTATATTCTATTTGGAGCTGCCACAGGAGCGTTATAACGTGATTATTCAATAAAATCAACACATATTCAGCATGAGTACTCAGACCTTGTAAACAGTGAAAAAGAGCGAGAAATAATAGCAGTGTGGTCGTCGATACTCAACCGGACAAAAATGAAGCCTTGTCATGATGACAGCATAATTCGGTGAATGAACACAGAAATAAATTCTAGAAAAGTTGCGTAAGCGTAATTGAGTAACAAAGCTACGCCACACAGTATAAACATGGGTTGAAAGGATGCGAGTGTTTCATAGAGCAAGAAAAGTATAAAAGTAGAAAAAATGTACAGTAATAAGACTAGCGAGTTAGCGACAGCAAGCGACAATAGACGACATCAACTGGCACCCCGAGAAGATCAAGTACCAGTCACAAACGAGTACTAAGCCGGAAAGGCTCAATTCCAGCTCAGCCCGCACAAGTCACTCGTAGTACGCGACAAAGTTGAAAGGTGGGAAAGCGAAGACAAGCGGCAAAAGACGACAGAGAGCGAGGTTAGCCGATAGTAAGCAACACAAAAATCATCACCTATGAGCAGACTGATTGGAAACTTTAGTAATGGACATCAAGGATAGGTGACTGGAAGCTGTACCACAGGTTACCTTATAGAAATTACTTCTATATATTTTACATGATTTCAAAATTTTCAAAATTCCTAACTTCACTTCATCACTTCATTTTTTTGCTCTTTACTCTTTTACTTACTTCTTTTTTACCCTTTACTTGCCCACTTAATTTTACTTCCTTGCAGGAAATCGATGGATTATTTGTACCACCTCTCAATAATCTTGAAAAAAAAAACGATTTCCGTTAAAGACAGTTTGAACAATGAGGCACTCATCTCTTGTATAAGTCACCAGCTGATGAGTGCCTCCGGGACGACCGCTTTTTACAGAATGAACCTTGAAATATCGGTAATTTCATTACATGATTCTGGTCATGTAACAAAAATATCCGTCGAAACCTAATCAAGCTTAACAGAAATTCTAAAAAGTAACTTCAACTAGTAAGAATGAGTACTGCTCACAGGCACATTCTTCTCCACTAAATCAAAATCCAATTTCTGAAATTTGAGCTCATCCCGAACGCATCAGGAGCTATTCTCAAGCTACTGGAGCCGATTTTCGGGAGGATAATGCCCCCACCCTCCTTCCGCTCGCAGATGAAGTAAACATTCATCATTGCAGCCTAATTGACTCCGATGAATCCTAACAGGGTATTATAACACATCATGTGATTGAAAACATTCCAACAAGCTCATTCGATGAATAAAAGCAATCTCACGAGAAAATGCTCCAAAATAGACGGCTTTGATACTTCAATTTACGAAAAATTGCTCCTAAAGAAATGGACATATTGATAGCAGTACTGTTCAGCAGCCCTTTAAAGAAGTTAACAAGGGTGCTATCGCAATGAGGAAGGGGGGGGGGGGCATTTCATGAATGTTGCTCATCTAAGCGTCTTGGAGGGATCCTTGTGGGGTGAATCTGAACATCCAGGCGTATACTTTTGCCTAAGCCTTGATGGCGCAAGGAAGGGGTTCCTTTCTCCCCCTAGGCTTGGGTAAAAAATAATGTCCATAGTGGTATGCCTACCACCCCTCCTCCCCATTGCGATAGCACCTTAACAAGTCCTAATAACTAAGAATATGACTGATCACTTGAGGATTAATTGATGGAGTCTAAATTTGATAAGCACATATATTTCACTTTTAGCTGTCTCACTAGCCGTTAATGAAGGTGAATACAAAATTCAGGGGAAGTGAAAGAAATACAAACCAGACATGTAGAAATTGTATTAGGTTGGTTTATAATCAATACGAATTTCCTGTGCTGCATTTTTGTGGATACTGACGTCTTGACGACTACCAAGCGGGGAGCAGTCTCTGATTACGTCGGCGAAAACGCTTCCGAATAATCATTAAAACACATTTTTGCTAAATTTTATCATCATGTTTCGGTGGAAATCGCAGAAAAAAGCCGCATTAATTACGCACCCACTCAACGCCAGAGGAATGAAAGGCAAATTAAGCGAAGGACAGAAATACATTTGTGTGGACAGACAGACAGACAGACACACAGACACACAGACAAACAAACAAACAAACAGACAGACAGACGAACGGACAGACAGACAGACAGACAGACAGGCAGACAGACAGACAGACAGACAGACAGACAGACAGACAGACAGACAGACAGACAGACAGACGGACAGACAGAGAGACATACAAACAGACACACAGACAGACAGACGGAGAGACAGACAGACAAAAAAAACTGAACCAAAAAAGAAGCATTCAAGCTGAGAGCCAGTCAGAAAGTGAATGCAACAGGCGATTGACTCGAAGGCTGCAATATAAAGAATGACATAAGTGGGAGATGTACAGACATTTACGGAGACATGTAGGCAGATAGAAAAAGTGGGCAGGTGCAAAACATTCCATTTCCCGTCTGAAATTTGCAAACAACTGCTCAATAATCATTTCTGTCATATTTACATTCCCAGAAAAATCATCATTTTGGGCAAAATCTATTAGCTCATATGTAGGCACTGCATGTTCACTGCCATTTACTCTGTGGCTATTGTCAATATTACTGCCATGAATTACTGTATCTCCAAAGCTTTCTCAAAAGATGTGCTTCGTCATTTCCACTATGACAATACGGAAGGATACAGAATAAGACACATTGTACAAGCGAGATCAAATTTTCGAGAAAAAGTAGATCAAAATTTTGTGTCATTTCAGACTATGAGGTTGTTCACGAAAGTATGGATTCGTTGTAACCCATTTACAACTCAATATGAATGCCAATACCAGGGGCGTGGTATAATCGGATGAGTAGCCTTATGTCGGATTTTCGCGTGGCGGATTTCTCAGCGTGTGATTGCGTACATCGCTTACACTCCCTTTAGAGTTTTACGCCCGAATTGATTATTTCTTGATTAGAACTGCTATCATATAATGTTTCTGCTTATTCCTTTTACTATTTATGTCTCTATTAGGTTGAAGGGAAAGTTCTTTCGTTTTTCAAAAGCGTGCTTTTTTCCTCCAAACTGCTTTCCAGCAATTTCTTCTGTACATATACATGTAGTACAAGTTCACACGCATCTATAGGTATTATTGTCTTTCATTTCCCGGATAACCTCTTCGGCAAAATAAACATATCAAAGGTCAATGTCATCTTCACTATCGAAAGTTTTTCTTTGAATGGCGTTAGATAGGGAAAGGAAAAGATGATAGACGATGGAGCAAGATCAGGACTATAAGGTGGATGAGGCAGCACTTCCCAATCAAGCTCGAGAATTTTTTGGCGAGTCACATTTTCAATATGTGGGAAGACTCGCCAAAAAATTTCGAACTATGTATATGTGCAGAAGAAACTGCTGGAAAGCAGTTTGAAGGAAAAAAAGCACGCTTTTAAAAAACGAGAACTTTCCCTACAACCTAATATTTTGTCTTGCTAGGCTACAAAATTACTATTTACAGATAATAATGAGATAAACAGCTATTTCTTTGAAGGACCTTCATGGTACTTTTGCGTTCTGACTGTAATTGCAACCTACTGCGTTAAGTGTGCTGGTGGCGCTGCGAGTGCGACGCCGCATAGCGAAATTACGACGTAAGGCTACACACTCGGTTTGGGCCATTGTGATATGTAGCACTACTCAGAACGCGCCCCCTCGTAGAAGGAGATTGCATGGGATCCGCCGCACGATCATGAGGCCTCATTGAAGGAAGTAGGAGATAAGCCCGACTGTGGCATACATACGAAAGCTGCGACTATCAGTGGTACCACAGAGGAGAAAGAATTGGATGCAACAGCCAAAAACCCGAAAAATAGAACCCTTTTCAAATTATCTTTCATTCTTTCGCCTCCTCTGTATCACTAACCGTTGAAAGTGGATGCAACGACGAACGGCTATACCAGCCAGCCGCGAAGTTGCCCCTTCGAAGCAATGATTCCTCAAAAGCACAGCTCAAGTTTCGTCCCAAATTATCTCTTCGTCAGTGGCCTCACTTACAGAGCACATCGCTCCTAATTCTGCTTTCTTTAATTCCTCCCCTTCCGTTTCTCTTAGAAATTCCACTGAGCCAACTCGGCGCCAATTAGCCATGGACGATTGTTACTAAGTTGCTGACAATCAAAATATCCAAAAATATCCATTCAAACAAGAACCAGATAGAAAATGTTCTATGACAATATGGGCACTGATGATTCAAATAAGGATCTCCCTGAGCTGCAGTAAAAAAAATGAGCTTGAGTAACGACCACTCCCAGTCGCTGCTGACCCGGTTGGTCACTAGGATCCAGCCGGTTGCGGTGGGTGGCTCATTTTATGATTACGTGATAGTCTAGATGTACTTGAATTCCAGTAGATTGCTGGAGTGTTTGGCCAGGTAGTTATAAATTGCTTCGATCATTTAAGGTTCTGAAGAAGGCGCTCTCACCGAAACATCACCCAATAAAGTGTTTCATAAACCTCGCAAAGAGCTGAATAGCAAAGAAAATTCAAAAAATCACATTGTCATTCCGGTTCAATCGCAATCCGTAAGTTGGAATAAGAAGAACGATAAAGGCTATAATCCGCTGGATGGCCACATCACACATCCTTATGATCCATCTTGCTGTTCTCACGATTCCAATTCTGAAGATTTCTGTCTGTCATCACCAAGATTGTGGTGAATGAGATCCATAAACTAGACATATTCAACGGAGAGCTTTACTACAAAATACTCTTTGATGCTTCAGACGGGTAACGAATTTGCCTAGAGTGCTCCGAAATCCATCAGAATCATACATTAGCTGCAGCGACTGCATAGCGCATCGAGAAGTAATTCATTTTTCTCGCTTGCCGCAAATGGATCATGGCGTTATGGGGTGGCCACATTCGTCACAACTTCTTTACTTAATGAATTCAATTCAAAAAACTGGAAATCACTCCGATTTGCCGAGAATAGGCCACGGTCGATGAGGCAAAAATGAGAAGACAAGCAGTGCAGCTTTTGAATTGGCCAAAGGTCGACGAACTGGAAATCCAGATAGTTTGATTACCTCGAGCAGTATTCAGCACCGCGTCTTGAAAATAAAAAAATTGCTTGGGAATTATGCTTCTACACTCCTTTAAGAACCACTGTGGAGTATAAGCCCAGTAGTCGTACGTTTAAAGGAATCGTCCGAAATCCTGTTGCCCATATATTTATGTTGTATTAGCCTTATGTGGCCGCATGCAAAGTTTCACGTGAAAAATGTGAAGTTGGCTAATATACAGCGCCACAAAGTCTCGGCCGAGTGGGCGGGGCCTCTAAACAAGTGCCCCCCCCCCACGCCGTGGAAGGCGCATGGCAGGAACAGAAAGTTACGTTAACAATCCCATTCTCTGTTCCCAGCCGCGGCGAACGGCAGGACGGGGCTTCTACTCGGTGACCCCACCCTTTCGGCCGAGAATTCGCGGAGCTGCATCTTGACCGAACTCCCACTTTTTCGCGTGAAATTTTGCATGCGGCCATTATTAGGCAAGTACAACATAATTATATGAGTAACAAAAAACTCATTTTTCCGTGGACGATTCCTTTAATTTGTAGTTATCTGAATAATTTGAACGAATCCCGCCCGGGACGATAAGTCCCACCCGTACCAACCACAGCAGACACTAAAATTGGAACAACTTCATCCCGCTGAATTACCTTACAATCTTGCCTATCGTATGTGCTATCTCAATTACATCAAAAAATAATTATTAAGATAGATTATAAAAAATTATTATTGGTATTCAGAATTCAGAAATGGAACTAGAATGCGCGGTGAATCCCACAGAAGGGGTTGGTCCACGCCAAAAACTTTATTTACTTTGACTTTACTTTTTTCCGAAAAGAAGCGTTACATAGAGCTTTCAGTTGTCCGTCCGAGTTTTCCTGGATCTTTTACGATTCCTCAACTACGAGGCATATAACACTCGAAGAAGGGGAACATTACAACAGCATAAAGCGCGTCCACCGTGTAATAACTCAAATTATTCCAGCTGACAAGTCACTATTTTTCATATTTCATTTTTCTTGTTCTCGTGTGGTATGCCATTTATCATCACGGAACAACTGCCCAACTCAACACAGCCCACGCTGAAATGTCATGCCGGGGTAAATGAACGTTTTTCTTCGAAGGCTGCCCCCACGACGATCTCGTACAGACCTAGGAAGGGTGATTTTGGCCAAGTGGGGAGTCCGAGAAATAGGACCCCTTCAGTGGTTTCCGTTCGTCCTCGCTGCATCACTAGCCGCTGAGGGGCAAAAGCAGACGGCGAGGGGCTATGCCCGCCATCCGCAAACATCGCCCAGCCATTACGGCAACTCGGTCAGTGCTGAGGTTGCAGTGAAGGTCTTTCTATGTACAGAAGATATCGTTATAAGTTCTGTCTTTCATCCACTACCCCCTTCCGGTGCATTTGAAATCAACGTAGCTCCACCTCTTCAAGGGACAGGATAGGGGTGTCTTTGACGGGTGTATGTCATTAGGACAGAAACGTCGCGTGGCCGTGTTCGTCACGCGACGGGATGGTGCGGGCCGTGTTAGTTGAGTCCTGAAGCGATTACACCGAGGATGAGGCGTAGAGCACCTTCATCGCTTCAGAACCCATCCAATACGGCGCCCATAGCTCGCACCATCCCGTCGCGTGCCGAACACGGCCACGCGACGTTTCTGTCCTAACGACATACACCCGTCTTTGACTGACAGAAACCTCACAGGATGGGGATTCCGGGGAAATCTTTACTACAACTTTATCCTAACAAGCTAATTCTAACTCCTATACATTGTTCTATATAATTCAAAACATAGGACATAGTATAAGGACAAAGTATAGTGTTTATCAAACCTTTGAGTGATGCACTTCCCATTACCTTTCCGTTCATCCACTCAGAGACGCATTGTGTGCGATTTGGTCCATACAATGCGGCTTTGAAACCAGTTCGTCTCCACAGCTTCTCAGACAAATTTGTTACCATTTCGCCGTTCCCGACAGAACGGAAGGCTGCGTTGGCGTGGTCACGCATCGATCGTAAGCTCGATCCCCAGATAGTGGGAGCTAGCCGCGTTCATAGCCATAGTTACTATTGGTGCATCGGCGCATAGGCGCACTGGCGCGTAGGCGCTCCTCGCTGAAACTGCGCGTGCCGCGACGTACGGCGTGGCATTGTGATCAATACGTATCTTGTGCTCATTCGCCGATGCGCCGAAAACGTCGAGAGGGCGTAGCCAGCTATTCAATGAGTATATCTAACCACATTAGCCGATACGCCGATGCGCTAATAAAATTGGTTATGAACGCGGCCTAACCCCGACCAGCTCAATTCATACAGTCCATTTCGGAGCGCTTGATAAGGCGTGGTCTACGGAATTGGATAAGAGTGTATCAAACTCTCTCACTCCGCCACACACTCTGCCCTGTCTACTGCTGCAAAATGGACTATACGTTCTCAAAAATCGATGGACAAATTGACACCGGGTTGACTGCTTTCTAACCTTTTTCTTTTGTTTTGCTCAAGAAATATATTCAGTATTACGCCTGAGCGTCAGACGATTTTTATTCATTTGATATGTTTGAAAATTCTCAAAATCAATTCAACGTAGTGAAAAGTTTCAGAACTCTTCAAAAAATTTCAACAAACAAAACTGCAAAATGAAAAGAAACATTTCTACTCTGGGTTGAAATTTTCATATAAGAATAAGTGAAGGTTATAGAAGGTAGAGGAAACCCAATATAATCTCATAGTGACTCGATCTTTGTTTTACATCTGAAAACGTTTCAAAGAGCGTTTCACATCGGGGTGTTTGAGACTAAATTCAATAACATCTCGCCTCCCAAGCAAGTAAATCACTTGAAGCTAAGCCAGAAGGAAGTTGCACTGCCAGAAATCAGCTAGGCACTACACAACTGATGGAATGAAGATGAGTACTAGTTTTCGAGAAAATTAAAAGCATAAGATGGGAAAAAAGGTAACTGGTCATTCCTAAATTTATAAATACAATTATATAGCGGTGGCCATCAAAAAGAAAATTTATGAAAAATAAAAAACACTTCAGTTCGAGGACTGTGCGGCCATAATGGCGGTGACAAGTAGCCGATAACAATTCTCAAAAGCAAAAATGCCATTACTGCCGTGAGACAGGGGGAACAGAGCAAGACGAGGGGTGTCTACGCTTGGCAGCACTTTAAATCCAATTTCTTCGAGGTCAATCCATCATACCCACCACAAAATGAATTACGTTTGGCTCTAAAAAAACACTGTGCAAGACAAGGGAAACAAAGAAATGCAATGAAGGAAGAATACTGGAAGGTGGAGTAAATTAGAATGAAAGCAAGAAAGAAATCAAATTAAAATTTTCGATGCAAAATGGCAATAATTGGCAGCGGCTACAACGACATTCACCACACTGATTTGCATTCTATGCCGCACACAAACGTCAACCTAATTGTGATGCCATGGAGGGTTCCGCGACTAATTAATGGGTCCACCGAGAATTCCACCAATTCTGAAAACTTCCCAAATCTCTCACAAGGCAAGCCGTCTTCATTAATCATCCCACTTGGATTCCCGAAGGAACCACAAACCAATCCAATGAAATACGTCAACAATACAGCTTAAAGATCACGGCCACTGTAGGAGTTGTCAGGGCTCACCAGTACAAAGAGAAGAAAAAACGGAATGAAAGGATCAAAAGCACGAGGATAACAGACCCTTCGCATGGTTCACTCCAAAAGGGGCGGGCTTTGTTCGCGAAGGGGGCGAGGACTGTGAAGAAGTAGGGGCTCTTGGAAAAAAGGCTCTTATAAAACCCGGGACTGCCCATTTCTTCGTAATCTCGCAACATGTGGTTTTCCTAACTTGTAGCTTCCACTTTGATGGTTCACAGGTCATCAAATAGGAACTTCGTGAACGATTTACTCAAAAACAGTGGTGGGGCTGATGTGAGCTCGCGCTACTTACACTATCCTTACCACTTTCTTGATATGAAACGTCCACGGGAATTCCGTGATTCCATTCCTCTCAAAATCTCTCTACCGGATACAGTACATGAAGAGGAACACGAGAAGAACCGAGAAAATTCCTTGGTTTTGAAGCAGAAATCAAAAAACAGGAAGAAAATGTAGCGCAGTTCATATCTTCGCGCTCAATGTTGAATTGCTCTCCACTCTACGTCCTTCACCATGTGACTGTCGCCTCACTGCCCTTAGAGCCCTTGTGGCCACGCCCCCTCAGACGCCCCACCTCGTCGGACGTCACTTCGATGGACGTCATTTCAGTCGGGGCCTTATTATTTGCGTGAAACTTTGCATACGGCCCATACTATGCAAATACAATATGAATATGTGGATAACAGAAGAACTCAGTTTTCGTTGACGATTCCGTTAACTTTGATGTAAGCGGAAGATTCTCCCCATTGAAATGTCTGCGGGAAAGATGAGATGGGCGTAAGCAAATGAGGACGGATCGGACTCACAAAAGTTTTCACAAGCGCTATAAAACCATGAGAATGCCTGAAGAGATAGAGGTGTCTGGAACAGAATATCGCGGGAAATCGTCTTCATGAGGTTTTTACTCGCAAGCAAAATGCTGCCAGAAATGGAAAACGTGATTGGACCACTTTGTTAGAAGTAATTTCGTTTGAAGAAGTCAGATTTCCAGTGAGTTGTCTTCACAGCATAAATAAATAATCATATAGTAAAGAGCGCGGCGGTATACGCCATGCATTTAACAAGAGCCTCGATCATTTAGGCACATTTGATCATTTGAATAAGAGACGTGGAAGGCGTGGAGGTATGCCAGATTTCTCAGTGAATGGTGACCTCATGGGGCTGATGTCAACCTTCATGATTTTCTGAATTTTCCATTCTGCGATTTTGTGGTGTCGCACTTTCGCACGCGATTCTGCAGTGCTCAACTTCGTATGCGGTGTCGCGACACCTTCCGGAACCGCAAAGTCGCAAAATCGCAAAATTGTGAAATCTGACGTCGGCCAGGGTAAACGAGCCACGCTTTGCCACAAGTTCGTGCCAATATCGCGGGTTGTGACTGACAAGCTCCCTGAGCCAAGTACGACCGACGAGGCTCTGACGAATATGAACGAGCTATCCCCACGGGACCCGTATAGAAATTGATGTCGGTCGCAAAACATTCATGCGGCTATATTACCACAGTTTGTCAATTTTTCCAACATTTTGTCAATTTTTTTGCATCTTAACGAGAGAAGAGAGTACATCCGCAGTAGCTGGAGGAATTTGTTGCAAGTTGTAGGTTAGCAGCGCTCTTCTGGGGAAATCTATCGTTTGGGTGCTCCACGACTCACGATTATTCAAGGATATTGTTACAACGGGGAGCAGCCAAACGTGGAAGGCACACACCGAGTAACTGGCAACTGGAAAGTATGTATATAGCGAAGACAAACTAAGAAAATTAAAGAATCTTCCTTTCTTATCAAAATTTCCCAGTCTGGTCGTTTAAAAAGCTTCGAAAAATTCACGAAAAAGTGAGTCAAGGGAGCAATCGCCAATC
The DNA here is from genome assembly GCA_963978905.1 of Trichostrongylus colubriformis. Lineage (NCBI taxonomy): Eukaryota > Metazoa > Nematoda > Chromadorea > Rhabditida > Trichostrongylidae > Trichostrongylus > Trichostrongylus colubriformis. The sequence goes on from OZ022260.1 coordinate 9,818,815, forward strand.
TTCGGATAGATCCGTTGACTTAATTCTCTTCGGGAAACTGCCAATCAAATAAATAAATGGCATCAAAAATGGGGTGGGCATCAACCAGAAAAACAGATCTGGGAATCGAACTGCTTGCAGCACACTGACATCCGCATCCTTAAATCGAAAATTCCTAGCGATTGGGGGATCGCTCGAGTTTAGCCGTAACCAGCTACTGACTAGGGTCGAGCATAGCGTTGAGGGCAATTTCAGAAAATTACGACTCTCACGAAAATTTCATGAGAAATACGAGCCCTTTCCTTTTTTCTCTTCGACGGCCTTCTCCTATAGATTCGTCGAGGAAGACTTCAAAAAAAATATGACCCCTCCAATCCTGAATACGACCCCCATTTTCCAACCCAAATAGATCCCCAATCGAGGATTTCTGTGCGGAGATCTGAGCACTGAATCGGCACAACTAAAAAGAATTCTAATTTATTTCTTACCACAGACGTCGACAGGGATGCAGATCAGACAAGAGCTTGGAAAAAGTGGATATGGACTTTCGACGGGTTGACAGATCCATGAGGAGAAAAGATGGTAGAAACGGAACTGCTGGCCTTAAGGCCGGAGTTAGAGCAATCATATGCAGAAATCAGGAATACATTTGTAGCGAACACAGTTTCCATCATTTGATGTCAAAAATATGCTTACTTGCTCCATTTAACAAAAAACTCGAAACAATGTGAATATTTAACAACTTCTCTTGAAAAGAACTGCCACCCAAAATAAAAACCTGCCAGCTTCTTTGCCAAATTTAGGTTATTGGCCGCCCAGCAGGATTGAAAAAAATGGAACTTCCCAAGCTAGTAATTAGATGGGTACGCACCTCACTCCAGCAGGGATACCAACGATAGCTCTCAACTCTTGGGTTTGTGATAAGATCAGCCCAAACGAACCATAATCAGCGATTTTCAAAATAAGTGTGGGCTTCTAAGAGATAAGATATATACGATAGCTTCACAAGCGGGCAGCGGATAAAATTAAGTGAAGCGCTGTGAAAATTCAGGCTTTAACCTGATCACCAAATTGAACATCTAATAACCTGGGTATGGTAATGTTCAGAGTTAGCAATACGAGCAATTCGCGTGATATAACCGGAAAGAGAAAGATGCGCATCGATCATGCGATTTAGGCGATCGTGCGATTCACGCGATTGAGGCGACCAGGCGATGCAGCAGGTGGAAAAGATTAGGTACGTCTCGATCAGATGAATAATACGCCGGAATCGCGTGAATCGCGCGATCATCTGACTCGCGAACTCTGAGCAATGCCTGTAGAACAACACCTAGTATTGAGTGCACAGCTCCAGTACTCCATGAATGGATTCCCATATGGCAAAATTATTAAAAGATCATTATGGCGTTGCACTGCAGTGGGAGCAAACATCAGAAAAAAGTAGGAAAGCTGCTATCGAGAGAATTATTGCAAACAGGAGCAGAATAAGAATGCACAGAATCTGTCCTCAATGACTCTACGATAAACCTATGGTACATGCATCGATCGATTCTCATGGTATACCAGAACAAGGAATAAAAGATGTATGGCGCAATTAAATTCAGAGGGGGCGCAAAGTAATGTAACAGCACAGAAAGAATCGGATAAAACGACCAAAACGCGAGAAGTAGACCCCTCCCTCATTCCTTCTCTATTGCTCCCTCTGCACGACCAACTGTTAAGGGGTAGATGCAGACAGCGAGGGGCTATGCCAACCACCTCCAGTTGTTGCCGCACCTTCGCAGAAACTCGGTCAGTGAAGCGGCTAGAAGAGATGAGATCGCGATAGATACCTCAAAGACGCGCATTCCAACACGAACTTCGCCGCGGATCATCTTTCCCTAACTAGCCTTCCCACCGACAGAAAACGTCGTTCTTAATTCTGCCCTACTCAATGCCCTTCTTCGTGTGTGTACCCTTATGTCAGGTTTTTCGCACGGCGGCATGTCGCAAGCGAAGCAATGCGAACGAGCTAAAGGGGCTATTATGTTGGGTCCCGATGCGATCACAAGTAAACCGCGTATCGCGCCCCTAGCATTACCTTGTCATCGTTCTAAGACCCAACAACCGCAACACGCATAGCTCGCACATACTGCGTCGGACGCCGCTCGTCGTCGTGCGAATTCCTGACATAAGGGTACACACCCACTTCTGCCGTAGCCATCAAATTCGTTTAACCTGAGTCCAAAAACAAACTACTTAGACTCTCGTTTTAGAAAAAATTCCGTCATGATTTATTCATTCTAGCCCCATGGCCACCTTCCTCTAAACACTTACAAAATCCTCTTAGCTTAATCTGCAAAGTATAATGGTTGAAAACTACCAAAATAACCACAGCAGTACGGTAGATAGAGCCACGCTCCTTTGTCTATAATTCTATTAAGATAACTCCTTTAGAACTAAATTGCACCAGCACCATGCACTTGACTGTTAACCAAAAGCCTTATTCCGGGGATAAGAGAATAGATGAAAGCACGAAAATTTGAAAGGATGACTGAATGTGTTGAATAAATTAGCGACAGCCAAGAGAAAATGGCCCGCCCGATTGAACACCTGCCTTAACCTAAAAAGTAAAGGCCAAAATCGGGGTTAATGTCATTAAAAATTATCCATGTCTTGACTAAAATGGCCAGTACAGCCTGACCCAGTTATCCGTTGGCCAGTCACAAATTGACGTGGGCCGTCCGAGAAATCGCCGTCGCGCCGATTAGGCGCTACCACAGGATATTTGATTTCAGTTTAATTGCGGGAATCGGTCGGAGCTTTGATATAGGAATTCGGTGGCCCCTCCTAAAGATTTTTCATTGAGCAGCAGGGAAGAAAAGGGGACGTCACCTTGAAGGACAGCAAATGATGCTGTTCCCAAGGGCATGTATGGGGCGGCACGGAATGAGGAGAGAATTAAATTGTCGAACACATATGGACTGCTGTTATCTCCTCATCACCTCCCAAAGCGTCTAGGGAAAAAGTGCTTCCTTGAAATCCTGAGCATCAATGGAATCGTTCCAAAGCAACGGGGACGTTGTCCGTCAGAGAAGAAACATTAGGGAGCACGCATAAAAGCTCACCGTTCCTATAACATCCGAGTAGGGACACTACTCAAGGGCCGAACAAACAAAATAAGATGGATAAATAGCAATTTTCCCCTCATAAAATGTGTCGAAGTGAGAATAGCAAGACGAAGGGGCATGCGACGGGCGTGGCTGGCAGGATGGAAATGGGCGTGGCCACGGGATGCTTCCGCAAATTGCGTTAGCCACAGACACCAGCCGAACACTTGTTTATTCGGCCACATAGCTGTATACACTGCGGGTCATTTGAGGTACTAACAAAGGCCATCTGAAACACTCGAGGGGAGGGGGTCATGAGAAACAGTTCGGACCGCCTTACCTTGAACTGTAGGAGGGGTCACAGCCAGTGTCAAGCATTGGGCCGGGGAAAATATTTGAAAAAACGATCCCCACATACTACTTAAATGCGATACATTCCAAGGATAAGACCACCCCGTTGTCAATTGGTTGTCCCCCAGAAAAGGTCGTCAATCGATTGAAAATCATAGTACTTCCCACCTAGCTCAAAATAATGAGTTGTGCAACAAGTTCGTTTGGTTTCATAAACTCTTTTTTTCACAAAGATTCCTTTATTTTCCGACAAAGTGTATGTATGAATGTACTCGATGAAGCTCTTTCCGCTCTAAAAAAATCCTGTTATTCCTTCCTCGAGCTATCCAGTGGATAAATTTTTGAAGGCTCAGGAAAGAAAGACGCTGTAGACAAAATCTGCACTTTCTTTGCTCATCATCGATGTCCATAAAGCTGATTTTCTAATTCCATGCAATCACATGAGAGGAATCTTACTCTATCGATCTACTTACTATTCAATTTAGGTTTCTGGTCAAATTAAATTATCTCATAAAACCTCTACTATAAGGGAAGCAGAGCAGGTGTCGAAAGCACAGATTTTTGCCTCCTGGCCACTTCATTATTGGCCCTCAAAAATAATAAATAACTGAACATTTCGAGAAACGGATACTACTGTAGGACAGAAAAAGCTCATTTGAACACATATATATATATACTTTGACGAAAGACAAAATAGAAATTGTCAAAAAATGATATTAAAAAACCGAACGACCTCATTGCACAATCAAATTTCAGCATTGATCAGACATATTTGAAAAATAACATCTGATAGCCTCAACCCCGCTTGGTCTTGGTTGCAGAGCCCCTTGTGAGCCATATCAGAACGTCAACGACACTCCGGAAATCGCTATTGTTACAGCTGTTCGACAAGCCAGGCAGCTATGGATTCTTCCCACGCGGCGGTTCCAGCCATCATTAGAGGATTTACGAAAGCGATATGCCGGCCATCCAGGCGCCCAGCCTCTTCAAGAACGTTCCGATTGCGCTGGACAGCAGGAACAAAAACCGGGAACGATAATTTTCCACCACCCAGAGCCAGGTGGTCGTGGTGGTGGTGACATTAAAATGTGCCCCGTTGAACAATGAATCGTTCACGCTCAGTTAACCGCCGTCAGGGCGCTGTATGACTGTGAGAAACGGGGGAAAAACACCGTATAAGGCCATAGCCAGGAGGATGCAATGAAATCGAATGTGATTCATTTGAATCATCAGAGAGAACCGCGAATTGTGAAGACAAATAAGACGGACGGACGGACGGACATAAGCGGGTGTGTGTGTCGTCAATTAGCGACATAAACAAAAGGACGCCCAGCAGCCACCCAGGATTACGGTAGCTTAGAGGGCGATAACCTCGGTCGCCGTCAACTCCGTAGGGAAACGAATCCCATTTTCTCTTCTTTTTTTGTTCAAGTGGCAGCTATTGGGCGTCGAAGTCTTGAGGGAAAACATAAAACTGCTTTATCAATGTGTCAGAATTGTCAGTTTTGAGAAAGAATACACGATATCCGACGAATTTGAAACATTATACGCAACATTGTGTAAAGTTGCTAAGTACCTGTGAAGTGATAATTGAAAATGAAGTGTAGATAAATGACAACGGCAAGTATAGCTTCAAAAAAAAAGTACTTCGAAGACGAAGCACAGCTACCTCCTTTGAGCAAAATGGAATAGGAATAAATGAGTTCTAAAAACGAAAAGAATGGCGCTAAAGTGAAATAGGATAATTTTGAAGCAGCGCATACAACCGTTATCTCTAAAGCCCCGCGATAAAACGAAGACAGGCAAAAAAATGAACGAGATTCGAGGCCTAGGGGCAGACTGCGATTTTGCGATCCTGCGATTGTGCTGTGTCGCACTTTTGCAAGCGATTCTGCGGTCTTGAGTTTTGCAGTGTGGCAACTTCGTGTGCGAAGACATGACACCGCAAAATCGCGAAATCGCAGAATCGTTAAATCATGAAGGCTGACAATGGCTCAAGGGAGGGTGCTACTGGAGTTGGGGGGGGGGCAGTACACTGTGCTCTGCGTCTCTAACGCTATGGCTAGAGCGCAGAGAAGCCATAACGATAGCCGAATCGGGCTCGAATTCTGCGTGAAAACGATTTTGATGAAGCAAATTCGCGCTTTTCTTATCCTATGTTACCTAAGCCTTGGAGAAGGAGATTCTCTTTCCCTAGACTTCGGCGAATACGCGTAAGTGATGTTCAGTCTAGTTAAAACGAATTTTGCGTAATATACTGATGGAAGAATAATTCAATCGTTTTCTCAGTTAGTTAGCTGTATCTAGGCATAAAATAACCTTGAGAGTGCCTATAAGCAGAAATTGGGTGCGACTTATGCTTTCGTCGAGTGTTCCATTAACTCCAGTAGCACTCAAGAAAGCGTAAGCGTCATCGAAAAATTTGAAAGAATGAGGATCGTCCGAGGAATTAGTCTATAGCCAATATCTGCAACCCGGACGAGCATTTGCGAATTTTTGGCAATCCCGACGCGCAACTGCGGAAGCGACATTTTTAGCGGGAAATCTCAAAATTTCAAGTAGAACGCGGGATAGCAAAATGTGGTTTCGTCAATTTAAATTTGTTTTACTTATCATTTGTTCTTAAGATTTTCGTTATTATTTCTAACTCGCATTTTAACTAGTTTTGGAATAATTAACTCGATGTGTCCTACTTCAGAGGTTAACTGTATAACACGGTTACCCTCCAATTGTCGTGCTGCCTGCTTTGATGGTGGGAAGCCGAGAACAGACTGATCAACTCAATTGTTGAATCTTTGTTAGGGCACGTTCATACTTTGCGGTGCCGACGGCAAGGCGTACCTGCGTGTCTCTGCGTCTCCGCCTGTACCGCCCTTTCCTTGCCTGTGCTGTCTCTAAATCTGCACGTGCCACTCTGCCTCAGTGCCCGTTCACGCAGCCACGCCCTGCCGGCGCAGAGTACGAACGTGCCATATTCACAGCCGTAGGAGAGACTGAATGGGCGTCTATTAGAATGTTGTTAATGCAAAAATATTGATTGCAGGTAATCCAGGATATTAGATAGCAGGTGCGGCTAACTCAAGATGTTGGTAACAACATTTATAAAACCCTGCCTCCTATCGAACTGCGCAGAATGTCAAAGAGATTAGATTTAGATTTATTGCATGTGTTGATACATACGATCCTACACCACTCACTTTCACCCATTTCATCATCATGCAAAGTATTCCAGGTAACGCTGCATTTCCCCAATGATCTGTTTAGAAACTCCATAAGATTGTTGAGGTGTCTATTTTCGGAACACTTCTAATTGTTGGAAAAAATATATCGTGTGCTCATTCAAAACACAAAAGTTGTTCGGTTCCAGAAGACCACTCCAATATTACGACTGTTTCATTCCAGTTGCTTCCAAGTCAACCCTTATCCCTTCTTTTCCTCTTTAAATATTCCCCCTTACTTTTGACTATTCGTATTTTGGGAAGTGTTAAGTGATTTGAAACTGAGATTCAAGGGCACCACTCACTAAAAGGATTACACAGTGTTGATTGATCCAATTTAGTCGGCTGCGCATTCAATCTTCTTTGAATTTGGGGTGCATTTGAATTCCTAATCGACCCAAACATTCATTTGCAGAATCGAAAGACCTCACTTCCGTGTACACAGTCTTCCATATGAATATAATAAGTCACAAAAAATAATAAAATAATTGTGCGAAACGGGAATGAAACTGACTCTTCGTTACAAAACCTCTAGTTCATATAAAATACTCTCAAACCTTTCAACTTAACAGTCATATTGAAGAAAGTAATAACTCAATGCAATCCCTCATAGTTTTCACGATTCAAGACTTCGAAAGATCTAACAACAACTTTATTATGACAGGTAACTTATTTCATAGGGAAGAAGGATTTGATTGCTGTTGCATGGATCTAACCTGAAGAAGCGAACTGACTGCATCGGCAACCTCTAAAAGGAGCTTTTCCTTGACATTTGGTCACCTACAACTGAACAAGTGACGGAGTACACTGGACTGATCTGAGTTTTTTGTCTGATTAATTACTTCCAGAACTAGTCTTCATTTACTGGCTTATGCGCGCTGTGCGATAGCGAGAATATCACGGAAAAAAGCGGTAGGTCCGGGGGCCGATTATTTTCGAACTCTAACACACGTTTCTTTCGGCTTCTTCTTCCCGTTTTATGTCGTTAGTTTGCTAATTTTAGAGCTCAGAAGCTGTCTGACTGCTCAAAGACATCTTGGAATGGCATAGCATTTGTAGTTCCAGTTTTTCATGCGTTGAGTGACAACGCAGTCCGTCACATCTGCCAACAAACACCATTCAATAACACAATTTACATATCGCAGTGGCGACCAGGCTGTGGCCCTACGGACCTCAATCAGGCAAGCCGGACGCCGACAAGACGGCTACGGAGGGTGGCATGAAGCATAGAGACAGAATGACAACGACGACGACGACGAACGTCATATTAAGCGCGGCTAGGCCTTTTATGAAGCCGAGATTGACCAACGACGTGAGGGAAGTGCTGCTGCCCTCCGTAGTGTTTGCTTCCACATCAGCGCAATGCTAGAAAAGAACAGGGGGGGGCTGCCAGTGATAATACCTACGTTGCAGACTTTTCTGATTAACGCGCTGGTCTACGCAGCTATGTGCTACATGCACTGTACGCTGGTAGCAAATACCTCTTCGAAACTGCAGTGCGGTTGTGTATCATTAGGAATAGATACTGCACAGCAACATACAGCCTATGCGTGCGAACTGGGAGTAACCATACGAGGTGGGTCCCGAAAGGGTTTCCTGAAATGAAGCACAGGTCATGGTATCGCTCTAGGACTCAACTACGTACGATGGCGACCCTAGCTCGCTTATTTGTCTCGTCACACGCACGACCGCGCAGCGCGAATTTTCTGTCTTAAAAGAATCCACAGGATTTCATGATTCTATCTCCTCTTAAGATCACTTTACAAAATGATGTACGTGAAAAGAAATACGAGAAGAGCCGAGCATTTTCATTCATTTCGAAGCAGAAATCGAAGAGCTGGAAGAAGTTGTTTGAATTCCCGCCGAGTAACATTTGAACAACCGTCAACACTCAGAGCGCTGTTCAAATTTTTGCGCCCAAATTGAATTGCCTCTCACTCTGCGCTCTGGCCATATGAACTTGGTCACTTTGCTCCTTAGCTCTCCAGCGTTCACACTCACTCGGACGTCCCGCCCTGTCGTCCGTCGCTTTGGTTGACTCTATCTCAATTGGATTCTTGATGCGCGCGTGAAACTTTGCATGTGGCCCTCTAGTAAGCGAATATAACATAAATATTTCGGTAACGGAAGAACTTGAAGGAAGTGATAGGGGTAATTCATGTCGAATATGGTAAGATCATCAACTATCAAGGCCGAGGCGCTTAATAGTACGAAAGTGAAGAAATATCGGAATGAAACGGCTGAAAACCTGAGATGCCGTTGATTCTCAAAAGGAACGGGTGGGGCTGAAAAAAAAGCGGCGAGCCGGGATAAAACAAGTGACAGCTGTTGAAGAAGACGGCTCTCATGAAGCTTGGCCTTTCTCATTAAAATTTCGACACATACGCCCTTCTTAAACCCCCAACTTTCATTTGTCGCGCAAAGGCGAAAAACCGCAACCCAGCCACGACATAGTTTCCATCTTTTTTGGAACTACTCCTGGTTAGACTTCGAATTTTCCGTTTGCATGCGGAAAGCCTTTTAAGAAGCTCCATCCTAAAATCTATCTTCAGGAATCTACCCTTGAATGAAAGCTATATTTATCCAGTACCTTTCCATTAGCTACATTCACTAAATCAATTAGAAATGGCTATCAGAATTGGGAGGCATGCAAATTACTGGAAATTGAAAATAGGGTTAGGCATTCCCCAAAAACATGCAAATCTTGGATCGGAACGAGCCAATGTATTACACTTTTGCTTTTAGAAAAAAATAAGAAAAATCCAGATTAAGGAGAAAGTTATCGAAGCGGTGCTTGGGTGAGGGCTTTTGATCAGTGACTGATTAGTAAGAGATCAAATGAGATGAGAGAAAAGTTATTAATTATAGAGAATTTATTCTCGAGCCCAGAATAGCGTCTACAAGATCATTGCTAGAATTTTAAGAAATTGCAGTTTTTCATGATTGAAGAACTTTACCTCGAATGTGGAAATTTCTCTATTTTTTTATTAAAATGTAGTATCGAAGAACGCAGAGAACGGCGAGGTTTCGCCGAGGGGGAAGCTATGAATGGGTGATTCGTGTTGGAGAGATTTGTTGGTAGCCAAAGAGTGCTATGGGCTCTCTGGAGACACTTCAGCTGTCAGCTTTCTGAGCGCCTCTTCAGCACGCTCTCATTCGAATCTGCCGTAGAAGAATCGGTAATGGCCAGTAGCCGTACAAGCAGAAATTCTCACAAATTCAGCCGCATCACTCAACTTGTTGGCCGCTTTTCGGCTCGGATTAGCATCCGAAGCCATTCGTCACCAATGATCTTCTCCGAAAAGCCACAGGATTAACCCGTCGCTCTGACAAATGGAGAAAATTGAGAGCGTGTGGTTTTTTGCCAACGCAGTATAGCAGTGCCGACGAATGAAAATAGGGAGAGCTGCTTTCCATGATTTGTTGGTTTCTGAACTTAACGAGACAGTTTTCAAGAGGTTATAGAGAGTATGACGGCTTGTCTCTTCGCCTCTCCAGCTGCCCTTTGATTTTGTTTCCGACTCCATCTGAATTTTGCATCGATCATCCTAATCTGGTACCATTGTGGAGTACCAGATCAGAACAAGGACTTCTTTATGTTTGGCTGTGCTTTCGATAGCTTGTGCCAATTGAGAAAATTAGATGCCTTGACACGCAGCTAGTGTAATGACAAATGGCGCTCCTATCACAGGCGCGGTCCATGGTTCAATGCTGAGTCCACCTACCAAGCTTATCACCCTTAGGGGTCAGTAAATCGGTACCAGACTCGTGTGGAAGCAACAAGGAACATTGACCTGTACATCGTCTTTCTCCCTATATGGTCCGAATCGCATTTGATTACAATCACATTCCTAAACGCAGTAGAAGACATTGACCAGCGCCAATTACACCATTTTTTTGCAGGCTGCAGATTTTCTATTTTTATCATACTATTTTCGACGCATTTTTATTTTTATAATTTTTCTATATAATTATATTACGCCATATTCTTCATTTATTATATTTTCCCTATTAAAAACAATGATAGGTGTAATGTGAGTAATGAGACCTCCTAGACTGGGTCACGCAAATGAAAGTTAGGGGTCTAATAAGAAGACTACATGTGGCGAAATTCCTGATGAGGAATGGCGCCCCTGGCTTCATGAGAGCCGTCTTCCTCAACAGCTGTCACTTGTTTTATCCCAGCCCGCCCCTTTTTTCGGCCCCGCCCGCCCCTTTCAAGAATAAACTGCAGGAAGTGGGTCTTTTTCTGGGATTTTTGACCGTTTCATTCCGTTATTCCTTCACTATCGTACTACCAAGCACTCTACCTTCATATTTGATGATCCCTCCATAATCTTCCCAAATTACCCCTATCACGCCTTTAATGGGTATTTATTTATTCGGTCTTTGCAGACCTTATTTTTCAGATTCGCTAATTCCAATTTGAATTCTCATAATTCTACAATTTGTTTCAATTTTGATTCAAGTGATTCTGTCTTAATAAACAATTATGAATATTTCATCCTACCGCGTTGTACCCACCCAGCCCGCAACCTGGGGTGCGTCATTAGGGCAGAAAATACGCGTCAAGGAGTGCCGCGTGCGACCCAGAGGTATTGTGTAGAAAGAACATGAAGCGACTACCCCTCTATCCTGCTTTATTGGTGAAGCCCGGTGTGAACTTTTCTAGTACGTACGACACCCTTACTTCGCATACATCCCGTGGCGCACCGCTCTCGACAAGCAGAGATTTCAGTTCTAATGACACACATCCGTCGGACCCACTCGATTTCCCATCCGCGGTTCCCCTGAAAGAAGAGCTCCAATCATTCTTGCGCATCATTACAGGTGGAAAATGCATTCAAAAGCTTCAACTATTCTAACTGGAGAATTGGATCCAAGACACATTTTAATGGCTAATCACGGGTCGAGCATCAGGTAATGCTCAAAGTTCGCGATTCCCGTGTGTCACACGATTCAGGTGGGAGGAAACTGATACATGTCTATCAAGCGACTCAGGCAATCGCACGATTCTGAACAATATCTTATCCTATGTATTCGCCTATCTATAAGTTAATAGTCGTTATCTTCTTCAAAACACTATGGGTATGCAGTGTGGTTTACTTTTAGAACTGGTGTTTTATTCGTTGTTAGCTCAATCCATTATCAACATTCAATATGGCCGAGGGAGTGAGTGTTTTCGGAAACCGATGCCGTAATAAGGGCAGAGTAACTTGCTGTGGATTTTCTAGGGTAATGGACAAATAGAAATCGAAATCCCGATGGAAGAAGGAGAGCCACTTGGAGCTACACCAAACGATAAGCTTGTTATTACTAAAATACAAGGCGGTACCCTTGCTGACGGAAAGCTGAAGGTGTGCCTAGGTGGCATTCAGAGTTCGCCTTTCAGGCAATCAGGGGATCGCCTAATCGAAACATGTTTTGCTTTTTGCCTAATCGCCTAAATTGCGAACTCTCAACAACGCCTGATGTGATTGAAAATTTGTTAGGGCAGAAATGGCGTAACATTGTGTTTTATAGATTGGCGATCAAATTCTCAAAGTGAACGGACAGCCGATAACTGATACGAGCAACTTTTTTAGAGCACTTCGTTTTGCTCCACCAATGGCAAGACTCACCATTTTGAGGTGAGCGAAGTTCAGCCATCAGCCTATCAAGCACCTCACTCTTGATAAGACCGACGTTCACATTGAGCTGCATTCATACTTTGCGAGCGAGTTTCGTGCGAGAGGAAAGTGCCGCACGAAAGCTGCAGCGCATATATGCATCGGGCTCGTAGATATGTCAGCAAGTATTATTTGCAAATACGGAGGACACAACAAGGTACGTATCGTGCGGCCATCTGCGTTTCGTGTGAAACGCATGGCCGTGGCCCGCGTGTGTAGCCCTACGTCGAATTTTCGCGCGGCCGCGCGCGACGAAAGGCGCGGCGGATTTATTCGTGCGTGATCGCGTATATTGCGTACACTCCCTTCGAAGTTTGACGCCCGAAACTTTCTTGATTGGGAGCGTTATCATGTAGTTAGTGTTTCTTTTACCTTTTACTTCACAACCTTGTCTTCCCAAGGTACAGCTTTCGCCGACGATGCACAATGCGGAGGTATGTGGCGATTGGTCGGACTTCCGCTCGCGGTGTCGCACTTGCACCGCCGTCAGTACGACTTGTCGCACTCGTTTGAAATTTCACCCAGGATAGAGTGGGCTGGTACCGTGAGGAATCCTTAAAGATTGCAAGTTGGAAGATTTGGAAGTTCGCCTATGTTGTGGTTGCTGCTGTTACAAGAGATAAGACCACAAAGATTCTGCAGTCGCCGCACTGCTCGCCGCAGGCGGTGCGCGAAAATTTGAGCAATCGCCAGACACCCGCAATGCGGTAACTCGTGTACCCAATTTGCAAAGTCGCGACCACGCGCGCTGCCAAGTATGAATGAAACGTTGCGTGGGGAAGAGCAAGTTGTACCCCACGCTAGCTGCTATATCACCAGGCGTCATAATCCAACACAGAAACTGTGATAACTGTAAGATGAGTATTGGTTGTGCCATCAACTTGCTGCGGTCATCTATTCTTCTTTTCCCACCACTATCTCTGTCCGTCACAGAAGCTCTGCCTCATCTCGTACTTTCGACAGCTACATTTCAAGACGTCAGTGTAAAGATTTCTTGGCAATAATTACGCTAGGAATTCTGATATACCGCAATATCACGACTCCACGACTAGTAACCGAGCAACCATCAATACGCATCCAAGTGTTCTAATCGCTAGCCTGCATAAATCGCATAATCACAACTGTGTCCACGTTCTTCGTCGAATTTCCAGAGATCAGAAAAAAGCCGAAGAACTTGAAGCTCGCTTTCAAATTCCTGAGGCACGTGCAAAATTCATTCAGAGACGAGACGGATACATCTACTTTGTGAGGGCAATGAGTAATTGAATTTACACTCTTTGAATATGTAGAAAGATGCGGTAGTTTTCAGTTGGCGAAATTGGTTTGGCAGCCGAATGGACCAAAACTTGGTCTCGGTATAAAGCACTTCCAAAACCGTGTGCTTGTTTCACGTTGTGATCCCGGTTCCCTGTCAGCTACCCAATTAGCGGTGAGCAGATCTGTACTGTAACAAGTGATACTACTTGATACGCTGTGATAGTTTGTAATACTGCCAAGATGAACATGCAGAAGAATTCACCACAATCAAGCAGTTTCAAAGTCATGCAGTTTTAAGGTCGGCGATCACATTATTGATATTGATGGTGTGCCTGTGACTGATAAGGATGTAGCGAGGGATCTTCTAATCAAAGCGCTACAAGTCAGTTAGCAGCTCCATCTCGAATACAACCACCAGGTAGGACGAGCCTTCCAAAGCCATGAAATCGCTCTCCTCAGGAAAAGAAAGAAGTGTCATCAGTGGTGGAGAGACCTGAGACGATGGAAGCGAAACATTGGACCCAACAGGCCCTTGTCACTCAGGTAATCCTCTGTGAAAACGAAGACGCCTGGATATGAAAGTTTAATGTGTACTTTCCAAGGTTTCCCAACCGCCATCTGTCCAGATGAACTCGGATGTACGTGCCATAGCAGCTCGTGAACGTAGCAAAGTCAAACAACCGAAGCCGGTATGATTTCTGTTTAATCGAATGCATGGGAGAATCATCAGATTCCTTACACTTCCATATAGTTCGCTAGCGTTTGTGTATCGACATCGCCAACGACCGATTGTAGAATCGTAAAAGAACACTGAGGCAGTCGCAGGCTCTAATGACAGCATTCACGACAATGGACCTAGTGGAACTAACGGAATTGTGAAATTGGTGAAAAGTATTAGATGCGTATCGATCGTGAGAAGTAGAAGTAGCGGCATCAGATAGGCATCGATCTCAATATGAATACAGTGACAATTTGCGTTCTACCGGATTTTTAAAAACATTTGCGTCAACTCCGTCTGCATTAGGTGTATACAGGGGGTGCCAAAAAAGAATTAATTTTGCCCACAGCTCACATCTGCCAATTATACAAAACATAGGGATACGAAAGAGATGAAAGTATTGGGGCAAAATATTCCCGAAATGTTCCTCTAAAAGCAGGAACAAGCTGTGGCTCCCTGTATTCACCTTTATAAAAATATGGAGCTTTCATTCGGCGCAGTCGGGCTTCGGAGTGCCTACAGTATCAAGGTCCGCTTGAAATAGTGAAGCCAGGCTCCGTGATAGGTCTTTTGTGGGAAGCTTCCTGAGGATTGGCCCTTCGGTTCATGCAAGTCACAAAGCCCCTGTTGCTTGGGCAAGGCTGCTATGATCCGAAGTATCATTTTCATGCCCAAATCCGCCTCCGGAGGTGTTTCGGTGGTAAGGGCACGTTTTGGCTCTTGGAAACGAAGGGCGCTGGGAACCCGGAAAAAACGGAATCTTAAAAAACACCACCCAGCATGAATCCCCTTATGTACCCAGAATGAACGGACCACAGCAAGGTTGTGAACGAGGAACGAAATTTCGGATTTTACCCAGTTGAGGTGACACATCTTGTTTACTCTTTCTCCGCTCCCGTTCCTACTCGTGCAGAAGGCTGCCACGGTGTATAGTGATAGAGTGAGGTCTGCTCTTGAATCTGGGGTTGAGAATACCTCAACAGAATTTGCTGTAGTTCGACTGAAGTGGGGTGAAAATGGAGAAGACAAAATTACTTTTCTTTTAGCACCCCCTGTATATACCATTTCCACTTCAAATGGGACATTTTTCAAACCATCAAATCACTTACATAGGACTTTTTCAAATCAAATCAGACATTTTTCAAATCACCTAGGACACTTTTCATATCGAATCGGACTTTTTCATATCACCATGGACGATTTTTAACCCACATTAGACTTTTTTCAAACCACCCAGAACATTTTTTGAATAAAAATGGATGTTTTTCAATTCAAGTCGGACAACTTCCTATGAACATTTCTGAATGTTCTGATGAGAAGCGTATAACACAAAACACATGTGTCAAATGGCAGTACCCGTCGATAAATAGCCGCTTTTCAAAAAGAATTGCCGCGTCAAGCGCGCGAAATACTAACGCGGCGGCTTGACTTTCGTAATCCCTTCAGTTGTGACGAAACTGCGTACTGTCCAGTCTGCTTCACGAGTCATCCATGAGCAGCGATGAGAGCTCAATTTCTGGTGAGCGGCGACGTTATAGGCGGACGGCTTTGGCACAAAAGGAAATCCTCGTCAAGTTTGTACAAGTGAACCGAAGATCGATCCATGAAGCCGCTCATGTCGTTGGCGTTAAGGAGAGTACGGCAAGGAATGTCACCAGCGCGTACAGGAAAAAAGGTGTCATTGTCCAGCGTAGCTGTGGAGGATACAACAGATCAAAGCTGACCGCGGACGTGCTGCAGCGCATTGAAGTGATCGTGGAGCAACATCCAGAAGATACCTTGCAAAAGTTTCAGGAACGGCTGAAGAAAGTGAACATCGAGTTGGCCGTTTCTTCTATTTTCAACGCCCTAAAAAAGTTGAAGATTACACTGAAGAAATGCCACTATGAATTGGACCGAGTCAACATTGCAGCAACAATTGCAAGTCGACAAGCATATGCCATTGACTTCTCATCACACGCATCCCAAGATAAAGAAAAAAAGAAAAATGCATCTTCATCGACAAAAGTGGTTTCAACCTTCACTTACCGTAGAACTTGAGCTCGCTAAAGGAGAGGAACACGCGCCAACGTCGCAGTGCCAACGGTCAGAGGCCGAATAGTGACGCTGATTTTAGCTATGAACAATCAAGGTGTCGTATATACGAAGATCATCACTGATGGAACCTGCAATACTCAGAAGTCCTGCACATTCGTCGAGGAACTTGTGGCACAGATCAATGGGAGGGACGACATGGATGGTGCATGGCTAATCATGGATAAGGCTAGGATTCATAAAACGACCTAGCTGCGTGACATCTTGGACGGTACATCTTACCAGTTGAAGTTTCTATCTCCTTACTCCTACATGCTCAACCCGGGGGAGAATCACTTCAAAGGTAAAGACGGCAGCGAAGTAACGCTTCTAAGTAACGTGACGGCCGAGCGGACGCTGAGCGGGGTAATTCAAGAAAGCATCGGCACGGTAACGCAGCAGGATTACGCGAACTATTTTTTACACGTAATGATGAACATGACGGCTGCTGCGGCAGAGCAACCCTTTAGTAACTGAACACGTTTACATAATCTGTATACTTTTTTGTGAAAAAAATTGTAGTTTTCGTCATTAAGAATACACTATGAAGTTCAATAAAAAACCCCAATAAGCAACAAAAACAAAAAAATCAAAAAACAACAGATGAAAAACGTTCATGTTGATGTGTAGACGTCTTTTTTGACTTGAGAAACGTCCCATTTGGTTTGAAAATCGTCCCTGGTGGTTTGAAAAACGTCCAATTTGGTTTCAACAATGTCCTGGGTGGTTCAAAAGGCGACCAGTTTGATTTGAAAATATCTCGGGTGGTTTCAAAAGCGTCCAAGTTGATTTGAAAGATGTCCTGGGTGGTTTGAAAAGCGTCCAAATTGATTTGAAAGATGTCCTGGGTGGTTTGAAAACATCTGATTTGGTTTGAAAAATGTCCTAGGTGTTCTGAAGTGTCCAGTTCAAAGTAGAAATGAACTGTATAACCCTTGGCCAAAAGTTTATAGCTTGGTTCTCAGAATTTTCTCTGTTTTCAAGCGAAGAACAACAGTATTTACACCTTCATAGCTATAGATCATCACATAACCCAATGAAAACCCACTCAACCAACTCCAGCAAAAAATGTGTGCACCTTCGAATCAGTACCGCCCTTTTTATGGCGAGTAAGTGCACTTTGCAAAGTCAGAAGGCAAAATCGATCCAAAAATAATCGATAAGATTGGAGAGTATCCCACCAGTGGGAAGTGTTCGTATGGGCTCGCAATAAGGAAAGCTGGCAACTTATTGTTAGACCTGTTCAAAGACGGAGACCATCCGACAACCACTTGAAAGAATTATGCATTAGTGGGTCTTCATGGGCCAAATGTAAAAGACCGTCGGTGAGAGGAGGCCGGGGCTCGTCACATCCCCTCTGGCACACTAGAGGCGTGGCGAAAATGCTTTTAACGCTTTCCTGCCATAATGATCCAGCTAAGTTCCTTCATCTGTCGATATGGGATGGTTCTCTCAATTTACACAAGGGAATAGCACGAAATGTAATGGAAATACTGACTCATTTTCTTGTCAGGCTCCAAAGTCAATTCTGAAACCAAATTCGGGGAATACCAAGAACGTCAGAATCAGCGAAGAAGTCTTCTCACATATCATCGCTTCCGATAACGAAGGACGACAACTCAGACCTGTCCGTAAATAAAATGCGAATCAATACCGTCTAATAAACGCTACAATTGTTCGTTTCACATTATCTTATATCAAACATCATTACACCAAACAAACAAAGTAGTAACGTATTGCGTCCCATGCTTTATAAGTCCTTGCACTCCGAAAATCTCTACTATTTCCTTTTTATATAAAGTACAATGCGCACAAATATTATTGTGTCCTAGGCACACTTGGGTGATAATATAGCAACATGAAAACTGAAAAGTTCCATGGCATGTAAATCAAAGATGCGTAGCTAAATATGAACATGCCGCAAGAGAGAGGAAGATAATAATTACCACCATTGTTTCCCGATAAAATCCTTGTACAGACTACGGAATCGATTTTAAGTGTTGTCTAGTGTAAGCAGAGTGTAGCATGGCAACATCCTACTATATATAATTCGCTTAGCATGTCTGTGTGTGTGTGTTTGTGTGTGTGTCCGTCTGTGTGTCACGAAATTCATATCTCGCGTCGCAGTAAAGCTTGGACCATGAATTTTACAAATGATGTAAGGGGTGGGAAGGGGACACTAATGGAGGTGGATCGAAGGTGATAGCAACTGATAAGGGCTGATAAGGAGCTGCGGAAGACAAAAGTCGCCAAATCCGTTTCGTCTTTCGCGTTGATCCAAGAGCGTTCACACTCATAGGTGTTCAGCAGGATGGGCCAGGGACATTAATGATGGGTGACTCGCATTGATAACGGTTGATAAGATTCGATAAGGAGCGTAAATGGGCTAGAGTCGTCGAGTCCGTTTCGCTTTTCGCACTGATCCTGGAGCGCTCATACTCACAGGTCTCTTGCGGAGAGGGACGGGGACATTGATGGTGGGTGATCCACATTGATAACGGTTGATAAGATTCGATAATGAGCGTAAAAAGACCAGAGTCGTCCAATCCATTTTAACTTTCGGTTTGATCCCAGAGCGTTCATACTCACATAGTGTTTTGTGGAGTGGGACAGGGCCATTGATGGTGTGTGATCCACCTTGATAACGGTTGATAAGATTTGATAAGGAGCGTAAATGGGCTAGAGTCGTCGAATCCGTTTCGCTTTTCGCATTGATCCTTGAGCGCTCATACTCACAGGTCTCTTGCGGAGTGGGACGGGGACATTGATGGTGGGTGATCCACATTGATAACGGTTGATAAGATTCGATAATGAGCGTAAAAGACCAGAGTCGTCCAATCCATTTTAACTTTCGGGTTGATCCCAGAGCGTTCATGCTCACATAGTGTTTTGTGGAGTGGGACAGGGACATTGATGGTGGGTGATCCACCTTGATAACGGTTGATAAGATTTGATAAGGAGCGTAAATGGGCTAGAGTCGTCGAATCCGTTTCGCTTTTCGCATTGATCCTTGAGCGCTCATACTCACAGGTCTCTTGCGGAGTGGGACGGGGACATTGATGGTGGGTGATCCACATTGATAACGGTTGATAAGATTCGATAATGAGCGTAAAAAGACCAGAGTCGTCCAATCCATTTTAACTTTCGGGTTGATCCCAGAGCGTTCATACTCACATAGTGTTTTGTGGAGTGGGACAGGGACATTGATGGTGGGTGATCCACCTTGATAACGGTTGATAAGATTTGATAAGGAGCGTAAATGGGCTAGAGTCATCGAATCCGTTTCGCTTTTCGCATTGATCCTTGAGCGCTCATACTCACAGGTCTCTTGCGGAGTGGGACGAGGACATTGATGGTGGGTGATCCACATTGATAACGGTTGATAAGATTCGATAATGAGCGTAAAAAGACCAGAGTCGTCCAATCCATTTTACCTTTCGGGTTGATCCCAGAGCGTTCATACTCGCATAGTGTTTTGTGGAGTGGGACAGGGACATTGATGGTGGGTGATCCACCTTGATAATGGTTGATAAGATTTGATAAGGAGCATGTGAAGGCAAATGTCGGCAAATTCGTTTCGCCTTTCGTGTTGATCAAGAGCGCCGACACTCATAGCTGTTTAGAGGGGTTGACGGGCACATCTATGGTGGGTGATCAAAATTGATAATGGCTGATAAGATTCGATAAGGAGCGTGAGAAGGGAAATGTCACCAAGGCCGGCTCGCTTTTCGGCTAACAGTGGAATGTTCACATTCGCAGGTATTGTAGGGTACGAGGACCTCAATGGTATTGTTGGGCACAAGGGCCTCAGTGATTCGAAAACGGCTCACAGTGGCTGATAAGGAACCGTTAGGAATTGGATGTGATAAATTCCTTCACACCGTTTACTACTACTATATGATCTCTCTAGCAAAAGCGTCTGAGTCTCAGTGCCATTGGGTGAACACATTCTATGTTCTGATATCACTCGCCGATGTATCGACCGCTGAACTGCATGGCGTGTCAAAAAATGGTGCATTTCTCTTGATACTGCGATCTACACTGATAGTCATGATACACCTATATTTGTGATAGCAAAGCAAGCGTTTCTCTTGGAATCATTTTCTAATGCGGTACTGGCAGCACCACTGGGTATCGACCGCTAGACTACACAAAATTCCAAATTGAGCATGTTTACGAAAACGATAAACATCGATGAGCGGGATATGGATCTACCATCAATGTTTAGAAATTAGATGCTCAGCAAGTGAACAAAATTTTTCCAACCAGTTGGCGGGCGCACACTACTCGCGCAATTCATGGCTATGTTGTGCAAAATGAGTTAGGTCGGCCCGACCACAGCTGTGCATGGAATTGAGCGAAATTTCCCTTCCTCTGCTCAGCTGAGCTATAGAACTGGAAAAAAGAAGAGAAGATGGCGTGATGAAAAAAAAAAGCTTTTCGATATTAATATACAGCACTCGCTTTGCATCGAACCCATTTTGCACGTTATCGACATGAATCGCGTGCAGTGGTGTGCGCCAGCCAACTGGTTCCTGTTTAATGAAGAGAACGACAATGGAATGAAATACTGGAGCACTCGAAGACACGCCTCGGTCGCAAAAAATTGTGAGAGTTATGGCCCCCACTACAGGATGTTGAGGTGCTGATTCACAGAATAAAGAAGAAGAAACCAATAAAAAGCCCCACAATCGCCAAAAATAAGGTCCCTGACCACAGTCTTCGTACGACAACTTCAGTCTAAAAACGAGTCTGCTAGATGTTATCGCGCAAATTGCTACGATATCACTTGTTACTCCCTGTTGAAGTTGCCTTCACTATTAAAGTGGCTGTCCAATTCAGTTTTATCGTAGAATTTCTTCGCCACGTAAAAGCCACGTTAGAATTGTGTTCGTCCAGTGGCAGGTGTGATTTGGTTGAGTGCGCGGTTTGGTTGTGTTCAAGTAGGCACAACGCCGTGAGGATGCGCGGTGAAGCCACAATAAGGGTGCAACCTGAGCAGTTTCTGAGGGATCTACTCACACCATTAAGGTAATCTGATTATCGTGAGGTACGCCTCTGAGTTCCTCAAGGAGTTCTGCAGGCAAAACACCTAATGTTCTTCGAGAGGGGTGGTCTCCTTGCTCGAGGACATTTCAAGTTACTTTGCAATGCAATGTTAGGACTTCTTCTGTTGTGCCAACGAGGTTGTTAGGTGGAATATTTATTAATGGCCTGACGTTCCGACCAGATCGTCTTCCTCAAAGG
Organism: Trichostrongylus colubriformis; assembly: GCA_963978905.1. NCBI lineage: Eukaryota > Metazoa > Nematoda > Chromadorea > Rhabditida > Trichostrongylidae > Trichostrongylus > Trichostrongylus colubriformis. Next base: position 9,840,416 of record OZ022260.1, read on the forward strand.
CCTAAACGTGGCTCAAGACTAGGATTTTGTCCACTACACCGTCAAACGCCCCATCCCCCTAGCGGTTTTGACGGAAATCTAGGAAATTACCGGAGAAGCCCCGTACGTCTGAAATAAACTCACCCCGTCCACCACCGTACGAGTGGAACAACGCCACTCCGACTTAGTAGTACGAGTTGGCTTTTGATATTGCCATTGGGAATACTAACAATGACAACGTCATCGTCCAGTTGTGCTCGAACGAGGCATCTTCGAATCGCGGAAGTAACTCTATCAGAGATGAAAGGTATGCACAGGGGGATCTTATCCAGCCGTGATACACTACGGTGCTCAGTGCGAATTCTACCACATCGTCCTGGTACAGCATAGCCATTAGATGCAGCTATGTCAGAAGCTAGGCGTATGGATTCTCGTCGCTCTGCCGGGCCAGTGCATACATTTGCAGCCGTCTTGAACATGTTCCTAACAACTGCATGTTTCACAGCAGAAAGATGTGCAGATGTGGCGTGAATCAAGATGTTCTTAGAGCTAGCTTTTCTGTACCACTTCACACTAAGCATGACTTTCACCTGCGTGTTCAGATAGGGGAGCCAACCTTGTCGTGGGACCTCTCTTGTAAGTTTGATGTACTGCGACTGCTGGTTCATTAAGCGAAAACACTCATCCATTTCGGACTGTGTTGATGTAATAATGAAGGTCGTCTATGTATCTGCAGTACATCAATGGTAAGCGTTCCAGCACTAGTTCTTCGATTCTGCTCATGAAGCAGATTGCGAGTACTGGAGCTAAGCGTTGACCCATTGCCAAACCTCTGATTTGACGGTAATACGCATCCGACCACCTAAAGATGTTACATTGCAAACATTCCTTGATTAGAGCCATGATGTGCGCCTTATTGAGTTCAAAGGTTTCCATGGTTCCAAAATGCCTGTCCAACATTTCGGAAAGTGCTTGTAAGGCTTGCTCGTTTTGGACATTGGTATAAAGCGAAGTGACATCGAATGACTCCATTACGCAGCCAGTCTCTAAGCGTAAACTACGTAATTGTTCAAGGAACATTGTGTATTGGTCAGATGAGATGGAATCTTGGTCAGCAGCTGGCTCACAATACAATTAAGGAACCAAGAAATTCGATCAGTTGGTCCTCCCACGCAACTTATAATGGGTCGTATTTTGAAAGTGTCCGCTGACATTGACTGCATATCCGTAGAGGCAAGTTTGTGGGTTTTGACAAGGCTATAAAAGACAGGACAGTTGGATTTTCAAGTCTTAATCTACTGAGGAAAATCTTGTTGAGACCCGCGGACCGACCCTCAGCCATCCAAGCCTTGTTGAGATGTTTGCATTGGGTCAGAAATTCTTGCTCGGTTGCGCGACAGTAAACGGAGGAGTCTGCTAAATGGAATAGTGTGATCTCACGATCAAGCGTTTGTGGCATAACCACAAACTCTCCACCTTTATCACTTACAGAGATGCGTATGGTACCGTTAGATGTTAACTCACGTAGCTCTTTGAAACCTTGCCACAAACGTTTTTTCACCGACGAGAATCCATACGCCTAGCTTCTGACATAGCTGCATCTAATGGCTATGCTGTACCGGGACGTTGTGGTAGAATTCGCACTGAGCACCGTAGTGTATCACGTCCGGATAAGATTCCGCTGTGCATACCTTTCATCTCTGATAGAGTTACTTCTGCGATTCGAAGATGCCTCGTTCGAGCACAACTGGACGATGATGTTGTCATTGTTAGTATTCCCAATGGCAATATCAAAAGCCAGCTCGTGCGAAACAGGCTTTACGACAAGCGATGCATATCAGAGAACTGTGTTACATGTCCGTATGGTAAAATTGGGGATTGCGCCAAAATCGGCGTCATCTATTTGATTGAATGTCTAACATGTAACGCAATGTACATTGGGGAGACTGGGAGAGCACTAGCAATACGTATACAAGAGCATCTTGCTGGCAAAAGACGTGGTAACGTAAGAACACCTTTGGGAAAGCATATGATCGAGGAGCATGGCGGAAACGATTTTGATGTTAAGTGCAGAATTTTGGCATGCGAGACTGAGATTTCCGCCAGAAAAGTGCTCGAGGCATATTGGATTTCCACAAGAAATCTATGTAAGTATGAACAACCGAAATGAGTGCTTATCCGTCACAAATGACCTCTTGCCATTTGCACCACATTGCGAGCTACTGATCTAAAATGGGAGACATACATGCCCCAAATTGTACTATATATGTATAAGGACGACATGGCATCTCTCATTTACTAATTACTACTAACTCGGAGTGGCGTTGTTCCACTCGTACGGTGGTGGACGGGGTGAGTTTATTTCAGACGTACGGGGCTTCTCCGGTGTTTTCCTAGATCTCCGTCAAAACCGCTAGGGGGATGGGGCGTTTGACGCTGTAGTGGACAAAATCCTGGTCTTGAGCCACGTTTAGGCCTTTGAGGAAGACGATCTGGTCGAAACGTCAGGCCATCAATAAATATTCCACCTAACAACCTCGTTGGCATAACAGAAGAAGTTCTTACACAATATCGATGCCGAGGTTCTATGAAGTGAGAAGTTGGAATCTATTACGAAACGTACCGCAATGTTAGGAGTTTTGCGTTCCGTTCTATTCCAATCGTGTTGCTCCACCAACTATTATACTTTCCGCTTACCATGAGCGGTCGATCTCCTCTATCGTCTCCTATCACAACCACTCACTTGTGAACGGACAGACACACAGACCGGTAAACAAATCGACACATAAAGTGCAAGTTTATATAATAGACAGATAGTATCTATCGTATATATGTCTACTATGAACCTTTGCAGTGCACGGTATGCATATTATCCCAGTGATGTTAGCTCTAAGTTAGAGAATAGTTAACGCTTGCTGACTCCAAAGCAGTTAATCGCTCACTCGTTTTATATGAGTCGGCCCTCGGTCCAGTCTCTTGAATATTGCACAAGACATATAGATCTACGCACCGTAGAGATAATCGATCATAAACACGCGCGCGCCGCAGCCGCACCATAGAAGGCAGGAAAAGAGAGGTCTACAGGAATCTGGGACGGAAGGCAAATCGTCTTCTAGACGGAGGAGCATTGGGACGGAAGGCAAATCGTCTTCTAGACGGAGGAGCATTCGACATGGGATACGCTCTTCTGCCTGTGATGTGGGCAACAGGATTCCCACATTTGCCGCTACCTGCATGGTGTTAACTGCGATTAGCTGCGAGTAGAAACGCTGAGTACTTGTCTCTACAAATTAAAAGGAACGATTTCCATGGCATATTTATAAAAGCGTCCGCTAACGGTAGCGTTATCCGAGCGATGATCCTACTATATATAATTCGCTTAGTATGTCTGTGTGTGTGTCTGTGTGTGTGTTTGTCCGTCTGTCACGAAATTCATATCTCGCGTCGCAGCAAAGCTAGGACGCTGAATTTTACAAGTGATATAGGGGGTGCCAAGGGAACCTCAGCGGTGGTGGACCGAAAGTGATAGCAGCTGATAAGGGCTGATAAGGAGCCTCGTATGGCAAATGTCACCAAATCCGTTTCGCCTTTCGGGTTGATCCTAAAGCGCTGACACCCATAGGTGTTTTGCGAGATGGGACGGGGACATTAATGGTAGATGACCAGCATTGATAACGGTTGATAAGATTCGATAAGGAGCGTAAAAAGGCTAGAGTCGTCAAATCCGTTTCGCCTTTCGCGTTGATCCAGGAGCGTTGACACTCATGGGTGTTTAGCAGGGTGGGTCAGGGACATTAATGGTGGGTGATCCAAGTTGATAATGGTTGATAAGCTTCGATAAGGAGCGTGAGAAAGGGAAATGTCACCGAGGCCGGCTTGCTTCTACGGCTAACAGTGGAATGTTCATATTCGCAGGTATTGTAGGGTACGGGTACCTCAATGGTACTGTTGGGTACAGGAGCCTCAGTGAAACTGATAAGGGCTTGCAGTGACTGATAAGAACCGTTAAGAATTGGATGGGATGGAATCCTTGCTAACATTGTACGACCGCTTCAGCAAAGGCGTCCGATGCTCAGTGCCATTGGGTGAACATATTTTGTTTATGTTCTGATATCACTGGCCGATGTATCGACCGCTGAATTGCCTAGCGTTCCAAATAATGGTGCATTTCCTAGATACTGCGATCTACATCGATAATCATGATGCGACCTATATTTGTGATAGCAAAGCAAGCGATTCACTCGGAATCATTTTCTAATGCGGTACTTGCAGCAACACTGGGTATCGACTCCTAGACTATGTAAAATTTCAGGTTGTGAAGCATGTTTACGAAAACGATAAACATCGATAAGCGGGATATGGCCTACCATCAATGTGTACGAATTAGATTCTCGGCAAGTGATCTATTTGTTACCAGTCGATACAATCGAATACAAAACTATCGATTTCCAAACTACCCAAACTCCCAATGATGACCAGTTGGCTGGCGCACACTCTGCGCGCTATTCATGTGGATTACGTACAAAATGGGTTCCATGCAAAGCGATTGAAGTATACCGATACCAAAATGCTTTTCTATCACGCCATCTTCTCTGCTTTTTTGCAATTCAATAGCTCGGCTGGGAAGCAAGCAGAGGGAAGGAAATCTCCGCTCCGCTGTGGTCGGGCCGAACACAGCCATTTTGCACAACATCGCCATGAATCGTGCGCAGTAATCTGCGCCAGTTAACTGGTTTATAAAATATGTCTAAACCAGTTGGCTGGCGCAGATTACTGCGCGCGATTCATGGCGATGTTGTGCAAAATGGGTGTGTTCGGCCCGACCACAGCGGAGCGGAGATTTCCTTCCCTCTGCTTTCAGCTGAGCTATTGAATTGCAAAAAAGCGGGAAGATGGCGTGATAAAAAAGCATTTTGGTATCGGTATACTTCAATCGCTTTGCATGGAACCCATTTTGCACGTAATCCACATGAATCGCGCGCAGTAGTGTGCGCCAGCCAACTGGTCATCATTGGGAGTTTGGGTAGTTTGGAAATCGATAGTTTTGTATTCGATTGCATCGATTGGTAACAAATAGATCATTTGCTGAGCTCTGATTCCTACACATTGATGGTAGAGTCATATCCCGCTTATCGATGTTCCTCACTTTTGTAAACATGCTTCATTACTCGGAATTTTACATAGTCTAGCGGTAGATACCCAGTGTTGCTGCAAGTACCGCATTAGAAAATGATTCCGAGTAAACCGCTTGCTTTGCTATCACAAAAATAGGTTGTATCATGATTATCAATGGAGATCGCATTATGAAGAGAAACGCACCATTTTTTGGAACGCCAGACATTCAGCGGTCGATACATCGGTAAGTGATATCAGAACATAAACAAAATATGTTCACCCGATGCCACTGCGCATCAGACGCTTTTGCTAAAGCGGTCGTACAATGTTAGCGAGGATTTCATCCCATCCAATTCCTAACGGTTCTTATCAGTCACTGTGAGCCGTTATCAGTTTCACTGAGGCTCCTGTACCCAACAGCACCATTGAGGTACCCGTACCCTACAATACCTGCGAATATGAACATTCCACTGTTAGCCGTAGAAGCAAGGCGGCCTCGGTGACATTTCCCTTTCTCACGCTCCTGATCGAAGCTTATCAACCACTATCAGTTTGGATCACCCACTATTAATGTCCCCGTCCCACCCTGCTCAACACCCATGGGTGTCAGCGCTCCTGGATCAACGCGAAAGGGGAAACGAATTTGACGACTCTAACCTTTTTACGCCCCTTATCGAATCTTATCAACCATTATCAATTTGGATCACCCACCATTAATGTCCCTGACCCACCCTGCTTAACACTCATGAGTGTCAGCGCTCCTGGATCAACGCGAAAGGCGAAACGAATTTGACGACTCTTGCCTTTTTACGCTCCTTATCGAATCTTATCAACCATTATCAACTTGGATCACCCACCATTAATGTCCCTGACCCACCCATCTAAACACCCATGAGTGCCAGCGCTCTTGGATCAACGCGAAAAGCGAAACGGATTTGACGACTCTAGCCTTTTTACGCTCCTTATCGAATCTTATCAACCGTTATCAATGCTGGTCATCCACCATTAATGTTCCTGTCCCATTCAGCAAAACACCTATGGGTGTCAGCGCTTTAGGATCAACCCGAAAGGCGAAACGGATTTGGTGACATTTGCCTTCCGAGGCTCCTCATCAGCCCTTATCAGCTGCTATCACTATTGGTCCACCACCGCTGGGGTTCCCTTGGCACCCCCTATATCACTTGTAAAATTCAGCGTCCCAGCTTTGCTGCGACGCGAGATATGAATTTCGTGACAGACGGACAAACACACACACACACACACACACAGACATACTAAGCGAATTATATATAGTAGGAACGTTTCTAGGGCTGAAGGATCCTAACTGAACCTCATGAACTGATCGCAATCTCTTCATCACCATTTGAGCTTTTCTGTTCGTAAGTTGGCGGTCGTGTCTCTAACAAAAGGATGGTGGAATGCAGTGAGGTTCACTTTTAGAACTGGTGTTTTATTCGTGGTCGTCGCCCAACACTCAGCATGGCTAGCGAAGTGAGTGAATCCGGTGCCGTGATTAGATTGGAGGAAATGTTACTGTGGTGTGTTCTAGGGTGGTGGACAAATGGATATCGAAATTTCAATAGAAGAAGGAGAGCCACTTGGAGCGACACCTAACGATAAGCTTGTCATTACTAAAATACAAAGTGGTACCATTGCTGATGGAAAACTGAAGGTACTAAGGATGTGAAGGCTGGGAAGTATCGATCTGTCAAGGACGACGAAGATTGTGTTTTCTAGATTGGCGATCAAATTCTCAAAGTGAACGGACAGCCGATCGCTGATCAGAACAACTTTTTTAGAGCACTTCGCTTTGCTGCACCACTAGCAAGAATCACTATTATAAGGTCAGTGAATGTTAGACATCACTGAGCATGCTATTCTTCACAGGACTATCACTCATACCGTGTTGCATTCATACTTCACGAGCGAAACGAAAGTGCCGCACTCGGCAACGTAACCTCCGTTATCACACTCGAGATTCGCCGAGTTCCTTCGGTATTTCTTGTACTAATCGTGTATATGGCCATCCTATGCTAGACGTAATTGCATTCGTCCACATTGTCGAATGGAATGCGCTGGGAATCAGTTCACCAAAATCGGGGACAGGCACCCAGATTTCGCTAATGACTTTCATCTGTCCATAGCCGAAAGGTTTGCGTGTCTCAAAGTATGAATGCGGCTCGCGTGAGGATTTTGGATGGACCAGTGGGCGAACTGATGTTGTCTTACACTAGCAGGCAACGAGAGAAGATCATACAGTCCATACAAATCATAGAATTGGGCATGTCTGCTTCTTGAAAGCCACTATCAGATCCCTGCCAAGACACAAAATGCCTTGCAATGATTGCACAAATGGTGACACCAGCGTGATAGACGGGATAACAGGCCGGTTGATGGAGGAATCCCGTCACAAAATCATGTCTAAAAGTCATACATGAATCAGTGTTGAAGCTAGGAGGTCACCCGGAAGTGACGCGTCCTACCTCCGCCCGAGTTCTGCATCCAGTGTGCGGGAGTCCTCAGGCTCCTGGAAATTCGCTAGAGAGAAATCAAGGTGAGAGAGATTGGAGAAGCTGTCAAGCTGTTCTACAACGGAGTAAACACCAAACGGATCGGAGTTGTCACATCGCGATAGCGGAGTCTCTCCAAAGATTGCGTCTCTGCCGTAAAAAGGATCAGGGAATGATTAGTGCTGTGAGAAAAGACACAGGAGAGGGACACTGGGCCATAATAACCGTGTACGTCCCGCCAGTTGACTGCTCCGAACACGAGAAAGATGAGTTCTATCTGAGCCTCGACGAAGCCATCAGATCAGTTTCGGAGAGCGATTGCTTCACCGCGACAGATGTTCGACCTGGCAACAGCCCATAATCCAGTAGTCTGCAACACGTTGTTTGCGAAAAGGGAGACTCACGAGGTGACCCACAGCAGTGAGGATTCGAATGGGAATTGACCGTGTTCTCGTGAGAAGACCAGTCCCTGAAACTCAAAAGACAGTGCGATGGCAACTCCGTTCTGTTTGGTGTTGCAAGATACTGCCGAAGAAGGAGCTTCCAGCTCAGTACGAGTCCCTTCTTGTGGACTAAGCCACAGAGCTTCCCGAGAAACCAGTATGATAACCGAAAGAAGCCGCACAGATAGGAAAGAAACGACCTCAAGTGAACAGTGCCGGAGATGGGCCTTCTATATCCTCGAGGTCTCATCCAGGATACCTGGAGTTGAGCAGCACAGTTCATCCTCTGATGCATCAAGGAAAGACTAAGCGAGACTCGAGGTGGCCTCAGAGGTGATAAAGAAGCGTGGTTCTGGGACAAAGAAGTTCAACGAGTGAAGAAGAACAGTGCATACAGACGTTGGCGGCGAAGGAGGAGCCCACAAGATCTCGCCAACGACAAGAGTTGCAAGTGGCTCGCCAAGACTGCTGTAGCCTAAGCGAAGAACACGGAGATGAATGCCCTGTACGGGAGGCGGACAGTAAAGACACTGATAAGTTCGTCTTTCGGCCGGCTAAAGTCCGGCATATCCAAGATATCGGAGTGGGAAAGACCACCAAAAGCAGCGAAGATGCCATCCTGAGGAAGCCAGCCGAGATCAAGAGAAGGTGGCGTGAGTTCTTTGACGAGCTACTGAATGAGGAGTCCATTCGCAAGGAAAGCTCACAAGAAGAGGCAACGGCTGGACCCATTCCTCCTGGACAGACGAAGAAGTACGCCGAGTACAGGGGAAGATTATAGTAGGGAAGACGGTTGCTCCGGATAAGGTACCGGCAAAGGCATGGAAAGTCCTTAGAGAATACGCAGTATGGTGGCTCACTCGATTCCACACCACGGTGTCCGCACAAGGAAAGATTCCGGATGCCTGAAGGACCAATATCATTGTTCCCATCATCAAACAGCAGTGGAATGTTCGAACTACCGAAGGATCAAGTTGACAGCGCATACCATGAAGCTATAGGAGCGGTTTTTCGAGTCTGATTTCATTCTCCACTCCATCTCTCTTCATAAGAAATATGTATGATGGAGCTGTAGCAGTTGACGCACTCCGCACGGGACAAGCAGTGAAGTGTACATCACGGTGAGGTGCACCAAGAATCAACCCTGAGTCCGTTGCTCTCCCTGCCTGTAGATCATGGTTAGAGATTCACGATCGAACCGCTAAAGACCATCCTCCATGTTGACGATATTGTCTTGATAGCGGATTGCAGAGAAGAGCTTTAGACCAACGTCCAACAGTGGCAGGGAGTGCTGACGGAGGACGACTCCGGCTGAAGGTAAAGAAAATCGAGTTCCTGAGCCAGGAAGATGGCACAGAAGTAATGATGGTTCGTCACGGCGAAAACATAGAAAGGGTCGATGAATTCTGGTATCAGGAAAGCGATCTAGCTGCTGAAGATAATGTGGATCAGGCAGTATAGTTTCGAGTAGATGACTGGATGAAATGTCGAAACACTTCCAAAATCCTCTGCGATCGACGGTGCTCCAAGACTACCAAGGGTAATGTAAACCGATCGATGATAAAGCCCGCAATGTCGTACGGGAGCGATAGTTAGCCCATTAACAAAGAACTACTTACGGCTGCGCTCCGCAGAAATGAGGATGTTCATATGGGCATGCGGTGGGACACGGTTCGGTCAAGAATAAGGGTAGTCAAGCAGACAGCTCCTGTCCAGTCAGAAGAGGAAGCAGCAGCTATGATGATATGACACGTGCTTGTAAGGCTAGAAGATCATCCGATAAGGAGGACTCTAGAGTTCGAAATCCAAACAACCATAGAGAGCCCCGAAGGCAATATCGAAGCCACGATAGTGGATGGCTTAGCCAGAAACAAATGACAACGTGACAAACGTTGTGGACCCTGCAACGGCACGAAATTAGCACCGGGAGAAGAAGAAGAAGAGGACAAAACTTAGATTCAGCTACTCTGCGATTCCAAACACGGTTCGTCTGTTCTCGCCTAAATTGAGCGACCAACCAGTACGTGTCCGAGTATAGTTTTCGTGTCGCTAGCATGCTTTGCACGCATGAATCACGAACTGTATATGTTGTTATTCGAGAAATTAAAAAACTTCCAGAGACCAGAAAAAAGCCGAAGAACTTGAAGCCCGTTTCCAAATTCCTGAGGCACGTGCGAAACTCATTCAAAGGCGAGATGGATATATATACTTTGTAAGGGCGATAAGTAATTGCATTTACACACTATGGAGAAAATAGCGGATGTTTTTAGTTGGCGAAATTGGTTTGGGTGCCGAATGGACCAAAACTTGGTCTCGGTATAAAGCACTTTCAAAATCGTGTGCTTGTTTCACGCTGTGATGCCGGTTCCCTGTCGGCTACCCAACTAGCGGTGAGCAGATCTGTATTGTGAGAAGCGATATCATGTGATACGACGTGATACTTTGTGATACTGTCATGATGGATATGTAGCCGAATTTACCACAGTCAATTAGTGTTAAGGTTGGCGACCACATTATTGATATTGATGGTGTGCCTGTGACCGATAAGGATGTAGCCAGGGATCTTCTGATCAAAGCGCTACAGGTCAGTTGGCATTCCACCTCGAACACAACCACCAGATAGGACGAGTCTTTCAAAACCATGAAATCGCTCCCCTTAGGAAAAGAAAGAAGTGTCATCAGTGGTGGAGAGACCTGAGACGATGGAAGCGAAACATTGGACCCAACAGGCCCTTGTCACTCAGGTAATCCTCTGTAAAAACGAAGACGCGAAGATGTGGAAGCTTAAGGTGTATTTTCTAAGGTTTCCCAACCGCCATCTGTCCAAATGAACTCGGATGTACGTGCCATAGCAGCTCGTGAACGTAGCAAAGTCAAGCAACCAAAAGCGGTATGGTTTCTGTTTTATCGAATGCATGTTGGAATCATTAAACTCTATATGCTTCATATAGTTAGACAATGTTTGCCTATCGACATTGTCAACGACCGAGTCTAGAACCGTGAATTAACATTGGGACAGTCGCAGGCTCGAAAGGGTGAGCCTTCCGCAGAGGAATTTGGAAGAAGGGGAATCGCGGGGTGTGTATCAGTATGTCGGGTTTTCGCTTTGCTGCGTCGCACCCGCAGCGTCATCAGCACGAGTTGCCGCTGCCAGTTTCGAAGGACTCTCACAGCAGAAGCCCATTCTGTTCAAGGCATAACGGGCTAACACTGCAATAGTGATGAAATACTTTGAACAGGGTAGAATGGGGTACTATTGCGATGAGAGGAGCATCTGGTAAAAAAGTTGCGCACACAAACGTCTCTGAGGAATCACTGTGTGCAGCATATATTTTTACCTAAGCCTTAGTGTAGGGAGGGAGGGGCTCCATCCTCGTTTGGCCTTAGGTAAAAAAGGATCCTAGTGGGATGCCCTCATTGCAATAAAATCTGAACTATACAGAGAAACTTTGAACGCATGGATTCTTTTGAACGAGGTAGATAGAAATTATAGTATATAAAAAACATTGGAGCATTGTAAAAAAAGAAAAACAAGTAAACGATAGTACTCCTATTGTTGCGGCTCGTCGGGCGGTTGCCCTCCTAACCGCCAGCGCAACAGCATCGTGGTTCCGGGTCTCGGACCCCGCGCCACCTGGCTCCTGCGCCTGCGGGTTGTCACTGCTAACATGGGCTTCTACAGGAACCATGCTGCTTTCCCCACAGTATGGCCGCCGCTTCCCGGAGGTATATGTTCCCGTACTTCTACCCTCTAGGCTATCCTTCGTACACAGCAAGTGCAGCTAATACGTCCACTATATTCATTATGTACACATTATTCACACTCTCGCCCTACTCTCATCTTCCTGTCTGATCTTAGGCACGACCGTGCTACTTCCCCCAAGGGTCGGCTAAAGGAACAACAGCGGTAATTGCGGTGACTCCTGCACCCTGCAGGCTATCTACCCCGCCTGCAGCCGTCCACGTCCTCAGGTATAACGGACGTGAGGGTACCAGTGCGGAACCAAGCCGACCGTGGTCCGCCCCAACGCACCGCGTCCTGACGGCCTGCAGAGCGTGAGAGGCAAGCTCTCGCCCTCAACAGTGCGGCGTGGCATCCTAGCAGCCTTAGCCAGGTGCCCCTCTCCTCCCGGGGGAAAGGTGTATGAGCACCAAGTGGCGGTGGCGACCCCTTTCATAGAGCCCGACTGGGGGTGGGGCCGGGCGCGCGGTGCGCCCACAGGGACAGTCGCATTCCGCGACACCTATCCTACAATATATAATCCGTTTGTCTGTCTGTGTGTGTCCGTCTGTTAGCCACGAAGTTCATATCTCGCGTCGCAGCGAAGCTGGGACCCTGAATTTCACAGGTGATTTAGGGGGTGTCAAGGGAACGCTAGCGGTGGTGGGCCGAAAGGGATAGCAATTGATAAGGGCTAATAAGGAGCCTAGAAAGGCAGATGTCGCCGAAGTCGTTTCGCCTTCCGCGATGATCCTAGAGTATTGGCTCTCATGAGTGTTGTGCGGGGTGGGATAGAGACATTAATGGTAGGTGACCCGCATTAATAACGGTTGATAAGATTCGATGAGAGGCGTAAAAAGGCTAAAATCGTCGAATCCGTTCCGCTTTTCGCATTGATCTTTGAGCGTTCATACTCAGAACTGTTTTGCCGAGTGAGACGGGACATCGGTGGTGGGTGATCCAGCTCCATAACGGTTGATAAGATTAGATAGGCAAGGTCAAAAGGCAAATGTCGCGAAATGCGTATCTTCTCTCAACAAACAGTAGAGTGCCCAAGCTCATAGTTGTTAAAGGAGGCTACGGGGACCTTAATGGTAACGGATTGAATCTGATGACGACTGCTCAGTGCTGATAGGAGCCGTTAGGGAGTGCATTGTGTAAAATTCAGTACACCGCTTACTACTACCATACGACTGCTATAGTAAACGCGTCTGATGCTCAGTACCATTGGGTGAACATAATTGTCTATGTTCTGATATCTGCTGCCGATGTGTGGACCGCGCCTAGCGTTCCAAATAATAATGCACATCTTTTGATACTACGATCTCTTCTTATGCAGTGCCAGCAACATGTATCATATGTAACATGTAACAATGTAAAATTCCATATAGTAGTGCATGTTTACAAGTATGATAAGCATCGATACTGGCACTTGAATCTACCACCAATACCAAAACTATCCAAACTTTCAGTAGTGACCGCTTCAGCAGAAAACTTAACTGATTAGTGGATTTACCCATGTCATCCACACTTTGATCGTCGATATCATTGTCACAAAGGTATCGAACGCTGAATCATCTGAACCTTCGAAGATGGTAATCTTCCCCAGCGGTGATATCTTCGATATCGGTTAATATCTATCACCTGTATGTGGTAGATGCTCAGCAGAGAGTCAACATCGACCGCTCCCCCATTACATAATTCCATTGAGTTATTCGCGCAGTACTGTGTGATAGCCCAACTAGTTTAGTTAATAAGTATAATTAATTTTGGGAAGAGCACGCGATCGCACGCGCATAAAACAATTCGCTCTCGCCGCGCGAAAATGCGACATAACGATACACATCTGGAATTGCGCGATTTTTGCTGAAGAGAGATGGGGGGGGGAGGTCAGGTGCATACATGCCTTGTACGGCATTTTCTATGGCAGAGAAATTAGTGGAATTAGCGGAATTGTGAAATTGGTGAAAAAGTATCAGATGCATACCAATAAGGAGAACAATAGAAAAAGCAGAAACAAGTATAAGAATTAGATACGCATCGATCGGAAGAACCATGAAAATGGCGATACCTAGGAATTGTGAAGTGTTTTTAGAGGTTTACGATAAGGAAAACCTGCAACTTAGACCAGCCCGGAGACACAACTCCAAGAAACTATCGAAAATGCGAATTATGCCTTCAGCAGACCTTCATAGGCTAAACGAGCTGGACCGTCAGCAGGAGGAAAACCGCTGGAGGCTTTTCACCTAAGCCCCTTGCACACTACCAGGGGCGGCAAAAACGCTTCCAACGCTTTTCTGCCATAACGATCCAGCTGAGCTCCTACATTTGTAAATATGGGATGATGCCCTCAGTTTACACAAGAACAAATCGCGAAATGTGACTGAAATGCTAATTCATTTTGTTGTCAGGCTCCAAAGTCAATTCTGAAACCGAATTCGGGGAATACCAAGAACGTCAGAATCAGTGAAGAAGTCTTCTCACATATCATCGCTTCCGATAACGAAGGACGACAACTCAGACCTGTCCGTAAATAAAACGCGAATCAATACCGTCTAATAAACGCTACAATTGTTCGTTTCACATTATCATATATCAAACATCATTACACCAAACGAACAAAGTAGTAACGTATTGCGTCCCATGCTCTATAGGTCCTTGCATTTCGAAAATCTCTACTATTTCCTTTCAAAATAAAGTACAATGCGCACAAATACTTATTGTGTCCTAGGCACAATTGTGTGACAATATAGAAACAATGAAAATTGAAAAGTTCCATGGCATGTAAATCAAGGATGCGTAGCTAAATATAAACATGCCGCAAGAGACAGGAAGATAATAATTGTACGTTTCACATTATCATACAGTGCTCTGCATAATTATACAGCCACCTATAAATTGTCCAAAAACTCTGTTCGCAGAGTGATTCAAAAAAAAGTTTCTAGGTGAAAGATGTAGCCAGTGTGTTTTAGAGAGGAAACAGAAGATATGAACAGAAAATTTTAGAGAGGAAACAGAAGATAAGAACAGAAACAAAAATTCGAATGATTATTTGATCTCACACCATGACGAATTGTTCGAAAATTCCCTCAACTTCGTACAGCTTTCCTCTTTTGTTTTTCCTCCAGAATGCTCTGTCTCATGAAGAAACGTCCAGCTATGAGCGACGCTACCGTCACTATCGCACGAGGGACAAACTTAAGTTTTCAAGAAGAACTTCGAAGAGGGAGGTGTCATGGAAGGATGAACCATCCGATTACCGAGCCTTTGTGCGCCGGTAGCCTTCTCTTGTCATGCGTCTCAAAATCTTCACCAAATTTTTATTTCCATGTAAGTTAATGGACTATCCCATGTCAACTGGAACACTCGATCATGGCGAAGCCGTCACCAGCTGGACCTTCTGACCCGAATAACGAACGGCTCCGATGGTAACCTGATGGAAGATCATCTGGGGTTTCATGGGGAAAAGAATTCAGACCAACTGGAAGGAGTTAGGGAGTTTAAAGACGTTGTCATCGAAGCGTGGCAGCACGTGGTCTAAAAACACTCTGAAGATCTTTATATGGATCTATATCATCAAAATCTGTAGCTACTTGAAGCAATAGAGGACCAAATGATCGCAAAATCAGCATTTTTCTCTTTTTCGTTGTTTCTCGTTGACGAATGCGTCAATCTGCTCAGTGGCTGTATAATGTTGCAGAATGTTATGAGCGCCATTTTCAAAACAACTTAAGAGAAGAATCTTCTATGTTTCTTGGTTAAAATTTGGTATGGATGCGCGAATGCGCATCCACACTGGCTACATCTTTCATCTAAAAACTTTTTTGAATCACTCTGCGAACAGAGTTTTTGGACAATTTATAGGTGGCTGTATAATTATGCAGAGCACTGTATATCAAACATTATTAAACGGAACAAAACAAGGTAATGATGCATACGTTGTGCGTCCCATTTCATGTATCCTTGCATTTTGAGAATTTTAGTCATTTCCTTCATATTCAAAATAGAATGTGCACAAATATTTATTGTCCCAGAAGCAACTGTGGGTCAATGTAGAAACAATGAAAGGTGAAAAGAAAAGAACGATAATGGAATGAGAGAGCGGGTGCTACGATACCACCCGTTCCTCATTGTTGAAGTTGCCTTCACTGTTGAAATGGCCGTCTTATCACATCTTATCCCAATGGTTCACGAGTTCTCTCCGCCACGTAAGAGCCACGCCAGAACATTTTCTAGTAATCTCCATGTCCGTCTTTCTTGAAACCTGGGCATTTCTTCAAATGTGCTTGTGTTTGTTTTCTGCCGTACAGGTTTGTTAAGGTGGAACGTTTATTATGCCTGACGTTTCTACAACTCCTCGTTATAAAAGGCCTTGGTTCCACCAGCACCGACTGTTGCCTGACTTCGAGATCACAACGGAGCAAGAGAAAAGGCTGATGGAACCAAGGCCTTTGATCACGACGAGGTTGTCGAAACGTCAGGCATAATAAACGTTCCACCTTAACAAACATGTACGGCAGAAAACAAACACAAGTCACGCCAGAATTTTGTCGTGCAGTGCCAAATGTGATTTAGTTGAGTGCGCGGCGATTTTTGTTGGGTGGGCGCTTCTTGGTTGTGTTCAAGCAGGCACAATGCCATGAGGATTACGGTGAAGCCGTAGCAAGGGTGTGCCCGAGCAGTTATCCAGCGATCTACTCACACCATTAAGCTAAGAGACTGATATGATCACAGCGTAGTGCGCCTTTGAGTTCTTGCAAAGAGCTCTGTATTTGCAGCTACCCTATCAGGTGGGGTCTTTGGCCTTTGGCTCGTCCGAGCTGACACGCGGCAACTTGAGTGTGCGGCGTCGTTGATTGGAGCGCGAGCACGTGAGAACACGTAAGGCCGCGATCATACTTTACGTGTCTGCGTTAGTTGACGCCGGTGCCGCAGGTGTCTGCCGGAGTTAACGCCGGCACCGGCGTCAAACTGACGCAACCATTTTGCCAGCCGCAGACGACGGCGTCAGTAGATAATGCGCAGCGATTACAAAATTCTTGACCCAGTCCCACTACCGTATGACGATAGTGACCGCTTCGAATCTTGGCACTGTGCCGAAGCGGCCACGATCACCATACTGTAGTGTGATTGGGTCAAGAACTTTGTAAACGCTGCGCATTATCTATTGACGCAGTCGTCTGCGGCTAGCAAAATGGTTGCGTCAGCTTGACGCCGGTGCCGGCGTCAACTCAGGCAAACACCTGCGGCACCGGCGTCAACTAACGCAGACACGTAAAGTATGACCACGGCCCAAACAAACGGATAAACGCTGAGGTAGTCAGAAATTTTACTGGACACAGGCTTCACCTTCTTTCCATTAGTGGTTATATGATGAGCTTTTCTCGTGTGATACTTTTGTTTATTTGATACCCTCATATTACCACCCAGATCACTTTTACCATTCTTTTTGAGAGCATCGTTTCCTGAAAAGTTTGATTGCAATAAGATAAAATCCCCCTATTTGTTTTATGTCATTACATACAAGTTCACTTTAGTACATAAAATCTGTTTGTGACTTTAGCTACGGAAAAGAAATAAAGCAGATTGGGAGGGCGGGAAAGCCCTTTTCTTAACAAAATACCTAGGTCTTGATCTAAATCAGCACGATTGCGAATTCGCGCTCCAGTCAAAGGGCGCTTCCATACTTTGCGCACCGACGTCAAACTCACGCAACCATTTGTCTACCGCCGACGACGGCGTCCATGGATAATGCGCAGCGTTTACAAAATTCTTAACCCAATCACACTACAGTATGGTGATTGTGGCCGCTTCGAAACTTGGCGCTGTGCCAATACACGAAGTGGCCACGATCACCATATTGGCACAGCGCCAAGATTCGAAGCGGCCACAATCACCATACTGTAGTGTGATTGGGTTAAGAATTTTGTAAACGCTGCGCATTATCCATGGACGCCGTACTGTAGTGTGATTGGGTCAAGAATTTTGCAAACGCTACGCATTCTCTATGGACGCCGTCGTCGGCGGCAGGCAAATGGTTGCGTCGTCACCAGCGGTGACGCGGTCACCGCTGGTGACGGCGTCGGTGCGCAAAGTATGAAAGCGGCCAGAGACGACGAGGTCGGACGTGGCGTCGCGCAGTTTGCCGCGCAAATTGTCGCGTGCCAGCCCGGACGCAACAGGATCAGCACTGACGCTTATTGCAAGCGGTGATCTAGTTGTACTGTGACTCCCACCCGCCCATGAGAGCTCGACGGTTGTTACGCTCGGCATTCTATGCCAGGCGCCATTGCAACCGCCCACATTATCGGATGGAAAGCGCTGGGAAAATAGCACTGCACTGAATTTCGTCAACGACTTTCATCGGTCCACAGCCGCAAGGTGTGCATGTCGCGAAGTATGAACGCACCTCGCATGTGGAAATTGGATCATTAAGTTGGCAAAATGCTGTTGTCTTGCACTGCCAGGCTTCAATGAGAGAACTTGGTAATTGAGACAACGTAGGATGTGTATCGGTTGTGTTCCCAACTGAAGCTCCGGGACTATACTAATGAGTGGGGAGGAAGCCTTTTGTTGTACATGGGTTTTGCAGCTTATCCACATCATAGATTCACCTCCTCTCCAATTTTAAGCACGGTTCGTCAGTTCTCGCCTATATTGAGCGACCATTCAATCGGTGTCGCAAGCAGGAACCAATCACAATTTGCATATGTTATTATTCGAAAAATTATAAGACTCCCAGGGATCAGAAAAAAGCCGATGAACTCGAGGCTCGTGTTCGAATTTCTGAGACATGTACAAAATTCATTTAAGGGCGATGGACACATGTACTTCGTAAGGGCAATAAGTAATTTAATTCATACACTTCGAGCTTGCCAGTTTGAGAAAATTTTTGAAAAGTTTGAGAAAGTTTTCATTTAGCGAGATTGGTTTGGCAGACGAATGGACCAAAACTTGGTCTTGGTATCAAGCACTTTCAAAATTGTGTGTTTGTACCATGTTGTGGTGCCGGTTCACTGACGGCTACTCAAGGGTGTGTAGCCTTATGTCGAAAAGTCGCGTGACCGCCCGAGGCGAGTCCGAATTGGTTTTGAGCGATCGATTGCGTGCAAACGCTTCAAAGTTTGGAGCCCGAAGTAGTTATTTGCTGGTCAAAAAGCGTTTTTGAGTCGGTGTCCTTTACTCTGTTGTTGTTTGTTGCCGTTTTCTAACTTTTCAATTTTTGTTGTTGAGTTCAATTGTTTTAGACTTCCAATTATCGAACTGTGGTGAAGAGCGCAGAAGAAAAGGTGACCACGGTCGATTCCGCATTTCAAATGAAGAAAAATATCAGTAATCAATTCTCAACCAACAAAAGATATGTAGGCGGATGAACAGAAATGCAGTTGTGCTATCACAATGAAAGTGGGGGGGGGGGGGAGCATCTCACCGTGGGCATTAATTACCTTAGCCTAGAAGGGAGATAGGAATCACTTTTCCACATTAAGGTTCAGGCAAAAATAAAAACAAAAATATTTGCTTGACAGTGCAGACTGACCCCTCAAAACCCACTCAAGATGCTTGGATGAGCAACTTTTTATTAGGTGCCCCTCCCCCCCCCCCCTCATTGCGACAGCACCCTGCATTTATACCGTCTGTCCAGCTTTAGTACATATCATATTTACCTTCACAAATATCTGCCTTTGTTCTTCGGCCTTGTTCTTTGGCGTAAGTATACCAGGTACGTACCAAGATCTTAAAATTGGTAGTAAATCAATCGTCTCGTAATGTAGAAGCACTCATGGGTGACCTGACCCACACTAATCACCGGAACACTTGCAACACACCCCCATGATGTTGCGCGCACAGTAGTGTGCGCCAGCCAACTGGCATAATCATTATGATATAAATAATAATATGAATACGCATTGATCTAACGCTTAATCAGGCCGACGTATCTCTGCATTACAGCTGAGGCCCAAAGGGAATGTCCTCATAAGTGATTGCGCGGTAGCTGACTGCTCAAACTGTTCGTATCTGCGTAGGAGGGAGAGATGTGTATCATAAGATGAACGCGTACAGAGGCAACAACAAAATAAACAAGGGCTGCGAAATACCCAAACTACAAATAAGATAAACAAAAAAATAAAATCATACAAAAAAACAAAGTAAAATCTCACGTTTGCCTGCTGATTGGTTTCGCAATCGAGGTACTGCGGCATACAAACGTCCCCATCGATACGGCGATCTACTAATATCGATCAAGCGTACATGAACTGACCTATGTATACAACCCCATACCTTCTATTGTCCGGTTTCTGGACCAGTAACTATAGGATCAGCTTCTTTGGCTCGATTGAAATGGTTTTCTTGCTGTTGCAAACATATTTTTATTTTTATTGTTATTCCTCATATTCTTATTTTATAACAATTTTAGGAAATTCTTATTTTTCATTTTATTTTTTTTTTTGAATATTCATTTTCTTTGGCATTTAGTCTTTGTTACTATACTAAACGGAGTGAGGGAGGGGGACATACATCCGAATGTAAATCCATGCACGAATGACAAACTATAGATGGGAGAGGGTGATACGAAGACCATATCGTGTGTCAGGGATGGGAATTTTATTTGAGCCAGCGAAGAAAGGAGTCCCTGAGTGGGTGGCCAATTTTAACCACCCCTTACTGTATTATTGTAATTTCTTGTTTTGAAGTATTACAATAGTATGTAAAGTTCATCTCACAGCGATAGATAGGGCGTGGCCAACGGTTTCGAATGAGAGTGTACGAAACTCTTTCACCCCGCCACACACTCTCACTCTCGCCACTCAGGCCACGCCCTACCAGGCGCTCCGAAATGGGCTGTCTTTACTCTTTCTTTAATATTTCAATCATCCGCTATCACTGGAAATGAAAATTACACAGTAACCATCATTATGCAAGCCTATTATATGTATGTATAGCTCGATCCTTGCTACTTGTACATCTCAAGCTAAAATAACCTTCATTATTTTCCTAAAAGTATTCACAGCGATCACATGGCCCAATTTAGACCCACTAGCCAGCTCGAATATGTACAACAGTGCAGCACTATTATGAAATGTACGTGCAGTATTGAAAGCATACTTGCCGTCGGATGCGAGAATCGATTCCGAAGTAATCGATAAGCACGAAATTTATTGCAATCAGTGCAAAAGTGACTTCACATCTCATGGCTCTTTGCCACAAAGCGCTACAGCGTAGAACTGTTCAGGAAAAAAATAAACATGTCCAGCGCATCAATACCGTCCAATAAACACAGTCTTTATTCGCTCACGGTGACCTCTCAACAAGAGTGTATGCTCTATTTTCTATAACGTATGATCCGCATTTTTCGGAAGGAAAGATTTGGCTGGATTTCCATCGGTAGAAGAGGGTTGAAGTGCGGTGGTCCCTGCCCCTTTCGCATTGGAGGCGTGGCAAATGCTATCAATGCTCCTCCACCAATGAGAGCCCAGCTGAGCTCTCCATCTGTCGATATAATGTTCCCTTGATTTAGACAAAAACGTAGCGCAAAATGTGACGGAAATTACTATTCGTTTTGTTGTCAGGCTCCAAAATCAATTCTGAAGGTAAATTCGACAAGTAGCAGGGATACCAGAATCAGTGAGGAAGTCTTACACATAATCACTCCCGATGACAAGGGACGACAACCTAGACCCGTCCGTGAATAAAATGCGAATTAACACCGTCTAATATACGCTAAAACGCGACAATGTATGAGCACATAAGTACTACAGCGTCCCCACGCTGATCCGCTGTATATGTCCACGTAATTCGAAAATGTCCATCCTTACCATTTCTGCTGAATAAAACATGCACAAATATCTATTGTGTCCTATACACAGTTGGTTGCCAATGAAGAAACAACAAAAATTCGAAATTCTGTGTGGTATATAAATTAATGACGTATTGATAAATATAAACATGCAACAAGAGATAGAAAGTAATCATCACTAATATTTCCCGATAAAATCCCTGTATAGACTAGAGAAGTGACATTAACAGTTGCCTAGAGTGGGCAGCAAATATTAGGTCGCTCGGAATGTTCTTGCGGTCTTCGACATCCAATTCCAAATGCAATCTCATTAGATATTTTATCAATCAAGATAGGTACCATAGGAATCAACAGATTCCCCTTCAAATACAAGCGTGCTTATTTCGGATGTCCAGAACTGTGGGGATCTAGAGGAGGTGAACTCGTTTAAAGTCGCTAACGTTACTACGTTTTGATAGAGCGACAAGCTGGCTTCAATATGGTATAGAAAACCCTAGGGAAGAACTAAAAAATAATTCAACTATAGGGAACCCTAGGGAAGAACTAAAAAATAATTCAACAAGTGAAACATTCGAAACCGCAAGAACTTTCCGAACAATTTGATAGTATGACACCATCCCTGGATAGTGAAGAGAACGTGAATGGAATGAAGCAGGAAAGAGTAAAAAATAGAGACTAAGTCTTTGGCTAAACTCTGTAGACATAGTCGGTAGGGAAGACCACCTCGCTTGGACTCATTGTCATAACCTTACCACAGTACTGCGTAGGTCCAGAGCATTCACAGCTGTGGAATCACCGCAAACGGTGGATCAGCGGAATCGGTGGACAGGATTAAATTCGTGTCCATCAAAAAACTCGAAAAAATGGTATGAGCTCGATACGTATCGTATATTTTCCGCAAACTCCACGATTCTACTGATACGAACACCTTTCGATCAATACTAATTTACCGTTTTCCACCAATTCCACCAAGTGGCATGCTAAGGTGAATTCCCTCCACACTACACTTTACCTAACGACTCAAGCCGGATGTAAGTCAAGATGTTCAACATAGAATCCAATGGTGTCCTTCACTTACTCTGGGCAGTGAGTGCGAAAATTCAAAAGAACTTTTGCGCTCCGTTCAGCAACGGTTTTCAACGTTATACAGCCTCAAGGATGTGTACCCTTTACTCACCGCGTCATGCTACGCAATGCGTGCGTGCTAGACCCTGGGTGCAGTTGGGTCCTAAAGCTACTGCCTATTACACGGGACGTCCCTAGCATTATCGTGAAATCGCTACAGGACCCTGCAACAGCGCTTCTAGCTCGCACGCATCGCGTGGCACGCCGTTTGGTGAACATGCCAGCCTCACGCCCTAAGAACACCACATTACAGTTATCTCATAGCATTCTCGGTAATAGGCATGTTTGAAACAAGACGTAAGTGTAGGGTGATGCCTCAAAACTTCTGCAAACATTACAGTTCAGCTCATCTCAGACGTGCACCCAATAAAAAGACTACGGCATGGTGCCACCGACACCATTGCACTCACTGATGGCACATGCACGGAATGAACAGCACAATGTATAAAATATGGCAAAAGTAAAGGAAACGAGTCATTGTTCAGCATTAGACATAGTGGCACTGCTGTACACCAAGTTTTTACCGGGATCGTAATATATCGATGTGATTGGTGGTACGACTTCCGACTTCCGTGGCTCAGTACTAGGAAAACAGCTCTGGAATGTATTGCACTTAATAAACTATAACATAATAATAGATACTGATTTGTCACTTGCGTGGTCCGCGTTCATACTTTGCGCCGGCAGGGCTTGGCAGCGAGGCAGAGTGGCACGGGAGAAATGCGGAGGAGACCCAAACTACGATATAGGGTGGCACAGGTGGGGACGCAGAGATACACATCCGCGCCGTGCCACCGGCACGGCTAAGTATGAACGCGGCCTTACCTTGATATGGCCATAATTGAAAGTGTTCAGAAGTTCAGTGATCATATCTACAACCGCTCGATTTGCAAACTGGATATTCGCTCGGCTAAAAAATCAAACAGTTAGGCTGGTGGAGCAGAGATGCTACGAACATTCTCAGTGGCCCGGATGTGGTACAACATAAGCCCTGCGACGCCGTACGCTCATTTTTCTGCCTCCATTTCTCGCTGTGTGTTTTATGAAAACGCTGCTCGTGTCGCACCGCAAGATCGCAACGGCTCCTTCTGAGCCAAGCCCTAAGACTGTGTGCCATCAAGACACAGAAATCGAGTCGCGGAGTCCGAGGTGCATGCGATGAGTGCTGGCTAGGACGGCCATAATAGTCGGGTGCCAAAGCGATGACCTTTTCCTAGCTTATTTTGGGCATGATCTCAGGAGTCAGCTGATACGTCTCCTAGCTCGCGCTCATTGCGCCTTGCAAATCCTCTGGCACCCACCCACACCTCTAGTAATTTTGGACTCAATGCCAGCCGCCATACCACGCTTACCAGTTATCAAAGACACCAACTAACAGGATCGACGGAATAGACTATTTTGAACTTTTTGTGATAATTTCGACCATAACTTACTTATTCAGCTCCAGTATTCCTTTGCTGATCATTCGATTGCAAATGGCTTGATTCAGTGGTGAGTTGAAGAGCGGGATACCGAATACACAATCGAGGAGCACATAATCATCGTAAGTGAAACCATCCGGTAGTGATCTGAAAACACCTATAGCTTTATTCCGAATGAGAAACTTTTTTGAAACCCAGGACAAACTTCAACTAAATTAAGTGAGCAAAACTCACCTAAAATTAGGCTTGAAAATCATTACCTTTGTGAATAAGGAAAACAAGCCCATAAAAATTAGAGTCAAAATTGCATACTTTAAAACGACAGGTGACTCCTTCTGTATAGAATTCTCATAATTGCTGATCGTCGAATTAGCTGCGAACTTTCGCGATACTCGTTGATTGACTAGGACAACATAACCACAGAGCCAATCCAGTCCAATCAAAGAAGAGAGCGTCTGCACAGCTGGATGCTTGGAAAACGCTCCTGTTGGAAACGAATTCAGATGAACAAAGATATGAATCAACACTTATTATATCACCAATTGACTGGCGCACACTACTGTGGGTGTAACACCATCGCACATGTAACAACATAGGCATCCGCCCGTTATGGACTGGTTTTCTACCGATTTTTTCCCCAACCTCTATGCCGGGGTGTGTTTACTTATGACAAAAAATCGCCTCGCGGCGTCGCACTAGCGGCGCCATCAGTGCGAGTCGTTTGGAATTCAGCTCAGGATGCAAGGGGCTGGTACCGTGAAGGATCTTCAAACATTGCAGTTTGGAAGCTTCGGAAGTTTGCCTATATTGTTGTTGTTGCTGTTCCAACGGATGGAGCTGCGAACGACTCCCACTCCCCGTTAGCGGCTACGCGCCTTTTCGTCATAAGTGTACACACCCTCTATGCCGCGTTGAAGCCGAGTTACTAATTGTTGTTGTGAGCACCGCAAACTGAAGGGCGCTCCGCTCACTGCGTCCGGTACTCTTTCATGCCTTTCGAAAACTTATGGCTGACTTTGATCCATCTTTTCTCCATGCCTGCGCCATTTTGGAACCCAATTATCAATATTCGGTCTGAGAGCCGAGCATTCCGGTGCAAACTCCTCCCACCGCAGGTGGGGTTTACCTTCGTTCATACGTGCTCCATACTTCTGCCCTACGCCCTAACCATCCGAAACATGACCCCATCTCCAGGAGTTGCTTGTCATGCAACTCCGAATTTCGTGACAGAGAAAAGGAAGGACAGACACATGAAGTGTTTCACATACAAGGATAATAGGCACCTACCATCACTTTCGCTTTCGTTCTCCTCGAATGGGAAAGGAACGTAAATGAGCTCATCTTCTTCAGAGTAATGTGGATACTCCTAAAACAGTTGATATCATAAAATAAATCACTTATGGTTTAAATTACATCCCGTCCGCTCTTGCTGTAAAACTGAAAGCAATGGCCGAGGCACCGATGTATGCTGCAGGTGCAAGATAATTAATTTACGTTCTTCACGAGACCAGGTACACTACCGCCACACTGCCATACAGCAACTTTAGGCATAACGTGGACCGCAATCTGGTGTAGTTGCACAAATCATGTTTTTCTATATGCCAAACGCTTTCCCCACTTGCCCCTCTTAGCAAGGTTCCCACGTAACCTTTGTTGTCCATACCACTGCACAGCTCTATAAGTCAGCCGCTAGTCAACAAGATAAACTATGTCGCCACACTTTATCTTAATGAGAAGAAACCAAACACTTAACATACCTGAACGAACAGAGGTGTCGTAAGCAACATCTCATTGAGTGCCGCTAGTGCATTATACGTGGGCATATGCTGAGGTTCGTGATTCGACGATGAAACAAGGAGACGAGATGCCCGCGATATGAGGGAAGGCAGACTTGACAGCCTTGTACCTTTTGGAATATACGCGGACGCAGGGCCACTACCAGTCGCTTTATATATGGCCAGTCGTAACCACGGTGAGCAAGCCTATAATACGGGTATCTGAATAAAAAGTGATAAAGCCTTCGAACTACTCAAGGAGGCTTTGAACTGCTCAATATGACAATCACTTCCCAAATTTAAAATTTTCAGAAGCTTAAAAAAACCCAAAAAAGAGACAAGAAGAGATTATCGTGACAGATAACGTTTACCTCTGGTATAGGAGGCCCAATGAATGGTAAAGAAGACGCCGGAACCGTGCACGCATCGCAGGACAACGGCGCCATAGACACAACAATGCTGAATATGTGGATTTCAATTAATTATCATTAAACACTTCTTAAGATCCCATATGCCCAGTTTTCTCAGATTCGACGACACCTCGTCATTTCATCCTAGGTATGACTCCAAGTGAAAGATGAATATGGAAAATATGATTTTTATGAGCTACTAACCCATATGATTTAGCTAGCACTCGAATGCGACTCTGCGTATCGAGGCTGAGCAAGCTCTCTCCTCTCAACATATCCACTTCCCTGCCTTTACGGAGATTCCGTAAAATATCGAGCAGAGCCACCGCATGTTCTGAATATCGCTGTGCTTCTCCTTCAGCAAAACGATTGACCTGAACAATAAATAATTAAGTATCGACAACAAGTTGAATAAAATAAGCTGTACTGAGCCATATATCTCTTTGCTGCCTTTTAACTCATGCAAAACTCGCCTGAGAGGATGAGACCGCAGGCAAACTTCGAGATCCTGCAGCAGAATCACGGAATCGCATTCGCCGCAAAGCATGAAAATGGGCGACGCGGTCTTACATCGTTCTTAACTTTAACACTCCAGCGTTCTACTTTTCGATATTCCAATACACGTTGCTGTGTACCGCTCACCCTGGCCAATTTAAGGTCTCACGTACCCTGTGCAATGCGGCGTTGCTATTTTGCGATCCTGCCCTCCCATTTTCAATGGAAAAGATTACACGAAATTCTCCGGGAAAGATCATTTTTGGCATGGTTTCACCCCTTAACCATCTGAATCACAAGAAGACCGCATATGCGTCTATAGGTTGTCAACATAAAAAAAGAGAAAAAAACTGATTAAAATCAACAAAATTCATTATACCCACACATTCTAAGTGTTCAAGGAAGTCACGCATCTGTTCATCAGCCAACTTTCCCACCTCGAAAAGTGTTACCGCATGACCCTGAAAATTTCTGATGCAGATCATCAAAGTGCACAGTCTGGCTGAATTTGAGTACTGAGCCTAATCAAGACTGTAGCCTGCTTTTATATACAAGAAAAAGAATTGACTTGAGGAAACTTACTTTCAACGAAGTTGATAGATTCCCCATCATAAGGAATGCTGCTAAAGAAGAATCAAAGAGAAAAGCTGTTCGGCCAGAAGATGATGGTACTTCAGAAGAGGGCTGTGAAGAGACCTTAAAACGCGTACCATAAAAGTGGATCGGTAGCGTAAGGGATATCGAAACTGAACAAATCGAAAGGCATCGCGACGATAATGCTATATACGCCATGTTCGGCTCTCTATGAACCTCAGCATTGCTTCAGTGATACTATTTTGTTCTTGAACAGCACTGAGGTTGGTAACAGATTTTTATTGGCTTACGTTTCGGCGAGTTCGCCTTCGTCGGAGCCTAAAACGAGGGGAGAAGTCACGACATGATTCAATCGAAGGCGAACTCGCCGAAACGTAAGACAATAAAAATCTGTTACCAACCTCAGTGCAAGAACAAAATAGTATCACTAATGCTATACAGTTCCTCGTTTTTAGTCACTTTCTACGGATCTCTTGTTCACGCTAGTTAGAACTCTTTAAAAACAGCAGTCATGAATTGTTTAACTGACCGAATCTTTCAAACTATAGTTGCTTAGATTTGTAGCTTGGTCTTCGTCATCATCATCTCCTAATGGTGAAGCTAGTGAAGCCGATAACTCTCCCAGATCACCAGAAACCGATGTCACCATATCGTCTCTGTAAATGGGTGCGTTCAAACTGATACCGCGCAGTTTGTGAAAGATGACCGTAGTATATCGGTGCAGCGACTGCGGTTAAGCTTAATTAATATCTACTTAATGCGATTTTTCTTCTCCCCATTCATTTCATGTCACCACTATTCATTTTTTCCACAGTCTCCCTATACACACATTCGGCACATGACCCCATACCCACGAGTCCTATCGACTAATAGGACTCATGAGTCCTTGCAACCTAACAACTTACTGTGTAGGTGAATTTGGTATGGAGATAAGCTGTGCCCAGCTGTAATGAAGACGAGCAGTCTCCATCCCTGTGACTCGTTTCTTTGCGAATCCAAGTCGACAGAATACAGATATTGCATTAGCCACAAGATGGAAATCAATGTGAAGCATTTCAGCCATCTAAAACATGAAGCAATTCCAGAGTGCAACAGCTCGGATGTTCACAGATCGCATTTCATCAGGAAGTGTCAGAGAAATTCAGTGATGGTTTGGTTCGATCGTGTGTGAAGAAAAAAAAAAGAAGCAGGAGAAAGAAGGAAAGAAATTGTGCCTCCACCGTTGAATTACTCAATTCCTACCAGAATAAAAGAAAGTAGAGATAAGAGAAGAAAAGTAACACTACAGGGGGTGCCAAAAAAAAGTAAAAAAGTTTTGCCCACGGCGCACATCTGCCAATTTTACAAAACGTAGGGAAACGAAAGAGATAAAGGTATTGGGGCAAAACATTCCCGAAATGTTCCTCTAAAAGCAGGAACAAGCTGTGGCTCCTCACGTTCATGTTCATAAAAATATGGAGGTTTCATTCGGCGCAGTCGGGCTTCGGAGTACCTACATTTAAAAATTCGCTAAAAACAGTGGAGCCAAGCTCCGTGGTAGGTCTTTTGTGGGAAGCTTCCTGAAGGTTGGCCCTTCGGTTCTTGGAAGTCAGAGAGCCCCTGCTGCTTGGACAAGGCTGCTATGATCCAAAGTATCATTTTCATGCCTCAAACCCGCCTCCGGAGGGGTTTCAGTGGTAGGGGAACGTTTTGGCTCTTGGAAACGAAGGGCGCTGGGAACCCGGGAAAAACGCAGTGTTAAAGAACACCATCCGGTATGAATCCCCTAAGGTACCCAGATTGAACGGACGTCAGCAAGGTTGTGAAAGAGGGCGAAGAAATTTCGGATTTGCCCAGTTGAGGTGATACATCTTGTTCAGTCTTTCCTTGCTCCCGTTTCTGCTCGTGCAGGAGGCTGCCACGGAGTATAGTGATAGAGTTAGGTCTGCTCTTGATTCTGGGGATGAGAATACCTCAACAGAATTTACTGTAGTTTGGCTAAATGGGGTCGAAAGTGGAGGAGACAAAATTACTTTTTTTTGGCACCCCCTGTAGTAATAGCATTAGTCATATGTATATCGGCACATTTCATAGATTACTCACCTCTTTAACAGTCGTTTGATCATCGATTGCTACAAATATTTTGTACAAGAGCGTTTCAAAATAATCTCCCAGCACGCGGTTCATCACAAATCCATCCAGAGGTGCAACTGAACACATAATGTTCAATTTCTTTATAAACGACGCTAAAATTTTACGCAAGGATCAACAACCACGCAATTCACGAGATGATCGGTAAATTATGTGGAAGAAAACCAAGGGGGGACAGAAGCTACGACGCCGAGAACACTCGCATGATTTTCACTTACAGTCACACCTTAAAAACACCGACAGGGGCAATTTCGGCAGATTGCGGAATTTTGCGGAATATGAAAATCGATAAGGGCAGTACTGCAGAAGTATAGAAAGAACCAAACAGACCGGTCAAAAATCAGAAAATAGGATCCCAGAACCCCCTTCTCACTTCGCCTCCTCTGCATCACTAGCCGTTTCGCCTCCTCTGCATCACTAGCCGGTGAAGCTAAATACAAGCGCGAGGAGGGATGAGTCAGCCAGCTGCAAATGTAGCACTGCCCTCGCGGCGACTTGGCCAGCGGATGAAAGAAAGCGAGACTAGCAGCGCTGCGGGATCCGATACAGACCCCAGGTGCGCGTTTCGATGGGAGTTTCGTCATAGCTCGTTTATTCCAGACTGAGATGTTTGTCAGAAAAATTTCCTCCCGGTTCTTACTGTTCTCACTCTCTACTAAGTTCTAGCGGTGCCTTTACTGTATCGACGAAGACTTAAATGCTTTTCATAGTAGAGAAAAGAGTAAAGCAAAGAAGAATTCAAAAAAATCTGCGCCTACGAAAAAATCTACAAGGCTCAACTGAGTGATATCAAAAAGCACTCACCATAGACATAGTCGTACTCTTCAACTGGAACATCAAGATATATCAGTCCTCTATCGAGCAATAACTGAACCACTGGTACAGGGAGAAATCCTGCTTGCTGCGGCCCTTCATCCAAAATAGAATCTAGGACACGACGCTCATCTTCCGTTAGCAGCTGAAATATCTTTCATGTTCCATCCAGCCAGGAAGGGGGAGGAAATCGTTATTCGAGTTATAGGGAGGAGTGAAGTACCTTAATATCTGCTTCTAGAACACTCCCAGCACAGACAATCCACCACGGTTCCACAACAGACTGTAATCAAATAATTTAGGAGGTAACGGTGGGAAAGGGCATGTAGGACTCCATGAAACAGCTCAACGTAGAAAAAGCATACCACCCACACAGTAAGCATTAAAAAGAGCACAGAGTAGAAGGAAATACGAAGAAACAACAAATAGCTGCGAAACAGGGATCTATTTTAGCGGCTGTACAACTGAGTTCGCATCTCAAAGTCTTTTTAAGCATCGACAACCTTTAGCGCACATTATTGAGCACGCTTCTCCGCAGAGTACAACGCGCTCGAATGGGCACGTACTAAGTATATGTTTTATATATAATAAAGACAGATTTCTTACCTTTGCAGGCTTCTGTGGTAGCAGTTCACGCAATGGGCGATTACGACGCAAAAATTTTCTATTAGACCTGAAAGACACAGGTAATATTGGCATTCTACATCACTGTGACGCAAGCCATAGAGACTACGGAAACTTTGGACAAAATCGAAGCTATGTGCGCAGGGGACAGCAGCTCACATCAGCATAGGAAAATAGGAGCACCACAAGGGTGGTCCACTTTTAATGCGATGAAAACCTCTTCCTGAACCACATGCGCACAGGGCCATCACAAAGCCTCACCTGTTCTGATTCATCAAGTCGATGTACTGATTTCGACCGATACCCAGTAACCTCACGGCATCCGCAGCCGTGAAATTCGGCAAAGAATCATACGACTTCTCTGATTGTATCATATCCTTAAAATGAGAAGATCTTTACCTAGACAAAAAGTAGTTACAATCCAAGTATTACAACATACAGTGATAATGTTAATATAGTAATTGAACGGT
Source organism: Trichostrongylus colubriformis (assembly GCA_963978905.1). Taxonomy (NCBI): domain Eukaryota; kingdom Metazoa; phylum Nematoda; class Chromadorea; order Rhabditida; family Trichostrongylidae; genus Trichostrongylus; species Trichostrongylus colubriformis. The sequence goes on from OZ022260.1 coordinate 9,871,837, forward strand.
GTTATTCGGAGCTCCTTCACAATGATATCGGCAAGATGATAAGGGTACAGCATTAGATGCGATTCGCTGTACTTAATAATCATATCGTAATACGTTTCTTCACTTTTCTTCACATGCCGTACTGAAAATAGATAAAATGGAAACTAAACAAGAAATAGAGTAGGGCGAATCGGTAATTTTCCCTTGAAAAAGTCACACAATCTTGTAAAAACCACGAATGAATAGCGATTCACAAAAACATACCGAGATTGCCTTTATATCGCAACTGGTTTTTGATCGAATATTCCAGAACGAGTTTGTCATATTCTCGTTGCGAGTTACCGAGTAAAACTCGTATATCCTCCGGCAACTTCTGCCATATGATGTTCTCCCGTATACATGAATCCACATCCATGGATTCAGGTACGACGTCGTTCCTTTGGTCCTCCGTTTTGCCACACTCTACACTACGACTGGAAAGTACTAGCAAGACAATTTCGTTCACGCTTTGATGAGCTATCAACTGATTACTGAGAGTGTGAAACAAGACTCGGTGATACCATGAATGTCCAGATATGACACGAAAAATCAATCTATTTATTTTGATGCAAATTATCACAATCATTACTATATTAACAGAAAAGCAACGTAAGTACAGTATCTAAAGACAAAATGCCAGACATGATGAGCAATTCCAAAAGAGAAAGCACTGAATCTGAGTGAATATCCGGAACTCTTAAGGAGCTTTACCCTCGAATCGGTCACTCTCGCTATATCTATAACGCAGTTACAACATGCGAATTACCTGACTAGAATAATAAGGTATCCAGAGACACTAACTAATGGAGATCAATACCTAAAAGTATTATACAGCAACAATAGGCCCTGAGGTACTGTAGGAGGAGAATGCAATAACTACTGAAAAAATTGTGGCACCGTACCATGGTGTTTGAGACAGTGATACGCGAACCGATCATGACGCCAGAATCTGGCCGTACATCCAGGAGCAACGCATTCTAGTTCTCGCATCTTTAAATGCTCACGAAACACGTGCGCATCCACATTTTTCTTGTCTGCGTAACTAATTCCACATTTCTTGCATGCATACGGCTTTTCTCCTAAATGATGAATCATAATGATCACACGTTCTCCACAACTGTTGACAATCTAACAATTGTAACGAACCGCAAACCGTCCCAAAAAAGCCCTAGGAAACAGTAGCTTCCATTCCAAAAACTATCTGAACGTTTCCTTACAGAACTCCTAATATGTACCTACGATACTTACCTGTATGAGCGCGAATATGTCGAACAAGGTTGCTCTGCACTTTGAAAGAATGATTGCAGTACTTGCATTTGTACGGAGCCTCACCCGTATGAATACTTCTGTAAATAGTAAACAACATCATCGTTAGGAGATGGGATAGCAATTTGCATTAGCCGCTTTCATACTTTGTCGATCCAGCGCTGGTATTCACGGTTACAACTGCCGGTACTGGTACAGTAAAATATGAAAACGCCTACTATGCCCATTGAGCTAACCTGATATGCTTCTCAAGGCCACCTTTTTCTTTTGATCGATGGTCACAATAAGGACATTTGAATGGTTTTTCCATCATTGCCTATAACATCTTTATAGCAATGGCAACATAAGAAGAAAACTGGAAGTTCACAGCACTACCAGCTCGGAGTAACATATAATACAGAGAATCGAAGTTGCATATATACAACCAAAATAAATAAACTATTGAAGGTTCGGATACTCACTCGTTGGTCACCCACTATCAATGGTACAGTGACATCACTTGCTCCAACAATTTCTGGAAGACCATAGCCGAAGCTGTCGATAGCTGATGTTCTTCTTTCATTTTCATGGAGAAACGACATTGTGACAGCTGGCACAGTAGCGTCACCATTGTTGCCATCAGCTAAAGCATAAAATATGCTCAAAATAATACTGAATAAAGCAAAAAAAGAAAAAAACGAGTGATTGCTATCGCCCTGCAACTGTTCAGTACTCTCTCCTAGTCGATACCATTTTGATTCACACCCAAACTAAAAACGCTGCGCACTGCCTACCATGTAAAACTGCATCTTCAGCAGTGTGCTTATCATTATAATTATACACACTTCTTAATCCATAAAATAGAGAAAGCACAATATCACTTACAAACAGGAACCACTGTAGTTCCCCTGACGACTACAGGTTGATAATTATTGCGATGCATACGAACAGCAGTTTTTCTGCCACGGCGAGGTCCCATGACGTATTCTTCGTATATCGAGTCGTAGTCATCAGCGGCTTGAGCAGTGATATCTTCGGGACAACACACCAAAGGCGTAGATATACCACTCAACTTGTTGCTATCAATTCGTTCACCTTAAAGTGGCAGTGGAATGATATAAGAACAAACACTTCGTCCTGTTTACAATATATGAAAAACCTCACCGCGCTGAAATTCCTGACTATTAGCGGTATTTCCAGGAGCACTCTCCTCCGTGGGGCTTGAAAAATTCATACCATATATGCCTGGAAACGAACAAATATGCAAGTTGGCAGACAAAAAATCGGACAAATAGGTGCTTCATCGCCACTTACGCAAAAATTCGGATGGAAATCAAAGAAATACAAAGATGACTTACCATACTGATTTGTCTCCTCTTCCTCATCTACTAATTTACGAGCATAATGATCAACAAGTTCGACTAGGCGATTCATACTGAGCTCAAAAGCCGATACACGCAACATTCTGAAGCGCCGTCGTCCCACATCCAGTATACCCGTATAAGCGAAATCCACAAGGGTCTTCATATTTTCACTGAAAGCAGATGCCTAGAGCACGGCAAATTCCCTCCTCAGATCAAGAATAAATTGGCTGTTCCACAAAAATTGCGTAGTAATTCACAATGAAACTAGACTTTTCTAACGCAATCATGCGTCTTGCGGGACACAATTTGTACCATCTACTAACTTTGCGTGTCTATAGATTCCACCTCATATACATGAAAGTAGTTATAGGCGATGACTTTATACAGTTTCTTTTCAGATATAATGAAAATTCCCAGGAAACCGTGTTCAGCCAAATATTGGAAAACCGAGTTGAGCTAAATATTTCTCACGTGGAAATATGTACACTGCGTGAATCGATCCGAAGCGTGACAATCCCGCTATTTAAAGTGCCCATCAAAGCAGTCTCCAAATGTGCGCTATGCGCACACATCACCAGTCGATGACATTGAATGATAGCCAAACGCTGAAAATAGAGAAGCTCTCAACGCGTGAAGGAAATAAATCTATTAGTGAAAAACAAAAAAATATTGGTTAGAAAGAAATAGGAACTAGAGCAAGTTTTGGACTACGAAATTGATGAAAATAAATAGTTTAGAGATGACTCACTTCAGTAGTGATATTACAGTCGAGAAACTTGGCCTCCTTCCTGAACCTTGCCAGCTGTTCTTGGAAGCGTATCTCGTGCCACTCGTCATGAAGGTCGCACCCATCTTCGTTAGTCGAGCTTAGCAGCTAAAACAGTTTCGCATCATCCCGAATATAAGGAGCTACTTCAGAAAAAAAAAGAGTTCAGAAAGTAAAGGCTCGTAATGACTACCTCAACCAGAGCTTCACAACCAAGGAATGCAGCTGCATGCTTGAGTTCCTGAGAAAATTTACATGAACCAGTATACATGTAGTCTAATACTTGAACGAGTGTTTCTTCGGATATACCTGGAAAGGTTAATGAACAATAAGGAAGATGCATAAGCACAAAAGACAAATAAGGCTCAGTTTGATCATGACATACTTTGCTGAGTCGTTTACAAGTTGAGTAAGCTTATGCGCTTGTGTATGGAGAACAGGTAACAAAGGAGATGTTGTTATTCTCAGGAGAAGCCCCAGGATCTGTGCAACCTAGAGCTACGTTAACCGATGAGCAGGAAAGGTCCATGCCCCTCAAAATTCCCTGTATCCTAGACTCAGTTCTTCCCAGTGAGTCCCAGTGAATCATAACCATCCTTTCGCATTGTATCTCCTCACCTCAACCGATTTGTTTTGATTTTGCGAGACGTAGTTTCAAATGCACTACTACCCACCATATTAGTATAGCACCTCTGAATGATTTCTCAATGGGGAGAAAAACGACAACATTTCAACGCTATTCATGGCAGTGCTTCTAAAAATCTATGTAAAAAAATTGCACAACCCGCTCGAAAAATAAACCAACCAGTTGCTGCGGGATCAAAATTCAACGTGACCATTCCATTTGGAGCCTTCAGCAACGCTTGCTCAATATTCGTACTGAACGCAGCGACCAAAAGCCGATTCGATCGAGCAATTGTTTTGTCACCGTTCTCAAAAATCAAGTCGAGACACCGGCCGTTCTGAAAAAACCAGACAAGTACTGAGAACTTCGCAGTTAGTCCACAAGTTCAGAAAAGTTCCGAATGGTGACTGGAGTTGAAAAATCGAAAACTGTTAGTTTCGCTGATCCCCTAGCCTGCATTTTCAAATTCGTGCCGTACACAGATTCTGAACCATGTCTTCGCGTCAAAACGTTGACTGTTGTTCCGTGGCATATTGCCACACGCAAAAGCTCCCAACTAGGGATACCTGCGGAAGCGATTCTTACTATCAAGGCATTTCAAAGACGGGCAATTGGGGAGAACCCTCAGCGGCGAGGGTTTTCGCCTAGGTGGGTGAGCAATTCCGATTGCAAGGAAATGGTGTTGCACTACACTGGAAAAAGTTCATACTCCTTCCCCGTCGTTGAGCTGTTGCTCCCAAACAAGTAGCAGAATTGTTTTCGGAGTACAACAACAGAAAACAGGCAGAAACCGGGAAGAAAAATAGGTGAAAGAGCCACAAACCTCGTTTGCAATGTACTTGAATGTGATCAAGGCATGCTCTTCCGACGTGTACGGCAGATCGTCATCGACGTAATCCGCATGATCTTGCCCTCTGTGCTCGCTTGAGTGTACCTTATCATCTTCTCGATTCCATGGACCAGCAACATCCATAAAATCACTGTCGAAGGCAAGACGGCAATGGAATTCGCGATGGAGATCGGAAACAGCGCTCCACAGTACAGTAATCCTCCATGTGGCGCTGGAGCGCATTTACTGGAGCGACGCTGCACACTGCTCTGACTTATGGCAACGTTAGGCTGAGGATATACATTGCGGATCGCACGATACGCAGGATCAAAATCGCAAAGTCGCAGAATCGTCCTGCGCATTTCCACTTGAGCGCTTTATTTCCCTATATTCCCTATAAGACGCTGGTCCGCACGATCCGCAAGGCGTAACTCAGCCCAACGCCGAACTCAGTGGAGTGCCCCTCTGAACTACATTGGGACTCTGTTACTGACTATAAATGAAGAAAAACCTAAGGAGCTAACAAAACCTTAGGACGAAAAACACTTTTTTTCCTTTCCAGAGACCACGACAAAAACTTCGGAAACCACATATCGTAATACCAAATATCGTATATACAGTACCGTATATACGCATATGTATTAATATTATCGCATTACTAATGTATCAATACATTCATGATACAAGACTGTCATGAGAGAAGAAACGAAGCACACTAGGAAGCTAAATGGGGCCCATGCTATTTCGCCTGGCGATTTTTCTGTTGTAAGCCTCATTTTGATGCACATAAAAACTATTATGGAGGTACCCAGCTGGAAACCGACCTTTTCCTTTCTGAAATCATACAGATGCCCATCACAGTATCACGGAATAATTTGAACCTCACCACCATAACAAAACATCAACGTCTGGACCTTTTTTTATGTTTTAATGTGTACTATTTTGGCTGAAAATTCGTGTGGCTGCATGTGGCATTCCACGCGACAGTCTATTTCACAGCGCTAGATGGGGCGTGGCTTGAGTGGCGAGAGTGTGATGTGTGGCGAGATCGAGAGTGTGTGGCGGGGATAGAGAGTCTGACACACTCTCGGCCGAGTCCGTGGGCCACGCCCTATCAAGCGTTCCAAAATGGAAAAGGTACCTTTTGTATCTAGGCTGACCCAATTACCCAATTACCCACCTAGAATAGGTTGGCAAACGTTTGAGAACCCAGTAGATTCGGCAGCCATAGCATGCACGAACCGCGTCGCATGAGGGACTACTATAAGAAGCGAGATTTTTAAATGAAAAGAAACCACTAGATTGCAGTTACAGTACAAATCATTACAATGCGTCAGTATATTTAAAGGAACCGGAAGGGGGTCCGAAACAAGAGAAACATACAAAGAAATGAGCATTTCGTAACGAACGCAGAAGGTTAGAAGCGATAATCGGTGAAAAAACCCGAACTCAAAAGTGCATCGCTGCGGTGTGTATTCGCGCCTCATTCGCATCATCGCACTGGCGTTCCGAGTCGTCCGCTGTAGGAGACGGCCGCGGGCCAACTTTAGTCGTAGCACCTGACTCCCAGCGCAGTGGAGTGTCCATTCCCAACTACATTAACATTCATGTAAGTACATCTAGAAACAATAAGAAAGAACAAAGGAGAAGGTAAAAGGAATGAACAACTTTATTATGGAAACATCTTCTCTTGGCACCACGCAAAGGCGTCAAATTGGCGAGTTTGTGCAATGGCGGTCACTTGAACTCGTCCACACTACGTCTGTTCTACCGTAAGCCAAAATTACTCCCTTACGGTGTCTTTAACTGCTTTATTTTTGAACACATTATATTATTTTTGGTTTGTCTACTTGACAGTATTATTGCCGGGAATTAGCCCACGTCAGCACGACCAGTTCTCTACCGAAGGTTGCGATGCTTGTTCTCCCGTCTCCAGCTTACATATGTGTATCTGTATTATTGGAGCAAGGAGTTTTATAGAAAAAATAGATGGGGTGAATACCCTATAAATTGTTTGACTTTTGACCCCTCCTCCACCTCCCCCGTTTGCAATTGAGCCTTTTAAGACCCCAGTTTCAAGCATCCTCAATGCGATATTCTTCTTCCAAAGGGTTATTAGAATGAATTTTTAATAAACTTCCCCTGTGGAATTTTTCTGTGCTCCATCCTTACTAGCATAGCTCTATTCCTTCTCCATAGCCAAACCTATCCCGGATAGATAGGGGGGGGGGGATGTGGGGTGGGGGAAGAAGTTAGCATGTGAATAATATAAAGCTTGAGCTCTACGAGCTAGCACTTTAGAAAACCACTCTTGCACTGCTCTTCCTGCCGAATCATTACGGTTGCATTCCACATCATTATTGTGGCCCATGCGCTGTGGCTCATACTAGCTGAACTCTGCATCCTCTTCGGCTTCCAAGTTGCTGTTTCAGTGAGTAACCTTTACCGATTAATGTGGAGGTGGTGTAGTGACAGGTGGTGCGCTCTCGCACTCTAGTGGTAGTTAGCTCAAATCCCGAAGAAATGCCCGCCCCGGCCAACCAAGTTTTGCATCCCTCCCGGGTATTTGAATTGTTACCAGACTCATCTGGGGGAATAGAAGCAGTGACTTGTACGTCGGCTAGCCCCATGATATATTCTGCCACCACGATTCTGAATGGATTTGGAATGCGCGGCTCATCCCACAGAAGGGATTTATTAACACCAAAAACTTTATCCTTCCATCCTTCAACCCTTGTCTATTATTGCCGTCTCAGACCAAGCATTCTGATATCTGCCATGCACTCCCGGAGTACTGCGACTAGCACTGAGAAGATGTACTACTCAGTAGGAGCCCTAAACAAGAGTAAAATATCGCGGTCTGGAGTTGCAGGACAGTGCTAGGGCCGACGCATCCAATCAATCTCAAGTTACAAACTGGAATCGGAACTATTGACAGGGCGCCTTTTTACCGGCTTCGTCCTCACAATGCTATCAAATTCCTTATCACTGCAATGGAAGCCATCAACCCATGTCATTGCCACGGACTGACGGATCAGTGATATTCTGAGAATTTTGTTCCGGCTTGGGATTTGATGAAGCGGCTAGGAGGCGAGAGCGCTATGCTGTAATACTCCCCCGCGGCTGTGCGTGTGGTCGTATGGCTGGTTGCTCGCCTCCTGACGCCTGCCTTGAGCTCCACCCCTTCCTCACAGTCGCCTTCGCTTCTCCAAGACAAGATGGTTAGTGTTTCAGAAAATTTTCAACTTTTTTCTCATTCCTTCTTGAATATTACTTGAAATCCTCCAGAGATCTAAATATCCCCTCCACTATTTGTAATCCCAGCGCATCCCTTGAAGTTCCAGGGTTCTCCTAGAAGAGGGTCTAATAGAGACTTATTAGTCAGTTCATGACTCTCAACCACTTAAGTTCAATCGAAAAGGTTTGTAGTCCTTAAAGCTGGCTCAAATCAAACTTTTGGGCAAGCTGGTCTAGATCTCACTATTATCGAGTATGAACTCAAAGTCATCTTCACACCGACCTGTTGTCCCCTCCAAATCGATTCCAGATGGTCGAATTTTCCAGAAAGCATCAAATGTTCTTTAGAAGCACTGGGGTTTAACACAGCTTCGCAAGTGTAATACATATGGCTCAGTAGCTGTTTCAGCCGGCGATTCTCGTTGTAATAACGAGTAGGAGGCATTGGTCTTCTCAACAATCATTGCTAACTCTTAAAATCAATAACGGATCGATATTTGTTCAGGATATAGAGATAATTCGGGTTTCGAAAGCCGAGGTTTCTCTCACCTTTCATGAATCGATTTATCGATTGACTAGGAAAGTATTGGAGATAGCAAAAAAGGCGACCATGAAACATTTTGAGAATACTAGTTAAAGTACAATACGTATGAGGATTATAAATATGTTACCCAAATAGATTACGGTAAGTTCAGTAAAGGAATAAAATGATCAATATTCGGAAACAATAAATTTCGAAAAAGTGATGATCATAAGGCACTGGTATAGCAACAAGAAAATTATAATGTATAATTGCAGGCTGAAGATATCGAAGAGATTTTGGCCGAAATTGATGGCGAGCAGATGGAAGGTAGTTTTGTGATTTATTGAAATGCTAAGAACTTCCATTACCATCGCATAGAACACAATCGATCCAGTCGATATAATTAATTATGGTCGATAGTACGTATTAGTATACGCTAGAATTAACAAAAGCAACTTTCAGAATACCAAAAATTCTTCGATGACTTCGATCGCGGAAAGCAAGGCTACATCATGGCCACTCAAATCGGCCAGATCATGCGTGCTATGGAGCAGGAATTCGATGAGAAGGTCAGAATGGAAACCTTGTGGCTTGAGAGTTTGTCGTAATCGGGCTCAAGGGCTAAGTTACGCTGAGTATAAGCTGAGAGTATAAGCTGAGCATAAAAGTTTTGGGGTGTGTGGCATTAAATCCAATTTCTGAGTGCGTGATTATACTGCTTAAACGGGGATATTTCGCGAAAAAGCCGCGCATGTTGTACAGCAGCGTCGATAGCCCAAAAAATTCCGCTACCATGATTCTGGAAGCTTATTTGAACGAGCAGAAAAGCGTGTGACTCATTAGTCAGTACTGGATTGTAAGGAAGATACAGTGAATGATTGGGATGGATAACTGACTAGTAAACCTACAGTCCAGGCAGAAGGTAGCTAATTTCATGTCCACACAACTACCGTAATGCTCGGCTACGCCTTCACATTTGGGTAAATGAGAAATTTACGGAAATGCTTAGTGACCTAGTAACATTTTTTGGGCCCCTGAAGATTCCGTTTAGATGACTTAGAAACATTTTCGGGTCCCTGAGATTCCCTTGTCTGTACTAGAATTTCTGACTTTTGAGATACAGTGTGCATGGAGGTAGGGAGGCTCGAAATTCCTGGGATTGGCGACAGGTCCCTAAATTTTTTAAAATGATCCTCGTCATGTGACTACTGAGGCTAGGCATGTCCTTTATAGAGGCAGCTGTGTGAAATGTTTTGAATTTCAGACTCTCCGTAAGCTAATCCGTAAATTCGATGCTGACGGTTCTGGAAAGCTGGAATTTGATGAATTCTGCGCGTTGGTCTACACTGTCGCTAATACCGTGGACAAGGATACCCTTCAAAAAGAGCTGAGGGATGCGTTCCGACTTTTCGACAAGGAGGTTCGTCGAAAGAATTCTGCTGAAAATTCGATTCACAGCTTCGATTTGAAAAAGGAGCCCTTCCATAGCACTTGATTTAAGAATCTGTTCCGAAAATTCCGAGCAAAGCGATCACCCACATTAATATAAGGTGAACTTTGACACAATAACGTTATATAACAGTAGCGCCTGATGGGAAGCTCTGCCCCTTGCGCGAATTACCGCTTCACCACTTGTTTCGCGTCGTTACATAGGTTGATAAGGCTCTGATCACTTGCCTGGAAGCAGTTACTGTCTATTCACTGCGCTAATAGGATAATAGGACAAACTCGTCGCTTGGCCTTGTGACACGATACTGTAAGGACGATTCGTCTTATGTGACGTCTCTACGTAAAACAGAATTTCTTGAAATTCCCCACTGTAGCTCAATAAAATACTTTGCGCGTAAAACGAGAAACCTCAGCTTCATAAAGCGTCATCAGGTTACTCCAGCGAGGAACAGTTGCCCGCAGCTGTTCTCAGACCCCGCGTCAGGGAAAGATTTTTCAGAAACATGGCATACTTAAAATAGTTTCTGAAGATTGTCAACAAAAGCCGCATGGATATCCTGTAACCCAAAACCCAGAAAAGTAGTGTTTTTCCAGGGAAATGGTTACATTTCTCGACCGACGTTGAAGGCCCTATTGCATGAGATCGCTGACGATCTGACTGATCAACAACTGGAAGAGGCCGTAGATGAGATCGATGAGGATGGTTCTGGAAAGATCGAGTTCGAAGGTATACATTCAGCCCAAATAGTTAAAATCTGGTAGTATTTTTGGTCCAATATATCAAGGGTTTCTCTTGAAAAAAAAAATCGATTTTTCAGAGTTCTGGGAGTTGATGGCCGGAGAGTCCGATTAAACACACGTGTAAATATCCATTGGATTGTCGTTTGTGAGTTATTTTTACTTCCTACATAGTTGAAGTCGAGTATACGGTAATGGGATAAACTTCTGTAATCTTTTGCTCATTTCAGCCTCGCCTAGCAACCAGTGCCACGCCCCATTCAATGGTCGGATCACCAGTTGTTTCAATTGATAACACGTCATTACTCCTTTTTTTGAAATATAAAAATGCAAATAAATTTTTATTTCATGTCCACGTATATCGTACACGTTTCATTGAGCAGCAGCAGCAGTACGACGAGGAGAAGAGCATATGTATCGATCGGTAGTCATACACGGTGCTCCATGGAGAGGATGATCCCTGAGGAGTACACAACCCGACTGGCTACCTGAATGCCACGGGACTCAGCGTCAGCCTCACGGGCATGCCTCGACAAGTACTGAAGATCATCTCCCAGGAGGTTTCAGGAGCTGTCTTCCCATGGTTCATGGACAACAACACCCGACACCTCCTCTTCAGAATCGATTCCATCGCTTCGTTGACCCCTAAAAATGAAATTCAAAAACTAAGCATTGCATACAAATACTTCAACTTCAAGATCCTAGCCGCCGTCAGACTTTGCGATTTTGCAGCATCGCACTTACGCACGCGAAGTTGCTGCATTGCACAAAATCGCGGAATCACAGAATCGTAAAATCGCAGTGTCTCACAATCGCAAATGTAAAGTCCGACGGCGGTCTTACTAAAGACTTCTTGCCACTGGTTTTGAGCCTAGCACTTTGGGCGTCCATTCTACCGGCTGTTTGTTTTTTTTTGTTGTTTTGTGGTGGTATCAATGGACAACAATAGACAACTAGTCTTTGATTAATTGAAATTGAAAAAAAAATTAATTAGAGGGTGGTAGGGTTGATTCAGACGTTACGATTTTCCAAATAAGCCCACTACTTCATTCCAAACATTTCCAACAAAATAGATGATCGGTGAACGCTTTTTCAGTCAGCAGCGCCCTCCAATTTTCCATAATAACCAATTTCCCGCCACCGCTTGGAGACCAACAAAAGCTAGAGGGAGAAAATTGTGAAGCGGTCAGGACGTTCAATCTGAATTACGCATTCTCTGCGCAGCGCACTGAACATAGCTTTTCACAAAATTGTTGACTTTAATATTTTTGCTGATCTTTCTGAAATACCCCATTGATAGTGATATCTACAGTACTAAATGGCAGAAGGAAAAAAACGAAGCATATCACTAGCTTGAACACATACCGGAACGCAATCATAAAGGAAAAAAATATTACACTACAGGTTATTTGACAATTAATGGATAAGTTATGCATTCTGCGGATCGGAATTCCATGCAGATTTTCTTACAGTGAGAGACAAGTGGGGATAATTTAGCTTAGATCACATATTACAAAATTATGATAAAATTTTAAAAAATGATAAAGAATGGAGTTTCTGGGTTAATCATTCCCTCTTGGAATACAGCAAGCATTTCAGTTCCATTAAAGGTGGTGGCAGGTGAATGCCATCTGGCCTCAACTGCCACCGATTCACAAAGCAGCGCTTTGTCCAATTTACCCATTCCGGAGGAATGGAAAGCTTGATTAGCGTAGGCGGGCGTTGAGGATTTGATCGTCGCAATGTGTGCGTGGGAGTGCGGGCCACCTGTCGCTACACCATCTCTGTTTTTAATAAGATAAATATGACGCAAACTATTATAAAATACATATAATGACAGCCACGCAACGATGATGACCTGATTCACATCAGGTATCGTGACCGCTCTAAAGGACATATACATCGGAAGGGCAGTCCATCATTTTCAGGGATTTTGCACAAGTTACAGCAGGCTGGACTGAGTGCGTATAATCTAATCATACGTGGATGGGAAGATTTGTAACACTACGCAATTGCACATTTAGAACTTGAAAATTTTGAAAGAAAATGTGAAAAATTGTGTAAAACACAGCACTTGTCCATGTCTCTCATGTCCTGTGAGATAGCAAACGATGAAGAGTCTACGCGATGTCGTCGACCGATAGATGAATGCTGGTAGCGAGTCTGAATATTGATTTCTTATTTTGGAACCCGTGGAATAAGCAATATTATCAGGAACGTAATATTTGAAGCGAAGCTTGTAAATAAACAACAAGTTAGTCAACAATCATAGCGAAATAGAAGAAAAAAGCAAAAAGGGCTGTTTAACCATTTGAGGATGCGCCAAGTAGTTTGGGCTGTAATTTATCATTGAGGTTTACGTAAACGAATAATATTAGCTCAAGTAAACTAATTCAGGGATTGGCAATAGCAGAGGAGTTTCCCATACTTTGTTTACCGAAATTCGTAAACAACCGTGTAACCTACTCTTCAACATGCTGTTGCGGACGTGACTTTGAGTATGGTAACTCAAAGGACACGTTGTAAAGCCTGTAGGTACAATGTTTCATTCATGAGGAGCGCCCAAGCACTTCACGTGTCGGCCCGGTTAGCTCAGTCGGTAGAGCACCAGACTCTTAATCTGGCTGTCGCGGGTTCGAGCCCCGCATCGGGCTTAGCTTTTGCATTTACTGCACTAAACGGCCGATGAGTTTCATACACATTGAGTGTTCCGGTCCCCATTTATTGAGCACTCATCATATGGAATACTTGATACTATTAAAGACGTATAATAAGGTACTCGATTCGTTCAGCTGCTGTTTCATTGCTTACTTTAATAAATTTGAAAGATGTCAGAGGTGCGATTTTGTATTGACGCCCACAATAACCAATAGAATCACCTCATCATATTTTCTGAGGGTATGATCCATTCGTAGATGACTAAGAAGTGGTGATGATGTCGTTTTGTTATGATCGGGTACGGGACTCAAACGCAATTGATCGATTACTGACGGAGAATGGTCGGGCGCCGCGATGGTTAGACGACGTGACCTGAAGGTAATGATTCGATAATTATACGTATCGATTAATAAATAAAAAAAAATGCTAGAAAGGATATGAACCAAAATGTACCGCGTAACGTCGGCCTCCGGTAGTGACTGAGTGGATGCACGGGAAGAACTAGATTTCAGTGGCTAGAATAAACACCTGCTTATTTTGCTTTCATAAAACGTTTGAGACAACTCTCATTCCTGTCCACGTCTCACTCAAAGCGAATCTCTGCCCTTTTCATAGTAAGGCTCGTCCTTCATAAAAACATATGGTTTGAATGTACTGAGTCACCGCTCTGCGTCATAGCCATCATTGCACTCCTAGCTTATTTGACCCCCTTCTTGGCAATAAAGACAGCGAGAGCTGGCAATTTTGGCCTACGGTAAGACCTACCGTAACGCCTGCAATTCATTAGGTTGCTGACATTGCATACACGACACCCTGCTAAGACGTCAATTTTGAATTCAACTGGTTTTTACCCTTTTTTCTTACCCTTTCGCTTTCTCCCATTCAGTGTTTCACTCGGTTCCACATTGTCATGAATGAGCGAAATACACTTTACGAGACAACAAATGACATCTTACTGCGAGCAACTCGGAAAGGTGATGTTGCAGTTCGAAGAGTTGAGCGGAAGATGCGAATGCAGACCACAACGTCGCGCTTTAATATCCAAGTTCCTCCCCAATTACCGCTTTTACCCTCAGATGTTCGTTTCAAAGCGATTATTTCTTCCCATTTTCCTCTTTGTCCTGACCCCTCCCGGTTCCTTCGAAGGCAGTGATAGGGGAGATTCGGACGAATCGTGAAAAGTGTAGTGACTATGAAGGTCGAGGTGCTTAGTAATACGACGGTGAAAAAAACGGAAGGAAATGGTTAAATACCCAAAAATAGGACCCCTTCCCACCGTTGATTCTCGACGCGGACGACCTCTACTGCAAGGGGCGGGTAGTTCGGACGAGCATTCCACTGGCATGTTGCCAAGTCGAACACAAAGAGATGTTTGGAAATACGACAGCATCTATTTTTTTATGGAGAGAGCTTCAAGCAGCCAATCAGGAATTACGCTGCGTGGACGCAGGGTCTGTCATCGGAAGGCGTCAGCTGTTACCTGTTACTCTGTTTCTACAGCACGGGGGCGCGCTTTTAGATCGCCAAAATGGGCTTCTTAAGCCCCTAGTTTCCATGTGACTGACTTCTTTCAGGGATTTCTTAATAACCACATCACCCCTAACGTTCTCTTTGACGTCCTCATGAATGCCCGCCCTTCTCCGCTGTCTGTTAAGGCGTAAGCGATTTCGGTGCTATCGATAAATGGGTGTCTGGATTTTGTGAAATTTGTAGGCAAAATGAGTCATACTAGTACGGCCGGTGATAATTGCCGTGACATACAGTGCCAATTGTCACCACCGAGGTCACCAGTATAAGTGGAATATTTATCCAAAAATCCATTGATTGCAATTGACTCCTCTTTTTCCCTCTTTTGTTCCCTCTAAAATGTCGCATTGTCGTTTCACGATCAGCTGCTGCCCAGCTGTTTCTGCTAGTGTCTCAAATTCACTGGGCAGAGATTGCTGCTAAAAAAACCTACCTTTTGTCGCCTCGTCAGTGCATCGATAAATTCGGATTGTGTTTTGATGATAATATCGAGACGAGCTTCCACATCACATAGTCGACTTTTCAATGAGCAATTCTCCTGCAGTAATTCGTTGACCCGTTGAGATGTGAGCTCCGTCCTGTAATAGTACGTCAGTTTTTAGTATTTCGATATACGCTGCCCTTTTCTCCTCGGCGCCTTTTCAGTTCAGCACAATACGACGGTTAAGAAAGTAGCCAGATTGGGACTCTTCTCCCAGGCCTGGACAAAACTTCTTACCTACTGGAAAAAAATGCCTTGGAATGCCTGTACACTACAAATTAAAAAGGTTCTCAAAACATTTATTCCACTATTTCACTGGAAAAGCGCATTTACAGTGAAGAGCCCTGGCTTTAGAGCATCCTCCCGCAAACAGAACACGGCGACACTTCCGAAAGAGAAATATCTAACAGTCAGACTTTGAAAGGCCTAAAAAGCTCAGAAAGTTGTGGTAAAAATAGCAAATCTTTTATTTTGGTCCTCACAGCTACGCCCTATATCATTTAAAGACATCAGGAGAGATAATTTGAAGAGTTGGGAGGACATTATCACTGCAAATGAATGTGCGGGGTTTACAGAGACGATTTGCAGCATCAAAAGTTACGCGCCTCGAGCACCGGGTCATCGGCTTGCCGAAAGGTGGTACGAAGTGGTAAGCCGGTTGAGTAGCCGTAGTGGACGGGGTACGGGATAATGACCACGGTTGGCCTTGGCCCTTGCCCCACCCTCCAATGGAGCAACTTCGATGAGAGGATGTGGCAAAAGAGGATCCTATTTTTCGGCTTCTGGTCGTTTCATTCCGTTCTTTCTCCACTGCAGCACTAGTTGCCACCTTTACTTTCACGTTAAATGGTGGACCGCATTACCCTTTTCGGTGGCTTTAACCTACCGCACCAAAAAGGTGCATTACTTTTGAATTATTTTACTCATCAAAATTCCTCCTTTATGCGGCATTAAGTCATTGTCATGTAACCTTAGAGACAAACGAACTCGATTTTTTTTTTGAAACAATTCAAATGGGTTCCAGTTTGTCATTTTGTCACTATGGACTACATAAGAAATTAAAGAAATTCAAAATGGAGACGAAATATTTAAAAAAAAAAACAACGCACAGCTCCAAGGTGTTGAGAAAGCTGTCTTCAGCGCCTCCTTTTTGTTTTCGTATTCGTTTCCTTGTCAACTCATCCATGCAGTCCTCCTCGAAGTCATGCAACTCTCGTAACTCTTCTGCACTCAGGTACAATCCTGCAATACAAGAATTTCCCATTTCTTGCCATGAATGTATCATTTTTGCAGGATCGTTCAGTTTACTGGATTGGTTAAGAGGCGCTGGTGCAGGTCGGCTTATAAAACCGGTTATGTATCGTCTTCGCATGCTGAATCAAAAAACGAATCGTCGAAAATCTAATCCATATGCATACTAACGTCAATGAAATCCTAGCCAATTTTTTATCATAGAGGGGAGCAAATCTCTTGGTTCTCAGTGAGTGATCCCTTTCTCCATCGTTGTGGGTAAGATTTCAAGAGCAGGTTACTCACTGGGTGTACGCCAAGAGGACAGAAGAGGCGTATGAGCTATGAGCTGTCGCCGTATGCAGTCTTCTCCTCAAGCGACTACACCTTTTCTTTTTCTATTATTATTCCATCTTCCTAATTCTTGCTCCTTTTCCTCCTATTCTTCCTACCACTTATTATCATTCCCATGCCTCAAGTGACATGCACCCCCACTCTCAGGGTGCGGAGAGCAATTCTTGCATCATCGCCTGCTTGCGTCAACCAAAGGAAAAGGAAGAAAAAGGATTCATAGAGATGAAATGTGATAAAGGAGTGACTATTTGTTAGTGGCTCGTTTCGCCTCCACTACTCAGACGGACCACTGCGTTTCCAACAACATTGGAGGCTCATCAGTGAGTAGGTGTTGATGTAGTGACAGGTGGTGCGCACTCTCACTCTCATGATGGTGGGATCAAATCTTGAATAATGCCCGCCCAACCAAATCTTCCATTCTTTCGGGGTCGATGAATTGGTGACAGTCTCGTCTGGGAGGATAAAATCTTGTACATCGCCCAGCCCTAAGTCACTGTGTAGGCCAAATTGCATTCACCGGCCTCCACGATTCTGAATGGGACTGAAAAACGTGGAACATCTCACAAAAGGGAATGATTAACGCCAAAAACTTTATCCTCTATCCCTTAATGCTTTTCTTCAGACGTAAGACAGTTACTCGCCCCAGGACCCAACTACTCAGGGTACGCAAGTTTCCTACCTTGATGAAATAATATACCCAAATCTCTGAAGTGCATAAACATGGCAGTCAGCGCTACCCCTACTCGTGACCATCAACCCTAGAGAAAAGCATGTATTCGAAGGCACATTCCGCGCTCGCTGATGGGTGAAGTAGCTGACTCTCCACTGGTTGTCGGGCGCCGCGGGCGGCTCGACCACGCCCCATTGCATGCAACAGGGCGTGGAGAGACCGCCTCCTAGCCGCCGACAACCAATAGAGAGCCAACTGTTACTCCACCCACCAGCGAGCGCGGAATGTGCCTTTAAGGTGCGCAGATATGGTAGTTAAGGAATAGAACACGAACTTACTCATAGAGCACTTCGCCACCACGTCTTCCCTTTCCTTACCATTCTTCAACGGCTTTTTCTAAAAAAACAATTTATTGGAAAAATGGCATAAAATAATGTGGTACGTGAATTTATGTGAGCATCCGCTAAGAATACCCAATAACCACAAACAATTAGTACCTCCGAGAAGAAACAGAGAAGTCGTGCCATATAGGCTAATATCGTAAACGGAGGTGGGAGTAATGGTGTGTCATTATACTCCATCACCTAGGAATCATAAATTTATATCGTATCCTGCGAGATGTTATCCGTAACTACGTACCTGTCCATAGCGTTGAAATAACCATACTTCATGTGAGCGAATATTGGTATCGTTGAAAATATTACTGAAAAACAACGTTCTTGTGATAGCAAAGGAACTGCAGATGTCATCTACGCGCGCAGTCCTAACCAGGCCTGTCCGCCTCAAACAAAGCGCAGGACAAGGTTATCGTTTCAGGACCCAACATACATACGGCCTCCCTGACTAGCACGCATCGCGTTGGTCGCGCGTTGCAGAATACTGTCCCAACGATACACACTCGCGCCTCTACCTATAATAGGTGTTTTTCTAGAAAATCTCCAGCTTACTCAAATCTCAGCATCGCACTCGCAGTGATTTGCTTTTGAGTAATTTCATATTTTGGAGGACGCAGAGATTGTGTAGAAAATCGGTGGCAAGGATTACTGTAGCGATGGTAGAATGGAGATGTACCGTGTATTTGTGTAAGAATTATAAATACTCACTTAAAAATAGCTATGAGCATATTGATTAGAAGGATATTCGCCACCAACAAGAAGATCGTCATAAGAACGGGTGGGATCCATCCACCAGGCACGCAGTTTGTTCCTAAATTTCGCGCGTTTTGTCTCTTTGTACATTACCGTAATCCCCTTATCCACATGGGACAACCACCACAAGATGCATACAATCAAGTTCATTCACAAACCACAAAGTCACACAACGTCATTACCTTCGGATGTTCCACCTTTTCTGAATGCTTTCCAAGCTAAAGTTAATGCAAATGATGAAAAGGCTAGCAAACTATAGAAAAATACGATCGATACAAATCGATATATCGATTTGTGGATCGTGGAAGTTTTCGTAGAATTGGAATACTTGCCTTCATCCCCACATGTATCAATCTCTCCAGCGTATACTTCACCGTATAGCATGAAATATGGCTTGTAGAAGATGTTTCTGAAAGTCAATAGCTTGAAAGGGTTTGAAAGCTGAAATTAGGCAATATCATAGATTCCGATGTTCGAATTTGGACCACCTGCGCACGGGTGAGTATCGATTGGCCAATTTTCGCGCGGCCGCCCGCGGCGAGCGGCGCGGCGAGTTTGAGTTTTTTTCGCGATTGAATATGGCCTGGACGTCATAAAAGTTAAACGGAAGAGGATCATGAAACTGCAACAACTTGCGAAATGCGCATCCGCGATTTCGAAACGATGTGGAAACAACCACAACATAGGCAAACTCCCGGAGCTTTCAACATGCAATCTTCAAAGATTCCTTACGATACCAGCCCATTGCAACTCGAGCGGGATACCAAACGACTAATACTGAAGGCGCCGCGAGTGCGACGCCACGAAGCGAAAATTCGACCAATCGACATCGAAATACCCGCACTACGCAGACTTTGGTCTACTTATTTATCTCACGATTCAGAATTCGGAACCGAGGGAATGTTCGGATTACGCAGTTCCTATTTCCGAATTCCGATTCCGCTGAGGGCCTAGGATCACAGGACTTTCCGCTAATCGGGAAGGCAGAAATCTAGAATGTACAGCAATCGGTCTAGAGGTACTTCTACGGCCGGTATCCGAATACATCTATGATCTGAGAAAGGATCAGGGATAAAGTATTTCGGCGTCAATCAGATGCGCCACGCATCGCAATTCCATTCAGAATCGTGGTGGTTGGTGAGTAAAATTCGGCTTCTACAAAAACATGCGGGAGGCTACCCGATGTAGACAAGTCAGTGCTTTTATCCGCCCAAGCTGTCCTGGTACCCACTCATCAACCTCGGTGGACAGATTTAAGCGGACATTGATGCGGGATTTGATCCTGGCACCGTCTGTGTGGGAGTGAGCGCCTTATCACTACATCACCTCCACCCATATATCTACGGTAATGAGTGAAACGTTACCTGACAAGGAGCCAATTCCATTTTTCATGTGGATAAGTGATCGCTTGACGAGAAACACCAAATGCCATAAGTGTCACCAGGAGAAGAACGATTATGTAGCACATAGAGATGACCATTTTAGCTGCCATTTGAATATATGGACCAAGTAGCGGATGAACCGAAAGATATTCGAGTACCTGAACTGTCATCAGCTGAAGGAGTAGCAGCGCGTCAGGTAACATGCTGATGGATGCAGATTAATGAATTTGGAAAAAAAAACTGCCCGAATATGCCCGAGAATCATTAGGTTACAACATTTCTAATAGAATAACATGCTGATGGATGCAGATTAATGAATTTGAAAAAAAAAACTGCCCGAATATGCCCGAGAATCATCAGGTTACAACATTTATAATAGAAAAATCATACTCAAAGCCATAACTACAAATGTTTGCTCTTCAATTAAATAAATAAATATTCATAAATATTATAAATTATTCGAATAAGTGAGTAAATGAATAAGTACCTTCATATACCATAACACATTACTACAAGAGAGTATCACACGACCATAGGAGTGTCTGAATGACGGTTGCATACGAAATCCAAATCCGACCAGGAATAATAGTAAAGCTGTGGCCGTCAAGAGATTATAATATCTAAATAATAGAAAGATAAAAATAAAAAATCTAGCAGTTAAGCACCTTGACACACTATGCTGTTGCTATGGTTGTTAGAAATATGAACACAGGGTATGACAGCCAAAAAAGAGAAAAGTAAAAAACAATGTAAAAAGTAGACTTTACTTTGTGTAGAATACACGGCACTTTTCCCTGAGTTTGGGCGTCTCCTGGTCGAAGAGCTGCAAAGAAGCTTATCAGTAGTTATTGATTATAATGACAATTTTAACTGCCATTTTTTGAATGTGAAGAAGACCAATAACTGTATTTCCGATCAAAAATCGGATTTTAGATTCTCGATTTTCCTTTTTCTCTTCTTCGACACACTATGCTGTAGATTTTCAATACTAATAATTCAATTCGATAATAGTAGACTTGAGTAAAATTGGTCAGATGAAAGGAGGGCTATGCGACAAGACACTCGAATTGGGTAAAAGTGCGAAGCAACTGCCTTGCTAGTGCAGGAACTGAGTAAATCAGGAGTCCCAGCGCACCTCCACGACGAAAAATTGACAATGTCTTGATAAGCCAGGAAAAAACCGCTCCAGGAAGTCGGAACAGGGTAAGACAAACACCCAACCCCTAATTGTAAGGAGGCTATGTTAATAACGGAGATGAGAATTTCAACTGTTAGGCTTTTATTGGCTCTCCCGTCTAGGACGTTGTATATATATGTCGAATACTCATTCAAATATATCTGTATTTCCGAATGGAAGTCGAGTACATAGCGTATCTCTTGGAGCTTGATCAAAGCTGGCAATTCTACCCTTCCCACCTAGCGAAGCGGGATAAGGCCGCCGTCAGATTTTGCGATTATGCGATTTTGCGGGTCGCACTTTCGCACGCAACATTACGACCTCGAGATTGTGCGACGCCGCAACTTGCGTGTGAAACAGCGACGCAGCAAAATCGCATAATTGCGAAGTCGCAAAATCGTAAAATCGCAATGTCTGACGGCGGCCAAACACTGGTGGCTTGAAAAATAAGGAAAAAATAAGAATAATTTAACATGATATAATACAAAAATGTAATATAGAAATAGTATAATAAATAACATTTCGATATTCTCGAATTGTATAGCTACTGATTTTCGCTGTAGCCCGCAATGTGAGAATCCTGTCACTATCTTATAATAATTAATAACTATTGGGTCGTTCCATAAGTAATGTCGTTTTTTTCAGCAAAAATTTTTGCCATAAAATCACAAGTTTGCGCAACATAGCATATATCATTCGGAAGTAAATTTCCTGCTCTACAAAATGCCATGTTCAGTTTCTGATTTCATTAGAATGGGGCTGACATTTAGGCTGGAGAAGAGGTAGGTCCAGCCGGCAGAAATTGGCCAAACCGGCAATCAATTGAAACACTACATTTCACTTTAGGAAAATCAACCAGTATGTGTCGCGTACTTGGTACTGACCTCTTCTACAATTTTCAATATTTGGTTGATCAAGGAGTCGTGTCCTTCTTTTTCTGAAGTTTTTTTTCGAAAGCATTCACACCTGTTTAAAATGGAATTTTTTCTTCCGAATCCCTTGGTTAGAGTTGTTTTATGGACCACTTTGGAGAACTTTTTCTGCTATATCGAAAATATCTTTCTAGCTTGTTTTGGCTGCGATTCAGACTGAGTTTTAATACCATGTGATAGGAGTCCAGTTGACATTTTTCACGATTCATTTTTTTCATGAGAATGGTAAGGAATCCGCTCAATGGTATTCCCCTGTTCCTAGCCACCACTTGTTCCTAATATTTCACCACTCGTTCAACTGATTGGTTGAGAAATTGCCTTAGTTCAAAAGAATTGTCTGAAATCACCGAGTTGTGGCGGAAAAAATAAATGTGGGAAAAGAGCGACGGGACATTTTTAGCAACTGACAGGTGGAACTTGCAGGAGAGGTCGGGGCTAAGTACAGAACACATGGTGGTTAGTTTTCCTCAAGTAAAATATAGTGTTTCAATTGATTGCCGGTTTGGCCAATTTTCGACTGCTGGACCTACCACTTCGCCAGCCTAGATTTCGGCTGTTACATACTCGAAAACTGAGCACGTCATTTTGTAGAGCAGGGAATTTACTTCTGAATGATATGTGGTATGCTGCAAAAACTTGTGATTTTATGATAAAAATTTTTACTGAAAAAAAACGACACTACTTATGGAATGACCCAATAGAATAATAAAGCAATAATAACAAAAATTAACAAACTGTAAATAATGATAACGAAAATTAATACAATATCAAGGGCGGAGGTGGTGTAGTGCCACGTGGCGCACGAACCACTCTCATGGTGCGGGGATCAAACCCCGCATCAACGGTTCAGAGGTTCAGAGAAAACTAACCTTGCGAACATGTTCAACAGTGTAAACAACGATATATGCCAATGTGGCGTACTCGATATTCGTTGGATTGACGGGCGTCTCAATAAGGAGCACATAAGAGGATAACATAAGGAATATAACAAATGCGATACACCACGACCAGAACTTCGTGATCGGAGCCGAGTAGAAGGCCCGCATCTTTGCCAAAGCTGAGAGCGACTCCGACTAAACAGAATCTCCCACTGATCAAGTTCACACTACGGAAATCTCCAGGAAAACGAACCTCATCGGTGTACACCTCACCAATCGGTGCATACAAGCCGCTGCTTCGCTTCGAAGACATAATTGTGACTTTCTTCGAAGCTCCGTTCTCAACCAGCTCTTCCAGTTCATCGCCGTGCAGCACATTTTTCCGCCTTGTAGAGGCAGTTTTAAATAACTGAAATGACCCCGAAACACTTAGTTAATCAGAATGTGAACTTTGCCCTCTCATCGAAGCCCAGGCTGTCCTTATACCCAGCGAACGCGTTGCCTGCAACAATGCCGGCGATACATCCACCTCACTCGTCTCAGAAAATATTGTTGGAAAAAAGGAGACAGAGAGCAGCAGAGAAAGTTAGCGTATTGTTCGCTTGATAGTGGGCGTCGGAGGGGTGCTTATGGTTAGCGGATACTTGAACGCGCGGCTGGATCAATACATATACTTTACATGGACGGCTGGTTGCATGTTCGCAAAGTACAGACTACTTTTGAAAAATCGATCTACCCCATATGAAAAAGTACCTCACCCTATGCAAGTGAAGTGTCATCGTACTACCAGTACCGTTCCCTTCTGTACGGTCCGTTTTACACGTACTTATCGTGTCATAGACGGTGCTCTGAAAATATGGAATCTCAAAATGAGCTAAAAAATCGTTCAAAAAAAGACGTCACCTCATCGGAGTGATGTTCGGAATCTTCTGATGGAACATGTGGAGCCTTGTATGCGAGCGCCAATGCGGCCGGTGGACAAACCAGCGCTGCAAGCACCCGAAGATTCGTCCCACTGGAACAATGTTTTCCACCGCGTCCCAGTTTCATAAGGTTTCCACGTACCCACCCACACATATCGATACTATTGACTACATACTATCAACTATTGATAACTGTCAAGTACATTTCCTTAAATGTTTGAAGCCCAAGGAAAATTGAGTTTTCTGCTACCCCTATACTTATACTTTATTTGCTTACTAACGGCCGCATGCAGAGTTTCACGCGAAAAAGCAGGAATCTTGCCGATATAAAATTCTTCAAAGTGAGGTCCGATCCGGGCGTCCGAGGAGGCGGGGCTGCGAGCGCTCTAGAAGCAAATAGGCGACGGTCATCGGCCGGGGACGTAAAGTGGGGAGCAAATCAATATTGGGAGCGAAAATTACAACTGCTCTTTGCTCGTCACTCGCTGTTCAGATGTTGTTCGGTGGGTATTCAACCGAGTCCTCTCCTTACAGTTTTTCGATTTCTGCTTTGGAATAAAGAGAAATTCTCTGTTTCTTCATGTTTCTGTTCATATAATGTATCTGGTAAAGTGATCAGAAACTCCGTGGACGTGGACGAATCTCTTAAGGATGGTTACTCCTTATGAAGTTGAGTAGAGGTGATGGTGATTAAAGGCACTCCACGCGATCAAAAATTGACCATGTTCGCGCTCGAAAATGGACGTAGAGCCGGTAAGTTTCTCAATAACAAAGAAAAAAACCAACAAAAAACACCGAGAACGTCGAAAATGGGAGCCTCATCCCCAGAGGGTCGGACGAAAGTTGTGCCGTGGAAATGGGGATTTGAACGAGTTTTCCCAGATTTGGCTTTTTGCCAACCTCTATGTTTCGATCGATACCAACCACTCAGTTGATTTCTTTGCTGCAACAATGACAATGCAACAATGAACAAGGACCTGTAACAAGCAGCCAACGCTTCAATGCCATAATAGACAATCGATGAAATAATAACATCGAAAAGAAATGGACTGCGAAATCTTGGAACAAGCAATAAAATATAGAAGACATCAGCCAATCATTTGCTGTGAACGTTCGACTAGACGACGATCCAGAATACAATAGAGGCAGACCGCAAACTGGCGTTCTTTGGCGTATCGTTGGAACTCAGTTCATCCAGCGCCGGGCGTGACTCGGTTCTATAGGCGCGGCTCGGTTGAGGTCGAGCGGGCCTACCGCCGCGAGGGAGCGCCGTGATGCCGCAAAAAGGGTGCGGCCTTAACATCTACCCAAGGGTCTACCTGCCCCAAGAAGGTGTGCCTATTGTGATACCGCGTGGAGTGCCTTTAGAAAAGCCATTCGAGGTCAGGTCAGATGGGAATGATGATGGGATTCTTATAATTTAATGGACCCGTCCTTTAACATCTGTTTCAACATATGCTGGCCGAATTTGATATTGGAGGGAGTCTGTTTGGAAAAGCAGGAAACCAGTTCTCTGTACTGTAGACTCTGTAGACTGTTGCTTTGACCATATGCACGAGACTAACACCTTTTTGAATTTTTTGTCTTGATTTTCATGAATTTTTGTATAATTTTTCGAAATTCTTTGTTTCAGCCTCTGAGTTTTGATTCTTCAATGAAAATGAACGGAAACCCAAATTATGGGATCTGTGAGAGCAAGTAGATTCCACCCACGATGCTTTAAAGGACACCCTACGCGGCAGTCGAATAAGTTGACGCATCTCCATTAGCTGCCAATTGGTCAGCAGAGCTGAAAGGAGTGGTTAGCTTGGACTGAAGCGGGTAGAGCGCGTCATGACCCTTCTTGACGGCGGCAAAAAGGTACAATCTGGACGGTAACACAAGGATTCGCTGCCCTACAAAGGTGTCATATTATTATCACTAGATGGGTTTTCGATGAGGTCAGAAGGAAAGGCGCTGCCCACATACAGTCCATTTCGGGGCGTTAGATAGGGCGTGGACTGAGTGGCGAGAGTGAGAGTGCGTGGCGAGAGTGAGTGTGGCGGTTGAGAGAGTTTGACACATTTTCGCCCAAGTCCATAGGCACGCCCTATCAGGCGCTCCGAATCGGACTGTACACGAGTTTAAAGAGGGTGTGGCCAAACTTCTATTTTGGAAAAAGCATGTTTGGAGAAGCAGCAAATGAGTTGTGAAACCTATGAGTTCGCGTGTTATTTTGCCCAACAAAATGGTGACACTTCGGCAAATTCTCCTTCCAACCATTCGCGGATATTCAAACGAATTCCAAGCAATTATAATATTTTCTGCATTACTTTTACATGATTTTCTGTTGTTATTTGTTCCAGCAGTTCCGATCTTGTGATTTTTTTCGTGCCTTCAAAGCCTCAATGAGGGTGACGTCCGTTCAGATAATGGGAAATGTAACACGTAACAACAAAATAATACAATAACACGTAACGTGTAACAAGTCGTTTCTGAGCAGGATATCTTCAGGGAATTGGACGCTTTCGGCGGGGCCTAACGCGGTCAAAGACTGGTCAGATCTTCTATGGTATGTGAGCGGTTCGACTCTGACCACCAGTTGTTGTGTGCACAACTTTCAATGTGTATGTTGAAATAAGCATTTTGAGAGCTAAGCTTTGTTGAAGGAAGTGCGTGCATAGCCGACAGTAAGCTTACCTGCGTACACGAAGGGATCCATGCCAAAGTTCTGCCAGTAATCGTTGACAGCTAAAAACAGTTGAGACAAACACACTATCACTTACCCAAACAGCCCTGAGAGCCCTTCCTGACAACTAGCGTAACTGATATAAGGTTCCTACCATGGATGAGCAAGGAACGGTTTGTGATTTGCCATGACGGCCAACGAAAGACAGTTCTGATATCCCCAATGGGGTAATTGTGCGGTTAACAGCTTCAGTGTCTGACTGTTATCCTCACGATAGCAAAAGTCCAACAGCTCCAGCGATTCCGAGCAGGATGACCTGAATTCCAGGGTTCAGCGCGCTTCGAATAAAAATGTCACATGAAAGACCCACTCGCAATATTCTCGAAGTTTCTGTGCGACTTCTACCTCCAAATAGTCTTCCTCGGCAATTCTTGCAATTGCTTTATACAACCTGAACATAAAGCAATTAAAGACATCGGAAGGTGCAAATTCTATAGATTATGGAATAAATGAAGAATTTGAAAGTACATAGGGTGCTCAGCAGTGTAACAGTAGAAAAAAAGCGAATTCAACGGCAGAAAACACGAGAAAAATGAACTTGAAAACCCATTCATTAACTCCTCCTCTTTTGCCTCCCCTGCATCACTTACAGGTGGGCCGACGGGCAAGGGGCGAAGTAAGCCAACCGTAAACGCTGTTCCGTCCTCGCAGCGACTCGCACGCGACGGAAAAGAAGCGGAAAAGAAGTGCGGAAAAGTGATAGAGATCCCAAGGCGGTCTCTGGGAAGAAAAATTTCAGTGGAAATTCTGTCACAGATGATCTCTTCCAGAGTGGATTGTTCGTAGACGAATATGTTCTATTTCTTCTCTGTTCTCATTCTTATCCCTGGCAGTGCCATCAAATAGCTGTAGGCCATTAGGAGCCAATGCGGCCACGAGGGGCGTTTACGCACCACGTGCAGAGTTCAAAGCTATTCACAGCTGAATGGGAATGTGAATGGAGAGTCAAATTGAACAGCTGGCGATTGCTAGCAGTTCCACACAGAAGACGGTTGCGGTACCATAAGCTAGTTTCGTTCGTGCACTCCATTGTTCTCCTGGCTACACCCTCCACTATACAAGGAATCGATCAATGAGTCAGAAATAGGAAGTAGAGAAAGCATTTCAGGAAGGTTTTTTGTAGAAGATAACACTTTTTCAGAATCACAAGGAATCTGTTCATGTGTTTATCAACAGTTCTACCCTACTATATATTGGTTGTAAGTAAAGTTCTGGCTGTTTTTGCGAGTTAACAAGATAAATCCAATTTTGAAGGCGTGTCAACATGAATCAACTTACATGTTGAGCTCCTTAGATAGACAAAAAGTTGCTCTTTCTGAATATATGCTTCCCTTGGAATGACACAATGTTTTCAAATAACTAGAGAAATTTCAAAGTACTGCGAAAAGGCACTTTTCGAACGACTTCACTTCACTAGTTCCTGTTTAGTTGAGTCCCAGTGAAGGTGACCACAAATGTGAATACTGCAAGAGGAGGGGGCGAAGCATTGGATGGAACACTTTGTCACTGGTTTCAGTAGTGTAGAAATGAGAACGAGCTGATCGAATTTTCAAATGATCACATCGCTTTAACTAAAACGGCAGAAAGCGATGAGCATCCATACTTGCAGGGGATGTCCATAAGTTTTGGCCCTCAACACACAAACCTGGTTTACACCTCAACTAGCCTTGATTCGAAAAGAAGCCAAAAAATGGGTGCCGCAGGATCCCTCGAAGCAGCCATACCCAAGAGCTTTCTCCACAAATCCTCTTCCAGTAATTGAAGCAGTTGCAGGCTGAAGCCCTTACTCGTGCATCATATTAACCATATAAAGCGCTAACCAAGCCCCACTTTTCCAAAGATCTGGACAGCTCCTGTGTACAGAGAGAATGGCGATTTGGAATCGACATTTTTGATTTCGCGCAATATGAATCGGCAGCCCTTCATCAAACTGAGATATGCGGGTATGGATACTCTTGCCAAAACTGTAGCAAATCGAATGATGCTCACTTTCCTTACAACTAGTATAAGCGACTAAATGTCTGTTGTTGTCTGTGTGTTTGATCGGAAATTCACAACTCAAGTACTAAAAATAGCAGAATTCTTATATTTAAAGTGTTATGGGGGTGGTGAGAGAATATTCATGGCGAGTGATAAGAATTGATATCGACTGATAAGAAGAAATTCGCAACTTCTTCTGCAAGGAATCGCAAAGAATTGTACGGTTGTGTTCGGTGCATCCCTTTCGAAATCAGGGAAAAAAGAATTCTGCAAAATGTGTTTCGGCTGTTCTGCTATACTTTACCTAATTTTAGCAATCTCCAAAATTTCTAAAGCTTTCCAAACTCGATTCTCTTCTACATGTGTTCGGTTAGGCTATATCGTGCCGTTACCATTATTTAACTTTTTTACTTCAACCAGCTTTGCTGGCGCACAATACTACGAGCATTACAAAACGTAAGAACGTAGTCATGCAAAATAGGCTCGATCTAGGCGGACAGCGATTTAAAACGAGCCACTTTTGCACTTTACCGAGTGATGTGTGCAGCTCTGCGCGCAGCAAAGCTGGCATTTAATTGACGGTGCAGCAGATACTATTAGCATTGTAGGGCCTGGCCTTCATACATCGTGGAGCAACTGTGAGCCTTTAATAATGCCGTAGCTACTTTTTTTTTGGCCCCGAAGAGCCTTTTCAAAAATTGGCAGGGAGACGGCGCCCATATAGGCCTTCATGCTTCGTGGAGCAACTGTGAGCCTTTGTTAAAGCCCAGTTACTTCCTAACGAAGTGAATGTTTTGCGGTCCCAAGGAAAGCTTCGAGTTCGGTGGGCAGCGCTCACGAGAGCGAGGAAACTGGTGCCCAACAACCCTTGCCGCCATTCCCTGGAATTGCCAGGCTCCAACGGGAACATTGACGCTTGAGTCTTATCTGATCTCGCATCGTATACCTCGCGGGTGCTGCAAGTCTGTTTAATGTGGGGACCAAGCCTGCCATTACATATTACAACATTGAAATCGGTTGTGGAATGATGCATTACTTCCATTCTAGCGAAAAATATCAGGATGCCCTCTTTCGGGTGATACTACTTGATGTTTAGCTACTTTAACCTCGAATATACGGAACCAGTAAATACTATGTATAATTATGCTACATAGTAAGACAGAATCCAAAATCATCGATTGATGATAAAGTAGGAAGGAATTCTACAGTTGCGCGTAACGTTGGAATCATCCCAGCGTAGATCCTCCGCCAAACGGCGCAATTTCAGAGACCATCCCCGAATGGGAAGTGGTCTCAGACGAAGGGTCCTCTACGGAATGGGATTTCAATGGCGGACACCGAAGGGTTTAAGCTTTATTCAGTTTCTGTTCGACCATCATACCACAGAGTTTCTTCACATCATCATATCATCATGAATCATCCTCGAGATATGACATTCTGAATCAAAATAAAAACATTTCTCCTCGCCATTCCCGCCGACGTACCTTCCCCACCCCCCTAATTGTAAAGAGCTTTTTGCTGAGTAGCAGCGAGACTCGCAGTGCTACGGGGTCAAAATAAGACCCCAAGCCGGGCTTTTTCATTGCGGGTTTCGTCACACATCTCTTCTGAGGTGGAATGTTGTTTTCAAAGAAGATGTATCCACAGTTCTCACTCACTCCTTACCCAAGGCGATCTCTCTAAAGGAGTTTCGTCGATTATTTTGTTGAAAAGGCATGTACACATGGGATAGGGTCTTCCTAGCAACAGTTTTTCTTACCAACTTTGACTTTTATAAACTACAAGTTGACATTTTATCTAGGCACATAAATCTCGTGCTTATGTGCTGCATCACTAACAGTTGAGAGTAGATGCTGACGGGCGAGGGGCTAAGTAAGCCAACCACAAACGCTGCCCCGTCCTCGCAGCGGCTCGGACGGCGGATGCGACGGGAAAAAAGCGGAAAAGTGACAGAGATCAAGGCGTCTCTGGGAAAAAAGTTTCATGGGAATTCTGCCACAAATCATCTCTTCCAGATTGGATTGTTTGTAGACAGAGAATATGTTCTATGGGCGCTGCCTTCAAGTAGACGTAGGCCATGAGGAGACAATGCGGCCACGAGGGGCGTTCACAAGCCACGTGAAGCCACATACACCATGCGTTATTCATAGCTGAATGGGAGTATGAACAGATAGTCAAAGTTGACAGCTGGCGATTGCTAGCAGTGACGGTTGCGGTATCGTGAGCCAGTTTCGTTTGTGCACTCCATTGTCCTTCTGGTTACACCCTCCACTATACCAGGAATCGACCAATAAATCAGAAATAAGAAGTAGAGTAAAATATTCCAAAAAAGATTTTATGTGAAGTTCTCCAGGATCACGCGGAACTTGCCCGCGGCAACGGTTAAAGGCACATTCCAAGATTAATGGGATATCACATCTCCTGCCGTGGATGAGCAGTTCGACCCAAGCCACGTAGGCTGTACCTTTACCGAGGTGTGGGTGTCAGTTTCTGAAGCGTGCAGACCCAAAGAATGTAGCGCAACAGCTCGGCCCCGCCCACCCGAGCCGGGGGTCTGCCTTTGGTCTTCGACTCTTATCTTTCACATAGGTGGACCAGCTACGTAGCCAAGACCTTGAGATTGGCAGTAAAGCAATCGTCTCGTGAAGTAAACCCACTACTGAGTGACCTGACCCCACACTAAGCACTGGAACACTTGTAGCGTACCCCCGGCTGGGGTGGTCGGGGCCGGGCTGTTGCGCTAGATTCTTCGGCTCTGCACGCTCCAGGAACTGACATCCACGCCTCGGTAAAGGTACAGCCTAGGTAGCTTAGGTCTAACTATCCGTCCATGGCAGGAGATGTGATATCCCAGTAATCCTGGGATGTGCCTTTAAGCGTCTGTTCGTTTCTGTGTGTTTGAACGGGAATTCACATCACATGCACCAAGAATAGCAGAATCCTGATTTTTTGTGAGGTGTTATGGGGAGTGGTAAGAGAGTATCCACGGCAAGGGATTAAAATTGATAACGACTGATAAGAAGAAATTCGCGGCAAACTTTCTTTGCCTGGAATCGGACGATTCTGCTATACTCTAACTAATTTTAGCAATTTACAAAATTTCTAGGGTTTGTTTTAAACTACATTTTCTTCTGAATGCATTCGGTTAGGCTATATTATTTGCCATTATTATTTAACTTTTTTACCTCCACCAGCTTTGCAGAAGCACATTACTGCGAGCATTACATAACGTAACAATGTGGTCCATGCAAAATAGGCTCGATCTATGCTGATAGCGATTTGAAAAGAGCCTCTTTTGCATATCACCGAGTGATGTGTGCAGCTCTGCGGCGCCAGCAAAGCTGGCATTAAATCAACGGTGCACTAGATGCCATCAGTATCCTAGGGACTGGTCTTCATACTTCGTGGAGCAACTGTGAACTTTTAGTAAAGTTGCATCTACTTTTTTCGGCCCCGAAGGACCTTTTCAAAAATTGGCAGGGAGGCGGCTCCCACATAGGCTTCGTGGAAAACAAAGCAAACATTTTGCGGGAGCCAAAGAAATTTGTTGCTTCGGGATCTCAGTTCCGGACAGCGCCCACGAGAGCGAAGGACGTTGGTGCCCGACCACCCCTTCCGCCGTTCCCTGGGATTGCCAGGCTCCAACGGGAACGTTGACGCTTGAGTCTTATCTGATCTCGTGTCGTATACTCTGCGGGTGCTGCAGGTCTGTTTAATATGGGGACCAAGTCCTGCCATCCTTAAGACAATGGAATCGGTTGTGGAATGACGCAAGACTTTCATTCTGGCATAGATGCTTGTATTTTCGGGTAGCGCTACGAACATCCACCGGAATGCCCTTTTTCAGAAGGTATACTACTTGGTGTTTAACTATCTTTAACCTCGAATATACGGAACCAGTAAATACTATGTATAATTATGCTACATAGTAAGACAGAATCCAAAATCATCGATTGACGATAAAGTAGGAAGGAATTCTACAGTTGCGCGTAACTTTGGAATCATCCGAGCGTGAACCCTACGCCGAATAGCGCAATCTCAGAGACCATGCCCGAATGAAAAGTGGTTTCAGACGATGGGTTCACTACGAAATAGGATTTCTATTGAAGACACCGAAGGATTTCAAGCTTTAATGAGTCTCTGTTCGAGCTTATCACAGAACTTCTTCCCATCATCATATCATCATGAATCACCCTCGTGACATTCTGAATCAAAATAAAAACATTTCTCCTCATTATTCCCGCCGTCGTCCACCCCCCCCCCTCCCACTCCCCCCCTCGCCACAGTGCTTTTTACAGGTTAGCAAAGAGATCCTCAAAGATAACACCTCACAAAAAATCGCAGTGCTACGGGATCAAATAAGACCCCAATCCGGGCTTTTTCATTGCGGGTTTCGTCACACATCTCTTCTGAGGTGGAATGTTGTTTTCAAAGAAGATGTATCCACAGTTCTCACTCACTCCTTACCCAAGGCGATCTCTCTAAAGGAGTTTCGTCGAATTTTGATAAAAAGGGACGTACACATGGAATGATGCCTTCCTAGCAGCTGTTTTTTACCATCTTTGACTTTCACCAACTAAACTTCGACATTTATCTACGCATATAAATCTCGTGCTTCTGGAAGAAAGTGCAGGCTGGAAATAGAGCAGGGCGTCTCTAGAAAAAGACTACGGGATTTTAACCGACGTAGCCTCTCGGAGCTCTTTTCACTCTCCTTCATTCCCCTTCCCTCATTCGATCATAGTGGTGGTACTTGAGTAGGACAATTTATGCCTTATGGTAAAAACACTGCTTCTGGCACTCCTAGGATTACTGGTTGTTCAGCGTCCCTCGTTAACTTTGAATGGATGCCCAATTTAAGTAGCGTCCAGTAGACTGGCTTACGTCGTGATTTCAACATTGTATGTCAAAAGTTGTCCGAGTTCATTAAGTGCTGTCCATGGGTGTTTTGGTGACTCTCCCTTAGGTTGCGTTCATACCCAACGACTTGGGATCCTTGGATCTTTAGTGTCAAGAAAAAGAATACGTATGAATCAAAATGATGGGCGGATCCGCGTATCCGCGATTTGAAATTTCTGGCGGATCGACCATTGCGATTCTGGGTACTGGCCATAAGGCGTATGATTGAGGCGGTGGTACGTGGCATCGCTAAAAACCCAAAAACGCTGGCTATAAAAGCAGCACTAGTGCTGAGGGTGGTGCTGGAGGAATAGATGAGCGATTGCGTCGCGTGTTTCCCGGCTATAACTGGACCAAGGCTCCCTCGAGGACTTCTCATGAGAGGTATTGTATTTCGGGTTGTAGGTGAGCGGTCGTAGTTGAGAGTTGAAGGAGGCAGACTTCTCAAAAATTCGTCTCGACGCCAGGCTTGATCCTGCTTTGAACGCTGCATTGGTTCTCCTGCATCACATCCACTGGTGCGCTTTCATGGGCTGTGAGCACTCTCAGGTGTCCAAGAAAATACCGTTTCAGTACGACCCACCGCCCTCTACGGCGACCAAATATGACCCCCACTTTTTTGACCGCTACAATACCAGTGACTGTTGCCCCGTATTGCATAGTTGCAATGTGTTTTATTGCAAAATTCCTTTCTGGAGGCAAAAAGATATTTATTTTACATTTTGTCACACAGATTTGCGGTTGCATACCTTTTGCTTCTCATCTGCTAATTGGAAGTTTAGATTCTAGTGCTCATTGCTGACCTATAAAGGTACGACCCCCACCCTCCTATCCCGTCAAATACGACCCACTGTCGAAGAATCCTCGACTCTCGGTGTACCCTGGCTTTAAGCGGAAGAGTAGCGAAAGTTCACCTCGCAGCAACCAGACTTTTAGCCATTGCATCCTCTCCATGAAGCCACATACATTTAGCCATTTCAGGTCTTCGTGTAAGTACAGCCCACAAAATGAGATCGTTAAACGGATATGCAAAGTCTGGAGGAGCATCTGAATTCGTACCATACCATAAACACATACAATAGAGATGTATTGTTCACTGTTTACTGCTTACCATCATCACACTGGATCGGATTGTTCCAGTCAGTACTTCTTCGTCGTTTTGGTGATGTTTTAGTGACCAAACGTATATGTAGACTGCTCAGGCGGGAAAGCTGAAATCCCCTAGAGTTTTGCCTTATTGTGAAAAAAATATATGAAAAAATACCTGTGCCTTTTTCCGAAATTTTTCATAATTATTCTTGAAAACTCTCGAGGTATAGTAGTGCTTGTAGGCATTCCCCATAAGTTTTTCAATAATCATTCCTATGTCAGGCAGAGTGAGGTAGGTTGTGGGTGAAGTATGTTCGACTAGAAATCGTACACTGTGCTGTGGATCGTCGTCCTGTAAATTCTAAAGTGAATAGTTGATTATCAAATCTCGAAAGGAAAAGCTAATACACCTATTTGTGCAAATACATGGCAGCAGTTAAACGGAAAGATTACACACAAAAGTTTCCTATTTCGCTCGTCAACTATTCATCATGGTCGTGGTATGGTATGTCACCGGCAATACTCTTGTTTCACTCGCTGTTGCTAGTCTAATATTTGTATTATTATTGTAGTATCCTTAAAATCCACAGCTCCATCCCAAGCCTCAAGAGGGGGGTTAAAGACACTTGAAGTGGGCCGTTTTGGCTTACGGTCAACATTTGCAATTCGCTTAGATTGCTGCAGTTGCACACACAACGCTTGGCATCGCGCCAAGAAAAATCCGTCATGCCTATATATATAATCAAAATACTTTT
This sequence comes from Trichostrongylus colubriformis, assembly GCA_963978905.1. Lineage (NCBI taxonomy): Eukaryota > Metazoa > Nematoda > Chromadorea > Rhabditida > Trichostrongylidae > Trichostrongylus > Trichostrongylus colubriformis. The sequence continues at coordinate 9,907,442 of OZ022260.1, forward strand.
TTGTTTTTACATTTTTGCTTTTTCTCCCTTTCACTGTTTCACTTATTTTACATCATCATAAGAGAATGAAATACTTCCTACGCAACAACAAGTGACAATTACGTTAGCCTTTGGAGCCTCTCCCGAAAAGCGATGTGTGCGGTTTGAAATGATACGCGGGAAATCATGAATAATGACCACAACGTCACGCTTTTTTTGCCCGCATTTCGCTACTCATTTCCCCCTTTACCCTCAAATAGTCGTGTCAAGACTGACGGTTCTTCCCGTTTTCCTTTTTCTCCCTACCCCTTCCGGTGCCTTTAAAAGTCATTAGTTTACTACGAGACTCGTAGTAAAATCAAACTCACAACATTGTACAACTGCTCCAGTGCGGCTATAGTGAGAAAATTTTTCATCGATACACCATTTTCCAATAGGCATTCAACAAAATCTACCTAAAAAGTAATACTGAAATATTTTGGGTCCCACATGAAAATGCATATTGCAGTCTCAAATAGAAAGGTATTGAAATATTTCTGAATATCCCAACCCAAATAAAGGTGCGTCGATATAATGTGATTGACGAAATTTCCTCGGATTTCCTCTCTTTTCTACTGGTTTGATTATTTTGAAGGGGAATTCTGGGGCATACTCTTTCGTTGTTGATTGTAGGAAATGGTAGCGAACCCGATTCAGACGAAGTGCATCACTCATGGCTGAATGAAGCGAGTGGATCGGCCAGTGACGTCCACCAGAGAATAGACATGATCGAGCAACGTCGACTCGATTCCATGATAATGTCAATGATAACTGAAAACCTAGATGTTTAGTGGCTTCGGTATACTGATTAGATAGGTGTCGATTAGAGAACTGGAGAATCGAAAAATTATGAAATCAGGAGAGGTGGCAATGAGGACTAGATACGTATTAGTCTACCGACTCCGTCGTCTTTGTGCAATTCACAATTTTCCACTGACTTTGCGAACGACTACGGCACTCCAACTACGCGTGAATTTTCGATTAGGCCGCGTTCATACTTTGCGCACTAACGCCGGCACCGGCAGCGACGACGTCAAAACCATGTGCCCGCCGCAGACCACTGCGGCACTCTGATAACGCGTTCCATTTGCAAAACGCTCGACCGAACCACATTACAGTATGATGAACGTGGCGAGAGCTACGCAATCGAATTTGAACTTTACCATAGTTTCATACTATGCGTGATGATCGTGGCAAGAGCCACGAATTCGATTTCGAATTTTGGCATAGTGCCATACTATGCTAAATTCGAACTTGAATTACTGGGCTCTCACCACGCTCATCATACCGTAGTGTGGTTGGGTCAAGCGCTTTACAAAGGGAGCGCGTCATCAGAGTGCCGCCGTGGTAGGCGGCAGGCACATGATTTTGACGCTGTGCCTGCCGGTCCCGGCGTTAAATTGCCTGCGTCGGTGGGCAAAATGAACGCGACCTTGGGCTGCCGTCAGGCTTTGCGATTCTGCGATTTTGCTATTAGGTTGTAAGGAAAGGTCTGGCCGGTTTTCGCATTCACAGATGAATCCAAATCTTAGAGCGCGTCAACATGAATCAGCTTACATGCCGTGCCCCCGAGATAGACAAAAAGTTGCTCCTTCTAAATATATGTTTTATTTGGAATGCCACAAGGTCCTCGAATTATTAGGGAAGTTTTGAAATTATGCGAAAATGGCACTTTTTAGATGACCTCCTTCACGAGTTCTTGTTGAGCCGAGTCCCAGCGATGGTGATCACAAATGTGAGTGCTGCAAGGGGAGTGGGAGAAGCATTGGACTGAACGTTTTGTCCCTGGTTTCAGAAATGTAGAAATGAGAACGAGTTGCTCAAATTTTCAATTGATCAAGTCGCTTTAACTAAAACGGCAGGAAGTGATGAACGTCCATTGCAAGGGATGTCTAAAAGTATGGGCCCTCAACACACAAACTGGTTGAGCACCTCAAATAGCCTTGATTTGGAAAAACTCAAAAAATGGGTGCCGCGGAATCCCCACTGCAGCTCACGCGAGCGCATTTTCCACAAATCCTGTTCCAGTAATTGGAGCAGTTGCAGGCTGAAGCCCTTAGCTGCCCATCACATTCACCAGATCTTGCGCTGACAAAGCCCCACTTTCGTCTTCAGACAGAATGGTGGTTTAAAGTCGACCTCTTCTGATTTCGCGTTATATAAATTACCAGCCCTTCATCAGAATGAGATATGCAAACATCCATGATGTTGCCAAAAGTGCAGCGAATCGAATGCTGCTTATTCTGTGAGAAAAGATGTAGTCTGAGCCGAGTTATGATCTCTCAAAGTTGAAATTGTGAAAACCGGCCAAAACTTCCCTTACAACCTAATATTTTGCGATTCTGTAATTTTGTAATCCTGCAATCTTGCGATTTTACGATTCCACGACTATGCGATTTTGCGCCGTCGCACTTTTGCAACTTAGCGTCCGAAGGTGCGACGCCGCAAAGTCGCAAAGTCTGGCGGCGGTCTTACGCTCACTGTGGTCATCACTGCCGTTTCAATGTGTCGCGCGCGACGACAGCAAAATTCTGCTTCTTTAAATAAAGCTATGTGCTCCTGCTGCTGTTCGGTTGGACCGATGTATCGATACATATCTAATCCTTATCACTAAATTTATAGAGAGCAACGAAAGCGCCGCTAATCATCGCCACTAGAAATGATTTTTATACATAGTATAAAAAAGAGTGGGGTCAATCAAGGTGGAGGGGAGAGAAGACGCACAATTTAAACCGACGTCGAAGCTTCTTTCCTTCCTCAGGCTTAAGCTAAAGCAGATGAGACACATGCTTAGGCAGATGCTCTTTCATGCAAGGGATATGAATTTAAGCCTGAGCCTAGAAAGGGAAGGAGCTTCGACATCGGTGAAAATTTGTGTCTCCATCCCCCCCCCCCCTCTTTAATTCACCCAATGAGTAAATAATTTAAAGGTAGATAATTGGCAAACAGAAATGAGTAATAACAGGCGAACAACTCAATTAATTCGCTCCTAAAAAAGTGCATATAACCAATGACTTGATTGACGGACGATGGAATGATTGATTAAAAAAACAAATAAAAAATGTTGTGTAGCAATCGAACAGCCAGAAAACAAAAACACGAAAAACCGAAAGATACCTGTTCAGGCGGACTGAGATTTTGCCGCTTTAGCACTGCAGTCAATATGGCGTGATCTACATCTTCCGATCGACCTTCGCCATAGCGAAAAATGGTCAACTAAAATTACAGTTGAATATTTTTCCATCGATCGACAGGAAAAAGCAATTTACTCACCAGATCAGTTTTCCTGACACATTCCGTAATCACGTCGAGAATCTGTTGTGGTTGACGCTGATTATCAGGGAAGACGGTGGAAATCAGAGAAAGCAGCTGCTCTCGCACTTCTTCTGGGAATGACCTGAACTGGTTGGATCAGTAGATATAAAATGGGATGAAGTGAGGCGCCCAGCACCAAGCAATTACTCCCGAATGCGCCCTGTACTCGACTTCCACTGAAAATAATCAGGACCTGAAAAGTGTACAACCTTATCAGTGATATCTTGTCATCTTAGCAATCGGTGATACGACACGAGTCCTTCTAGTCCACTACAGAAAGATTTGCTGGCTCGTGGAATTCCGGATTCCTCAGATCAATGGTATGAGGTATGAGTCAATGAAAATGCTTCTAGATCTAATGAGACACGCCCCACCCATTGCGGGCGGCTTTTCTCTCATTTGAAGTGTGCTCAAGATAACTCGGACGTTAGTCAGTTCTACTCATTTTTCCTGGTCTCAACGCCGTGCTGGAACTAATTTATCACTTTCTGTTAGACGGACCCCAACTCGGGGTGCGCTTTGCCCACTGTGCCCAGGCCTTTTTTATGACTTCAAAAAACTCATTCCTAACCTTAATCCACCTTTCCTCCACGTTTGGGTCATACTGGAGCCATTTGCAATTGTCTGAAAACAGGAGATTCCAGTGCACGCTCCGCCCATCGTGGGCGGAGCTCAAGTTGGTTCATGTGTGCTGCTTACTTCTTGCCCCATGCCCCACCCATCCCAAACTTGTCCCCTTCACATACGCACTCCTAATGTCTTTTCGATTCAAAGTTGAATCCAGTGCATGGTGCAACCAAATTAACTCCAGTGCGCAGTAGTTCAATCCCTTCTACCTGCGCACTATTTTTCTTGCAATATGATCACTATTTGATAATTTGATTTGACATGCTACATAAAAATGAAACAAACCCATCAGCATCCAGATATCTGGCAGCGAAAGCTAGTAGATCCGAAGCGCGTCCGCTTCCGTCGCACACGATTACCGGAATATTCGGCTCCCTAAATAGGAACCATCGATGTGACACTCGAATCCCTGCTGTATCCAATTCGATGAGAGAACGCAGTACTCACTGTGTTAAGTACTGATGAATAGCTGTGAGTGAATTGGTGCCACCTTCTAAAACGGCACACACCACTGGCATTTTCCTTGAACCGTCGTCATCAGCTCGACCGGCAAGATAGTTTTCGAGATTTTGCCGAAGATGTAGATCAGCTCCATATCTGTAAAAGAATTCACCGGCGACTCTCCCTTATTTCGAAATTATTGGTGACGGAGAGAGAGTGCATTAGGAATAATGTGGCTAATGAGAAATCTCTGAAAGAAGTTAATCACATGATGATTAGGGCCCGAGAAGCCTATTCACGGGAAAATCCCAGTTGAAAAAAACGTAACGGTTCACAGCTGACGCCTTTGGATGACAAACCCCGCCTCCCGCAACGTGATTCCTGGTTGGCTACGGAGGGTGTCGCAAAGGAGATGCGACAGGGTTTAAGGTATGTATGGCGGCGCGTTTCTCATTTTGTGCTTGAAGCTCACTCCGAAAAACAGATGGCGTCGTGTTTCCGAACATCCTTTTGTGTTTACGACTTCGCGACATGCCAATGGAAAACTCGTCCGGACATAATACATCTTGACGGAAATCGTACGAGTCGAAAACTAAGGGAGGGAAGAAGTTCTATTCCCGAGGGAGTTGGCCATTTCCTTCCCTTTTTTATTCACGTCGTATTACTAAGCATCTCGACCTTCATAATCACTTCATTTTTCATGATTCGTCCAACTACCCCCAATTTCTGCCTTTAAAGGCAGCATTAGGGGAAATTCGGACGAAAAGTGAAAGAAGTAGTGAATATGAAAGCCGAGATGCCTAGTGACAGGACAGTGGAGAAAAAACGGATGGAAATGGCCATATACCCGAGAAATAGGACTCCTTCCCTCCGTTGGTTCTAGGCGCGTACGACCTTTCTGTCAAGAGGCGGGTAGTCCGCATAGGTTTTCCACTGGCATTACCAAGACGTAAACATGAAGGAATGTGCGGAAATGCGACAGCATCTATTTCCTGGAGTGAGCACCAAGCTAAACTGCGGAAGCGCACCGCAATACCTTCAACCCTGCCGATCTCCTTGACCAACCTCACCGTGACCAACCACTAATCACGTCGCCTGGAGGCGGGCTGCCCCAAACCAAGGCGGCTTGCCCCAACGAGGCCGCCTCCGCCACAGCTCAAGGGGGCGCCTTCCGCGGGGGATTTTGCCATGCATAGGCCTTTCGGACCCGTAGTTTTTCACTAAATGACTCTTTTTGGGATTTCTAATCACACACATTATCCCTAACACTGTCTTTAAAGCCACTAGGAGCAGCTCAAAAATCATTATTCTTCGTGATTAAAAATTCATAAATTACTTTTTTTTCTCTTTCCTTTTAATTTATCTGTATGCTTTTGTGAGCCTACCTCGAAGTCGTGCCATTATCGGCCAAGAGAAAATACGAATGCCGATCATTCAGCACACCCATGCCATTGGATGATCCGAACGCGTGTGGATCATACTGTACATGAGCATCTTTGGCTATCTAAATGAAAGTATGGAGTAGAACGTTTGGGAAGGTCGGCGTACCCCTCGCTTAAGATAAGGGGGTGCCACTGAGACACAAAGTTCGCGTTGCGGCGTCCGGCATACGACGCGTGTAAGAGTTATGCGCGCCGTGTTGCATGGGTCCTGAAGCGATGACGGTGTCCTACGCCTTATTCACGGCCTGATCGCTTCGGGACTCATCCAGTACGTCGCGCCCAGTTCGTACCATCGCGTTGCAAAGTGAGTGCAGCAAAGCAAACTTTTTGTCTTAATGGCACACACCCATTCAAAATTCACGTATATGCCAGTGAAATAAACATTCAATTACTTTCATTGCCCCTAGTTGAAGTTTAGTGCGTAGCTCACCACGTATATGCCAGTGAAATAAACATTCAATTACTTTTATTGCCCCTAGTTGAAGTTTAGTGCGTAGCTCACCAAAAGAGATCCATCAATGTCGACTACGTTATCATTCCCATCCTTACTCTATTCATAATAACGTCAAAATCATTAATATTGAAAGAGAATTGATGTTTGTGGCATCAATCAAACCCTCGTTGGTATGCGGCACGCATTCTAGTTCTATTCAGAATTGACATTATAAATTATTAATAAGAGTAGCTTATTATCGAAGTTCTATGTATTGTTGTTTTGAATTGAACACATATGTGGGCCAGGACACTCGAACTGGGTCAAGGCTGCCGCGGCTCGCGACGTCCATGCCGTTTCGCAAGCGACTAGTTCACAACGGGAAGAAAAGGGCAATTGCAGTACGCGGTGACCCAGTTCCACGGCTCTGGCCTACACTCATTTCAACTCACGAGACGTTCCCGTCGTTTGATAACTCCCCACGGCGCGATACCAATCGTCACTATTTTTGATCGCATTCTAAATTACAACATTATCAGAACACTACCGTAACCTTTGTGTCGTGCTGGGACCAACCGTGCCGAAATACCGGCATCGTCAAGTGCTCGAGCCACGTGTTTCACAACACCGCAGTCAAGTCCTCCGGTGATGATCCACGCTCCAGTGGTTTGCGCCGCTTTCAGCAGACCGTCTCGAAACATGCCGCCCAGTTTTTCTTGCACCCTTCAATAATTCATACCGTGTGTGGAAAATGTGGAAATAAATGATTTTTTTTTACAAAATTCTTAGCTGGTCATCGATTTACATTCCGTCCATTTTATGCTGGTATTCGTCAAAGCTATTATTATTTTGTTACCAGCTATTACAATTTGCTTTTACACATTTTTCCAGCCCTTTTATCAACTCCTTCACTAATTCCGTCTACTGCTCCACTGCCTCATAAAATAGCCTACATTTTTGTGAAGTAATTCCCTGTTGAATTGACTTTGTATTAGGTTGATTCATAATAAATCGGACAAATTGACCAATTTTAATCATTGTCGTACAACTTTTTTACGACAACAGGGATTCACTCGAAATATACTCCATCTTTATCGATTACCTTCTGCCACGGTATAGGCAGATCATGGATGCCCTTGCTCCAGAAGGCCGGAAGCTGGAGCTCGAAGAAGTTGCCGAGTGCCGCCTTGACCTCGTCGCGAGTTTTGAAGTCTTGGCCGTCCAGGTGGCGTTGGCTGTGGGAGAAAAGGTGGAAATCTGAAGGGGCCAGGTCTGGGGAGTACGGTGGGTATAGAAGTACGGTCCAACTGTACGACAGCAGCTCGGCCTTGGTCGATCTTGCGAAGTGCGGTCTGTGGAAGTAGACACGTTGTCGTGCTGGAAGTAGACATGTGACCGCCGCCGTAGCGAACTTCGGACATTGGCCTTCAATTCTCGTAATTGACGAACGTAGACGTCGGCGGATACTGTGGTACCTTCATCGAGCAGCTCCCAGTACTCTACGCCGTGTATGCTCCACCAACCGCGGTTTTCGTCTTCGATGGAATAGTCGCCTGACGCAAACTTCGAATGCTACAACTACAGTGTACTTCTGCCGGGGGCATGCTCCTTGTAAACTTCTATCAGACGTCTGCCGATATCCGCGGGTTCCTGGCCAGATAGCGATATAAATAGTATGACGTTGCGGATGTGGTCTCTGGACCGCTTGAAATCGTGCGGCATTGTGGCGGAATGAATTTACTTTGGAGTGATTATTCTGCGGTACTTTGAAGAGCTTTTCATACTCATTCCAACGGTACCTCGCGCGTCCATTTTCGTTAATTCGTTACTGAGTTATGATCTCTAGAAATCATCACTACCATTTATTATGAATCAACCTAATAATTCAGTACAGGCTGTAGCAACTGTCACCGACATTGCCGTGACATACAGCAAGGGCGCATTCATACCCTGCAGTGTCGGCGGAGGACGTGACTGCGTTGTCTCTGCGTCTCCGTCCGTCTCGCTAGCTGTAAACACAGCCACGCCCCGCCGCCGGCAGTCATGCTGCCATCATCGCAGGGTGTGAAGGTGGCCTGATCTTAAGAGAGTTCCGCATAACTTAATAGTGATTTTTTGAACTTACTCAAAATTCGTCATGCCTCCATGGACTGTGATGACAAGCCGTGGTGGCCGTAGACCCCAAACCTGGAAATATTCGACCACTTTACTTTCTGCTACAGTTAAAAAATGAATTTTTTCAGGTTAGTGTTGTGTAAGTTTACATCGTCGTGACAGACAGTAGTGTGAAGTTTAGCTTAGCGAAGTATAACGTGTCATGGGTATGTGCGCTGTGATAAATCCAGTGATTCACTGCCTTAGGTTTGTGATCTAGTTTGCTTGAATGTCTTCATCGTCAAAAATATAGAGAGGGGAAGCAACACACTTTAGAAACTAACCGAATGGTTCAGAAATCGCATTAATGAGGGGAGGCGCGGTTACTATTCCATATATATAAACCAGGAGTTTGGTGTGTTCGTACGGATGTTTGTGTGTCTGTCCACCCTATGGTTCAATTACCCAAGTTTGAGGTACTCAACACTAGACATACCCTTAGAATTCAATGGGAAAGGTTGGCTCAAAATGGGCTGGGTGGGGAATGGTAGGAAATGTTCAGAGCGCACATGGACATTGTCGGACTCCGCCTCTATGGGCGGGGCGGGCGATGAAATACTTGGTGTTCAGGTGCAAAATTCTATAATTCGTAAAAAAACCCATGCGTCGGGATAAGGTGGGCAAAATGAGTCGAGGGTGTCTGTGCCGCTTGAAGGAAACCCGCCTTCAGTGGGCGGGGTATGCCAGAGTGACAAAAATAATGTCAACTGATCACCGTGGGCGGAGCGTCACCGGGATGTTGACTGAAAATATCGGTTTTGTGCAGAAGGCTGGAAACGGCTTATGGACCAACTGAGTGAGTGCCCTCATAGAAGTTGAAATTCTACGGCATCATGCACCACTGATCGATATTGATTGAAAATATCGGTTTTTGTGCAGAAGGCTGGAAACGGCTTATGGACCATACCACTGTGTGAGTGCCCTCATAGAAGTTGAAATTCTACGGCATCATGCACCACTGATCGATATTGATTGAAAATATCGGTTTTTATGCGGAAGGCTGGAAACGGCTTATGGACCATACCACTGAGTGAGTGCCCTCATAGAAGTTGAAATTCTACGGCATCATGCACCACTGATCGATATTGATTGAAAATATCGGTTTTTGTGCGGAAGGCTGGAAACGGCTTATGGACCATACCACTGAGTGAAGTTGAAATTCTACGGCATCATGCACCACTGATCGATATTGATTGAAAATATCGGTTTTTGTGCAGAAGGCTGGAAACGGCTTATGGACCATACCACTGTGTGAGTGCCCTCATAGAAGTAGAAATTCTTTAGCATCACGCACCACTGATCGATATTGATTGAAAATATCGGTTTCTGTGCGGAAGGCTGGAAACGGCTTATGGACCATACAACTGAGTGAGTGCCCTCATAGAAGTTGAAATTCTACGGCATCATGCACCACTGATCGATATTGATTGAAAATATCGGTTTTTGTGCGGAAGGCTGGAAACGGCTTATGGACCATACCACTGAGTGAGTGCCCTCATAGAAGTTGAAATTCTACGGCATCATGCACCACTGATCGATATTGATTGAAAATATCGGTTTTTGTGCAGAAGGCTGGAAACGGCTTATGGACCATACCACTGTGTGAGTGCCCTCATAGAAGTAGAAATTCTTTAGCATCACGCACCACTGATCGATATTGATTGAAAATATCGGTTTTTGTGCAGAAGGCTGGAAACGGCTTATGGACCATACCACTGAGTGAGTGCCCTCATAGAAGTTGAAATTCTACGGCATCATGCACCACTGATCGATATTGATTGAAAATATCGGTTTTTGTGCAGAAGGCTGGAAACGGCTTATGGACCATACCACAGAGTGAGTGCCCTCATAGAAGTTGAAATTCTACGGCATCATGCACCACTGATCGATATTGATTGAAAATATCGGTTTTTGTGCGGAAGGCTGGAAACGGCTTATGGACCATACCACTGAGTGAGTGCCCTCATAGAAGTTGAAATTCTACGGCATCATGCACCACTGATCGATATTGATTGAAAATATCGGTTTTTGTGCAGAAGGCTGGAAACGGCTTATGGACCATACCACTGAGTGAGTGCCCTCATAGAAGTTGAAATTCTACGGCATCATGCACCACTGACCGATATTGATTGAAAATATCGGTTTTTGTGCGGAAGGCTGGAAACGGCTTATGGACCATACCACTGAGTGAGTGCCCTCATAGAAGTTGAAATTCTACGGCATCATGCACCACTGATCGATATTGATTGAAAATATCGGTTTTTGTGCAGAAGGCTGGAAACGGCTTATGGACCATACCACTGTGTGAGTGCCCTCATAGAAGTAGAAATTCTTTAGCATCACGCACCACTGATCGATATTGATTGAAAATATCGGTTTTTGTGCAGAAGGCTGGAAACGGCTTATGGATCAACTGAGTGAGTGCCCTCATAGAAGTTGAAATTCTACGGCATCATGCACCACTGATCGATATTGATTGAAAATATCGGTTTTTATGCGGAAGGCTGGAAACGGCTTATGGACCATACCACTGTGTGAGTGCCCTCATAGAAGTTGAAATTCTACGGCATCATGCACCACTGATCGATATTGATTGAAAATATCGGTTTTTGTGCGAAAGGCTGGAAACGGCTTATGGACCATACCACTGAGTGAGTGCCCTCATAGAAGTTGAAATTCTACGGCCATGCACCACCGATCGATATTGATTGAAAATATCGGCTTTTGTGCAGAAGGCTGGAAACGGCTTATGGACCATACCACTGCGTGGGTGCCCTCATAGAAGTTGAAATTCTTTAGCACATGCACCACTGATCGATACTGATCGAAATGATCGGTTTTTGTGCAGAAGGCTGGAAACGGGCTATGGACCATAGTATTGATTAATTGCTCTCATAAAGGTTGAAATTTTTTAGCACAATGCACCACCGATCGATATTGACCAAAAATATCGGTTATTGTGCAGAAGGCTGGAAACGGCTTATGGACCATACTATCGATTGAGTGCCCTCATAAAAGTTGAAATTCTACAACATCATGCATCCAGGATCGATACTGATTGAAATGATCGGTTTTTGTGCAGAAGGCTGGAAACGGCTTATGGACCATAGTATTGATTAATTGCCCTCATAAAGATTGACATTCTTTAGCATCATGCACCACCGATCGATATTGATCGAAAGTGTCGGTTTTTCTGCAAAAGATGAGAGCAGGGTACATGTAGCACTTTTCAAACCGGGATTTGGTGTGGGGAGATGGATGAGGCATGGTCCAAGATGTACAGGGCGCGCATGTACAATGTGGGACCCCGCCTACAGTGGGCGGGGCGTGCGCTGCATTGTCCTAATATCAATGACCAAATTCTATAATTCATCTTGAAATTGCCGGATATCGAGAGAAGGTGGATCAAGATGAGATCCGGTACATGTAGCAGTTATCATACCATATATGTAAACCAGGAGTTTGGTGTGTTTGTTTGTACGGATGTTTGTCTGCTTGCTCGATTCTCGGTTTTATCATAAAGACAAGTGGGGGAGGTCAGGTGAAGTTTAGGTTGGTTGGGGCATGGTCCAAGGTGTACAGAGTGCACACGTGCATAGTAGGACTCCGCCCAATGTGGGCGGGGATTACGTCAAAATGGTCAGTGTGTTTGTGTGAAATTCTATAATTCGTCTCAAAACTGCTGGAACGTCAGGGAAAGTTAGTGAAGTCGAGTTCAGGGTGTTTGTAGCAATTAGTAGAGGCTCCACTTCAGGAGACGGAGCAAGGTCTGGGCTGTATTAAGCATGTCGTCATCAGAGCCTGTCATACCCTATTTATATACCAGGAGCTTGGTGTGTCTGTCATTTTGTATGTCTGTCTGTCCGAAATTCAGTACCGACTGAAAAACAAGCGGGAAACTTTTGTCGAGAGTGGGTCGAGCAGGGCATGGTAGAAGTTTGCAGAGTGCATATGGACCATGTGAAACTACGCCTATTGTGGATGGGGTCTGCGGTCAAAATGTTCGGTATTTTGATGCAAAATTGCGCATTAGGAGACTTCTCACAAAACGCTGCTTATCTAGGCATCTCGAAGGGATCCTTGAGGGGTATACCTGCACATTCGGGCGCAATTTTGCCTGAGCTTCAGTAGAAAAAGAGGATTCCTTTTTCCCTCTAGGCTTAGTTCACAGTGGGATGCACCCCTCCCCCCTTTTTGCGAAGATACCAAAAATTCTATATATCGTTCCAAAAGGATTCGAACATAGAGAAAACTTGGGTAAGGGCAAGGTGATGGAGTATGTATCTGTGTAGTTAAGTGAGGCCCGCCTTTAATAGGGGGAGCGTGCTCCAGATAGGCAGTGCTCACCACGATTAACTTCATAACTCGGCAACAGAGCAGCCTAGAAATCATATCCTTTCATCATGACCTATATATAAACCAGGAGTATGGTTTGTCTGTTATTTTGTTTGTCTGTGCACCCAAACTCGACATAACCTGAGAAACAAGCGGGACAAGTTGGGTCAACTTTGGATTGTGTTTGTGGGTTATGGTAGTAGGAGATGTAAAGAGCGCACATGGACTATGTGAAGATGCTCCGTTCACTTAGGGGGGTCATGCGTTGAAATAGGTTTATGTGGAGAATTCTATAAGTCGCTCCAAAAAAGGCCGGACGTCGCCAAAAAGGGAAAGGGGTGAAGGCGAGTTTATGGTGTTTATCACAGGTAAAAGGATCTGCCTTCCGGAGCGGAGCATGCAATAGATGAAGTCGTGATCACTCATGAGAAATCATACTTCCTCTACGTAGTGGTCTGGGGGCCGGGTAAAAGCTTAGTAATGTTTAACCATGACAAAAATATACCAAATTGAAAGGGTGGACGGAGCCTAAGCTGAGATATTGGTTGACAATATTGGTTTTTGAGCGGAAGACTGATAACGGCTTATCAACCACTCAATTGAGTGAGTGCCCAAGAAGTTGATATCCTCTGGCCTCAACCTATCATACTATATAAACCAGGAGTTTGGTGTGTTTGTACTGTTGTCTGTCCATCCTGTTGGTTCAACTACCCAAATTTGAGATTCTCGACATCGACATACCCTCACAAATTAGCGGGAAAGGTCGGCTCAAGAGTGGTTTGGGTGGAGGATGGTAGGAGATGACAGAGCGGACATGCACTTTGTCGATATTTTTTGAATTGATCGACATTAATTGAGAGTATCGTTTTCTGGGTAGAAGGCTGGAAACGGCTCATGGACCATATCACGGAGTGCACAAATTAGCGGGAAAGGTCGGCTCAAGAGTGGTTTGGGTGGAGGATGGTAGGAGATGACAGAGCGGACATGCACTTTGTCGATATTTTTTGAATTGATCGACATTAATTGAGAGTATCGTTTTTTGGGTAGAAGGCTGGAAACGGCTCATGGACCATATCACGGAGTGATTGCCCTCATAGAAGTAGAAATTCTACGGCATCATGCACCACCGATCGATATTGATTGAAAATATCGGTTACTGTGCAGAAGGTGTCTTTACTGCACACCACTTCACTGGACCATGTCAGACTCCGCCCAATGTTGACACTGTTGACGGGGCCTGCGTCAAAATGTTCGGTGTTTAGATGCAAAATTATATAGTTCGTTTAAAAAGAGCCCAGGTGTTGGGATATCTATCTATCATAACCCATAACCTATATATAGACCAGGGGTTTGGTGTGTTTGTAATGTTGTTTGTCTGTCTGTCCACCCGCAACTCGACATAACCTCAGAAATTAGCGGGAAAGGTCGGCTCAAGTGTGTGTTGGGTGGGGCATGGTAGGGGATGTGCAGAGCGCACACTGACTTTGTCGATTTTGATTGAATCGATCGATATTGATTGAGAATATCGGTTTTTGTGTAGAAGGCTGGAAACGGTTTATCGACTATACTATTACTAAGTGCCCTCATAAAAGCTGAAGTTCCACAACACCATACATCACCGATCAATCATACCCTATATATAAACCAGGAGTTTGGTGTGTTTGTTTGTACGGATGTTTGTCTGCCCGCTCGATCCTCGGTTTTGCCAGAAGGTAAGTGGGGAGGTCAGGTAAAGTTTGGGTTGGTTGGGGCATGGTCCAAGATGTACAGGGCACGCATGTACAATGTGGGACCCCGCCTACAGTAAGCGGGGATTGCGTCAAAATGGTCGGTGTTTAGGTGAAAAATTCTATAATTCGTTTCAAAATTGCTGGAACGTCAGGAAAAGTGGGTAATTCGAGTTGAGGGGGCCACCTCCACAAGGCGGAGCGAAGTCTAGGCTGTATTCAGCACATCGTCATCAGAACCTGTCATAGCCTATTTATAAACCATGAGTAGGAGTTTGGTATGTCTTTTATTTCGTATGTTTGTCTGTCTGAAATCCAGTACCGCCTGAAAAATAAACGGGGAACTCGGGTCAAGTGTGGGTCAGGTAGGGCATGGTAGAAGTTTGCAGAGTGCATAACTATGTGAGACTACGCCTACTGTGGGTGGGGTTTGCGGTCAAAATGTTCGTTGTTTGAGTGCGAAATTGATGCCTTCGCAATGTGGGATATTTCACAAAACGCTGCATATTTAGGCATCTCGGAGGGATCCTTGAGGGGTAACTCTGCACATTTTGGCGCATTTTTTGCTCAGGGACAGGATTCTTTTCATCCTGTAGGCTTACTTCATGGTGAGATGCACCCCTCTCTCTTTGCGACAGCCCCGAAAGTTCTATATATCGTTCCAAAAGAATCCGAACGTAGAGAAAACTTGGGTAAGCGCGAGGTGATGTAGTTTGTATCTGTGTAGTTAAGAGAGGCCCGCCTTCAGTAGGGGGAGCGTGCTCCAGATAGGCAGTGCTCACCACGATTAACTTCGTAACTCGGCTACAGAACAGCCTAGAATTCCCAACCTTTTATAACCTTTCATCATGACCTATATACAAACCAGCAAATTGTTTTGTCTGTTATTTTGTTTGTCTGTCCACCCAAAACTCGACATAAACTGAGAAACAAGCGGGAGAGGTTGGGACAACTTTGAGTTGGGTGGTTTATGGTAGTAGAGGATGTAAAGAGCTCACATGGACCATGTGAAGATCCTCCGTTCACTTAGGGGGGTCGTGCGTTAAAGTAGTGTTTATGTGGAGAATTCTTCAAGTCGCTCCAAAAGAGCCCGGACGTCGCCAAAAAGGGAAAGGGGTGAAGGCGAGTTCATGGTGTTTGTCGCAGGTAAAAGAGATCTGCCTTTCGGAGCGGAGCATGCAATAGATGAAGTCGTGATCACTCATGAGAAATCATACTTCCTCTACGTAGCGGTCTGGGGAACGGGTACAAACCGGGCAATGTTTAAAGGTGACAAAAATATACCAAATTGAAAGAGTGGACGGAGCCTAAGCTGATATATTGGTTGACAATATTGGTTTTTGAGCGGAAGGCTGATAACGACTTATCAACCATACCATTGCGTGAGTGCCTTAGAAGTTGAAATCCTGTAGCCTCAACCTATCATACCCTATTTATAAAGCAGGAGTTTGGTGTGTTTGTACTGTTGTGTGTCTGTTCGCTCGCTTCTTGGTTCTTACAGAAAAACAAGTGGGGGAGGTCAGGTCAAGTTTGGGTTGGGTGGGGCACTCATTCAATGGTATGGTTGATATGCCGTTATCAGCTTTCCGCTCAAAATTTTCCAAGATGTACAGAGCGCACACGGATTCCGCACACAGTAGGCGGGGCGTGCGCTGCATTGTCCTCGGATCAGTGCCAAAATTCTGTAATACCTCTGTAGTCTCAAAATTGCCCGGACATCGGGAGAAGGTGGACCAAGATGAGATCCGGGTAGATGTGGCAGTTGAGGGAAACCCACCTTCAATGGGCGGAGCGTGCTCAAAGTGGGCGGTGCTAACGACAAGTGTTTATAACCCGGCTCTAGAGCAGTGTAGAGACTGACAATCTCAATTTGTTAAAATTGGTGGAGGTCAGCGAGATCTGAGCTGTGTTCAGCATATCTGAAATGAGTGGCGACCCGCCCACAATGGGCGGAGGAAGCAGTCGAAATCGTATTCACTCATGAGATATAATCCTTCTTTAAGACGATCTAGGAACTGGGTAAAAACCGAAGTAATGTGTAACAGCTCAAGTAGCATAAATAATGTCGAATGATCACGTTAGGCGGAGCCTTCGCTACGGTGTCGATTGAAAATATCAGTGTTTGTGCCGAAGGCTGGGAAGGCTTATGGACCATACTATCGATTTAGCGCCCTCATAAAAGTTGAATACTACAACATCATGCATCACCGATCGATATTGATTGAAAATATTGGGTTTTGTGCAGGAGGTGTCTTACTGCACACTACTTTATTGGACCATGTCAGACTCCGCCCACTGTGGACACTGTGGACGGGGTCTGCGTTAAAATGTTCGGAGTTTAGATGCAAAATTCTATAATTCGTTCCAGGAGAGCGCAGAAGTCGGGATAAGGTGGGCCAAAATGAGTTAAGGGTGTATGTAGCAGATGAAGAATTATAACCTTTATATAAACCACGAGTTTGGTGTGTCTGTCATGTTGTCTGTCTGTGCATCCGAAACTCAGAACAACCTGAAGATGCAGCGGAGAAGCCAGGTCAAGTTACGCTTGGGTGGGTCTTGCTAAGAGATGAACAGGTATGGATCATGTCAGACTCCCCCGCTGTGGGCGTGGCGTGCCTCAAATTGTTTGGTGTTTGGATGCGAAATCCTGTAATGCGATCCAAAACAACTCGAGTCGGGACGAGTCGGGATAAGGTGGGCCAAAATGAGATATGGGTGTATGTAGCAGATGGAGGATACTCTCCTTCAGTAAAAGGGGCGCTTACTGCAAACATTTATAAGTTGCCTTAAGAGCAGCCTAGAAACTGCGAAAAAAACGGTGAACATCAGAGATGTCCAGTCGGTGTTGCACGTATATGAGGCAAGTGGAGGTCCACCTACAATGAGCAATCAACAATATCGTACTCACCCATAAAAAATAAAGCACCGATCCAAAGCGGTCTAGGGTTCAGGATATGAAAACAATGTCAACTGATCACGGTGGGTGGAGCGTCATCAGGTTATTGATTGAAGATATCGGTTTTGTGCAAAAGGCTGGAAACGGCTAATGGACCATACCACTGAGTGAGTGCCCCCATAGAAGATGAAATTCTGGAAAATGATAAGCGAGCCACATCAATAGGTGACGCCGTTGCAGAGCTTTAATGGAATTTTATTGGTCATCAGCGATCAAAATCACAGATCTCTGTGCAATGAGCTGAAAACAGGTAATGGGATTCCATTGAATGATTACAGTAGAAGAAGTTGGAAAACTGCAGCATCATGTGCCATGGGTCGTAGCTGTCGGTTTTCGTACGTAGAGCCGGGCAATGTGATGGATCACACCAGTGGATGGACACAATTGCAGAAGCTTACATTCTATAGAGCACAATGCATGTAGATCGACCTACTGCTATGATGGACCTTTGTAGTGAAGGCTGTAAATGGACTACCCCGCAGCGCAAATGTAGAATCTATAGATTTCCAATTACACATTGCTGTGCAATTTCTGTTTACATCACTTTGCCCACAGCCCGCTTCGCACCGGTACCCCGTAACGCGATGTAGATCGCGAAGCTCACCTGGTTTCTACATAGTGCACAAAGCGCGGTTATTATTTCTACATAACATACTATTGGCCGAGAAATCAGGAGATGTGCGACAGGACACTGGAGTCGCGTCAGGCCTCAAAAGGAGAAGGCGTCTCTTTGCGCGGTCAACTCACTAGGAGCCCAGTAAGGTAACTGTCGTGCGCAATGACGCAGTTGACGTGGTGCAGTAAACAAGCTTGAGTATGATATCGCAAATCAAAAAGCTGGTTACATACATACTCACCAACGAAGTCGCGTCGATCACTGCGATGGCAAATGCCACAACGCTACCGCAACGCACATCACGCGATCAATATCATAAGGTGTCATTGTGCAGCTTCGTTGAAATGCTAGCAGCAATGCCATTGCCGCTATGCTGGCATGCTCTGCGACGTATCGTTCGCAATACATGCGCTGCGGGCGCGTTGCGTCAACCGCTATCGTCGTAGTCGTTGAGTGTGAATGTAGTCTCACGTGGCAAGTGTTCGTTATTTCGACTTCGTTGTAGGATGGAGGCTATTTGATAATCGAATGTCGATTTCACTCACTTTTTCCATAAGATACATCACATCTTCCGGATCGGAATCATAGCCAAGACGAATGAATTGAGCCTTGTGTGCATGAGCGCCACCCTGAAGTACAAAAACCACTTCATGCCATTAGCAGACGGAAAATAGGGGTCCGATTGGGAAGCTCCGAAATCGTGAAACTGGAAGCGATGTCTTTAAAAAAGGCAATCGAGTAACGCTCTACCAACAAATGCGATTATCCCTTGAGTGATGGCCAGGAACTGAAAGTCGGTACCGGAACGATTTAAAATATAATATAACAATACAGCGCACAGCATAATTTCTTACACTTTCGCACAAGTCAGTGATGACAGTGTTCTGTTTCACTAGCGATACTACCGGTTGGGTATGCAAGGCAAAAATAGGCTTTAAAGACAGCATTAGGGGTAATGTGGTTACTGAGAAGTCCCTGAAAGGAGTTACTCACATGGAAACTATGAGCATAAGTAGGCTATCTGTGGCGATTTCCCTGTGAAAAAGTGCGCTTACGAGCTGTAGAAACGGCGCAACGGATAAGAGCTGACGCCTTTGGATGATCGACCCCGCCTCCAAGCGGCGTGATTCCCGGTTGGCTACGATGAGAGCGGCCAAGAATATGCAGTGAGATCGAAAGTATTGCAACGTGCTTTCGCAGTTTCAGCCTGAAGCTCACTCCAGAAAATGGAAGTTGTCGTATTTCCAAACATTCCGTTGTGTTTACTTAGCAGCATGCCAATGGAAATTTCGTTCGGAGTATCCGCCTCTTGACGGAAAGGTCGTCCGCGTTGAGGATTAACGAGAGAAGAGGGTCCTATCTCTCAGGTTCTTGGTCATTTCCAGCCATTTCTATCCGTTTTTCATTGTCCTGTTACTAGGCATCTCGACTTTCAGATTCACTTCTTCCTTTTCTTTTTGTACGAATTTCCCCTAATGCTGCCTTTGATAGACACGTACCTGGAACACAATAGTGCCAAAGGCATCGGTGGGAGAAGTCTGCGTGTGAGTGGCGATTGACCAAGGTTGACCCTCTTCAATTCTTGCACCCTGTGAGAAGACCGAGAAACGTGACAAAGCCAGTTGTGAATGAGCACCCATCAATCGACCGCAACCACATCTAAAATTATCGGGGAAGATAGAAATATTTCAGTAAATCATTGGTCGTCCGCAACGCTATGATTACTATGCACCATAAACCATGTCACTGCTCTCGAGTCATCATACGGTTTTTTTGCGACGGTGCAACACGTGTACGATAGGTAAGCCTGGGAATCACTGAGATTATGCATGAATTGCAGCTATGTGACTTGTGGGTTATGGGTTATGTCATATAGCCGAATGGCGAACCACAAAATTTTGCTCAAATATGAGTTTTCGTCATTTCCTTGAATGTTGAATCAGCAGTCATTCAATCGCTACAATTTTTAATGCTCAGTTACACAGACATAGCACCCTAAACCTTACAACGATTTAACTCGGCCCTCGTTCATTTTGCTTGTTTGCTTTTTTGTTTATATCAACAGTGTAAGCAAATGTGTGCCAAGGTAAGCAGAACGCATAAAATAGGTGATTAAATGTTGGACAGGCAGAGGTGTCATGAACCATTATTCAAAACCCGTACTGATTCTACATTTCTGCCGCCCGACCACCCTTGCCTCTCTGCTGTCTAGATGTCGGAATCCAATTGGAACTGAAGCCAACGGTGACGTACCTGTCAGGATTACCCGGTTGACCGACAAACTTGATGCATTCTCGTTTTTCGAACGCATGTTCAATCCATGGTCCAGTGAGTTTTTCGGACTGAAACAGGAAAGTCGGGATTTTTTTCGTTTTTTTTTTCATCCAAAAAGCAGTAGTAGCCTATTTCGGAGCGCCTGATAGGGCGTAGTCTACAGAGTTGGCTGAAAGTGTATCAAACTCTCTTACTCCGCCACGCACTCTCACTTTTGCCACGTACTCTCACTGCGCCACTCACCCGTGTCCGTAGGCCACACCCTATCAGGCGCTCCGAAATGGAGTACAAGTGAGACTTATTGCATAAATAATGTGGTATTCGTGCGTGGTTGGTCATCGATTCAATAAATCGAGAAACAAGAAAGAGGGGGCTGTTCAGGAGCTTTTAGCCATTCTTGCCATTTAAGGCATTCATTTAGTGAAGGCTCATATCCGACCAATTTGCTACCTGGCATTTTCGATAGTGCGCCCTTAACAACCCTATAAAGCCCTTCCGTGATTTATCACCGGGCGGAGAGATATGGCTGTGGCGTAAAAAGCCAGATTATGGGAAAGCTGAAAAGAGTTCCAGTGGGCGGAAACTTCCCATTGATCCAACCGAAAGCGAGATATGATTTACTCGAACGGGTATCCATGGTCGGCCACAAAATCACTGTAAATGTCAGAAATCGATTACCAAAGAGTAATGAGCTTACCAAAGCTCTTGCGAAAAGATTTGGATTTTCGAACAGCCGTGTGGTGTTTTTTCTGGATGCTTCACCGGATCGCATTGAAGCCAAGCTGTTGATCGTACCACCTCCACAAACCGAATTTCGTGGAACACTGAGTTTCTCTCCGATAAGTGAGAGGGTCCTGATAAGAAATATCTTAATGAAGTATTCAGGTGCAAAATGAGATTGTTTGTAAGGAAACAAATTGTTTACGTTTTCTTCGGTAAAAAACGCGTGTACGAAGGACGCAATGGGAAGCGTCCTGAATCTTCACGGCAATATCTCGGCTTATCCATCCTCCCACCGTATCTCGCCCAGTACTCGTGGCGTGCAACATGGTAATCGCCCTATGACTTAACCACATAAGGCAACCTCAGGTGGTACACATCACGTCGCACGCTGCGCTCCGCGTTGCGAAATCCTGTCCTAACAATACAAACCCTCTCCTATTAATCTAGAACCGATTAACCCGTCATTGTATAACACATATATCTGATCGTATAAGAACACCGCAAGCATTTGCAATGCTTCGAGCCACCTGTTGTCGTCTAACGTTTTACACAAATATCTTCTGTACTACTGATAAACATACTATGCATATTTATAGGTCTACAGGATGAGCCTCTTTGAAGGTGAATCTAATAGAGGTAATTGACCAAGCAAAGTTCAAAGGCTATGACCTAGAAACCCCAAGGTCTACATGCTGACCGAGTGTGTACTGTATGTCACGGCGATGTCCTCTGTATGTTATCATTTCGAAATATATTTAAAACAAAATGTTGTCGAAGAGTCTGAGGTTTAGTGATACGATCGGAAAGGAAACGATCACCAAATTGTGCATATGGTGTATATCATGTCAATAAAGTCAAGATGTCCTTTATGATAGTTTCTATGGTGTATGTCACAGCGATGTATTCAGAGTGATGTCCTACGAAGAAAGTGGTTCCGACAGCCGGAATAAAGTGTGAATCAGAGAGAATGGAGACGATGAGATTCAATAGGACAGATTATTGCCTATTCGGACCTTCGGAATTAAGCAAGCAAATGGTGGAGCAGCTAAATGAAACGACAATCGGCCAGAAAGTGCAAAAGGGTGAAGAACGTCTAAAAAGTCGGCTATTGGCGCCTAAACGAAGAGAAGTTGAATGGATAATTGTAAAATGGGTGTAGATGTGTTTCTAGAGATGGCCGAAGTACTGATAGACTAAGTTTTATTGGAATACATATCTTCGTATTGGTTTTCCTGGTTAGTAATAACCAGGAAAACCAGATATGAAGCAAATGTGCTGAGGTCGTCGGAAGTGAAAATACCACATTGATACCCATGATAAATCTCTGTACACTTATCTGTAAGCTGATTTTTGGTTCCATACATGCATGGATAGAGATTATGAGAAGACGCGTAGCATGCCGAATTAGTTAATGAGTTAGCGCTGAAAGCGAACAAACATTATGTTTGCTCAACCCAGACGTGAAATTGCTTTTAAGGCGAAGACTGCTATTTATTTCCACTTCGCCAGCATTGTTTCGATACGCCGCCAGTGAGATAGTTGCACGCACAATGAAAAAAGCCTTTGCATCTTTGCATTCTCCTAAATAACCCTTTTCTTGCCAAAAAATAGTGATCTAGGCCAAAAAACCGTCCCCTGAAGCCATGTGCGCACATACTCACTCACTTTGAAGCACAAACCCCTCCCACTTCATAAACTCCACCTCTGCACTGCGCTGACAAATATTACGAGCAATTTCGCACCATATATTATTATTATGAACAAATACGTAGACGAGAATCACTCCGCACTCTGTTTCCGCACTTTTACGTGATGCCCGATTGGGGAGTGAAAGACAGCTCCATCAAGGTGGGCGGCTCTTGTGAGATGGGCGTGGCACTCGAGCTTAAGAAAACTACTTGGGCAATTCTTGAGCACTTGTCTGCTCAATGTTGGCTGACAAAGACCTTCTCAGTGTCGTTTTCAACTAGCGGTTCCTGTAAGAATTGTTGAATAGGCGGGACCTGTGAGGTGGGCGTGGCTCTCAACTGAAATACAAACTCGAGCGTAACCACTCATTTCGGTACGGTGAAATGTAGGCTTAAGAAGTCCTCAACTAGATACAATCCCATGTTAAATTCAAATCAATTGAAATACTGTTTACAGGATAGTTAAAAGACGTGCGCATAGATTATGAGTGCAGCTAGCAGCAATCCCGCAATCTATGATCTAGTGTGATGTTAGGGGGCGCATGAAGGTCACATAATTGGTTTTATGCAACCAATTATTGCCTTGCACGTTCGAAAAGTAACCTCATAACAGTTACGTTGATTGGAAAAGTACAATTAGGCTTGGAATAACCGCAGCAGCTCACGTGAAGAAGACAGACTTAATCTGTACTTGGGGATAAAGGGGCGTGGCACACACATACATAGATCCGGCCCCACGAATGAGAAAGATTTTTTCGGTAGAATTTCTCTTGCTGTGAATATTCATTGCGGAAGTTTCACACGGAGAAGGTGCAGGAGTGGCGCGACTATATTTTGAATGGAACTGGGCCGTCTAGTAGAAGCGGAGAACAGAGAGAAGTCATTGGAAACTTCACAAGATTTGCTCTCTGAATGGGACATTTACGTAAGAGAAACTCGGCATACATGAGATAATGTAGTCACTTATCAGACGTATACCTCTACCTGACATACATATTAGGTAACAAAAAGTTTTCACCGTTTGCACTTTATTACTTCTTCATGATTTTTCCGTTAAAGACTTTGCGATATTTCGGACTGTACAGGGATCAATCTATGGAGAAAAAATCGCTATACTGACTATTATTTCAAATCATAAAAAAACACGATTTTAAATTGAGAGAGGCGTGTTTCTGAACATTTCTCTTGAGGCACTTTCCAGGATTATTGAGGTATTACAGCTCCCGTCGTGGCCAGATTGTTCGACCCCCAGCGCGTAAGCTGTACCTTTACTTAGACGTGAGCGTTAGTTTCAGGAGCGTTCAGAACCAAAGAAGCAAGCGCGACTGCACCAAGCAGCTCAGCGCCGCCCACCCCATACGTAATTGTTGGCAATGACGGTGGCAGCAACGTGGCATATGATGCCTAGGATTTGTGTGATATAAGATAAAGAAGAGATGGCAGTGATAAAAGAGACATGGACATGAGGAAACAGGTGATATCCTAGAGTTCCTTATGGATCATCCAGCGGGAACTGATTCAAAGGCACGTTCCGCGATTACCTTGAATGGGTTAAAGTGTTGGACTATGAAATTAGAGGTGCTAAAGAATACGCCGAGAAGGAAAAATCCGAAAGAAGCCCCAGAAAATGGCAAAAATGAGGCCTCCTGACATCGGCCTTGTACGAGATAACCGCGTGAAAACGAGCCTTCGAATCAGTTACCGTTGGATGATATCATGAGGAACCTTGAGATATCACCTGTTTCCTCATGTCCACGTCTCCTTAACTACTGGGATTTCTTCTTTATCTTTATCGCATAAATCATATCCCACGTAAGCGCCACGTTGGAAAAAGAATCGTCCAATGCCAGGTGTGGTCGGAGTGGGTGGGCAGGATCGGAGGGGTTCGAGCGGGCTTAGGCCGAGATGACGCGCCGCGATGCCCCAAAAGGTGTACTACTTGGGCTAATTTAATCTGTGCTAATCTCGTACGAGGCCAGATATCAGAGAGCCTTATTTTTGCCATTTTCGAGAACTTCCTTCAAATTTTCCTTAATCGGCGTATCCCTTGTCATCTCTATTTTCATAATTCAGCGCTTTAATCTAATTAAAGGCACACCACGCGATAATCAAAGTGATCCTTACCTTCTCAGAGCAGGTAGACCCTTTGATAGTTGTGAAAATTGCACCATTCTCGCGGCGCCACGGCTCACCCCCGTCGCGTACGGCCTGGTCGATCTGAGCTGAGTTGAGCCCACCGAGCCGAAGCATACCCGGCATAGACGAGAGGGAAACTTGCGTTAAGACAAGATAAGGCAGCGATATCAATAGAGAAGGTAGCTTCAACAGGGGAAGAACTGTTGATATCGTAGCATTTTGCGCGATATAATCGAGGAAAAGCTCTTTTATAATCTCCAATACTCGTAGGAGGACTGAGGGCAGGGAGCTTTATTTTTGGTGGTTCTGAGGGGTTTCGATTCATTTTTCTTCACTATTGGGAAACCAGGGCCTCTACATCCTGTAACACGCGCGATAGCACGCACAAGTTTTCGCGAGGTGTGCCTTTAAGGTGATCCTGGAATTTGCCTTCAATCCCAATACTTGTCCCTATTCCTAGCTCCTTAACTACTAGCAGACCGTAGGGTGCAAGCGAATGTTCCTATGCAGTCGAAACTTTCTGCAAGCTCGATGAGTGTGACATTTTGGCGAAGATGATCATCGCGTAGCGTCTCTCTACTTTACTGGTTTTCGATGACATTGTAGAGGATTCTGCACGTTTACCAGTCCACCCTCCATTCCCAGACTTACATATGTCCATTACAGGAGTAAAGTGTGTTTGGATCATTCATGGAAATGCAAGAAGCTATGGTATTGTTAGAGGAGTGCGTTACGGTAATACAAGTGGCTGGAATTCTAAGAATCTGAAGATTACAAGAGCAACCAAGCGCACTCAAGCTTCCAAAGCAAAACTAATTTGGTTACTGTTGTTGCGTCAGAGAGGTTGTCAATTTGCACGTTTTTTGATGATATGACGTATGAGACAGATCTTTTCTTAGAAGGCCCCATACATTACCGCAGTTATGGCAAGGCGTCACTAACAAACTCAGTGGCACAGCAAAATTATAAAAAGTAGAGCCGCTTGATAACGAGTTTCTCCGAAAGGAAAAGTTAGAGATTTCTGGGCAGAGCAATTCGTGATTGAGTGGTGATTTTTCCCAGCTCTACCGCCTTGTGCTTTGCGTGAGAGGCAAAATGAGCTTCATAGAATATTTGAAGTACTTTTTTTTTCGATGCTGGCCGCTACAACAAGAGACTTTTCGAAGTCCAGAAACACGCAATCTGTACCCAATTCCATGGCAGTCGCATGAGAATTGAGAAAAAAGTTTAAAATGGCTCTGAAAGGGCGGCAAGCGCTTAGACTTCCATACATATCTACGAATTTCGAAGCTCCGATGAAAGCGACAAGACTTGAAAGTCTCGTCAAATAATGTTGGGCTCATAAGGCATGTTTAGACTGAAAAAAACAACCGAGAAGCTGTTGCGTGCTATCGCAGTGTATTACTTGAAGATATGGTCGAATACCCGGTCATTAGACCCCTTCCCACCCATTGGTAGGCCTTCAGAAGCATCGAGGTCCCTTCCCACCCATTAGTAGCCCTTTAAAGGCATCATGGGCCTTTTCTACCCATTGGTAGGGCTTTAAAGGCATCGAAATGGGTGAGAGGAAAGTGACAACTGTGAATTCATTTCCCTGAAATGAAACATTCCATTATGAAAGCATTTTGAAAGACGAAACTCTATTGAAAGAGCGCGGCTTCCGGTCTTATACGCTGTGGCACCGCGAGACGCGCTGCCATTCATCCACCGGGGTAGTTGCCGGCGAGGGCGGGACATCGTTCGCGGTCTGCTGATTTAGCCTCTTCCTGTCTGCAGTCTACCTCACCGGTTAGTGACGCAGGGGGCACAAAAGAGAAGGGGTTTGGATTTTTGTTGCTCGTGTTTTTCGCCATTCTATTTCGATCTTTCTCTACAGTTGCCCTACGGATATAACACAATTTGCCACTACCTTTTGGAACTTTTTGAGTCTTTTGAAAATAAATTTTGGAGCCTCACATTGTTGTTCACACAATTTGCCGAGTTCACCCCTTCTGGTGTCTTGAAACACGTTAATGAGCATCGTTCAAACCAGAATCAAATACGTCTACGATAAATGGTGGTCACATGCAGTACATAACTCGTACACTTGAAGGCAGAGCGCTACAGGGAGGCGAGCGGCTGCAACGGTCGGCCATTTTTAATTTGCTGTGGGTGCGCATTTCACCATAATTAGCAGCATTTTCCGCGTGCATGATCCTATATCTTTTTTTCCCATATGCTTCCACCCTACTCACCAGCTCAAAGACACCATTGGTATATAAGAGATGCAAAAAAAAAAAATACGGATGGCTGATTATGGTATGTAAGAGATGCAAAAAAGTACGGAAAACAGCCGAGATCTAAGAATTAGGACTTGCTTCCGCCACTGAAGGGTACGGTGCAGACGGTGAGGACCGCTAAAGGCACCCAACGCACAGAAACGCACCCAGGCGATGTGGTGATACCGAGCCCAAGGCAAGCCTTCCAATCGAGCATCAGCGCATATCAACGTCTTGAAGGTGGACCTACCAATTACAAAAACATCACTTGTCTGTTTCAATTTTCCTCATACTCAAAACGTCGTTAAAGGAGTCACGAACGGAAAAATGAGTTTTTTGCTACCCATATATTAGGTTGATTCATAATAAATCGGACAAATGATAGTGATGATTTCTAGAGATCATAACTCAGCAACGAGTTGACGAAAATGGACGCGCGAGGTACCGTTGGAATGTGCATGAGAAGCTCTTCAAAGTACCGCAAAATAATCACTCCAAAGTAGTCACTCCGCCACCATGCCGCACGATTTCAAGCCGTCCAGAGACCACATCCGCAACGTCATACTATTTATATCGCTATCTGGCCAGGAACCAGCGGATATCGGCAGACGTCTGATAGAAGTTCACAAGGAGCATGCCCCCGGCAGAAGTACACTGTAGTTGTAGCATTCGAAGTTTGCGTCAGGCGACTATTCCATCGAAGACGAAAACCGCGGTTGGTGGAGCGTACACGGCGTAGAGTACTGGGAGCTGCTCGATGAAGGTACCACAGTATCCGCCGACGTCTACGTTCGTCAATTACGAGAATTGAAGGCAAATGTCCAAAGTTCGCAACGGCGGCGGCCACATGTCTACTTCCAGCACGACAACGCGAGACCGCACATTGCAAGATCGACCAAGGCCGAGCTGCTGTCGTACAGTTGGACCGTGCTTCCACACCCACCGTACTCCCCAGACCTGGCCCCTTCAGATTTCCACCTCTTCTCCCACAGCCACCTGGACGGCCAAGACTTCAAAAATCGCGACGACGTCAAGACGGCACTCGGCAAACTCTTCGAGCTCCAGCCTCCGGCCTTCTGGAGCAAGGGCATCCATGATCTGCCTATACCGTGGCAGAAGGTCATCGAAGATGGAGTATATTTCAAGTGAATCCCTGTTGTCGTAAAAAAGTTGTACGACAATGAGTAAAATTCGTCAATTTGTCCGATTTATTATGAATCAACCTAATATATTTTTTGCATTCGCCTAATGAAGGTGTCATACAAAGTTTCTTGGGGAAAAGTGAGAATCTGGCTGCGATACAGCTCCCAACGAAGAGACAGGCATTTACCCTATAGCTCCGCCCCCTCGTCCACCACTTTGAAAAGCGATATCCTAGCCGGATTCACACTTTTTCGCGTGAAACTTTGCATGCGGCCTTATTGGGCAAAAACAATACAAATATGTGGGCCACAGAGAAACTCATTTGTTTTGTGCACGATTCCTTTTAGTTTTTTTTTTCTTAAAGCACCTTGGCTTAACACGAAACACTTCCAATGAATTGAATTGAGCTGTTACTTTGCCTAATGAACCTCAGGCCATTTGAGACCAGTAAAATCGAACTAAGAAGCTGATTTCCAAGGAAAAGACCATGGCATAGATGAATCTGATATAGCAAATGATGCAAATGTACGCGTGCCTTTGGCGCTCCTTACGATCGAGCTGTACGCCACCATGGCTGCCATCAGACTTTGCGATTTTGCGGCGTCGCACTTTTTTCACGAAGTTGCGGCATCGCACAATTTCAGGGTCGCAGTATCGCGTGTGAAAGTGCGACGCTGCAAAATCACAAAGTCCTACGGCGGCTTATCTGCGGGAAGCGAGGTTTTCAAGTATGAATGACTTCTGCTTTTTATGTAGATGCCATGATGTAAATATGGCTTTCAGCTAGCTTAACTGTTTTTAGAAATTCTCAATGCACGTTAGAAGAACGAATCAAGATTGAAAGGGCAATAATGGGATAACGGCGATTTCGAATAGCTGAAGTGAGAAGCTCAAATGTCAGCAATCAGATAAATTTATAGAATTAGTCACGTAAAATGTAAAAAAAATTCCTTAAGATATCATTAAAAGGCATGTCCATTATATCTGAGATGGTCGTGGAGAATATGTGGAACCAATGCCATGACAACGCCGTGAATTGTATCTCCCGAGGGAAACCCTGCAATTCAGCTCCGGAAAAATGACTGGCAAGGTGGTGAACATATTTCTCAAGTGATGGGGATGATTATGTTATGTGGAGAACCAAGAATAGTAGCAATCTAAAGTGAGGAACGTGCAATTCGGCCTACGAGCCGATCGCCCTCGAAGCAGTCCCCGAATGGTGCTATAATGGGAAACGTTTTGATGAAAGAAGCTCTGCGACAAAATCAGTTTAGCCGGCCAATTCCTGTCTATGATCAATCTGGAATGATTGGGGAGGAACAAGCGAGATGGCTCAATGTCTGAAAGATGCAAGAGAATGAGGTTGACAAATCGTCAAATTAAAGGGATCGGGCGCAAAAATTTGAGATTTTCTCCCTCCATACAATTATGTTTATTTACTTTACGGACCACCAGTGAAGCCTCACGCGAAAAAAAAACAAAATCCAAAAAATACATCACATCTCCGACGTGGTTTTCGTCGCTGGAGGCTGGGCGAGACCGCAACGGCTGTGGAATTAAGTGAGACGGGGTGGGGGGAAATACGCCAAAAAACCGCGTCAGCGGCGTCGCACTCGCGGCGCCACCAGTACGACTTACGAATCGATTTTGCTCTTGGGAGCCCGGCAGAGCATGGCTGCGTCACTTCTGCACTCCAGCCATGCCACACTGCCTCCTCCAGCCACGCCACCCTGCCTCCTCCACCTTTGCACACTTTCTCGCTTGAAGGCTGCCAGCACTGCCAGTAGCACTCGCACCCGCCGCGCCGCTCGCCGCGGGCGGCCACGCGATTTTTGGCGTATTTCCCCCCCCCCCCCCCACCCAAGTGAGACGGTCACGTGATTGGCCGCGTTCATACTTCTGGCAGGGCGTGGCTGCGTTCACAGGCAGCAAGGCACACTTCACGGGGAAGGTGCAGAGACGACGCAGGCAAGAAACACAGGTGCATGGGTGGAGACGAAGGGACACGCAGACAAGCCCTGCCATCGGCAACGCAGAGTATGAACGCGCCCTAATGTGCAATCTCCTGACCGCGCACGACGCGAATAACTGTTGAAAAGGGGTGTGCGCACTTATGACGGGAAATCGCGTGGGCGCTCATGGCGAGCGGCTCGGCAGTGCGAGTATCAGTGGCGGGGCATGGCAGCCTTTGAACGAGGCAGTGTGGCAGTGGTGGAGGAGGTAGGGTGGCATGGGTGGAAGTGCAGAGTTAACGCAGCCACGCTCTGCGGGGCTCTCAAGGGCAATCGATTCGACAAGTCGTGCAGATGGCGCTGCGAGTGCGACGCCGCAAAGCGAATTTTCGTCATAAGTGCATACACCCGTTGAAAAGCTGTTTGACGGTAAGTCCGATCAGATGTAGTTTTTTTTTTCTAAATTTTGACTTCTGGATGGAAAGGTCCGGTGCAAATGGGAAAAAGAGAACAAAAATGGTCTAGGGGTTCTGCAACGCTTCATCAGAAGTTTTTACTCAGCACTATAATGTGTGGGCGTATGCAGGCCTGACTAAATACGGTGTCCTTTCGGGAAGATTGCTAAACACGTCGTTTCCGACGTCACAATCACGCACCGCCGCTGCAAAGTGATTACTTTTCAAGAAGAACTTCTTGCAAAACGTCAATACGGAAAAAGAGATACTTTCAAGTGTCACAAAGACACGTAACAAGTTTTCCTTATCAAACACTGAGCGCGTGATGGGACAAAGCAGTGCTGCATGGCCGAAATGTAAAGTTCGATGCACTACCACTCGTCGCAATGGGAATAGCAATGATTGATCTGAAGAGAGCACGATAAAGCTGGTGAAAAAATGGCGCTTGATGGCTCTCATAATTTGCACTTTAGAGGCAACAGAGGGCGGAGTGAGGCCGATTCAGTGAAGTAAACTATTGTGTAACACGCGAATGCAGAGGGTCATATAGTCGACGCAGTCGGCTTTCATCATGCACATTATTTACTGCTATGTCAGAGGCTGGAATAGGTGATCGGTTCTTATGTTAGCAGTTAAGAAACTGTTCATGGCAATTCCATGATTACTATTTTTCTTGAAATTACTCTACTAGAGACAGAATATAAACAGAAACACGAAAAAACCGAGATTTTCTCTTTATTACAAAGCACGGCTGCAAACTGGAGGAAGAACGCCTGCGAAAGTTGAAGTTGTCGTTGAATTCTTGCCACATTTCGCGACACAACACTTGAATAGACGTCGGTAGGCAGCGTTCATACTCTGCGGTGCCGGCGACAGGGCGTGGCTGAGTGTCTCTGCGTCTCCACTTATGCTACCCTGCCCGTTGCCTACGTCGTCTCTGCACCTCTCCCGTGCCACTCTGCCTCACTGCCTGTAAACGCAGCCACGCCCTGCCGGCGCTGACTGTGAACACAGCCGTACGCAGAAAGAGGTTCAAATTTTCCCCGCCCATGTCGATTTGCTTCTCACACCGTAATTGACCATGTCACTGTCGGATCTTTGCTTCTCAGCTCTCCAGCGTCGAAGCCCACTGGGGCACCGCCATCGGCCACTCTGGGGATCTCTATCTCAATTGGTTTCTTCAAATGCGTGTGGAACTATTGAGGGATTTATAAGTGAAAAATTTAGGCCACCATTTTCCCGGTGTGAGGACCCTCGAAAAGCTAACCAACATATGTTGGCCTATTTTCGATGGTTGGCATAAATGTATCGAATGTAATATGTAGTTATCTTTTTTCCAAGTCTGCAGCTGTCGGCGGCGAGCGCAGAAGGCGGATTTGATTTGGTTTATGATGGTGTTCAGCAAGTGAAACAATAAAAGAGAAAATAAGCGAAGAGATACAAAACTCGTCTATGATAGAAAATATCTAATGAATTCACACTCGACTTGGCAAGGCGTCGTGTGTGCAGTTGCAGAACTATAGGAGAGTACCGTAGGCTAAAAATGCCCTCCCGTTGTCTTTAAGTACTTGCCCATACTTTTTTAACAATTTTTTTCTTCAAATCACTCAATAGGGCTTGATCAAACGAAATAAGAAATACCGAGAAGCTCAACGATCATGACCATTTGAGTTGTGATAAATAGAAATCGTCAATTCCATGAGGTTCATTCGTAGATACAGGAAGTAAAAGAACGACATTTAAGCTCGATTCAGATATTGCGAATTCACGAAAAAACCTATACAAAATGCAAGCAAATTTTCATGAAATGAGGCTGATCGAGGAAGCGTGGAAAACGAAGTGCATTTCAATTGAATGAATTCAAACGGAACGACGGAATTTTTAGAAAAAAAAACAATTGAATGAGGTCGATTTTACGTGTGCGGTACGTAGGAGGTGTAGAGAGAAATTTATTTTACGAAGCACGGAAAAAATTGAAAAAAGCGGGAAGACTCACGCTGAACGTTTTGAACGTTTTTCGTACATTTTGCCAGCTGCTCGGGGTTCTAGCATGCTTCCAAGATCGCCTTGGATCCACTACGATAGCTAGTATAGGCACTGGATAGGTGAAACACATACAATACGAAGCAATAGAAAATGACACGTAAAAACGAAAACACGGCGAAGGGCAAGAGTAAGGGACGTCCTATGGATGCAATAAAAGGAGAAAATTGGATGAATGAGCGGAAAGATCCATTCAAGAAAGTGTATGGTGGAAGAGCGAACGATGCAGCGTCACGCGCGGCCGCGAGTCGCATGTCGCGACGACGCGTTGGCCCCTCCAGCACTCCACCACTAGACACCAACATAGGAAAGCGAAATGTTGGCAAACTTAGGATGACTTCGGCACACACCGTGAAGGCAGGAGAAAAAGAACAAGGTAAGTCCGCGCGTTCATACTTTGCGGTGCAGGCGACAAGGCCTAACTGTCTGTCTCTGCGTTCCCGCCTATGCCACCCTGTCTCGCTGCCTGCGTAGTTCCTGCATCTCACCCCGTGCCACTCTGCCTCGTTGTCTGTAAACACAGTCACGCCCTGCCGGCCAAGGGTATAAAGGTGGCCTATGGCTGCCGCCAGACTTCGCACTTTTGCGACTCTGCGATTTTCGCGTCGACTTTCAACCTTAAGACTACAATGCCGCAATTTCGCGTATAGAGCGGTAATTGCAAAATTGCGAAGTCTGACGGCGGACTAAGGAGTTTTACACTGTTCGGAAGCAAGGGGCGGTGCTCCGGCGCAGCATCCATTCAGCTGGGGTCACGATCTGGATGATGAGAGCGGCTACGACTCAAGTGACCGTACTACCAGTGTCCCACCGTAACCTTCATCCGGCCATATTCTCAGAAGCCGATGCAAAAAAGGTGACTGACGTCTTAATTATTGTGGTTACATTTTAGATTACAAGTGGTATATGATTATTGACTACACAACATGATTTACGATATACAATACCGCTCGCGTCGCGTGAGTAATTTTCGCCTTGCGACGGTTTGTTCGCGAACAAACTGTCGCAACGTCATAACATCGTTCAAAGTGGATAAACTGGAATGTTCTTAGGAGCGTTGGATTCGTCTCAATACGGCGAGTTCAGTAGTGTATAAAATGTCAAATATTGTTCAGCAACAGTCCTGAAAATCGCGCGAAAACGCGTTTTCGGATTTTTTCGCTATAAATCAATAGTTTATTGGTTTTTTATCGGACTTGTATACATTTTCGTAATCGCGATTTGTTCGCGAACAAACCGTCGCAAGGCGGAAATTACTCACGCGACGCGAGCGGTATTGTAGTTGCAAATAGTTACTTATTTATATGTTTGTATACGCACATTCCAACTTTTCTGAAGTTTTGGACATCAAAGTACAACTTTCCATAACCTGACTTTGACACGAGTTTATGCAAAAAGAGAACGAAATTGGAAAGGGAGAGATTCTTTTGACAGATCCAATAAAACCCGTTTGTCGGGTGTTGTCGGCGCAGTAATAAGCTCTCATTATCGAAGCCTCGTTGTCGGATTTGATAGAACCTCGAAGGGAAAGGCCTCTAGTACTCTTTGAAACAGCACGTCTGAAGTTTATAACATAGTATTATAAAATTATAAAATAAAAACACGCATCGACTGTCTGTATGTCCGTCTATCCGTTTGTCTGCCCCGAAATAAAGCATTACAAAAACAACTTGTGGAGATGGGATGGGTAAGGCCTGGGACAAGACATAGGGAGCACACATGAAGTGAGCTAGGTTCCGCCCACGACGGGCGGAGCGTGCAGTGAAATGCTGATACTCAATCCTAAAATTGTTTATTAGGTTTCAGAATGGCCCAAACGTGGTGAAAAGATGGGTTAAGGGTAGCCATGAGTTTGTAATAACATGAAATAAGTCCGTGAGCAGTGGGCGGAGAGCATCTTGAGGGGTAATCATTACAGAAACGCACAACTCGGTTCCAACGCAGTTTATGGGGTAGGAAAAAACTGGTGATATGACCATTATCCAAGCTATCTTGAAGGCACTTGAAATGGGCGCAGACCAGCCCCAGTGGGCGGGGCATGTAAATAATCGTGTGGTACTCACTGTAAAAATTGCAATTCATCTCGAGAGTGGTCTAGAAACAGAAAAAAATGTAGGAGTGACAGACAGTACAGTTGTAGCTAGCGATATGAATGGAAGATAAATTTTAACAGTGATGGGGCTCTTGCGTTGGTGGGCGCAGCTTTAACAAAATCCTATGTGGTTTCCATTCTTTTTCCACATATAATCTTCTTGAACCCCAAGCCTTCATTTGCGTGAGACAGCATAGGAGTCCTCATTGCCCACATTATCCCTATCACAGTCTTCAAGTCAAATAAGAAATGTATTTCGACAGTCATGATCTTAGTGAAATAAAGCCGAGAAAAATCAATGAGCCTCTTAGGTGGCTATCAATTTAGCGCGAATTGGGTTCATGAGCTATTTCGAGCCTCACACCATGAATCGCGAGTTGAGTCTGTGATTTATTCAGTGAATTAAGGTGGAATGGCCCTTTCATTTCCACCTTTTCGTTCTCGAACATGGGAATTCTTGAATTTTCAAAAGACCCATTGCAAGGAAAAAACTCAGATAAAGAAATGAAAACACGCAGTGAAAATGGCGGAATAGATTTCTGCGTAATGGATCACAAAGTAAAAAGAAACGAAGAGGAGTTGAGTGGGATGGGTCGCGTTTCAGGGGTCACAAACCTTACAAGGAACAGTCAGTCTGATGAGGTGCTTTTCGATCACCGTCCCTCGCTCAGGTTTCATGTTCGCATGGATTTATTGATTCTTCATGAGGCTTTTCACATTGTAGAGAAAGGGAAAAATCGGTGAGTCAAATTGATGGTATATGCGCGGCGACATCTAATAGACAAACACAGTGTTCTCCAAAAATATAGATTTATTTTACACTCCTTGGGGATCTCTGAAATAGGCAAAGGACTACTTTCGATTTGATACCGTGAAAAAAAGATTTGAATTCATGAATTCTTTCAGTTTTAGTGAAGGGACCTCGTCGTTAGTGGAAGTGCCTCAACAAAAAGGCGGTAGAAAAGACTAAAAGTTTCTCGAATGTCCAAAAGGACGCCAAACGAAATGACCAGAAAAATTGACCGAAAATTACCGAAACTGAGAGAATATTTAGAGAGTTTGACAGATTTCTTTCCCTTGTTATTTTTGTTTTACCAGATTTACCGATAGGAAACATTTACACTTGGCCTACTTTCAAGAAGGGACGTTTTCAAAAAACAAATAAAAGCTCCTGATTTTTGCTCACATTTCCACTGATATTTTCAATTCGAGACATCATAAGGAAATGTGATGGAAATTTGGACAGAAGCCGTTCTTCTATTCCAGAGATTCTGGGAAAATTGAGGAGAATTGGCACTTTCGAGGTATCAATGTACACCAGCTCACGCATCGGATTTCAGAGGTGCAAGGTAGATTCATGTACCCTTTGTAATATGATACTAGCACCCGTCTACATATATGTAAGTATAAATGTTCATAAGGATCAAAAATACCCAGAAAAAATAATAAACAGGTGCAAGTGGATAGTTGATAGCAACAGCCAATACAGAATTGAAATATATGGAATGTAATAGTAATGTAAACAGACATGGTAAAAATATTGTAAAAATAGCGTGCGTAACGCTCCAGACGTTTCACTTATTATAAGTTTTCAGTGGAAATAGCTGAGCGATTCAGAAAAAATAAGAAAAGTACAGGAGACTTTGACCAAACAATTCTGAAGCCATAAGAAGAACAGATCATTGAAAAATGTAATTGTAAGTTGCAGCGGGAGAACGGGCCCTAGGCGTTTTGGTGATCGCAGGCTATCAATAGAAGCGAGCGCTAGTCGCTCGCTCTCTCAGGAACAATGATATCCCATTCTCTGTGTTTAAAACGACACGAAAACACGTTTCTGAATCCCACAATATTTTTCAAAAGAATCGATAACAATCGATTTTTATGGGGGCAATGTGCCGTGTCTTCAATGTACAGCAAGTACAGTGAATGTGCTAAAAGAGATCGTTCACGAAAAATGAGTTTTTCTGTTACCCATGTGTTT
The DNA here is from genome assembly GCA_963978905.1 of Trichostrongylus colubriformis. Classification (NCBI taxonomy): domain Eukaryota; kingdom Metazoa; phylum Nematoda; class Chromadorea; order Rhabditida; family Trichostrongylidae; genus Trichostrongylus; species Trichostrongylus colubriformis. The sequence continues at coordinate 9,944,251 of OZ022260.1, forward strand.
ATGTTGTATTTGCCTTCTGTGGACCACATGCAAAGTTTCACGCCAAAAAATGTGAATCCGGCTAAGATTCAGCATCACAAATTCTCGGCCGGGTGGGCGGGGCCTCCTAAGTGCCCACCCTGTCGCTCGCCGCGGTCGGAGACGCATTGTAGAGACAGAAAAAGACGTGAACAGTCCCCCTTTCCCTCCTTAACCGCGGCGTACGACGAGACGAGGCTGTTACATGGAGGCCTCCCCCACCCGGCTGAGAATATGGAGAGCTGTATCTCAGCCGAATCCTCACTTTTTCGCGTGAAAATTTGCATGCGGCCCTTATTAGGCAAAGGAAGCATAAATATATGGGTAACAGAAAAACTCATTTTTCCGTGGACGATCCCTTTAAATTGCTAATGATTCTGTACAGTAACCACCTACGCCTGTTTTCAATTGTCCATGAAAGAGAGGAATAATGAACGATGCGATCAAAAATGATTTCCCAAAATTTAAAATATTTTCTCGCCCATGTTCCAGTTCATACCTGATAGGAGCTAGTGCTAATTGTTCGGATACCTACGGATCCATAACTTCATTCAGTTGGGCCCGTAGCTGTTATGAGGATTGCGCGACCTCCTCATTTAAAGGCAGTGATAGGGAAAATTTGGACGAAGAGTGAAAAAAGCAGTGAATATGAAAGTCGAGATATCTAATAATAGTATAGTGAAGGAAAAACGATGGCCAAAGACTCGAGAAATATGACCCCTCACCACCGTTGGTTCTCGACCTGGAGCCTTCCCGTGGAGAGGCGGATAGTCTGGACGAGTTTTCCATTGATGTGTTGCCATGTCGTAAACACAAAGGGATGTTCGGAAATGAAAAAGCATCCTTTTTCTGGAGTGAACTTCAAGCTCAAACTGAGAAAGCGGGCTGCGATACCTTTCATTCCCACCCCAGTGAATCAGTCGCTAGAGGGCGGACCTAGCCAAGAAAGGAGTTGAAAAGACCGCCTCTGCCACAGCTCAGAGGACGCCACTCGCGGGGGATTTCGCCCAAATCGGCTTCCTATACCCCTGGTTTTTGAGTGAATGACCCTTTTAGCGATTCCTTATCACTCACATTACCCCTATCACTCTCTGTAATGCGTAATTTTGAATCCTAAAATGCGTCCAAATTTCTCGGACATATTATTTTCCTACTTCTATCTCTTACGACACTTAGTTGCGCTCAGTTAAGAGGTGGTCGTTCCTGGTCCCTCGCTTTGCCCTATCAAAATAAAACTGCGATTGTCACAAATGAGACGTGGCCATGACTTACTCTTGACATCCTCGCGTGGAAAACCATCAGTTAAAATCAGAACCATTGCATTCAAAAATGACCACTTCCGGCTTTGCCTTCGTCAGCAACCCACCCACTGATGAGCCTCCGCTGCTGACGAAGGCACAGTGGTTCGTGTGGGTGGAGGCAAAACGAACCACTTTACAATTTTAAAAATCTTTCAAGGAACTTGAATTTATTTTTGTCTTTGCACATGTACTTTTGCAAGTGGAATGCGCAACTACCGCAAACTTGTCTTTTTAAGGGGAGACTGGAGGGATGGAGGAGGGACTCTTGGTGATTAGCATTAAACGAGCACCACACTAACTTATTGTCCCGCGACTAGCGATTGGACCTGATCGACGCATCACATGGCTTACTTAGCCTCAGACGACCGTAACTGCTCCTTACAATCAGCCTGCCGTATGACCTTTCATGGAGAATGTAAAAAAGACTCTAATCTGGCATTTGCAAATTCACTGGCAACCGACCTCATACGCAGTTTCAGAATACTTAAGGCTCTCTTGAGGCTTAACACTCGAGAAATCCCAAGATTGGAGGGGAGGAGCAGTTGTCTATAAGGTGGTGATGTGGTGCAGAACGAGCTGGACCTAAGATCAGCATCAGTCTCTATCCAACAGCTAATGGAATGGAATGGGGCAGGTGAAAAGGGTGTTACTCAGGCTGTGTGACGATGATTAGCTTCTTAGAAACGGAATGGTACTAACTCAAGTCAGGCGAGGTGATTATGCCTATCCCTCGTGCAATGGTCAAAAGAATAAACTTGACAGCTAGCCCCAAGCAGGATGCACTAGCCTTTTCCAACTACAGCCCGAAAATCCTTGGGCAACATCTGTCTGTACAAACCGAGAAGCTCCTAGGTTGATATGACCACGCTGTACCGTGGACTGGTGAATTTTTGCTGGCTGAGGAGAATTGTAGCTTTCAAAAGAGCGCATAACATTAAAAGTAGGACAGGACAACCGAACTGGGTCAGGTCATGGCGAATGACGACACTTTTGGGGCAGAAGATCGCTGAATAATTGTGTTCACATACCAATAATGTAGTGCGGCATGGAAATAATAACGTTCATGACGTCTGAACGAGAACAAAGCCGTCATCGTTGGCCGACTGCGTACTTATCAAAGCAAATTCACAGGTCTCCACCATTCGCGTTTCTCTAACAAGGAATGCCCATCAGGTCATGGTGAGCTTTTTCAAACGGTTTTTTGCATTCTATTAGGTCTCATACATGAAGCAAAAAACCGGTCTCAAACTCGGCTAAATGTGGGAGGTCAAAAAAATGAGTGACAAGAGTTGCTTAGAAAGAAGCAATTTTGACCAGTTTGCTGCAATGCTTTCCAGCTGCGGCGTGCAGTATATGCATATCAGAAAACTGTCTTCAAACCTACGCTAAAACCACTGCGACTGGTTTAAAATTCTAGAATCTCTTATGGTGACCGCTAAACGAAGCAAAGAAAACCCATAGGGGATGCAGAGGTCAGACTTGGCACAGTGATCGGATGGCCGAATGGATAGTGGAATGGATTGGCATTGGCACGGTGGAGGAGGCGACCGTAGTTCAACTCCTCTCGACGTTCAGGTTTTTGCATTTTCTTAATTTTCTTTGCCTTGCGCAAACTACTTGCGCACATGCAAAATGGGTGCAATTTTCGTTGCTGATGCACCGAACTAACCCCGTTTACAAGTTTGCAGTGGCTAACTTATTTGGACTCTTCAGCACCCCTAGCACCCCTGCCAGCCGTTTCCATGCGAAACTAGTGTGATATTTTGTGCTCAGGAGACCCAATTAGCCCTAGATACAGGATATTATCCAAATAGAGATTTTGACCCAAACCCGAGACAATGGGATGGACATGGGCACACAGTCACTGCTCTGACAATGGGATGGACATGGGCACACAGTCACTGCTCTACTTGCATAGACGAACAACTAGCAGCCTCGATTAAATGCGATGGAGCATGTGCAAAATCAACGCATTCCAAGTGAACTGCACCCAGCAATGCTATGCGTTGGAAAAAGATAGCAGACATTCCCTTATATCGGCTACCGACCTCTTTTCGTTGAGTGTTCTTTACTATGGTAGTAGTAGTACTATTGGTCACCCAATTTCCGAGTTTGGGTCAAAACCACGATCAGGCTGAATGCATGTTACCCAGGGTAGTTCGACCCCCTGAGCATGAGTATCACACGTGCTTTGCGGGCAAACCCCTAGTTTCCTTGTTATGGGCGTTGGCAGGTCCAAACGAATCATTCGCCTAATACGCAAAAATACCGAAGATAGCGCTTCCCTGGCAGGATGAAAATTGATTTTGCACACATTTTGCACGTGCGGTCACACATGAGCACAAACGAATGAAAACTAGATAAATGCAAAAATTTGGCCTCAGGGGGGATCGAAACATTGACCATTTTCTAGGCCCCCCAAAACCATTTAGCCAAATTCGAGACCGGTTTTTTGTTTCATTTGTGTGACCCTATAAAATGCAAAAAAAAACGTTTTGAGAAAGCTCACCATGACCTGATGGGCCTTCCGTGTAAGTAGTAGCACTGTAGTAGCTCTGACGTAAATGCGCTGCCCCAATCGGAATTAAATAACTCGTGCGCGTTCGTCGCACGCCGTACGTGGCCATGCGATATTTCTGTCCTATCGACATACACCCCCTTCTCCACATGAGGAATGCTCACACGAACCTGGTAACTACGAGACAGGGGTATACGGCCACCCATAGATCAAGGTAGAATGCCATAGATGTGCGCCAGATTGTGGGAAGCGAGAATCACAATTAGCTTGAAGAAATCGGGCAAGGGAAATGAGTTTCTCTGACACCCAAATACTTATGTTGTATTTGTTTAAAGACACCGTAAGGGAGTAATTTTGGCTTACGGTAGAACAGACGTAGTGTGGACGAGTTCAAGTGACCGCCATTGCACAAACTCGCCAATTTGACGCCTTGGCATGGTGCCAAGAGAAGATGTTTCCATTATAAAGTTGTTCATTCCTTTTACCTTCTCCTTTGTTCTTTCTTATATTGTTTCTAGATGTACTTACATGAATGTTAATGTAGTTGGGAATGGCCACTCCACTGCGCTGGGAGTCAGGTGCTACAACTAAAGTTGGCCCGCGGCCGTCTCCTACAGCGGACAACTCGGAACGCCAGTGCGATGATGCGAATGAGGCGCGAATACACACCGCAGCGATGCACTTTTGAGTTCGGGTTTTTTCACCGATTTTCGCTTCTAACCTTCTGCGTTCGTTACGAAATGCTCATTTCTTTGTATGTTTCTCTTGTTTCGGACCCCCTTCCGCTTCCTTTAATATAATAAAATTAATAAGCGCCGCAAGCAAAGCTTAAAGCGAAAAAGTGAGAATCCGGCTGAGACAGAGCTTCTCAAAGTTGTGGCCGAAGGGACGGGTGTTTAGAGTAAATGGCCGCCCCAACGTCCGCCGCTGACGGAGATCCATAGTGGAAACAGAAGCTTATGTGAACGGTGCCATTCTTTGTCTCTGATCGATGCGGACGACGGGGCGGGCATTGCTCTAAGGGCCCTCCCCCCTGAGAAGCTGTGGATGCGATAATCATAAAGCAAGTGTTCTGTGTACGACTCCTTCAAATTATAGTAAAAGATATAAGGGCCAAGCTGAAATGTAAAACATGATAGTCTCCTCAATCGCAACATGTCGAAGCTACGACGTATATTTCACGATAAGCGAATACCAAAGGATTATAGGAAAAATTTGACTAAATGCTTATTGAATCTATAGAAAATGATTTCCGTGAAGAAAAAGTTTCCCATTGCTCCACCTCAATGAGCGAAGATATCAAAGAATGAAAGGGTTTGTATCGGCAAAATTGAACAGAAACGAGAGTGCCACTGAGAAATTGTTCAATAATACGTTTACACAACCATGGAAACGAGAAATTCTCCTTATTCCAACTTTTTTGCCGATTCCGCAGTTTTTTTTTGTCTATTAAGCCTCGAAAATTGGGATTCCTCGGATTCCTCGCGTGCGGATGAGCTTACAGACAACGTCATCTAATGCACCCACTTAAAAGGGCAAGTAGGAAGATTCCCTATGGACGGGTTGGATGGAGAGAAACTGAACTTCCGCCCTGCTTTAATGATCAGCGAATAGGGTGGTAAGGACGGAGCGATTAGGGGGGGGGGACAAGATGCTGAGTGTGAATAGTAACCCGGCTCCATATGACTGACATGTTAAAAACGTACCATAGATGTCTCCTATATACTTGTCTGATCCTGTAAAGTTACTGTTACTGTTCAACATTCATGTAAAAGCATGCTACTAGACATCATCATTCAACTTGCCCCCCCCCCCCCCTCGTTAGAATATCACCGACGGGGAGTCACCAGTGGGTACAGTCATAAAGTCAAACAAAAATGTGGCCGGGCACTAACCAAATGAATTTTTTTCAAAGTCTCTAAATGAAGGTACAATGCATCCGTCCTTTGGAAGATTCCATAAATATTTTTCTAGAAAAGCACAGAAATACTCCTGAGCTTTGAAATGGAAATGAAAACGCTGTTGCGTACGCAAGTGGGTTTTCAAGTTATCGGTACGTACGACACAGGTGCACATGGAATAGCACTGAGAGAAATAGACATGAGAAAGGTATAGGTCGATTGTGCGTCAGGACACTCGAATCGAGCCATCGCATAACGCGAAACATGGGTCACCGCGCGTGACAACAAGTGGCGGTCCCTTGCGAACCGTCTGCTAATCAGAGGGCGCGACCGCAGACTCTTTGCGTGGCCTGACCCAATTCCAGTGTCCTGGCGCAGAAGTTTCATGAAGTGTAATACAAAAACGGGGTTCCACTTAGCACATATGTCACATAAGAAAACTTATGAGAATAGAAGGACAGAGCACTCAAAACTCCTTTAACTCTTTTCAAATGCGCCATGAATGCGAATTCGACTCAGAATAGTATTTTCATAAATACAGGTTGGTCTATACAATGACGTATGGAGTACAATCGATGTACAAATCGGATTTTCATCCAGCAACCAGGTCTGACAAATATTCACTCACCTTGAGCGCGTAGGAGGCTGGTGAGCGTTACCGGGCATTGATTCCCACACCATGCGAATGGAAACCACGTCCGGGTTCTAGGTAGTTTCAAAAATCGACAGAGAAATGGGGTCCTGTTCCGATGCTGATTTATGGGTTCATCAATCAGCCACGAAACCGGTTCATATACAGAGATTAGCGAGTGGAAATGAATAATTGGAAGCAAAAAGGGTACTGGAATCGAGGCCCCATGTGATTGAAGTCCAAACAACAACAACAACAACAACTATGGTCTAAACACCCTTCACCGAAGCAATCATACCAATAGGATGTATGTGCTTTTCATGAATCAATGAAAACCCTCCCTGCTGATGCCCCTTGCATCGACCGCTGATAAATGTTTAACCGCTGATAAGTGTCATAGAAAGTCATGATGTTAAAGAAATTCAAAAATGCAGAGCCAGTATTGATCGAGTATTGATCGGTAGAAGGCTGATCTGCAACGGAAAGCTCTCTAGAGAGATCGATCACAGAGGTATCAAAGATCTGTGCAATTAGTAGCTTCTATTTTTACTATACATTGCGCCGGTCGCTCAAAAATGACTGGAAAGCCATCGATTCCCTGGAAAAAATCACACAACAGAATGAAAGATCATTTTGCAAAGCAACCGATATATCTATGAATGAATAGTGATCGATATTATATCCTATAAATCAACAGAAATCCAGGCAGCCAAGCCGTTCCTAGAGCGAACGAGAATCAAGAAGGGAATCGATTTTGGTGTTTTTTTGTGTGTATAATATGATAGGAACCTTTTTACTGAAACTACCATTTTATTGCAATCGAGAAAGGAATCAATCAGTTTCTTGTCAATTTTTGTAAAATTGGATTTTGTAAGTTTGTAGGGGTTTTGCAACGGATTTTGGAAGCAGATTTCGCAAAGAGTATTTCAAGCATTTGGCTCTGTATCAAGTGAAAAAATATTGAATTTCTATTAAAACTGAGCCTAAGCTAGTCGGAATCCCTTTTATTTAATAGCGACTTCAGACAGAAGGAAACTCGTAAGGTAAACTTAGGGCTAGTGCGCATATTATAACTGACAGTAAATTAACCTGTGTGTAGGTGAGTTGGCGTAATTATGCAGTAACTGTCACTTCAATTCAATGTATAAGTATTAAACCAGTTATTTTATGAAGAAGTGTATCAAAACAAATCGGCAAAAAAGTCACGTGGACTAGTCTGCCTGCCCGATCTATCCTTGATAGTTCTGAGCATACGGAGGCTTCATGGATAATACTGTTTATTGCAAACATCTGGGCAAAGGTCGTTTAGTGACAGGTGGCGCGCACTTCCACTCTCATGGTGCGGGGACCAAATTCAGCATCAACGCCAGAGCTCAAGCCGACCACTCCATCCAACCCTCTGGAGTCGGTCTATTGGCACCAGACCTGTGGTGGGGGGAATAAAAGCACTAAGTTGCACATCACCTGGTCCTTACAAGTCATTGTATAGGCCAAATCGCATTGACTTGCCACCACGATTCTGAATGGAACCAGAATGCGTGGCGTATCCCTAAAAAGGGATTGATTAGCGCCAAAAACACTCCTTTTTTCGAGCAGCAGGAGAAATCAGGAATTTTGACCTTTTCTGGCAATAACTAGAAGTAGGGATAAATTATCTGTATTTCAAACATATGTTAAGAGGTACAGAGGTGTAGCTTACATCATGAAATTCAGTATTTTTTTTAAGAAGACTCGGCCCGTTCCCTCACTGAAGAGCACATAGAGAGGATATACATCATTGTTTTGCTTCCTTCTAAGTGCCTGAGCGAAACGGAAACCAAACGAACTCTTTCTTCTAAGACCCCTCCCTAGAAATTTATCTTCAATTATACATTTGTTCTCAAGGTAAAAGGGCACAAAATCAAAATAAATACCAAGTCATATCTTTCCTTATATAGAATTTAATTATTTCAAAAAACCAACGCAACAAAAACCGCCGCAGATAAGTGTGGCATCCGTGGACTTGCGGCATTAGGTTTAATGATTACGGTGGACCCATTCACGTGCGCATTGAAAGGTTTTTACCTTATTTTTTAGATTACTATCTATTTTATTTTGAAAAGATATTGCACCAAAATTTGTGAGAGAAAACATGACGAAGGGATTAGATGAAATGTTTTGTTTTTACGATGTGCTAGCCAAGTGAAAGGTTGGTTTTAAAGATGATCCGCTTGGCAAATGGGTCTGCTAGGATTGCAAAAATTAGTAAGTAGGTGAGTGTAAAAAGTAGCGTCAAAAGTTGCCCATGCCCCATCTAAGACAGGGGATGAACACTACCCCATCCAACGCCCTATAAGGCCGCGTTCATACTCAGCGTAGGCAGAGCGTGACTGCGTTCACAGGCAGCAAGGCAGAGTGGCACGAGGGAGAGCAGAGACGATGCAGGCAACGAGACAGGGTGACACAGGAGGAGACGCAGCCGCGCCCTGCCGCCGGAATCGCAAAGTATGAACGCGGCCTTACGAGGATAGTCTCATTTTCTCGATCGATACGTATCTTTTTCTTGACTCTGAGAATCAAAAAAGCCCACTCAGTCGGGTATGAACGCGGCCTAAAGCGAACTTTATGAAAGAGAATCACTCATGTAAAGGCACGTTTCTTTTCGGCATTGAACTTGCTGTCCTCTCTCCACATTTCCAAAGCAGTAAGCAAATATATACTAAAAACAGTTTTCCTCGTCAGTGATGAAAAATCAAATGAAGGATAAGAAATAGAGCTACAAAATATCTATTGTACTTTTTTTACATACAATTGAACACCAGCTATATTTTTTCTAACTACAATTGAACACGAGTTTCTCGAAGTTCTTTTGAGGCTTTCATACCAATTTATTCAAGTAATTTCACAACCCCCCCCCCCCCACTGCGATTGCGTTTGTTATGACATGGCTTATCATCTTAATGATTAACATACTGCTGTTTGTGATTGAATTCGTCAAAGGTCGAGACCTACAAGGTGGCGTAACTTGCCAAAAACTCAAAAAAAAATCATAGGAAATAAATCAGATGCATTTGAAACAGGATTATTGTACTTTTAGAGCTCGAAAACTACAAAAAAAGGAATGAAAAAGGTAAAGCATTCGCGTTAATTAATTTCTTTTATGTGTGCGCCATGGGTTCCACTTTCCGGTATCAGATGGGATTTGGAAGTTTTCCTTGGTATGTATCAGGAAACTCGAATTAGCCCATGTCACACGAAGAGGCGACGAGCGTCCTTAGCTAGTGGCCAATTACATCAGGTCCACCATGGTACTTGTCATTGAGCTAATTCTGTAGCGCGTTAACCCATTTCGAGTGTCCAGACTTACACCCAAGTTTCCTCCAGAAAACGAAAGGGTATAAATTGTTCCCGCGGAGTACAATCGAAGAGTTACCTAATAATACACATACAAAGTTCATTCCTAAAGAAGCGTCTCATGAACTTCTGCGCTTTCGGGGATTTTTCATAAGATGTTCTCTTCCTGACTGCCATACTACATTCTATTTATTTTGATTGAGAGGAGTGTAGTTATAAAGTAGTGTCAATGTTCCTGTCGGCTACTGCCATAAGTCTAATGAATCCGACTCATTCAACCTATTATCTGTGTGAAACTTCCTGAGGATTGGCCCTTCGGTTCAGGGAAGTCACAGAGCCTCTGCTGGTTGGACAAGGCTGCTACGATCCGAAGTATCATTTTCATGCCTCAAACCTGCCTCCGGAGGAGTTTCAGTGGTGAGGGCACGTTTTGGCTCTTGGAAACGAAGGGCGCTGGGAACCCGATAAAGCGGGATCTTAAAGAACATCACCCAGTATGAATCCCCTCAAGTACCCAGAGTGAACGGACCTCAGCAAGGTTGTAAACAAGGGCGACGAAATTTCGGATTTTGCCCAGTTGAGGTGACACAGCTTGTTCACTCTTTCCCTTGCTCCCGTTCCTGATCGTGAAGAAGGCTGCCACGGAGTATGTATAGTGATAGAGTGAGGTGTGCTCTTGAATATAGGGATGAAAATACCTCAACAGAATTTGCTGTAGTTCGACTAAAGTGGGGTTGTAAGTGGAGGAACAAAATTACTTTTTTTGGCACCCCCTGCATAGCATAGGTGCTTTTGTTTTGAGGTGGCACTGCTAAAAACTACCACTGTGGCTTTTATCAGGAATAGTTCAAGAAAAGGGTAGGTGGACAACACGAGGCTGACCTTCTTCGGCATTTCCACCTTCTTTAAGGCCTGAATGTCGAGAAAACTTGAAGCTCGATTTCTCATTTTGGCCATTTTGCCACAGGGTTTCTTCGCATCGTATCATTGATCATCCTCGAAATGTGACTTTCCGATCAAAGCAGAAAAAAAACGATTCTCTCACCTAGCCCCGCCGCTGCCCTCATCCCCTCACTTTCCACCGTAAAACGTAGAATAAATCACATACTATGAAACCATGCCTCAACAATAGTGCCATCGAGGACAATTTACACATTTTCATGTTTAAAGTGAACTTCACAGTGATATCATCGAACAGAGACTTGTTCGAGACCTATTTCTCGGACCTCCTTTCTGGTGTACTCGTTTGCTGTGTTGGTTGGTTTCTTTTTTACTGGTTAGTTTATCAGCATTCTTACTAATACTATTAAGAGCAACAGAGCTGGGTGTGTACCCTTATGTCAGGATTTCGCATTGCGGCGTGCTACGCGCGACGTCTGTGCGGTGATTGACCGCTCTCTATGGGAATCGCACGAGATTGCGTAATAAGGGCGGCCACCGTATTTAAGTCTATTTATATCAAATTTGCCGTTATAGTGAGCTTGTTTTTATTTTGTTTTCTTATAAAGAAACGGAATTCGGTTGAATTCAGTTTATTTCAAATGTTTTCAGCTCAGCCTTGGATCATTTTTCTCGCTTGGAATTTGCTTGCTTGATACATCGTATATAGTGTGAATCATATCTTTTGTATTGTATCAAATTGCAACGCATTGCGCTTCGGGCGTTTCCACAGCTCGGTCTAGGGCGAAGGAGGTTGAATGAATCACTTCCGCCGTAGTACGAAAGTCCGTTCTTACAGGAAGGATGATTTCACTCACCTCGCAACTATAGCTCAGTAAATGGAATGAATGCATGCTGAACACTATCGTCAACCAGGGGTGAAAACATTCAAAATGAACTGAATCCAACCGAATTATTCCTAATGAGAAGTAAACAACTCGAAAACAAGCTGGTTATAGCAACGAATTGATAAAAATGGGCGTAATTTTTCCATATTCGGCCCGAATTACCTCTATCACTGCCTTTGAGGATAACTGGTAGATTGCGGAATAATTGTGGAGGATGAAAGTCGAGGTGTTAAGAAGTGTGGCAATAGTGAAAGAAGCGGAATAAAGCGGTCATAAACCAGAGAATCAGGAATCGGAAAACTCTCGTGCGGCATTCAGCGCTAAGCAAGCCATGCGCTATCCACAGTAGCACGGCTGGGAGTCGACTATGACAGGTTGCTAGTGGTCCCGCACAGAAGGTAGATAGGCGTTTCACCGTAGCCCAGTTTCACTTGCGAGATCGTATAACCCTTCCAACCTATTTCCTTACGATTCCGACCAATGAACCAGAATCAGAGATTTTTCAAAATAACAAATCACTAGAATCACGCGAATTTACGCAGATTTCTTGTGCCTTCCAATAACTTCAAGTCAAACTAACCGTAGTGCAAATAGTATTATCACTCAAGAGCCTGACAGTCATATTTCGTCGGCCGACGCCGACTCCCCAAGGGACCTGCTACTACACTTTTTTCGGCCCCGCGGGGACCTTTCCAAAAATTGGCAGGGAGGGCCCCCCGACGGGAATTCAAGTCGCCGCCTGGGCGTATTGTTACGGGCGCCGGTAGGTGCCAAACAAAACCCTCGCCGCTCCCTGGAGTGATGTAAGGCTCCGACAGAAAAGTGTAGGACCGGTTGGCGACAGACTTTGCGTCGTATAACTCGCGGGTGCTAGAAGCCTGTTAAATATGGGGCTCAGGTTTGCTTGCTATTACGGCATTTAAATCGTCGCAGAATGATGTAGCACTTCCATTCTATAGCAGAAGCGTTTTTGTTTTCAGTGGCACTGCGAAAAACTACCAAGTTGACGTTTTTTTTCAAGAATATTTTCAGGAAAATGGGTAAGGGACAATTCGATTGAAGCCTTTCCAAAATTCACGACATGTACAGGAGGCTGACCTTCTTCGGCATTTTTCACCTTCTTCAGGGTGTGAAATGTCGGAAATACATGAAGGTCGTTAAAAACAGGGGTCATTGTTGGTAAAGTAGGAAGGAATCTCGCAGTCGCACGTGATGAAGTGAGGCGAGTGTGGAGCCCAGTTGAAACCGTACAACTTCGGGGACCATACCTGTGTGGAACGTCGCCTGGGACGACGTTTTGTGCTTGCATCCATATCTAACTATCGTCTACCCAGACACCGTTAGGGGTGAATTTGGCAAATTGGGGGATTACGAAAGTAGAGGTGCTCAGCAATATAACAGTAAAGAAAGAACGACATAAAACGGCGAAAAAACCGAGAAATAGGAACCCGGAAGTCCCCTTCTCACTCTCATCCTCTGCGTCTCAAGCCGGAGTGGACTAAAGACAGGCCAGAGTCGGAACCAGCCAGCTGCGATTGTTGTCCCGCTCCTTCACGGCGACTCCCGCGGCCGCATAACCGCATAACGACATGCCGAGCTGAGGGGTCACCATAAGGCCCCAAGCCGCATTTTTTCATGCGATTTTCACCACATGTGACCTATTCTGAAGTAGAAGGTTCGTTTCAAAGAATATGTACTTCCAGATCTCAGTTTTCCCTTACCCCTAATGGTGCCTTCAATGGAAGGAAGTGAAGCAGTCCGAACTAGAAGACGAGGTTGGTAGAAGGCATCGATGTCAGCTGTCTTGCAGCTAACGTTAACTGCTTATCCTTAGCAGCCAGCGGAGGCAATGTATGATAGACAGGCAACTTCAGCGTTCATTTCTGGTTTTTCAGGAAACTGCAAGGTAGCCAGCTTAGGCCGAGTTTATACTCAATGCCGGCAGGGCATGGCCACGCAAGCAGCGAGGCAGAGTGGGGAAGGTGCAGAGACGACGCAGGCAACGAGACAGGGTGGCACAGGCAGAGACGCAGCGACACGCAGTCACGCGCCGCCGCCGGCACCGCAGAGTATGAACACGACCTGATGGGACGATGCTCATTTGACATGCTCAGAACACTTCTGAAGGATAGACGGCGAGATAATTACGTCGAAATCCAAGGTCTTAAAGTTTTCAGTACAAATTGAGAGGTGAACACTGCTTGTGATTCTATAGGCAATACATACTGGTTTTCTGATTAAAATTACTTCGAGCTCTTATGATTAAGAAGTCGGTACGCTTGAAGACATACTGAAGAGAACAGTACGTCAAAAAGTTAGGTCACTAGACGAATACATCCGTCTAGAATGACCAAAAAGGACAAAATGTGAAATAAAGTGAAATGTCGATTTTGAAAAGGAAGGAAGTTGGAGGACGTTGACAAATGCTTCCGGGAGCTTGGGATTGCGACTGCACGAGATTTGTTTTATGGGGTCTACTGAAAGTGTATGTCCCAATGTGAGGAGAAAACTCACAAATGATTTTCATGAGAATAACGGCCTTAACGGCTTAAAGCACGTAAGAGTTCAAAAACTCGCTAAAAAAATATCAATACTAGACAGTTAGATTGTCTGGCTGGTTTTCTTCCTATGACGCTTGGAAACGCAATTGTCAGGAGACGCTGTGACAATAAAATCTCTATGGCTTCAAAAATGAAGGCCCGTTAGCCCATCGGAAAACGGCAACGGTTCACATGATAGCAGATTCGGCAGCAAATGGCGGAGGTGTGACAGCAAGTAATAAACGTGGTTTGTTTTCAACTCTTCCAGTTGTTTGCTGACATGTGCATTTCCTCTTTTGTAACTGTTGTTTATACCGCTGGTATGATGCCATCATTTTTCAGCCCGTACTAGACAGCGCTTTGTCTCGGCTGCAATCTATTCTATGCCCCTGGAAATGCAGAGATTAGCACAAAGTCTACTTCTTCTAGGGTTTTTCGGCGCTGTGATGGACGAATGCCCAAGGAGTATTGCCCCCGTAAATTATATGTTCTATATTTTGTGAAAATTTTACGTAGAAATTACGATTTTCTACTATGTCTACTCCATAAGGTACCTAAGGCCGCAGTCAGACTTCGCAATTTTGTGATTTTTCGATGCGTCGCGAACTTTTTACATTTTTTCGGCCCGCAGGCATTTTCAAAAATTGGCAGGGAGGCGCGCCCGACGGGCCTCCGTGCCTCAACCGGGGCACGCATGCCACCGCTTTACGGGTGTCGACGTAGGGGCCATCCTATGTCGACATATGTCACATATCGTAACCAACGACACTTCGACATCATCAACTCAACGATGCCGGCGTTTGTCACATAGTCGCCTTTCCTTGGAACGATGGAGGCCTCCTACACGAGCGTCTTACGAACGGGTGGCGACTGATTTTGCGTCGTATACCTCGCTTGTGCTACAGGCCTGTTTAATGTAGGGCTCAGGTTTCGCTTGTTATTACGACTTTAAAATTTTCGAGAATGATTCAGCACTTCGCATGTGTGCTTTTGTTTTTAGGTGGCACTGCGAAAAACTACTAGGGTGTCTTTCATCAGGAATATTTTTGTCAATACGTGACATATGACTGATTGATTTTTCAAATTGAAATATAGTGTTTTCTACAATTGCCGATCCGTCAATTTTTGTCAAGTGAACTTGCCACTTTGCCAGGCTAAAAATCGGTCCCATTGTGACATACCTAGATATTACATTGCCGTGACATACGGTCAATTCGCGTGTAGTCCATACTGTACTTTATAGCACTGTACAGTATTTATATATGGAGTACTATAACTACAAAATACTAACAATATGTGGCAACGACTGTCTGGTAATGTCATGCAGCTAAATAAATTGCTGAGATATGCATAGAGCAAAAGACTATCCGACGGTGTAAAGACGGTGAAATGTGTACATCGGCATGACATACAGCTTGACCAAATCATTCAAACACATTGCCGTGACATACGACTTCAGCTGTATCGGTAAGAAATACTTCGTTCACGCACTGTTTCCTCGATCGGTGAAATTTGTAACCGCGTAGTCGTACCTGTTACGTGTTGCCAGATCCTCGTTATCAGCAGACGATGCACCATTTCGTAAATCCATATCGATAGTAAGGTCTGAGTTGTCATGCCTTATAATGGCTTTGTCACAAATACGCGCTTTCACCGCCATAGACCATTGGTGTTGCCCTGAAAGTGTCCAATAAACGAACTTAGGCACGCGGCAAGAGAATCTCTAAAAAATAGATTGTTGGGATTCTTCAGATTTTTCGAAAATTACGGTAATGATGAGGTAGGTAGAGCCGTGGCGACAAGTGCGAAGATGAAAATCAGCGAACATCACGATGGAATGTGCGAAAATGTCTGTGAAAAGGTACGAAAGGCAACGTGTGGATAAAAACGTCGTGAAATTAGCGCTGATGGGTCAAGCGGCAAATTGTCTTGACACATCCCGAATTCTCTCCAGAAACTCGTCGGAAAACAGCCTGCTGTGGTGTTCCTGCCTGAAAGATCACCCCTTTTGCTATTGATTCCTTCATGAGCCTGGCAGCAGTATGCATAGGGGAACGTGGCTGGAAAAAATGGCAATGTTTGCTGTCAGATGTTGCAGTTGCGGATTAAAAACGACACGTGAAAAGCGGCTTTGTCGGAATAATAGCATTTTTCCATTTAAACCTATGAGAACCAGTTATTTGTAAATTGAAAAGGGTGATCCGGGTCATCGCAGTGAACCACATTGATCAACAGAAAAAAGGATCAAAAATAATAGTGTATAGGTCACGACAATGAGATGCGCCACGCTTTTGAAGTCTACTCATAATCGCAGAAGAATTGAGGTTTTCAATGAATTTTTTTATTGGATTGCCCCCATTATAGACTTTACACTTGAATAATCTCTCTGCTTTTTGAAGCTAATGGCCTGCAGTCCTGAAAAATGCGTGGGCAGTCAGAAGTAGTGCAAGGATAGCAGTCAGGGTCCTGCAAGTGCACGCGCACCTGTGAATATTTCCATTATCGCAAAATGGACCGACTAACTTTTTCAGTGATTTTCTCATTTGAATGGGAAAGAGCCCTTTGGCTGTCATCAGCGATAGTTGGGCCCGTTCTCCTTTCACCGTGTCACCTGTTAAAGTACCTTTCCAACGGAGACTGCAGAGGATGCAGAAGACCCTCCCCGCCATGTATACGAGTTTTTCATGAAATCAGACAACCGATATCCTGTTATACACCAGGCAACTTGGCGAATTGATTCCGGCTGTGGAGACGAACGACTGGGTAGTCAAGGCACCTCTCAATTACAACAGCATCCTTTCCTACTCTGCGGTAACTTCTTGGCTGGTCTTCAAGATGGTGAAGTGAGAAACAATCGCTTATTCTCCCCACTTCGCTGGCCTCGATTTTCACCCATTCCTTTCTCTTATAAATTGTAGAGAGGATAGAAGATAAAGGAATAAATTTTTGACGTCGATCAATCCCTTCCTGCATTCAGAATCGTGGTGGCAGTTGAATGCGTTTTCGCCTATACAGTGACTTGTGGGGACCAGCGGATGTACAAGTCGGTGCTTTTATCCTCTCAAGCGAGTCTGGTACTAATGTACGTACCCCAAAAAGATGGAGGGCCCGGTTGCTCAAACGGGCGTTGGTGCGGGTTTTATTGTCCGTACCGTGAAAGTATAAGTGCGCGTCACCGCGCATTACAGAGAAAAAAGTACGTGAACATGCAATCAAATAAGCAAGTAGGCAGCGACAGCGTGTACAGCGATCATAGAAACCAGCTATTTCTTTGGAGGGCTCCTTTGGAGCCCATTAGTGGAATTCCAACTTAGCGGAATTCCAACTGACTGCGGCAAGTCGTGCTGGTGACGCCGTGAGGCCATTGAAGCCACCCCTATGTGTGATAGTACGTGGTGGCGACGTGGCACATTCAGGGGCGTGGCTGGAGAAGAAGGCGGAGCTTGTACAGCCAAAGACCGATGTCATCGAACGAGCGCGTTTGATATCTCAGTAAGCAACAAGTCGATTCTGTAGAGACGGGGGATGGGTAAGGCATTGATCAGAATCCGCAATTTAGACGACCGTGCGATTCGCGCCACTGGCGAGACTGGCGCGTTCAAGCGGGAGAGGAAAAAAAAACATAAAGAACGAGTGATTTAGGCAAATGCGCATCTCTTGCGATTTGGGCGGAAAGGATGAGATACGTATCGATTAGGTGAATGACATGCCTGAATCGGCAACTACGAACAATGCCTAAGGGATTCTGAGCTTATCCTGAACTGCGATACTTACAAAGAAGGCATTTGGTTTTGTTCTCGATGAATTGTTGTTACAATTGATCATAAACTGAACAATGCTCATAGAATGTCATTCATACATTCGTGAAATCACTGAACAAGATTCGTCTGTGTTTTCATCACTGCTGAAAGGGCGAGTTTATTCGAAGAAAAAAGCCCAGAATTAGCCATGTGATGTACTGGTGCTGTCACAGAAAGCGACAGCAGAAGATTTTAAAATCGCCGATGAAAACGGTGTGGTGGCCTCAACATGAAATTAGGGCTGTTCACTCGACAAAATTTGAGAATAAGCAAGTTTTCAGGAGCTTCTCTGAATTCTATTTCCGACGAAAATTTTCATAGCCTTCACTCGAAAGGCGAGCTTGCATATGCATGAACTTTTTCGCTACCATGTAATGAGGAGTTTTCGCAGCCCCAAACTCGTCTAGTAAGGGGCGTTATCAGTAAGCTGGAGGGCGTGAAGAAACTGCTTTAAATTCTTTCAATCTTGAAGAAATCGACAATGGACCTTCAGGGTCCGGAGTCAGGAGAGTGGAGCCTTTGGGTAAGCGGCCCCATCTGCCGCGTTAGGAGACGCATAGTGGGAGCTGGAAATTGCATAAATTTTTTCCTTCTCCTACCTCGGCGGACGACCGGAGGCTCCGCCCCCTCGGTCATGGACCCCCGGGCGTCCGCGGACAATTCTTTTACCCTCAAATAGGCTTTAAGTGGTGCAACTAGCCCAGCCTTTTATGATGAGTGCAGGCTGAAAAGTATTCCATAGAAATCTTTCATCAATTTGATTTGCTGATAACTATCTTACGAGCGCTGAATGGAATAAGTTATCTCACCTTAACCTCAAATGAAAAAAAATCGAATTACTCTGATCCTCCATTTTTTGAAATAATTTGATGCAATTTTCACTACATATAAATGCTTTTAAAAGGGAACGGCATGTGGAGTGTACAGAGGAGAGGACAGGAGTACGGCTACTAATAGGAGAAGACCACGAAAAGGCACGTCTCTACAATCACTACCACCATCACCAAGTAGGCAATCGTTTATTACAATAGTGTTTTGATAAGTATGATAAATTGGTTGGCTGGTGGGACGGTTGGAGAACGACGACACTGACACGGCCGTCGTTTTTACGTTGTTGATATGTAAATCTTCTGCAGCAACTGTGCAACCACCAATGCCACCATCGTCACCATCGTTTCAATGAAACCTCTACCTTTGGACAATCAGAACAATAATGCTACCGTTGATCTGGAAACAGAACCTAGAAAAATAACTTCAAAAAAGGTTAAGATCATGTGCCTCGAGTTGGTCTGTCCATTGATTGTTACGCCGTGCATCCAAAAATCACATGGAAACTGAAGCTGTGTGTATCAGACTTGTACAATAGCGTCGAGCCGTTTGCCAATTTTCGAGCAAGCCCTGAAAAACACCTCGTAGCAACTGGGTGAAATTACAAAGAAAAGATTGTAAGTGCAAATGGACGTTACAAGGAATTCCTCGACTTTGATACAAATTCATTAAGTTGACAGAATCATCTTATTTATTGCTGTTCTTTTCTCCTTCTTACATACCTCAAGTTGCTGGCGTGTTGTGTTTCATTTCATTTCCCGCCAAAGAGTTGTATATTTGGATTTTTCTTAGATGATGTCGCTTCGCACAGATGATGTTTGTGCCCTCAAAAATAGAATAAATAAAATGAAATTTTATCCAGGAGCTATCCTATATGGATCATCGAAGGCGGCTGTCTTGATTCCTTGGGGGTCCTGTGATAGGCCATCGCGGATCATATCAGTCGAATCGACCTGAGCTCGCACGCTGAGAGAAGGGTAGTCCTGCAACAATGTCGATGCTACTGCTATTTACTTCAGGGAAGTAGTGTGATAAGGTGAGGAGGAAATCTGCAAAGCACAAGTTATTTTGTAGTCCAGCACTCGGGCTAATTCGAGGTTGTCGGCGTTGGCCTATTGCATACCATTCCCAATTCGGGAAAGTGTTTTAATCAGAGTGAAATACATTCGCTAGCGACATAGCGGCAATCTTTTCAGGAGTACTTTACAAAAAAACAGTAAAACACAAACAGCAGGTGAAAGCCATTGACGACCATCACCCGGTCGGCATCTTTGCTCACGTGCTTCCTCACAACTCTCAAGATGGAATCGATGACATAAGAAAGAAATTAAACTCGGAGTACGTAAACTTGCTGTGCGCTTTATGAATGCGGTAGCATTCTGAGCCAATGCGTATGAATCGTTGCTGCAGCATAACCAAAACAATACAACACAGGTGGGACACGATAAGGACACATATTTTCAAGCCATGAAGTGTGAATTGTACCAGGACTTAGGACAGAAAAAAATACTGAGGTGTTCGACGCGAAAATGCTCGATTTCGTCGACTTGACACTGCTATTGAATGGTCTAAAAAAAGGCAATTTCAATTCGAACAAAAATCGTAAACACCATCATGTAGAGCGAAAAATCTCCTATCGAATAATAGGAGCCATTGCGCCAAAACATTTACTTATCATACGCAATTTTAAAATGAAAAAGGTGTAAACTTATTTCTACATGCTAAAATATGAAAGGATACAAAAGATGGGTGGTATCATCTCGTGGAGCAAAAAAAAAAGCCCATCAAAACCGTATATGCACATTCTCTCCAATCTCGATGGTAGGCGAGGAAGAGAAGATAACGAAAGTGCACACTTTTGCTGTGTCCCGCATTTGTGAGTCTTAAAACAGCAAAAAGTTGACCGATTTGAATAAAAGACAGTACCTTCCAGTAGAGCTGAAAAAGCTCTATCAAAGACATATGCACATACATTTGTTGATCTCGATGGCAGACGAGGAAGATGAAGGGCCAAGAGCGCCAATTTTTGCCTTCAGCTTACTTCATTTCCGACCTCATAAATATTAGGCAATGGAAGGACTGAAAAACAGATAATAGCTTTTTGTGGAGCAGAAAAAGCTCTATCAAAAACATGTATGAGCTTTGTTGAAAGATGAAGGAAACAACGTGAAAAACAGAAAGCAAAAAAAACGCGGGAACTTATTCCCCCACCCAATAAATATTCGAACCTGTTCGATGTTATCTGAGAAGTTCGCAGTAAATAGTTCAATTGTTTGAAAATTGTTCTCTATGACATACTTGTTAAGACATATTTCCATAGCATGTGGCTAATTCTACAATTTACCGCCGAAAGCGAGGGGATGAGGACAGCGGCGGGGCTGGCGGTGAGAGAATCGGTTTTTTCTACTTCGATCAGAATGTCACATTTCGAGGATGATTCATAACACGATGTGGCAGGATGGCCAAAGAGATAAGAAAGATAATGTGCAGATTAAGTTTAAAAAATAGAGGAAAAATAAAGCGAATATAAAAATAAAAATTAAGGGTAAAATATAATGAAATAAAACCTGAGTAATTCAAAATTTATAGAAAATGAAAGTGAAAATTAATGGAATAGAGCTCAAACTCCAGCAATGTCTCGAAAAAAATCACGTTTCTTGGTGGAACCATCGTCCAACGCGACGTTCCACACAGGTACGGCTCCTAAAATTGCACGGTTTCCTAGCGTCTACGTTCGTCGGACTTTCAGTATCACGTGTAACCCCGGAATTCCTTCCTACTTTGCCATCTATGACAGTTTTCATGAGTCTCAAGTTTTCACGACATTTCGGGCCCAGAAAAAAGTGAAAATGCCGTAGAGGTCAACCTCGTGTTATAGACGTCGTGAATTTTGGAAAAAAGGTTCCCACTTACCCATGTTTCTGAAAATATTCCTGGAAAAAAGTCACCCTGGTAGTTTTCACTAGTGCCACCTGAAAACAAAAGCACCTATGGTATAGAGTGGGCATGCTGCACCCTCTGCGACGATTTCAGTGTCGCAATAACAAGCAAAACCTGAGCCCCACATTGAACGGCTTGTGGCACCCGCGAGGTATGCGACGCATTAGCAGTTGCCACCCGTTCGTACACTTTTGTGCCGGTCATAATGCACAGAACCGTTGTCAGGGAACGGCGAAGTGCTTTGTCGTGTCGACATATGTAGACCAACGTATGTCGACCGACACCTGTAACTCGGGGCACGCAGGACCCGTCGGGACCGCCTCCCTGCCAATTTTTGAGAAGGTCCGATAAAGGGGCCAAGAAAGAGAATGGCTGTGGCTCTATTTTCCATGGGCCGCAGTCGATTCACGAGGGGCAAAAAAGAGAGTGGTTGTGGCTCTATTTTCCATGGGCCACAGTCGATTCATGAAGTATGAGGGGCAAACCCTAAGATACTAACAGTATTCATTGTAAGGATAAAGGCACACCACATTACAACCAAAATAGGCTTACATTCCTAGGGTAGGTAGACCAATGGTTAGTTGTTCAAAGCACACACTTTTCGCGGCATCACGGTGCACCCTCACGGCGACAGGCCTGCTAGACCTCAATAGAGTCCCACCCACAGAGCCGAATCACAGCCGGGTTTGGATGAACCAAATTCCAAGGTGGCGTTTACGTGGCGAAGAAAGCTTACGAACCATCATGAAAAGTTAAGATAAGACAGAAGTGATGGAGAGGACCTTAGCAGTACGATACAGGCGATATCGTTGAAATTCGAGTGATACCATCAAGCAGAGTCTCGAGTCTGGGCTGTAGTACGTACGAGAACTGTATTCAGAGAACCTCGTTTTCGGCTTTCCTTGAGCTTATCGTTCGTTTTTCTTCTCTGGTGTGTAAACAAGACCTCCACTTTCAGTAGCGATAGCGCTTGCAATTTATCACGAGATGTGCCTACAATTTAAAATAGTACTCGTACGAGGAATGTATTCAGGAATTCTAGTTTTCGATTTTTTAGCGGTACCACCTGAAAACAAAAGCACAGTGCTATAGGGTGGAAACGCGGCGGAGCCTCCCTGTCAATTTTTGAAAAGACGTGCGGGCAGAAAAATGTGTGGTTGGGGCACTACTGAGATTCACGGTCAGTCCACGTAAAAGAGTCCTAAAATGGTAATAGTATTTGTTCTACGGTCAATTTGTAATAGTTATTAAAAAGCACATGGAATTCCGGGTGGGTTCGCGCGATTTCAATGATTTGTTGTTTTGAAAAATCTTTGGATGGCAGTATTTCTTGACGGTCTACTTCTGATTCATAGTAGGAACCGTGGAAAAATAGGCCAGAAGGGTTAAAACGATGTCGCAAGTGAAAATGGGTGACGGTATGGCACCTGCCTCCTGCATGGAACCGCTAGCAACCACCAATTTTCATAGTCGATCTCAGCCGGAATGCTGTGAATAGCGCATGGCCTGCTAGCGCTGAATGCTGCACTAAAGCTTTCAGCTTCCTGTTTCTCTGGTTTTTGACCGCTTTATTCCGCTCTTTTCACCATTGCCACACTACTTAACACCTCGACTTTCATTTTTCACAATTATTCCGCAATCTGTCAGTTGCCCTCGAAAGCAGTGATAGGAGTAATTCTAGCCGAATATGGAAAAATCATCAAATATAAAGGTCGACGTTCCAAATAGCGCGAAAAGCCGAATAGCGGGAGAAAAAAATGGAATAAAACGGTTAAAAGTCCGAAAACTAAGTGTTACGTCCGCGGCGAGTTAGAAGATTTATTTCAAACCTGAAAAGAATAAACTAAAGATAACAATCATCAGGATCAATGTATCATCAGGCGCAAGAGCAAAGGTCGTGGCTCCTTGACGCCTGAAATAGTCAACGCCTACACTATCCAACACCCTCACCACTAATAAGATAGACACTAGGTGTACGACTTCTTCTTGGGGTCGACGTTTAATCGCTCCGGTGCACAGCGTGGTCTAGATCGTCGCCCTTCAGAGACTTCCTCGGTCGTGCACTGCATTGTTGTCGAAGTGTTCTGTAGGTTAGCTAGTGCGGTGGCCTGTGTTGTTCTTGATTCTGTCGGTGCCTGCTGTTGCCTGGAATATGGTAGCAGTGGTAGTTCCGCTGATTCTCCGGTTGGTTCTGTAACAGATGGGACTAGCACATAATCTATCAGCACACGATCTGCTATCACTTCAATTCCACCATCGCTAGGGTCCCCTTACCACGCTCAATATCACTTGTAAAATTCACGGTTCCTGCTCTACTGCGACGCGAGATATGAATATCATGACAGACAGACGGACACAGAATTATCCATGGTAAGATCTTTCGTCAGGAACTCATCGCTGAACTGAATCCATGTTCTCTCCACGTTTAGGGCACATTGGAACCCAATTAATTATTTTCGGCCTGAAAACGGAACATTTCAGTGCAGCCCCCCCCCCCCCGTGAGCGAGCTTGACTTGGTCCACGTGTGGTCTTCACTTCTTGTCTCGTGCCCTAACCATCCCGCACTTGTCCCCATCTCCACAGGTCGTTTTTATATATGATACCTAATTTCGTGACAGACGGGCGGACACACACAGACAGGCATACTAACGAGGAAGGTCTTTCAACTCATGACGCGCTTTTTGAAAGCTGTTTTTTGCATGTATGGGGGTACGTACAAGAATCATATAACTGATGTCCATTTTTGCTGCGCGGCTCTACAAATGCCAAAGACGGGGTTGATGGTTCGATCCCCACTGAGGACAAATTTTTGCAAAATTTAGATTTTCAGTTTTTGGGCTTGTAAACATTCGAATATGAAGATTAAGTGCAGTTTTCACATTTAGAACCCCGAACTGCCCTCTACTGCCAGTTTTCAGCAAGTTTGACAGTCCAATTTTTTAGCCTCTCGGCGCTCATAGCACATGAACGAGGTATTTTTTTGCGAAACGGATTTGATATTCGTGTTCAGGAGGTCGAGCTACCCCCAAGGGTAACTTTCCAGCCCAATCGAGATTTTGACCCAAATTCGAAAATTTGATCTGGGCATTGGTATAATCATCGACTGCACAGGAGACGACGATATCACCTGTTAGGAAATTCTCTCTATTTCTCTTGCTTGGTGCTTGATAGCTGAAATTACAGCGATAGGCATCCTGCTGTGCATATTCCATTGATTTTCATCGATTTTGTGAGTTACTCACTTCTACAAGTAGAAAGCGCACCATGTACCCATGACCAAACATCCTTTTCGAAGTTAGGGTCAAAATTTGGAATTGGCTAGAAATGGGTTCCTGGGCTAGAAATGGGTTTTTTTTTTGACCTCCTGAAAACGAATATGGCACTCATTTTGTGCGAACGCAAATTTCGAGAGCTACGGGCCCTTTCGTGTCCAAAAAGATCACATCACCAAATTCATTCAATTCGTAAATAGAGTCATTTTGGCATGCTGTCAACGAAAATCGTGGTCGTTTGGCATAAACAGACATATCTGAAGACGAAAAAGTGAATGCAAAAAAATGCAAAACTTTGACTTAGCAGGGATTCGAACCACCAGCCCTTCATCCGTGTGAGAGCCAATCGCCGTATCCTGTAGCCCATCCAGTCGCCGCAGCTTCCACACATCGGGGACCCGTTATGAGACTGCTACTCACTTTTAGTACATGGTGAAGATAAGATTTCATTTTTTCGTATTTGACTTTCATTTGAAAGTGAAATAGAAAAACACCATTGGATCTGCACATGATCAAAGTTGCAAGGAGGATGCGTTACTATAAGTGGGTTAAAATCGTCTTTCTGAAAAAATTTTCTTTACTCCTTTTTTGGCATTTTTAGGGCCGCGCAGCAAAAATGGAAGTCAGTTATATGTTTTATGTAGATACCCTCATATAATGGAAAAACCGTTTTCCGAAAGCGCGTCATGACCAGAAGGACCTCCCTTGTAAGCGAATTGTATAGAGTAGGGCACTATAACACGAAGTATAAAGCAAAGAAAGTCTGGGCTATCAAAAAAAATGCATTCAAAAAAAGCTATCATCAACCAAGGCTGAACTGAAAACATTCGAAATGAACTGAGTTCCATCGAATCCCGTCTCTTGAGCTGAAAAAAATTGAAAACAAGCCGATTATAGCGGCGAAATGAATAAAAATACGGTAGCCACCCTTCTCATGCAATTACACGGTTACACGCGTTCCCCACAGATAGCGGTCGATCCGCGCACAAACGTCGCGCGAGGCACGCCGCTAACCGAAATCCTGACATAAAGGTACACAACCAGCCATGTCGCTCGTAACACGTTGGCGACCGCGCGTTTTTTTCGCGTGTCCGCCACGTGGGACATCGCGAGCTCGCCTATGCCGAGAATTGCATCCCAGCATTGAGGTTTTTGATAATACCTTTCCAAACCCGCCGAATTCGCGAGTACTTTCAGCGCTCATACAAAGTAGTGAACACTGCGGAGCTTTAGATACCCTTGGAGAACTTGAATAAGGGATTATTGCATGGTAGTGATGGGAGGGCTCAACCAGGTGATGGGCATGTTAAAAAAGTCGACGTCGCGAGTATGAATATCCCGACTAAGAATTGAATGGCCACAATGTCCTAACTGACTATGGATACCTGCGACAACTTCACAAAGCTGAATGCTAGTTTTAACGATCTGTTGATCGACAGCGATGATAACGTACCTGTGCCGGATGACGATACAAAGCGTGAAAAAAAAAATTCGTCGAATAGATATAAGTGTACCATGTTGACCCCATGTTGATCAAAACTGACTAATTGTGGATTTCAAATCAGTTGATAAAAGGACGTTTCTATGCTGCGTCCCGGCATCGGGACGCATTGTCCCACGCGGCAGAAAACGTGCGTCCCGGCATCGGGACGCAATGTCGCCAACGTGTTGATTATGATAGCAGGAATAATAATAAAACTCATCAATGAGGAAAAAACAACAGACCGACCAGTAAATACACTAAGAATGAGGTTCCATTCCGTATGAATACAGTAGCCGAGAAGCCTTCGAATAAGTCTCGCTCGATGGTATAACTGAGAAGTTCACGGTAAACCGTGAAAAAGTGCGCAAATTTTCTTCGATGGCACTCCTGTTAAAGATTGGTTTCATAGTATGTGATTTATTCTCCGTTCTGCCGCGGAAAGTGAGGGTATGAGGACAGCCGCGGGGCTGGGTGTGAGAGAATCAGATGCTTTCTTACTTTGATACTTGATACTTGATACTTTATTACATGACAAGCATGTACAAAAGAAATTGCCAGCAAACATCTAGCATTGAACCACAAGTAAAGTAGAAAAGACGAACATTATCCCATGTAGTTCATAATTTGTAAAACAGCGAAATCTGTAGCAACATATGGCGAAGAACAAAATGGTCAAAGAAAAGAGACTGACGAAAAAGAGAAGAAAGAGGTGGAATTGGCGGAATTTACTAGAGCATCATCCGTTTTCTTTAAGTACCATTAATCTAAGATGCGACTGAGATAGGTTTTCAAGGAAGTAGCCGAAACAGGGAGCGGTCTATGTTTGGACAAAGTTATATATATGGATCCAGCACGGTTGACAAAGAAGTCATGCCGAAGACCACCGCGGGCACTTTTGAAATTAATCTTACTAAGGCTTCCTCTAGTTACTGATGGTAGGATCTGGAAAAAACGATTAGAATTTACCTGTACTTTGATCAGAATGTCGCATTCCGAGGGCGATTCATGATATAATGCGAAGAAGCGCTTTGGCAAGATGGTCTAACAAAGAAAAAGATCAAGCAAAAAATAGGAAAAAATGAAAAAAGTAATTAATAAAGTGAAATAGAAAAAAGTTAAATTATGATTTGACTAAATTAAAATTAAATTAATTATAAACTGGAGTAAAATAAAAATAAATTAAAGCTCAAGCTCTAGCAGTGTCTCAAAAAAGCCACGTTCTATGGTGGATCCATCGCCCCTGGTGACGTTCCACACAAGTATGTTCTCTGAAGTTGCACTGTTTCCCATAGGGACCACACTGGCCTGACTTTTATGGTCACATAAAATTGTAAAATCTTCCTATTTTGTCAGCAGTGACCCTTTTTCATGGAGCCTCAAATTTTCTCATCATTTCAGGCCCTGAAGAAGGTGAAATGGCGAAAGGTCAGCCTCCTTGTGTACATATCGTAATTTTGGAAGGGTTTCATTCAAATTATCCACTTACCCATTTTCCTGAAAAAAGACAACCTGGCAGTTTTTCGCAGTGCCACTTGAAAACGAAAGCACCTCTGCTATAGAATGGAAGTGCTGCATCACTCTGCGACGATTCAGATGTCGTAATAACGAGCAAACCTGAGCGCCACATCAAACAGGCTTGAAGCACCCGCGAAGTATACGACGCGAAATCAGTCGCCACCCGTTCGTATACGTTTGTGGCAAGGCCGTACATCACTCCAGGGAAGGGCGAGGGTTTTGCTCGGCACCTAGTCGACGCCCGTATCAATACGCCCAGGTGGCGACCCAATACCGGTTGGGGAGTCCTCCCTGCCAATTTTTGAAAAGGTCCCCGCGGGGCCGAAAAAAATGTGGTTGGGGGCTCTCGGGGAATGCACGGTCGGTCTACGCAATATGAGTGTGAGGCTCTTAAATTGTTTGTACTACGGTTAATTTGATTAGAGTTATGGAAAAGCACAAGGGATCTGGGTGCGTTCGCGTTATTTTAATGATTTGTTATTTTAAAATGTCTACTTTTGATTTATCGGTCGGAATCGTAGGAAAATAGGTTGGAGGGGGTTATGCGATGTTGCAAGTGGAACTGATGTACGGTGTGGCACCTACCAACCTTCTGTGCGGGACCACTAAGCAACCTGCCATAGTCGACTCTCAGCCGTGCTACGTGGATAGCGCATGGCTTGCTTAGCGCTGAATGCCGCACGAGAGTTTTCCTATTCCTGATTCTCTGGTTTATGACCGCTTTATCCCGCTCTTTTCACTATTGCCACACTACTTGACATCTCGACTTTTACCTTCCATAATCATTCCGCAATCTACCAGTTGTCCTCAAAGGCAGTGATAGAGGTAATTCGGGGCGAACATAGAAAAATAATCCAGATGTGAAGGTCGACGTGCCGGATAGCGCGAAAGTGGAGAAAAATGGAATGAAACGGTCAAAAACCCGATATTTAATTTTAAGACTTCTTCCCGCCGTTTATTTTTAGAAGGGGAGGACTGGGCTAAAACGGTGACAGCTGTTGAAGAAGCGGATCTTATGAGGCCCGGAGACAATCTTTCTCAGACCCCGTGGATATCGTTCGCGTGACCGAGTTTAGGAGTTCTCATTACCCACAATACCTCTATCACTGTCTTTACCAACTCGACTTTCATTTTTCACAATTATTCCGCAATCCACCAGATTTGCTCCTAAGGTTTTCTCTGAATCAGTGAGCATCCGTGTGAGCGCTGTGGCAACAATCGTATAGGTGTTGTTAGTAGACCATATACCATCTCCAGCCACACAAGGTCCTACCACCTTTCAAGTGCTCATTCAAAGGTATGATTACGTGCAGCACGTACGTATATACACAAAAACCCGCAAAAAAAAAGTTTAATCACTAGCACATCTTGAAGATCATGCACTGGGTCATCCCTTGGATTTTGGCTGGAACTAACCCAGAAAACGTGTAGAATGTGCGTTGTAAATCGACTTGTATAGAAACGAGTAAATGAATAAGGATCGTCAATCAATACGTAATCTTATCCCTCGTGCTCATGACGTTATTTTGACCTTTTTCGTCTTTTCTTCAGATGGTATGGCAAAAAACTGAAAAAACGCAATCCGATATGCGGAAAGTTTAATCAGAGGGTGGAGCAACGAAACCACACGTCATTCACCTATAAGTTCGGCAAGGAACGTTTTTCCCTACGAGTTTGCCAGGAGTTGCCTGAGTTCCTCGGACCCTTAACATTCGTCTGAGTGGCCACATTTCTCTGTTGAACACCCTGATTATGCTTTACTGCCTTCGAAGACACGTCTCGCGATAAAGTGTGAGCTTTAACGGGTGCGCACCCTTATGTCAGGATTTCGCATCGCACCGTGCGGCGAGCGACATTCGCGCGTGAGTTGGGAGTCGCGTGTAATTGCGTGTTAAAAGGGCAGCGAGCGCATCTACGCCCATTTTTTATTCATTTCGTTGCTATAACCAGCTTGTTTTCGAGTTTTTTACGTCTCAGTAGAAATAATTCGGTTGGATTTAGTTCATTTTGAATGTTTTCACCCCTGGTTGACGATAGTGTTCAGCATGCATTCATTCCATTTCCAGGGCGATAGTTCCGAGGTGAGTGAAATCATCCTTTTTGTAAGAACGGATTTCCGTACCACGGCGGAAGTGATTCACTCAACCTCCTTCGCCCTAGACCGAGCTATAGAAACGCCC
Source organism: Trichostrongylus colubriformis (assembly GCA_963978905.1). NCBI lineage: Eukaryota > Metazoa > Nematoda > Chromadorea > Rhabditida > Trichostrongylidae > Trichostrongylus > Trichostrongylus colubriformis. The sequence continues at coordinate 9,974,299 of OZ022260.1, forward strand.
GAAGCGTACTGCGTTGCAATTCGATACAATACAAAAGCTATAATTTAAGTCCGAGCAAGAAAAATGATCGAAGGCTGAACTGAAAACATCTAAAATAAACTGAATTCAACCGAATTCTGTTTCTTTATATAAAAACAAAATGAAAACAAGCTCATTATAGCGGCGAATTCAATTTAAATAGACGTAAATATGGTGGCTGCCTTTATTACGCAATCTCGTGCGATTCCCATAGAGAGCAGTCAATCACCGCACAGACGTTGCGCGTAGCACGCTGCAATGCGAAATGCTGACATAAGGGTGGGTGTGTACCCTAATGTCAGGACGCCGCATCGCGACGTTCTCCGCGCGACATTGGCGCGCGAGTAGTCTGCCCTTGGTGGGAATTGCGTGTAATTGCACAAAAAAGGCGGCGACCGTATCGACGCCTGTTATTATTCGCTTTGCCGCTATATTGGACTTGTTTTTATATTGTTTTCATTCAAATATGTATAAATTTAGCTCATTTTGGTATTTCAGTGTTCACACTTGAAGTAGTAGGTAGTCCTACAACTTCGCTCGGTTTTTTATATGACGTTCCCCACCCGGAGTACCCTACTGAGACAATCTGCCTTACTTCTTTATTGCATAAAAGGATTGGGGTCAAATAAAGTTGGGGGAGAGACGCAACTTTGCGTCGACGTCGAAGCTCTTTTCCCTCCCTAGGCTTGGGCCAAAATTGTTATCCCCTCCCCCCACATGAAGAAGCATCTGTCAAAGCATAGGTTTCGTCTGTTCAGCCTAAGCCTAGGGAAGGAAGGAGCTTCGACTGACGTCGGTGAAAAGTTGCGTCTCACCCCCCCCCCCCCTCTCGACTTTACATGATCCGCAAGAAGCGCACTAATACAGCCTGATACAATCCAAACAATACAATAATAACAAAATAATACAATAACACAATTAATTTGACTATAGTGCGACATAGGTAGCAAAAGAAAATTTCCGGAGAGCAAAAATTATGGAAATAATAGGTAACACAGCATAGAAATTGGAATGACTGCATGCAAAACACTATTATCAACTGAAAATCAGTTGAAACCATGCAAGATGAACTAATTCATACGAATCCCGACTATTAAAATATAAAAAATTCGAAAGCAAACTCAATATCACCGCCAACATGAATAAAAGTAGGCGTCGATACGGTCGCCGCCTTTCTGGTGCAATTACACGCGATTTCCACCGAGGCAATGAACTCGTGCGAAAACTTCGTTCGCCGCTTTGTGCCGCGCGGCGTCCTGACATTAGGGTACACACCCCATAAGGGTACACACCTAGCTCTGTCGCTCTTAATAGTATTAGTAAGAATGCTAATAAACTAACCAGTAAAAAAGAAACCAACCAACAGCAACACACGAGTACACCAAAAAGGAGGTCCGAGAAATAGGTCTAGAACAAGTCTCTGTTCGATGATATCACTGGGAAGTTCACTTTAAACATGAAAATGTGTAAATTGTCCTCGATGGCACTATTGTTGAGGCATGGTTTCATAGTATGTGATTTATTCTACGTTTTGCGGTGGAAAGTGAGGGGATGAGGGCAGGGGCGGGGCTGGTAATGAGAGAATCATTTTTTTCTGCTTTGATCCGAAAGTCACATCTCGAAAATGATTAATGATACGATGCGAAGAAGCCCTGTAGCAAAATGGCCAAACTGAGGAATCGAGCTCAAGTTTTCTCGACATTTCAGGCCTTAAAGAAGGTGAAAATGCCGAAGAAGGTCATCCTCGTGTACATAAACGTCGTGAGTTTCAGAAAAGTTAAATCAAATTGTCCACTTACCTTTTTCCTGGAAATAATCCTGAAAAAAGCCACCGTGGTAGTTTTTAGCACTGCCACCTCAAAACAAAAGCACCTATGCTATAGAATGGAAAAGCTGAATCATCCTGTGACGATTTTGATGTTGTAATAACGCGCAAAGCCTGAGCCCCACACTAAACAGGCTTGTAGCACCCGCAGGGTATACGACGCAAAATCAGTTGCCATCTGTTTGTACACTTCCGTGCCGGAGCCTTCCGTTACTCCAGGGAGCGGCGAGGGTATTGTTAGGCACCTACGTCGACACCCGTAACCGCGAGCCCCAGGCGGGCACTCAATACCCGCGAGCTGCCTCCCTGCCAATTTTTGAAAAGGTCCCCGCGGGGCCGAAAAAAATGTGTTTGCGGCTCCATGGGGGGCATACGGTCTGTCCACGAAATATTGGGGTCAGGCCGTAAAATGGTAATAGTATTTGTACTCGGTTAATTTGAATAAGAGGTATTGAAAAGCACAAGGAATCCGGGTAGTTCACGAGACTTTAATGGTTTGTTATTTTGAAAAATCTCCACTTCTGATTCATTGGTCGGAACCGGGAAATAGACCGGAAGGGGATATGCGATGTTGCAAGTGAAACCGGGCTACGGTATGACATTTACCCTCTGTGTGGGACCACTAGCGACCTGTCGTAGTCGACTCGCAGCCGTGCTACTGTAAATGGAATGGCTTGCTGAGCGCTGAATGCCGCACGAGGGTTTTCGGGTTCCTGATTCTCTGGTTTATGACCCCTTTATTCCGTTGTTTTCGCTACTTCCACACTACTCAACACCTCGACTTTCATTTTCCACAATTATTCCGCAATTTGCCAGTTGTCCTCAAAGGCACTGATAGGGGTAATTAGGGACGAACATGGAAAAATCATCTAAATACGAAGGTTGACGTGGCTGATAGCACGAATGTGGAGAAAAAGGAATGAAACGGTCAAAACCTGAGAACTAAGACTCACTACCCGCCATTTAATATCAAAAAGGGCGGGTTGGGATGAAACAGGTGACAGCTATTGAAGAATACGGCTCTTACAAATGCCGGGGGCAATCTTTCTCATCGGAAATTTCGCCACAGATTTATTTATTTATTGCATGTACTATGGGGTATATGGAACATCAAGAACAAAAATCACAGAACAACATAACCCGAAGAGCAAAAACAGCTACAAGATACTGTAACAAGGATGCTGAACAAAGCAACTAAACAGTAAATAACAACTAGAAAAAATGGTCTTCTTAGACCCCTAGCTTTAGTTTGCGTGACCGAGTTTCGGAGTTCGCATTACCCATAATACCCCTATTACGGTCTTCACCACCTCGACTTTCATTTTCCACAATTATTCCACAAACCACCAGATTTACTCCTGAGGTTTTCTCTGAATCAGTGAGCACCCCTGTGGGTGCTGTGACAACGATCGTATAGGTGTTGTTGGCATACCACAAACATACTTCACCCACACAGGGTTCTACCACCTTCGAGTGGTCATTCAAAGGTATGACTACGTCGCGGCTCGTACGTATATCCGCAATAATCCACAAAACACTTAATTCCTAGCTCATCTTGAAGGTCGTGCGATAGGTAATTCCCTGGATTCTGGCTGAAACTAACCCAGGGGTGCGGAAACGTTTAGAATGTGGCTGTGAATCGACTTGTATAGAAACGTGTAAATGAATAAGGGTCGTTGATCGATACGTGATCTTATCCCTCGTGCACATGACGTCATTTTGGCCTTTTTCGTCGTTTCCCTAAGGTGGTATGGCAAACAACTGAAAAACTTAATTCGATATGCGGAAAGTTTAATCAGAGCAAAGGTCAGGGTGGAGCAACGAAACCACACGTCATCAAACTATATGTCTGGAGAGGAGCCTTTTTCAGTACGAGTTTGCCACATATCATCTTTCTGAAAATCGCCGCACTAATCTGAGATGCCTTCCTAGTCCATAACCATATTCCTCTAACAGTTTCTTCAGTTGCTGTTGTAGAGCAAATCACTTCCTACTATTTTGTTCGTAATGCATAAAGACGCAATAGGCGTGGTTGTTCGGAAAAAAAGTATTCTTTTCACATAGTTCCGTACCAGCGTGCCTTTTTCGTTCTGCCCCGGGAGGAGATGGGAGCCATATTTCGATCCCTTGTTGGAAACTGCATGATGCGGCGGCAGTGAAAGAAAAAAACGAAATCAAATGGCCATAAATAGCAGAATTGAGTGCATCAAGTCATATGCTGTAGATTGTCCACCGAAAACAGTAGTGATAGTTCTACGGTGGGAATTCATGCATATTACTTTGTTCATATGTTATGTGAGCATAATGCAAATTTTTCATTATTTCTGAGATTTCAGTGTCGCCAGCAAACTTTGAGATTGGAGAAACCGAATGCTAACGATAACTGGAAGCATGAAAGAAAGATCACACGATCAGACGTGGTGAGGGGGAAGGGGGCTTTATGTAAACGGATTATAATGTCACAACGAACTCTATGACGAGTAGCCATGAAGAACTAAAACTTTATTTGACTTTTTGAGATCTTGTTGTGGCAGACCTTGAGGAGCGCTGTGAAACTCGAAAGCTTGGAGGCGTTCGATGCTGCTCCGCGTAGCCTTGGTCAAGATGCATTACCATTTTAGCTGCGTTTATCGAAGTTTGGTTTCGCCCAGTTCATAAGGTCATAAGACACAAGACGCTGGATACGGGCTGCTGGGACAACTAGTTCAGAGTCACTTCATGCGATAGTTTTGCTACTGCTCTCATTCCCGCATACGTCCGTGGACCTGGCGTGGGAGATTGGGGAGAAATTGCTTGGAATGCCTATAATTTTTACTAAACTTCATTCTACGAAAAGACAACATTAGTTTCAGTAGTACTCCAGGAGACTTTCCGGAGTTCCTGTGCCTGGGAGTTCTTGCTAAAGATCCCATCCAGTGCGACTAGTATACCGTACTTATTGCATGTGTCAAAATATAATAAACAAAGTTCAACATGAAAATTTCTCATTTCACTTCATATAATGGAAACCTCACTGTGGTGAGTAATGCGGCCCTTCCTGCCCTGGGACCTTTCTCACTGCATCGAATGGTTCTTTCTCCCGCACTGGGTCCACGACAAGTGTCACAGGGGCCTATTCTCTACTGTGTTCTTGATGCATTCGTGAGAATGATGTCATAAGCCGCGTTCATACTTTGCGCACGTACGCTCACCTGCGGCGACGGCGGAAAATTGAGGCTGACACCGGCAGAGACGGGGTAGTGCCTTTTGAGACTGCATCACAGTCCCAAAGAGTTTTGGTGGTTCTTTCTTCTGTTGTGCTCTTACTGTATCATAAGTTTATTGTACTACAATTTACAATCATTCAATACAGCAGATTACAATACGCACATACTACAGTTATCTAGTCTCCTACGACGACATTGATAGAGCTCATTTCAATTGTTTCCCTTTCCTTCTTTCCATAATTTCTCCTCTCCTAGTGTGGGTCCGCGAGGGGAAGGAAGAATTGCCTTGCGCCCTCTTTCCGCTATCGCCTGTTACCGTAACCGACTACGAGCGTCCCACTGAGGTCGCCGTCATGCCGGATTACAAGGAGAGCCGCCCGCTCGGCTGAGCTCTTTCCTCTCTTCTGATCCCTGTTGGAGGCCCCGCCTCCAGTTTATCCTCGGCGCTGGCGATGAGTCATCGTGAACTCCGTTTCACGACACTCCCGAGGCCAAAAGAGCGAAATTGAGCGACAACACTGTTGATCTGCGGTTTTTTCTGCATCCTCCCCACAGGAGTCTCAATCGATTACTGTATTTCATTCCATTTTTTCCAAGTTACTGAGGCTGAGCTCTTCATAATATCAGGATCAAAAGGATACACACTACGATATACACATATATCTACCTGCGCATTTATAAACCAACAAAAAGTAAATACACAATTACAGAGGTATCTTCCGTTATTGTTTCTTGTGCAGTCGCTTGTAGTCGAACAGCGAGTTGCGGTTAAACTGTTTCCGACGTCGTGCCATCTTCGAAGGAGTTCCGCGCGTCGTCGTACATCGGTATCATGCTGCCTTATCTTTCGCTCGGGTGTGAAAGATAGATAATCGATCTACCTTTGATGTTTCCTTGCGGTCTTCTATGAACTCCCGACGCTGGATAATGATGGATAGATTATCCAGCAGATCTTCCATTTTCCAGCATTTACCCGAGTCAGATTCTTTCGTTGCGATTTCATTCTGTACGCTGAGGGAGAAAGTTCCCGTTATTAGGCTGATCATGTTTGCGGTATCTACGATTTCTCCCTGACGTTTTAAGGTTGCTACAATTGCCTGAATGTCGTTCAGGGTGTTTCGTAGTGACCTAGGGTCATCGTTGGATGGCCGCATTGTCTTTAACTTACCAATCATTTCCCTGGTGCTCCTGTGTGGATTCATAAATTGTTTCTTCAATTGCTCCACCGCTCTCTCGTAGGATTGGCCAGTACGCGGTGTCATTTGAATTGTTCGGGCAGCGTCGCCCTTACAACAGTTGAGGAGTATTGAAAACTTTTCAATGTTTGAATATGGTTGTTTGTCAACCAACTCCTCGAATAGTTCCCAGAATAATTGAAATTCTGAGGGTCTACCATGAAATTCAGGAATTTTCAGTTCATTACCGAAAAAGCGGCGTACAAGTGTGCGCCCTGAATTGTCTTGTGGCGTCTGAGTTCCAAGGTTCCTTTCATCGGTGCCAGTAGCATTGCTATTAGACGGAGCATGTGCTGATGGGGCTGCGTACATGGGCTGTTGACCCACTTCCTGTTTGAGTGATGTGTCTTGGCACCTCAGCTCTACCATTCTTTTTTCTAGCAAACGTAGTCTGCGGTCAGCTTCTTCCATAATGTTTTCCCCTTCTTTTGTTTTCCAGTACTCATCAAACTCTTCTAGCATTTCTTTGCCGTTGCTTAGCTTGTTTTCCATGAGGGCATAGGAGAGGGAGTCATGATGTTCTTGATATAGGTCACTAACCGTTTCCTTTTGCCTTGCTAGTTTCTTATGAAGTTCCTCTATGATGATTGATTTCGTTACTAGGAAGAGTTGCAGGTCTTTCAAGGTTGTTGGGAAGTGCCAGGGAGTCTGATACTCCTCGGCTTCTTCCATGAGGCCCATGAGGCCATTGAAGTTTCTAGTCAACTTCTGTTTGATCGCTTTCAAGCTCACGCCCGGTATTGGGAAGACATAACATTCAACAGTGTGAAGCTAGAATGAGGGACCAACGGCTTGCTTATGTATTTATACTCCTGATGAAAATGTTGTGATATTACAAGGATTTTCATCCATGTCTTGCGACGTGTTTCACATAAACATGTGATGATAACATGTGAGATAAGTTTCAATGAATCATGAAGGAATTTTCAATGTTTTGAAAATCCCTATCTAAGAATTTTATCGCGACAGCACAGAGGCTGAGATGTTATTTGTTTGCAAAAGCATTTCTTTAAATAAACAGTTTTTTTATCAAGAATTCATACCACATGGTTGCAGCCACGGTCAAGTTGAAGTTTGATCTCTTTGTTTCGTGGCCATGACTGTACGCCGAGAATAAAGTTCGGTATGGATTTTGCTTTGCTTTTGCAGGGTCGAAGAAGTCTTGGCACTGTATTTTCGAAAAAGCTGGCGTTACCAGCGATTAAGGGGTATTCCATTTCATTTACATCGTGGTGGAACTGGGACAACTCTAATACATAGTTTCCCTGTTGATATCCGTGAAATTTCCCTTTGCAAGGTATTGTCACGTAAACGAATTCATGGTGTTTACGTGTTGTCTTTTGCTCGTCTGGTGTCTCGTTGCGCGGCGCACTGTCTCGCCGCTGCGCCGGCTGACTTTTGAGCCGGACAGAAATCGTATTTTCTTATTTTTCTCCAGCTATGTTTATTTCCGTTTATTTCTGCAGTAGTATTTTGATTTCTAGATGATACCAGACTCTAAGTGTTTCCTTTTACCCTTTTACATCGATTTCATGTATTGGTAAAGAGAATACCCTGCGTTTCTCTTTGTTTTCTGCTGACTGGTCCTGCATTGCCACATGTCAGCGAACGGTTAGCCATAACTGCGTTCTCGCACACTGTCTGCGTTGAGTGCGTGAACAATTGGTTAGGAACGTGCTAATTATTACACAGATCACGAGTTTCCTTTAGGGATAATTCAGAGCATATCCCTACAAATACGAGCGGGGTTTCGATCAGTTACCACACCGCCATTGATATCACTATATTATAAGTTATTGATATGGCCATATTATAGTTTACTATCACAATTTCCTTATAGCGGCCGCTGTGGCGGGCTGTCCTTCCAGGCTGTCGAAGCAAATGCAGAAGACTGGTTTATGGTCTCTGCCGACAACAATTCTGAATACTTCTTATGTTCGAGCGAGGGTATCACAACAACGCAATTCGGTTGGGCCCATGAGTGCTTCCATTGTCACATCTTGTCTTCGAGAGCATTTCCGTTCCTGATCCTTTCCGATTTTTTCTACATGGACATTACCGCAAACATTTTGAAAGACAAGATGGAGTGACAGCCTGGCATGCGATGGATTTCTTGACCATCGCAACTTGTCCTCCTCGCTCTTCTCTGTGGAGTTTACCGTCTCCAAACTTCCTCTCTATCTTCTGTAGGAATCCCCATGACCTGCCACCTCATGAGAATTTCACTACTTTCCGCGGAATTCAAGCGAGAAATTGAGCCTTTCTCATATCGTTTATTTATGCGCGCATGTATTGAGGCATCAATTTCCGGGTTTTCTTCGAGTTTTCCATCTCTAGGTTAGTCTCACGGACTACCGACCGGGTTTCTTCTGGAGTTTTCCTTCTCCTGCAGTATGTCTGCTACCTAGGTATTTCTTTGATATTTAGTTGCTCTGATACTATGTTGCTCAGAACCCGGATGACCGGAGAACGTTTCCAATGTTTCCAAAGTTTCAAGTAACCAATATAAAAATGTAAAAAAGCTAAATTAATGTGAAAAAGCTGCGAAGGTGAGAACATCAATAGAAAAACAAACTGAACCTAATAAGTCAAAGTGGCCAACAGTGACTTACCTTCACATGTCCTCTAAGTGCTGTTCTCGTACCGCTGGTCTTTTGAAGGACTGAGTTCTTCTTCGCATGACGGTTCTCCTTGTGAGTTTCCGGCAGTGAATAGAATGGAATATAGTGTAGATTTAAGAACTAGTAACGAGGCGAATAGGGAACGCGGATGATGTTACAGAAGGGCTCCAAAGGTTGACAATTTCTCGTTTCCTTTCGAATTGATCAGAATTTTCACAAAGTTTTCAATGCCGTCAAGCTGAGGTTGAGGAGAATTTCACATATCTGATTTCTAATTTCCGAATTTTGGCCGATGCACCATTTTGAGACTGCATCACGGTCTCAAAGAGTTTTGGTGGTTCTTTCTTCTGTTGTGCTCTTACTGTATCATAAGTTTATTGTACTACAATTTACAATCATTCAATACAGCAGATTACAATACGTACATACTACAGTTATCTAGTCTCCTACGACGACATTGATAGAGCTCATTTCAATTGTTTCCCTTTCCTTCTTTCCATAATTTCTCCTCTCCTAGTGTGGGTCCGCGAGGGGAAGGAAGAATTGCCTTGCGCCCTCTTTCCGCTATCGCCTGTTACCGTAACCGACTACGAGCGTCCCACTGAGGTCGCCGTCATGCCGGATTACAAGGAGAGCCGCCCGCTCGGCTGAGCTCTTTCCTCTCTTCTGATCCCTGTTGGAGGCCCCGCCTCCAGTTTATCCTCGGCGCTGGCGATGAGTCATCGTGAACTCCGTTTCACGACAGTGCCAAACCATCCATGATGATAGCTGCGAGAGCCCACGCATTCGAATTCGAATCTTGGCATAGTGCCGAACTGTGGCAATGTTCGAATTTGGTTTCCTGGGCTCTTCTCACGATCATAATACTATAGTGTGACTGGGTGGAGCGTTTTACAAACAGGGAGCGTCACTAGAGTCAGCCGTGGCCGGCTGCGAGCACATGATTTTGACTGCCGCTACCGGCGTCGGTGCGCAAAGCATGAACGCCTTAAGCGTGCGTGGGCTCCTGTGACCTTCACGCACGACTACGCATGTATGATAGTGCAATTACCAAATGAAGCTTGAACTCTGACCCTATTTAATAACACCAAATAGTGAGGAGATCAAAAGAAAGATGATAACAGTCGACAAACACGAGAATCTCGTGTGTAGTCGTAGATCCGGAAGTGACGTGGGATTTCTTGAGGGTAAGAGGAGTGAAGAAAGCCTGTCCGACTCACCAGGCCAGGGTAGGGACGTTCATGTCATAGATTATCTTCTTGAGGCAATGTTCAGCATCTCACGATCGTCACTGGCTGATATTGACGTACTGACCACTCCGGACGACAGACAAACGACTGAGTTGATCTAAACGGGAACCGGGCGGATCGTTAGTTTCCCGCGCTTCTCGTAAATTCGACAGTTTACGTAGGTGGTACGACACAAACGCAAGCCTTTGACAGGTGATCTTATCCTGGGCGATTTTAGCTGATGAATCATTGAGGATCAGTCTAATCACGCGTATCTGTAGTACGTGGCAGTGAAACGCAGTCAAAGGATGCACTCGCTTGTGAGGGAAGCCCAGGTTGGAAGTCTGTCCCAGGGCTTTCACCACGTTCAATCCCACATACATATCGTCTCCTTGGATATTAAGCCTTCATCTAATTGGTGGCATTTCTCTTTTGAATACCTACCCTAATTACGCTTCGCTCCCTTTACGATCATACCTCGCGATAAAGTGTGAATGTTATTGTATCTAGTAGTGTGAGCAGAAGTGCTTTTTCGCTTAGTAGTGAAGAAAAGTCGATAAAAACCCACGAAACCGCTAGAAATAAGGCCCCATCTGTATGTTTGCACGACAAATCGTCACTTCACCTGGGAGACTTAGTTCAGACCTTTCAAACTAACAACTGTCGACATGCTCGACAAGAATATGATTTCATGGTCATTTTCATCCCAATCACCTTCGCTCAGCAGTGAAGAAAAACCGACGAAAGTTTTCAAAAACGCCGAAATAATACCCCATCCCCATACGAAAACTGTAGTCTACAATTGAGCGTTCGAAGAAGTTCCTACTTGATGGTTTCACTGACAAGGCACTTTATATTAGAATTCCGCCTTATCCTGTCTAACCGAGCCACGTGTTACAACAAGTGGCAGTGGTTAGTTTCTTGGGTGCGGTTAGCTCCGGGTGGAGCGGGCTTAAAGGCACCCGGAGGGGGGCAAGGGCGGAATAACGTTTACAAAAACAATGGCGTCTGACAACAAACATATGGGTTCGGTAGATACAATGTGTAACGAAACCGGTGTTGAAAAACGCGCCATAGGGCGCTATTTGCCCCCAGGGCGCGCTTCCGTCCGAACTACAACCTTCCATGGCCGAGCCACGCTTCGTTCATTTTAAAGCTTGTCTTCGTCCTGATGTAACCTTACTCTTGAATTATTTCCTCTTTAAACTGCTTTCTAGTGACATATTTTACTTGTTTACTTATGGATCTTCTTAATTCTGCATTTCTATACCTGAAAATCTCAGAAGGGTCAAATAAAGTCGTAGGGGGGGGAGGGGGGGGGGGAGACGCAACTTTGCGTCGACGTCGAAGCTCCTTTCCCTTACTAGGCTCAGGCTAAAATTGATACCCCCTCCTCCCACATTAAAAAGCATCTGTCAAAGCATAGATCTCATCTGCTTTAGGCTAACCCTAGGAAGGGAAAGAAGCTTTGACGTGGGTGAAAATTTTGCGTCTCCCCCCCCCCTCCCGCCGACTTTATTTGACCCGTAAGTACATCTAGAAACAATATAAGAAAGAACAAAGTAAAAACTAAAAGGAAAAAACAAATCTATAATAGAACCATCTTCTTTTGGCACCATGCCAAGGCGTCAAATTGGCGAGTTTGTGCAATGGCGGCTACTCAAATTCGTCCACATTACGTCTGTTCTACAGTAAGCCAAAATTACCCCCTCCTGGTGTCTTTAATGCCGTAATGTCTAACCCTCACAGCAAGGATTCAGTGTAAATAGCTATAGAAAACCCCATCCACACCAACGAGGTGAACCAGTCAATAATTATCGCGAGGTGCCCTTATCTGGGTGGGGTGTGAAGCCTTATGTCGAAAAATCAAGTCGCCGCCCGCGGCAAGTTGTGTTGATTTTCCGCGTGCGGTTGCGTACGAGTCCTTTGAAGTTTGACGCCCAAAATAATTATTTTCTGATTATTGAGCGTTTTTAAGGCGTTGTTGTTGTTGTTGTTGTTGTTTAGTTTGCTGTTGTTTAGTGCCGTTTTTAAATTTTTTTAGTTTTTGTTGTTGAGTTTACTTGATTTATACGCTCAAAGATCGAACAGTGGTGAAGAAAAGGTGGTAGTGTGTGGTAAAGGGATAGAATAAATAGGATTTTTTGACTGTTTTAGGTTCTCAACGGCAGTCTTTTTGTTGGAAAAAGCTTGTTCGTAATGCATATCGGCATGGGAATGAAGATTTTGACCGTCTTTTCCGCAGGATACGAGAGATCTAAAGAATGCACGTGTGCTATCGCAATGGGGAAAGGAAGGCCGCTGAAGCGACGAGTCAAGTTCAGGGGAAGGAAACCTCGACGCAGGGCTAAAATGGGTTGTTGCCAACAATTGTTACTGAGATTGCGACATAGTTGTGTTGCCCCGAGTCATCCACGCACGCACCACCAAAACCCAGTAGCGGCACAGCGACCGCGGCGAAGCCCGTCGCCTGTCCCATGCTCATCACCGACCTGAATGTCGGCTCTCTCACAAGTTTTGCGTAGTATACTCCACGGGCAGCCCACCATATGCTTTCTCCTACGTGGAGAGCGCAGACAGAGCGACGAAACGCGAGAGAGTTTGTGATGACAACTAGCGGCGACGGGAGACGCGTCCCGGCGCGAGAACCCTGATTACTGTAGGAGCCGGTTGTCAAAGGTTTGCTTACCTCACTACACACTCCTCATCTAGCTGGAAATACGTGCAAATTATCGACTGGCGCTCTTTCTAAAGCACTGCTTTTGTAGTAGCTTCTTCTACATTTTACCGCAAAAGGGAGAGGAGATTGAGACGGTGGCGGAAATACTGGGGAGAAATCTTTTTTTATTATTTTGATTCAGAGCATCATATCTCAAGCGTGGTCTGTGATATGAAAATGTGAAAAACGTGTGTGGTGAGATGGTCGAACAGAGACTGAACAAAGCTCGAAATCCATCAGTATCTCCAACGAAAATGAAAAATTCCAATTTGTTGTGGACCCATCGTCTAAGGTTACTTTCCACGCAGGTATAACCCCTGAATCGCAGTTTACGAAGACGGTGGACGTTCGAATGATCTTTAACGTCACACGCAATTGTAAAGTTCCTTCCTACCTTATCACCAATGAATCAGTCGATGATCTTGGGTCAGGTCTAATTATACCCACTAAATGATTCCATATATTCGGGGTTACGGATAGCTTAACACTAAATATTATTACCTGAAAAAGGTTAGTTTGACAGCCATCTGTAGTGCTATTTGAAAGCATCAACACATATGCTAGAATTAAAGTAATGCATCATTCCATGACCGCTTTCCATGTCGTAATAATGTGCAGCTGGCCCCACATTAAACAGGTCTGTAGCACCCGCAAAGTATACGACGCAAAGTTAGATGCGTCCATTCGTAGACATTTGACACCGGTTAAAAATTTTGTGAGGTTAGCGGCCCACAGTGCAGGGAACGGCGACGTGGGTCGTTGAGATCTGCACACCGTTTCCTACGGTTGGCAGCACGGAAGCCGTGCGATTACCGCCTCCCTATCAATTTTTGAAGGGCCCTCGAGGCCGAAATAAGCTCTCGCATTTGTTCCTTGCAATATGTAGGATGTTAGTGGTATCAGTCGTAGAATTATTTGAATACCATTTTGCTTGCGTGCATCACTAGTATAGAGTGCGAAACGGACTCATATGAAATCAGTATAGGTTGAACCTATTTTGCATGGCTACATTGTTAGGCCGCGTTCTTAGTTTGCGCTACCAGCGGCAGGACCTAGCTACGTGTCTCTGTGTCTTCGCTTGTGCCACCTTGTCTTGCTACCTGCATCGCCTCTGCACCTCCCTGTGTCACTCTACCTCGCTGCCTGTGAACGCAGCCACACCCCGCCGCCGCAAAGTATGAACGCAGCCCTTAGGTATTGTGGTGCACGCAGTATTGTGCGCCGGCAAAGCTGGTTCAGTTGAATAAGCGAGATAATAATAACGGCACGACAGTAGTCTAACCGAGTGCCTTCAGAAAAAATGGGCTTCACAACAAGCTGTAAAGTTTCAGAAATCACCGAAACTAGCTATAGTATAGCATAATTGTTAAAATATACATGGCGAGGACAAGAACAGTGGCTTGTAGATCGACTGACTTCTGTAAATTATTGTATAGGCCAAATCGCACTCACTTGCCACCACGATTCTGGACGGAACTAGCGCATCTCTACAAAGGACTGATTAACGCCAAAACCTTTACATTTATTTTTATGACTGTAAGGGCATTGGAGGCAGGTAGAGAGGGGTCGACCGCTCTGTTGCTCGATGGAAGTTTAGGGATCATACTTCTCGAATTTGGATGAAATGATTTCCGAAGCGAAGGGTTGGAAAGGTGAGCAAGACAACTAACCAGAAACAAGGCATCCGCCGACTCCTTTGCAGTGGACCTCACTCACTAGTCCTCAACGAGCTCACATCAAAACTACGCCTTGCTGTATTATTACTTGTACTGTTAGTATTGTGGATTTTTGATAGCGCTCCTTCGGTTTCTGCTTTTGAGGCAGTCCCTCTTTCCTAACTCCAGTTCCAACGAAGTAAGATGACGCTATGCGAATCGTCACCTTCAGGCAGTCAACGTCAGCTTATAACAAGAAAGCAATTATTCCGTTTATAATAATAACGCAATCGAGAGCATTTACCTGAACGCTCTTATTCTTCATTGAAATACTTAAACGTTGCCGAAAAGAATGCAAAAGTTCTTGAAGACACTATTAGGAGTAGTTGGCCGAGTGTAGATTATTGACGCTAAGTAATGTAATAACAGGAAAGTTGTGTTCTATGTATTGAAGCGAAAGACAAGGGGAGCACCTAAGTTACGGTTGCTACGCCCTCATAGCTAGACGTGATGAAAACTTCTTTGAGCAAAAGCGTATCTGTGATACGCAACGGTGATAAGCAGTCAAATGATCGCTTACTTGTGTGAGAAGCCTGGGCTGCAAGCTTGTAGCGGAGTTTGTCAGAGAACTTGGGGGCATCTTTCACTACAATTAGCCACACACATTGCCTCCTTGGACCCCTGGCATTCCATCGTAGTGGCCACACTCCTCTTTTAAACACCCTAATTATGCTTCGCTACCTTCAGAGACACACTCCGCGACTATATGTGAGCTCTATTGGGTGCGTCCCCTTCTGTGGGTGTATGTCATTAGGACAGAAACGTCGCGTGGCCGTGTTCAGCACGCGACGGGATGGTGCGAGCATGCGCGCCGTATTAGTTGAGTCCCGAAGCGATTACGCCCAGAATGAGGCGTAGAGCACCGCAATCACTTCAAGACCCATCCAATAATGGTGTCCACTGACTATGACATCAGGTTAGCTAGGGTGGACCGAAACAATCATTAAAAAGTTTCCTTATGCAGAAGTCAAAGATGTTTTGGTACAATACCAAACAGAAACATAATTATTGGCGATCTCATAACCCTAGGGCGGCGGTCGTACTTTGCGCACTGACGCCGGCGGTGCCGGCGTCAATGCGCAAAATATGACTGCGACCTACTGGAGAAGGAAATATCTTACAAACTATTTGTTGAAGCGCATTGGGATCCAAACGGGGAGCATGTGAATGAATCGAGGCTTGCAAGAACCTAGAATTTAACGCCAAGGAGCTTCTCATTTCTGCGTCTTCTGTGAACGCAACAACCATATTTCTGTAGCATGCAGAACTGTGACCGATATCCAAAGGCGGATCGAAATTGACAAAGAAAAGCGCTGGTACTGGAACTGTTTCCACAGTAACCATTCCAGCACTCAGTGTGACAAACCTGACTGCTCCTGTTCAGTGGTGGTAGAAGTAGTTCAGTGGTAATGCTCGCCTGCTACGCGGGCGGCCGGGGCTGTCATAAGGATAAATAATATATCCACTGAACCATTTTTCTGAAAAGATACAATATCTTTCAGCAACAAAAGGCGCCACCTTTTCACCTAGTCACCAAAAATGGGGCCCCATCTCGTATGATAGTTGTAGCTGAGGAATAGGTCTCGAATAAGTCTGTTCGATGATAACACTGAGAAGTTCACAATAAAGAGTGAAAATGCGTGTAAATCATCCTCGATAGCACTCTATTTGAAGCATGTTCTCATAGTATCTGAATGATTCTACGTTTTGCCGCGGAAAGTGAAGGGATGATGACAGCGGCGGGGCTAGTGGTGAGAGAATCGATTTTTTTCTACTTTGATCAGAATGTTACATTTCGAGGATGATTCATAATACGATGTGAAGAGACGCTGTGGCAAAATGGCCGAACAGAGAAAAAAGATTATGTAAAAAATAAGTAAAAAATAGAGGAAAAATCAAGTGAAAATAGAAATAAAAAATAAAGAAAATAGTAAAATAAAACTAGAGTAAAGTAAAAGATTTGGAAAATTAAAGTAAAAATCAACGAAATGAAGCACAGCAGTGACTCAAAAATCACGTTCCGAAATGGTTCCATTGTCCCACACGACGTGCCATACAGGTACGGCCCCTAGGATTTTACGGTTTCCCATAGGATCCACGCTCGCCGACTTTTGGAATCACGTGCAACTGCAAAATTCTTTTACTTTGCCATCGATGACCTTTTTATCGAGCCTCAAGTTTTCTCGACACTTCAGTCCCAGAAAAAAGTGAAAACGCCGGAGAGGTCAACCTCGTGTTCATGACGTCGTGAATTTTGGAAGAGCTTCCCATTTACCCGTTTTTCTGAAAATATTCCTGGAAAAAAGTCACCCTGGTTGTTTTTAGTAGTGCCACCTGAAAACAAAAGCACCTTTGCTATAGAGTGGAAATGCTGCATTACTCTGCGACGATATTAATGTCGTAATAACAAGCAAAACCTGAGCCCCACATCAAACGGCTTGTAGCACCCGCGAGGTATGCGACGCTTTATCAGTTGCCACCCGTTGGTACACTTTTGTGTCGGTCATAATGCAAATCGTTGTCAGGGAATTGCGAGGTGCTATGTCGTGTCGACATATGATCGTGACCAACACCAGTAACTCGGGGCACACAGGACCCGTCGGGCCCGGCTCCCTGCCACCGAAAAAGAGAGTGTTTGTGTCTCTATTCTCCATGGGCCAGTCGGTCCACGAAGTATGAGGACCAGACTCTAAGATACTGATAGTAATTGTTGTACGGATAAAGGCACACCACGCGGTAATCAAAACAGACACCTTCCTAGGGCAGGTAGACTCATGGTTAGTTGTTCAAGCCACACACTTTTTGCGGCATCACGGCGCACTCTCACGACGATAGGCCTGCTAGACCTCTAAAGATCCGCACCCACAGAACCGAAATGCGCCGGGGTTGGATGAACCGAATTCGTTTACGTGGCGAAGGAAGCTTGCAAACCATCATGAAAAGTTAGGATAAGACAAAAGTTCTAATGATGAAGACGACGTTGGAAGTACGAAACAGGTGATATCGTTGAAATTCGAGTGATACCGTCAAGCAGAGTCTCGATTTTAGGCTGTAGTACTCGTGCGAGGACTATATTTAGGAACCTCGTTTTCGGCTTTCCTTGAGCTTATCGTTCGCTTTTCTTCTTTGGAGTGTAAATCAAGACCTATACTTTCAGTAACGGGTGCGATAACGCTTACAGATTATCGCAAGACGTGCTTTTAATTTAAAATAGTGTTACTGAAAAGCACGTGGAATCCTGGGTGGGTTCGTATGATTTTTATGGTTTTTTTTATTTTACAAAATTCTTTGGATGACAGTATTTCCTGACATCCTACTTCTGATTCATTTGTCGAAACCTCAAGGAAGTAAGCGCGGAAGGGCTAATTTGATCTCACAAGTAGAACTGGGCTAAGTGTGGCACCTGTCTTCTGTGCGGGACCACTAACAACCTCCAGCTGTCATAGTCAACTCTCAGCCGTAATACTGTGAATAGCGCATGGCTTGCTTAGCGCTGAAAGTTGCACGACAGTTGTAGACCCCTAGCTTCCCTTTGCATGACCGAGTTTAGGAGTTCTCATCATTCACATTATCCCTATCATTGTCTTCGAGGGCCACCTCTCGAAAAATTGTGAGAGCTATCGCGCGGGTTACAGGATGTAAAGGCTCTGGTTCACCCACCAGTGAAGAAAAATGAATCAAAACCCTTCATAAACAAGAAATAAAGCTCCTTGCCATTGGTTCTCGTACGAGTATGGGAGATTAGAAATGAGTTGTTGCTAAATGATATCGCGCAAAATGCTACGATATCACCTGTTCATCCCTGTCGAAGCTGCCTTCACTATTGAAATCGCTGCCTTATCTTCTCTTATCGCAAGTTTTCTTCTCCACGTGAGAGCCACGTTGAAAATTTGTTCGTTTAAGGCCAGGTGTGATTCGACTAGTGGGCTCAACGCGGCTCAGGCCGACCAGGCCGTTCGCGGCAAGGGTGAGCCGTGGCGCAAAAAGGTTGTGATTATCACAACCATACAAGGGTGTGTCTGCCCTGAGAAGGTAAGCGACCACTTTCATTATTGCGTGGTGTGCCTTTAACATCTCGTCTTTCATTTACCACAATTATTCCGCAATCCACCAGATTTGCTCCTAACGTTTTCTCCGAATCAATGAGCATCCGTGTGAGCGCTGTGGCAACGATCGTATAGGTGTTGTTGGTTTACCACCTACACACTCCACCCACACATGTTTCTACCACCTTCAAGTGCTCATTTAAAGGTATGATTACGTCGCGGCACGTACGTTTATCCACAATAACCCGCGAAACACTTAATTCCTAGCACATCTCAAAGGTCATGCGATAGGTAATTTGGCCCTGGATTTTGGCTGAAACTAACCGAGGGGTTCAAAAATGTGTAGAATATGGTTGTAGATCGACATGTATAGAAACGAGTAAATAAATAAGGATCGTTGATCGATACGTAATCTTATCCCTCGTGCACATGACGTCATTTTGGTCTTTTTCGTCGTTTTCTTCAGGTGGTATGGCAAACAACAGAAAAACTTAATCCGATATGCGGAAAGTTTAATCAGAGGGTGGAGCAACGAAACCACACGTCATTTACCTATAAGCAACCATAAACAACTGACGTCATTTCAACGTCAATAAAAACGATGTTGGTTGGGCAAGTAGAACAACATGTAAGTTTACCGACTTTTCTGTGCGAACTTGCAAGTTCGCATAGAAGTTTCTAGAAAGGGAAATGCAGTACTTGGGAGTGTAACGTTTTGGAACGTTCTTTGAAACTGAATAATAGGTTAAATATGTCGGATTTATTAGGCTTACGGCAGTAGCCGACAGGAACATCGACACCTTTTTAGTTGACTTCTACCGATTCGCCTCTCAGTCAAAATAGAATGTACCATTGCAGTAAGGAAGAGGACACCTTATGAATAGTTCCCAAAAGCGCAGAAGTTCATGAGACGCTCCTTCAGGCATGAACTTTGCATGCGTATCGTTCCGTGTCTGGACGCTCGAACTGGGTCAGCGCGTTACACGAACTGGCTCAAGGTCAAGTACCTTGGTGGACCTGTTGTAATTGGCCACTAGCTGAGGGTGCACATCGCCTTTTCGTGTGGCATGGGCTGATTCGAGTTTCCTGACACATACTGAAGAAAATTTCCAAATCCCATCTGATACCGCAAAGTGGGACGTAAAGGAAATTGATTGGCGATAAATGCTCCACCTTTTTCATTCTCTTTCTTCTTTTTTAGATCTATAAGTACAATAACCCTTTTTCGAGTGCGCCATGCGTCTGATTTTCTTCGAGATTTCGTTGCTTTCGATAGCCATACAATAATTTTCACGTGCTATGATTTTTATGATTTTTTGGCAATTGTGGGTCTCACACTTTGACAAATGAACACTAACAGCAGCATATCAATCATTACAATATAATACTGGATACCATGATGAACGCGATGCAGTCCGAATTTGTGAAATACCTGAATAAATTGCTATGAAAGCCTCAAGAAACTTCAAGGAACTCACGTTCTATTGTAGTTAGAGGAAAATATATTCGGTGTTCAATTGTAAGCAAAAAAAGTGCAATAGATATTTTGAAGCTCCATTTCTTATCCTTTATTTGACTTTTCATCACTGACTAGAAGAGCAGTTTTTAGTATTTATTAGGTTGTTGCGAAATTAATTTCGGACCCAAGATATGTATGAATAAAAGATTTTTTACCGTGAACTATTCCATCTCGAGAAATGTCAGACATACCATCTGATAGGTTTTTTTTTTGCTCTTTCAAAAATTTCTGTGGATCTCGCTCTAATTTTCTCAGCCGGCCTTTTCCAGGACCGCAAATAATCATGAACCGACGCGACTATGGAGTCATCATGATTCACGAATTCAAATTGGGACACTCCGCAGCGGGGGCAGCCCGTAATCTCAGCAGTGTTCTTGGGACGAATTGTCCTTGTGAACGGACAGTGGAGCTCTGGTTTTAAAAATTTGCTTTGACGATTTTGATCTTGAAGGAAAGTCGGGTCGCGGCCACAGCTGGTCGCTTAATGATGAAGATATAAGGAGAGAAGTCGAGGCAAATCCGAAGACGAATACTCGTACTTCAGCAGAAGACCTGGGCGTACATTACTCTATAGTGGCCAGAGACATTAGCTGGAAATCAGCCAGGTGAAGGAGATGTCGAAGTGGGTGCCTCATGAGCTGACCGATGAGCAGCGTCTGGCACGTTTCGACACCTGCTCCAATCTGCTAGTTCGCCATAAAAATGAGCCATTTGTAAGCCGTATTATAACTGTAGATAAAAAGTGGGTTCTTTGTGATAAAAGGAAGCGGGGAATAGTCTGTGTAGATAAAAATGCTCTTTCAAAACGCTTCGGATAGAAGAGGACCGATCCTGTTGCAGGACAACGCAATACCACACATCCCACAAATCACTCGGCAAAAATTGATCCACTTGGGTATAGAAGTTCTCCCTCACCCAGCGTATTCTCCCGACCTTTCCCCAACAGACTATCACTTTTTTCGAGCCCTCAATTCTCATCTGCGTCAGAAACAATTTACTAATTTAGACGATGTTGAATGTGCCTTCCTTAACTTCGTTGATTCTCGTGATAGTAGTTTTAATAGTGAAGGCTTAGATTTATCACCTGTTCGTTGGCAAAAATGTGTAGATTCTGATGGTTTTTATTTCGGTTAATTAATTTGTGTTCAACCTGAGTTATAGTAGAAGTATGCGGTCCGTTTCCAAAATTAATTTTGCAACAACCTAATATTTGCTTACTACTTCGTATAAATGCCGAACAGGAACATGACTTTACATGAGTGATTCTCCTTCGTAACGTTCACTTTAGGCTGCATTCATATCCGACTAAATGGGCTTTTTTGATTCTCAGAGACAGGAAAAAGATACGTATCGATCGAGAAAATGAGCCTATCCGCTCAAGACCGCGTTCATACTTTGCGGTGCCAGCGGCAGCACGTGGCTGCGTCTCCACCTGCGTCACCCTGTCTCGTTGCCTGTGTCGTCCCTGCACCTCCCTATTCTGCCGCGCTGTTGTGAACCCGGAAAAGTATGAACGTGGCCTATCTGCGATCTTGAACATTTGCCATAATGCACATGGACTGACGTTGTGGTACATGGCATTGCCAAAATTCCATTCGCGTATTATCCGATACGCTGATCCGCCGAAAATCCCATTCAGTTGGGTATGAACGCAGCCTTATTCGTCTTAGTGGCTGACTTTGCTTTTACTGCTTGTCATCTCAAATTGCTACACCAATGGGGGCAGAGGGGGGGGGGGGAGGGGCGAAGGGTGCAACGTGCCCATTCCAAACAGAAGCTACGACTTGTCTATTACATAACGTATATGATATACATACGTATGTAGATATCGATCATGACACATGTGAACATTTGAAGGTGACGTCATCATCATTCAACAGCTTACCCACCCCCTCCCCCCTCCCGTAGTATAGCAATGCAACCGTTTCTAGAGTTTAATCTATTTATTTGAAAATTTTATTTTCGTTTGTATAAAATTTCGATTTATTGTGAAGAATGCTTTCCAAGTATTCAAAGCCCACAACATTCCGTGATGGGCTTATAGTGAGGCAATCACGGTGTTGTTTTTCTTGCTATGACGTTTGCCTATTACTTGACGTCATGTCGTGCTCACCACATTCTGTTCGTTTACGAGGTAGTAAGCAGTTTGGCCACTCATGAACTATCAGGGTAGCACCGAAAAAAAACGCATTTAAAATTCCAGCACGAAGTTAATTCCGTACAAATCTCGTAAACATGTAATATTAACGTGTCCGATTGTGATCAGTGTTTTTTGTTTTGAAATGTCCACGACTGAGATTGACCCCGTGCCCCCCCCTTAGGCTGAAGTTAAACCCCAGATTCCAGTTCGCACACTTTTCTTTGTACCACCAAAAATCAGCTGGTATTCAACATATATGAGGAAATGAAAGTGTGATATGGGAGCGAAAGATGTTGTAACAAGACCTCTTAATTAATGGGAGTTGGTACGGAACGTATCGCACGCGTACCTTCTGCCTAAACGTTCGTGGGTGTGTACACTTAGGTCAGGATTTCGCACGAAGACGAGCGGCGTGCAGTGTGTGCGAGCTATTCGCGACGCGGTAGTTGGGTCCTAGAACGATTACACAGTAATGCTAAGGGCGCGATACGCAGCTGACTTGTAGTCGCTTCGGGACTCAACAACATGGCGCCTTTAGCTCGTCCCATTGCTATGCTTGCGACATGACGCGGTGTGAAATCCTGACATAAGGGTACACACCCAAAGTTCTTTCCCCTGTATGTGGAGTTACACCACTTATTGAAGCTACACCAACGACACACCTCATTTAATAGTTTATCGCATTAAAAAACTTATTAAATAATATAATAAAATATGATAACATCCGCTATTGAGCGGATCAGCAAAAAACAGAGTGAGTCGCAAGAGTGTGCAGAGAAGAGGGACGGAAATTAGTGATGATGGTGTATTGTAGAGAATCAAACATGGCTTATGACTAGAGCATATTGAACACCAGAGAAAAAAATCGATTATCGATTGATGAATGGAATTAAAGCCAGTAGGGTGGCAGTACTACTACGATTGGATACGGATAACTAGTACTTCTTTACAAAGGGTAACCAGTGGGTAAAGGGAGTGAAAAAGGGATTGCAAAGAATAGGACAAGATAAATAGGTGACCGGCAGAACAGGACTGGAGAACTGGCCATGTCTACCTCAAAGTGGGGATCAATCAATGAGAGCATCTCTTACGACGTACTTCTTTTGGCCAAATATGGCTAACCTGGCCAATTATAGATGGGTACATGATGGGAAGGGGAGGGGGACGGTGGATAGTGTAGCAAAAGCGAATGTTCACAATGAACCACCAAAAAAGTAAGGTGAGGGGAGGAGAAGAAAGTCGTCTCACATGGGAAAAAACTGCCCAAATTGGCAGACGACAGGAGCAGAACAATGTTTCATGGGTGTATTAGGAAGTGCACGACTAACAAACAGATACATGAAGACAGGGAGCCAAAAGAAGAAGATCACTGTGCGTACACATGGATGATAATGATAACACATACGCGTGCGTGTGCGCGCGTAATGCGTCAGTACGTAGTAAAACGCGAAAACAACAACGGACATACTGATGATGATGATAATTGCATACGATGACGATTAAATTACGAATAGTTAATGGAAATCGAGTTGCCTAAGGGAAAAATGGAAGAATGTGATGGAGGTACGTCTGGAACGATCACACACCTAGGGGAGGGACATGTCGGCCAGACGACAAAAGACGACGGCGATGATCGACAGAATGATTCTGAAGATGTCATCAATGAAGATGACGATGACGACGACGACGACGACAATAACCAGCACACACATACACTTCCACAAGCAAGCTAATACAGGCCGCATCCACGAAGATTATTGGCGATGATCACGTCCGTGACTGCGTCGAACACAAACTGAATGTTTGTCGTATCCGTCGCACATGTCATATGACAGTAGATCTCCTGAAAATCGATAATTCAAAAGAGATGATGGTTTTCGCGAGATCTTTCACTGCCATTGAAGGAGTCGTGCACGCAAAAATGGATTTCTCTCTTACCCGTATATTTTTGTTGCAAAAATCGATAATTTAGAAGAGATGATGGTTTTCGCGAGATCTTTCACTGCCATTGAAGGAGTCGTGCACGCAAAAATAGATTTCTCTCTTACCCGTATATTTTTGTTGCATTTGCTCAATTGGGGTCGCATGCCAAAATTCACGCGAAAATGTGAGAATCCGGTCAAGGTACAGCTCGCGTGGCCTCAGAGCAAGGGCCCGCCTCGTCATCCGTTGCTGTCAGGGACGAAGAGTGGTACTGTTGCGTAGCTTTTTGTTCCCACTATGCTCGGACCTCGGCGCATAACGGGACGGGCACTCACTCTAGAGCTCCGCCCCCTCGGCCACCACTTCAAGAGGCTGTATCTTCGCACTCTCTCACTTTTTCGCATGAAATTTTGCACGTGGCCCTTGTTAGGCAAATACAACATAAATACATGGGCAATAGCGAAGTCATTTTCCCGTGGACGATTCCTTCGATCAAGCAACATAAGAAAAAGGGATAAGAATAAATAAATGAGCACCAAGCTAACTGAGAGGCGTTAACAGCTAAATGACTAGTGTCTACAGCCTCTCAACACAATCCAGTTGTAAAATCGATTGTTAATTTTTCCTTATGAGTTATTCATATCTTGCTATTACTTTACAATTGTACTCCAACTATTGAATTTATATTGATTATAATTTGATTATATTCATCCATCGATTCGGTAAAAGACATCTAATAAATAAAATAAGTAAGTAAATAAATAAGATAAGTAAATAAAATAAAAAATAAAATAAATTTTAGAATCTTCGAGATTCCAGTATGTTAAAATAATGATGTACTGTATGTAGGGAGCTACTTCTTACTTCGAATCGACTTTTGAGCTTGAAGTCAAGAACGCATACTTATATATTATTATATAGGGAGTTTTCAACGAAGAATCAGCTCAATTTTCGTTTCGCATGGGCCCAAGGTCTAACTATTGTCAAGAGAAACTGAAAGAAACACCTACGTAAGCAGAAAACTTAATTCTGAGGACCAAAGGATTTAAGCGGGTTCCGATGAGCTATGATTCGCATTAAAATGCAAGAAATTTTCAATTATAAATCAGCGGAGCGTTTCGGTGGAACATCTTGAGCCAGCAGGCTTTCTTTTTTGTTCTTCCAATGCCCTTCCCCTAGTCATACAAACCATAAGTTAAGTCGCCTCCGCTGGCTTGTTATCACCGACATATTCCAGCAAGTCCATTGCCTCCCAGTGATCGACCCGATAATTACTACGGTACTCAAAAGGACTTCAAAAAAATGCTGGAGTGTTCCAGAAACGCCACGCCCTAAAGATAAAATATTCCGAAAAGCAAGGATCTTTAGAAATACTGATAAAGGAGCACTAAATAAACTGGTGTTTGATAGAGGAACAAATGTCTTAGTAAATGCCCAAATCATATCGACTAGCAGAAAGTTGACGAGAATTGCTTTTTTCCATACAATGCTAGTAATTAAGATTTGAAATTTGAAAAGAAAACAACAAATTAAATAATGCTTCAAACAAACAATTCGAACAAATGCACAAAAAAGAAATGACACGCAAACCTTGTTGGCAGATTTATTCTTTGCCTCAAACTGTGCTTGAATATAAGCGGATGCTTCGTGGTAATCTTGTCGACCTGAAATGGTCAGGATAAGCCGTTTAGTAGTACACACACATTTAGTGGATGGTAGTGGGAAATGGCGCCGCTACTCAACGCATGGTCAATAGATCGATTTCCAGCTTGGGATTCCTCAAAAATCAACTGAGGCTTTTCTTTTTCTGAGGTTGAACACTTGGTAATCTACACTTCTGAGGGTTAAAACGCCCCCATAACATTCGCCAGCCACCATAAATCAATAATGACCCGAATATGCATGCGAATGCTAGTATCAAGAACCGTGAGGCCGCACTCATAATTTGCGGTGCCGGTGGCATAGCATGACTGCGTTCCTCTGCGTCTCCACCTTTGCCACCCTGTCTCATTGCCTGTGTCGTCTCAGCACCTCCCCCGTGCCACTCTGCCTAACTGCCTGTGAGCGCAGCCACGTCCTGTTGACGCAAAGTATGAACGCAGCCCACCTAAGTACAGATAAAAACGTACCTGAATATTCCGGGAAACAGATGGTAAGTGGACTTTTCTTGATTTTCTCCTCGAAGAGATCTTTTTTGTTCAAAAACAGAATAATTGACGTATCCGTGAACCATTTATTGTTGCAGATCGAGTCGAATAATTTAAGAGATTCGTGCATTCGATTCTGAAAAAGCTATATTATTGATCAGGCAAAAAGGGCGCTTGCCCAATTCAAAATTGAGCGCGACGCCATCTGCCATTCAGCCACAAATGCAACCGCAACGCATGATTGCTGGGTGCGGTGTTAATTCACGCAGCTAAGATTTGTTTATTTATTTGTCTACTTACTTGTTTATCTATTCGTGCACTAATTAGCTGAATCGTATCATTCCCCACTATGGCGTTTTTTTTTTCAAGTTAATATCAGGGTGGGGAAAGGGGTTCATAAGAACACTTGTATCAAAAAGAATCCTAATCAATTTTCACATGACGTAGACATCGTCAAAACGATCTCTTGCACCTTTTCGATCGATAATGACGCCATCCGCGATGCAGCCGCGCTCGCGACCGCAAAGCATGCTAGTCATGTCCCTGTGGATGGCACTGAGATTGAAATCACTCTTGATAACATTATCCGCACTCTCACACAAAAAACCATATTGTGTACTTGTAACAGGACACTTTCTTGGAAACCACTTAAACATGCAAACAAAGTAAAGATGATGCGGGGGAACTAAATAAAAAACAAACCGAAAAATAAATATTTGTACAGGGATATCAATTCAAAAAACTTCTCTATTTAGATACCTCCGACGATCAGGTGATTGTTTACATCGTCTTTAGACACGTACACCTCGTAACATAACCCATAGACCAAAATGGTACCAGAAGATAGCATAATGAACCGACCGCTGTACTGTTTTCGCACGGCCTGTCGAGTCTACCTTCATTCGAGCCGTAGTCCCTTTGCCCCTCCCCCCCCCTTTCTTTTTCCCTTCCGCAATTCCTACAGCAACTGCAATTTTACAAAATACACCTAATTGGCAGTTCGACCAGTGAATGGAGTCCGGCAACGAACACAACGTTCCGCATATCTTTTCAGTCCCCCCCCCCCGCTCCTTCCTGCATGCTCTCCGCGCGTCTTCTCAACCCTTCTCAATTGGGCCGGCCAGCAAAATAGTGCAATGCAGTTAGCGCACTCTTCGCAAGCGACGAGCAGCCCCCGCGCCGCGGCTCAATTCGCCAATGACGCGAGATCCCCAGGGGTTTCGCCTGGCTGCCCCGAGCAAGACTGCACCCGAGGACTGCAGGTGAAGTACGTGACAGATTGAATCGAATGTGCTTCAGCGCTGAAAAGTGAAGGGTTGAGACCGGCCATTGAGGCCAGCCGGATATTCAATAGACTTTCAAAAAGGATTCGTAAAGAACCAAAAAGTTCGAGATGGAAGAGCAATTTCGAAAACGATTGTGAAAATGGAGTTTTCCGAAGATAATCGTCCAATTTCCCTTGCAGCGTGAGTTATAGGTGTTACATAATACCCAATGAATCCTTTTTCCAGCGCCTTGCTATTACGGATGGATTCCGAAAATTAGTGGGTGGCCAGCAAATGTCATAGATTGGAGATAGTAATAAGTAAATGATCAAGAAAGTAATAGAAGTAAGTAATAGAAAGTAAACAGTAATCTTATTCTGTTTCAATCAGTGGGGGGAGCTAGAAAGCGTGGGCGGGACTCTCATATTTTGTTCTTTTCCAAGAGTGCCACTTTTATTCGTTCGAGTTTTTCTTCAAATTCTTATATCGCTCAGACCAATGAAAATAGAATAAAGTGCCCGGAATTGCCTTTTCGCAATATAAGGACGGAAGAAAAAGAGCTTAAACATAAAATCCCCCAACCGTGTTCATCAATCACTCTAGCCGGCGTCGAGTAAGTCGGTTAAGTCTCCCGAGCAGTGGAACGATACTGGGAAGAATAGCAGGGGTCTTAGGAGGCATCGGGTGGACCTTTTGATGATTCCTGGCGCTTGAAAGAATTTCCACTGGAAACCAACCGTAGTTTCATCCTCGTGAAGCACTTGATCGTACTCGGACATGGCAACACAGAAAATAATTGCCGTCACATCTTCGAAACAATGAATCCATTTTTTCCGTTCCGATCGCTGGCCACCCACATCGAATAATCTGGAACGATCAACAATAATGCTGTGGATAACTGGCGCGAAAATGATCAATATTGACTGCTGGAAGCAATCAATAGGGCTAGGCAAGCATAAATATCCCACCAGCTGATTTGTAAGGAATTAACGAAAGCACACTCTAAATTTATCGATTTCTAGGTAGGCCATGAGACTGCATACAGCACCCATGACCTCATAAATCAATAATACGCGTTTGCTGTGAGAGACGCAGAGGGTGCTCTCGTTCTCTGGGCTCTGGTCATCGCGCCAGCGCACTGCAGACTATATTCAGTGCTATTTATACTTCTATGAGAAGGCGTATAAAAAACTCACTTGAAATTGAGATTTTTGAAAGTGAAGTGGACTTCGACGATACCGGTAGTTTTGACACGGGTTCGGAGAATATCCTGCTCAGTCGGCTGATAACTCGCTTCACCTAATCGCTCTAGATCATCTAGGAAACTGAAATAGACCGTATTAAGACCCCTATTAGTCATGAAGGTTACCAACCAATCGCTGAAAAACTTACTATTTAGCCGAATCATTGAGTTGATATTCATTGCTTCGTGCAAAGCATTCTTGCACACCACCATCAGCCCATAGCCTTTTCATTGCTGACAGTAACTCTTCACTAAAATGCAGACGATACGGTAATAATTACCACAATGGAATACGGTAATGGGACGCAAGAATGCTTGAACCAACCTGAACGGCTCCGTGTCTTCCATTCGAGCTACAACATCCATAACAAGCTTTGCATCGACCTGTTAATGGCCCCATTACCGTGATATTTACAGTTTACAGTAATAAGTAGTACAGATTTGCAATCAATAAACAGGGGTAAACAACCAAATTTCGGTCTTTTATCTTTTTATTTCCCCTCTTTATCTTCTTTCTTCCTCTCGCTGCTTCTTTCTGAACTTCCCTGTTCTTCCATCCCGCCCTCTGTTCAAATATTACACCTATATTTTTACTATATTTTTACTAAAATTAGATACTTACGTTCACTTTCTTTGATAATAATTGTATCCATATCAATTATATTCAATCAATTAATTATATTTTGTTAATTTTCCACAATTTATCAGAATTTTCATTATGAAAAGATGCATTTTGATTCAAAGAGATCAACTAGTCCAGATCGAGGCAGGTGTTCACGCTTTATTGGAAATTGTCGAGCTAATTAAACGCCTAAGGGGTATGCATGTAACGGTTCAGTTCCAGTCGATGCCCATGTTGCCCTCAAAGAAAAGCGCGCCGCTAATTAGCTGCAATGGTGACGTATTGATTGGGTTGCAACAAGCGTTTGAACCAATCTACATGCACACCATAGTAGCGCCTATTCACATTGAACCAAACATCCTGTGGTGAATGGTATATCCTGGGTTTTCAACAAAAGATCAACCAAGTACTTGAAGGCATCCCACGGTCTTCTTCTTCTCAGACGGACCCCACTCGATAGCATCGCTTCTTTTCGTTCGATGGCTGCATGACAAATGTTTACATAAGCGGAGATTGAAGTTTTTTCTGAGAAACATCCTGCCCTTTGCACCTACCACTCTGAACAACCTGCATTTCATCACCATGGGTGTAGACAGGGCTCTGAGGGCATTATTTGGGAAATATCTTTCACCTTCGTGGCCGGTGTAAGAGACTTCGTGGGTGGCCTTTGAATTAAGAAATTTGTAGCACTTGCAATTCCATTAAAGCCGGGAAGTATGAAGTGAAATACAGCTCGATGCATACCCACCTCCACGATTCTGCGGCAGGCACAGGGTCGCGAACTACACTTGAAGTCCTCGGCGTTGATTAATCCCTTACGTGGAATGCGCCACGCATTTCAATTCCATTCAGAATTGTGATGGCCGGTAAACCTGATTGACCTATACACTGACTTGTGGGGCCGGTCGGTGTACAAATCAGTGCTTTTATCCACCAATATGAGTCCACTACCAATTCACTCTCCGCGAGGGGATGGTAGGCTTAGTTGGTCTAAGCGGACATTGATGCAGGATTTGATCCTCCCATCATGGGAATGGGAGTGCCGCCACCTGTCACTACCACAGGTCCGCCAGGATTATGCCAAGTGAAAAGGCTCGAAAAAGATCCTAGTCTTCAAAAGCATGGTGATCATCTTCTCTTGAAAAGTTGCCGTTATGCAACCTCCTTTCTGCCAACCCCCAAAAACTTTTTTGCTGAAGGAAATATGATTGCCAAAAATTACTTAAAATTAATATATAATTTGACCTGACACTTCATTTCCCACTTTCTGCCTTCCCTTTCTTTCAACACATTCTCGCTTTGCTAGCAACCGTCCGAAGGGCTAAGTATGGCCTCCTCTCGAGGATTCTTCGACTATCGCTTGATTGTGAGCAGACACTCCGTTCAGCCTCGTTGGAAATGGCTCCCTTGAAGAAGCTGACGAAGTCATCTCCCTCTTCCTCCCCCTCCTTCCCTTCCCCCGCTTTCTCACCTGTTATGTATGGATTTCCCCATCATCATAAGCACGGCACAGCTACTCACCTTTAGAGGATTGTTTTTTAATTCCCACCTACACTGTGATGTGACCTAATACCTTAAAACCCCCTTAGCTCCTTATGTATCCCCCATACCTCAACCCCTCGAACGTCTCCGCCCCAGATGCTGATTAGGCAGCGATACATAGGCCACTCAGTCAACTGCTGCTGCCCCGCACAGCCCACGAAGGCCGACCTCAGTCAGGATTGATCGAGGTGTTTCTAGCCGGCCTGCTGGCTGGCTCCTCGTGCACTAGTCTCACATGTCTCTGGCGTCTAACCATGGCTCATGCTCCCTTCGCCGGCCGTCCAGCTCGTCGTCGTGCCGTCTCAGCCGTTCGCTCTGCTCCACTGCTGCTGCTGTTGCTGCTGCTGCCCCACCCGTCGACGAGCATGGCTCGCCTCTCTCGCCCTTCTCTGCCCATTAAGGCACACTGCGCGCGTTTCAATCACTTCGTACCACAGCTTCCTTCTATTATTCACTTTCCAGCATGCAATAGCGTTACAGAGAATGGCTTGGGAAACTATTTATAGGCGCCTCGATACAATCCACCTGCTCGGCCAACTACAATTTGAGCAACAGCTGCTGACGTCAGTCAACGAGATCGAGAGATCGCGACCAGCAATCAGGTCATGCTCAATGAGGCGCGGACGATCGCCCATTCGTTTACTCCGAAAACTCCTCTCACGTTTGAGATAGAAGTACACCCCGAATTTCGCGGGACAAAATGCCATAAATGGCCAAATCTAGCCGTTCATAGGATCAAAAATGGCAGATTACGAGTACAATAGTCGATAAAAATATTTTCAAAGAAAAGTAAATCATGCCAAAAAACTAAATTAACCCTGACTCACCTCTCGTTCTGGTGCACCATACGGCACTGAAAGATTAGCCATAGCCCGAAGAATAGCGACAAGTGATTGTACAGTATTACTGTACACAACAGGCTTATACTGTTTATAGTCCTCAGCTGTGAAACCAGATTCATGAATAATCCTGAAATTAAAACAAAATCAAAATAAACCTGCATGATACCTGGGATCCAAGGGTATTTAGTATTGCTACCATGTTGTTTACCAAGAATCACAACTATCAACAGTTAAGGGGCTGTCGTACTGCTCCCCCATGCTGACGAGAGTTGTAAAGAAGAGACTTTGCCTCATACAGCACGTTTCAGCTATTTTAGCATTCCAATTACGTGAACCTCAGTCCAAAATATAACTTCATGCTTGATGATGCTTATATATCAGGTTGTCGAAAAAGTCTTTTCATTTTTTGAGCAATTCATTTCAACACTTAATTACAAAGCACAGAACACACTAAGAAACAAGGTAATCGCCAACTTGTTCTACCACCCTTCGCCACACTAACCAGGCAAACTTGCTATGCCATCCGCGTGGAACTGATCTGGCTTAAAATCATGTTGCCGAAAAAGGTTATCCAGGAGATGGCAAACAATAAAACGCGATGCGAGATGCGTGTAAACTTGTACTACATGTATAGGTTCAGAAGAAATTGCTTGAAAGCAGTTTGAGAGGGAAAATTGGCGTTTTTAAGAAAAACGAAAAAACTTTCCCGACAACCCAAAGAAGTAGTTCGTGATACTTCGTGTTGTACAACAGAGGAGAAGGTATGGGAAGCCGACGAACGTTGGCCTGGTCGGCTTTGGAGGGATTGCAAACGATCCTACCCCCTTCTGATGGTTCCCGTACTTCCGCACCACGAGAGTGGGAGTGCGCCTCACCTGTGAGTACACCGCATTCACTTACATGGCATCATATTGTATAACAATACTCGTTATACGTTTTCGAAACGCTAATAGAGGTTAATTTGAACGATACTATGTATGTGCGCCGATATAGAAGTTTCTATGAAAATGAGATCATTCAGAAGCCAATCATGCAAAAATAATAGCTGCCTCATTAAAAGACGGTAGCATCATTAAGGGATCGCGTCGGGGTGTACGCTTATTATTATTATTTATTTTGCAAAAATGAGAACGACTAGCCCGCTCAGTCAGTGGCTTTCAATTTATATTTTCTACGAATCTCGAGTACTACTTTCGCACTACACCTTCTTTCCCCAAAAAAGGTATCAGGTAAGAATGAAGTCTTGAAAAAAAGTAAAAATTGCAAAAATGACTCAACGATGCTTATCTTCCAACGCCCTCTTCCCATCATCAGCCTAGCAAATGCGACCCGCTCTTCCTGGGGATCCTCGACTAATGCTCGAGTTCGTCCTAGGGTACCCTTCGGAGGATTCGGGTGCTAGGAATAAGCTGGATGATTTCTTGAAAATCGCTCTTCGTTTTCTTCAAATTTAGGAATTCTCACAAGATTCTCGGGATAACTCTCACGCTATTTATCTGGAATCTTATGGCATATCGAGTGTGAGATCGATATTAGGGAGACCATACCACCATTGTGGGGATCATCTATGAATGACTGCGACTTCGGTAACAATTATGAACGGATAGCGATTAACCAGCTATCAGTCACTAACCCCGCTTGTAAATAGCCGTGCCCGTGAAACCCATGAAGTCGACTTCAGGATGGCTACTCGGATAAGTCGGCAGCTGGGGCCTCCCCGATAAGTCAATAAGTGAGGCCACCCGGATAAGTCGGTCCGGCCCAAGAAAAACCGAGGAGCTGGTCCAACGTCAAATTTTTACCCATTCAAAAATACTCGTGCTTGTAATTGAATCATCGATGGGATCCAAGGATAAAGGGTAGATAAAGGGTAAAGGTTACCCAAACGCATAGTTAGTGATAACCTTTCTCATATCGTTGTTGATCTCTACTGAATCCTTAAGACTTCTTCCCATTATTTCCTGACGGAACAGGAAATTGGTTATCTCATCATAATATTTTTAAACTGGGGCCATTTTTATGACAAGTACTTGAGCGGGAAGAGAGCCATAAATAATGCCCGCTTTAGTTTTTATTAGCACCGCTTGACGTCACGATGGCGTAGATATCGCATAGAACTTAATTTCAATGCACCTTTTTGTTCAGTATGTACTATTCGAATGAAATTTGATACTTGACTGCTCTGACGTCACCATGGTGTTTTTCCAGTTATTGGAAAATTTGATGTGTATTATGACAAAGGGGCACGAAGTACTGGATTAATATCTTTGGTCATGATCGGGTAGGTAGTGACGCCACAGTGACGGGGGAAAAAAGAACAGAAGTGGAAACTCACTTCATCTGCTTGACAATTGTCGATTTCCCTGATTCACCAGCACCCAAAAGCAGCAGTTTAATGTCCTGAAGATATAATACAGCACGCATGAGCAGCACATTCATCATGTTTATGGCTTTTTGTAACATTCTTTGAAATAACACCTTGTTGTAAAGTGTTAAATGTCGGAAAAGTATCTCAAGGTCATTGATTTTCCCAGCTGCACTCACATCACACTTGTTCAACATGTTCTTCGGCCCCACAGATGAAAGAGGTTGAACATCGAAGATCGGAGAAGTTATAGGTATTGACAACTATCACTCAGGTGGATCAATCAATATCACTGAGTATCACACAGTATGGAGACGTTGTGATCAACAACCGCAAAAACGCCTGCTGAGAACAAGTCAAGTTGTCATCTTCATTGTTCTTCAGAGGATACCCAAGTAGGGATAGAAATCTGGGAGAGGTACGGAGGAAGGGGAGGGAGAGGGAGTGCCTCTTTTGATACCGTGACTTGACCTCAACCCGGATAGCGACAACGGACATGAATCACGGACGTAACAAATCACAGATTCGGTTTTAATGGGGTTTTCGTGAAACCTGGCCCACTCGCAGAACATTTCTTCCAAAAAATCTCCCAAGACAACATCCCCAATGTTACTATGGATCTCCAAAAAGAGCGAGTCAGGGTTTAAAACCAACTAACACATGCTCTGCTCAGATTTTCCCATTTCATACAGCAATATCCCCTCCCCCTAGTACTAGCCCTCTGTAAAATCCTATATGGGTTACATAAATCCCATTCCCACGAGAATCAGCAGTAATGAACGAGCTCTTATTGCACTTTATTTGATATTTCGACAGATTTTTCCCAAATGTGTCTGTGAGATGATGTGAGGAAATCTGAAAAATCTTTTCCACGCACGAAGAGAAGCCAGAAATAAGTATGGGCTTCCATGGATAATCCCTCAAAAGCTCATAGCGGAGGAAGGGTTTCATGACGTGACTGAAGTAAAACATCAACGCTCAGGATATTCCTTCAGAGAACATAGGCTGGGGTCTTATTGAGGACATCGAAAGAAAACTTGGAAACTACAATTTCGATTTCCCACAACAATTTACCCTCCAGCACTGCATTTCTCCACTGCAAAATGCCTTCATCCCAGATTTCTACTGCTGGTAGCCCCAGAAGTAAACCCTCACAAATTTGTTGTGGGTCCGATTGCCCTAAAAGCTTTTTCTTCAGGGTTATGGGGCCTTTTCCTGGATCTATTCAGGAGACCATTAAGAGCTCAGTAAAGGGCAGGTGTTCAGTAGTACACTCCATAGAACAGCCACAGAAGTTTTCCGACGTGATAACACCCCCTCCCCATCTCCCTGGTCCTAGCCCTTTTTAGGATCCCATCTCGGCTACATAAATACAATTCCCACGTGGATCAATTGTAAAAATAGAAAAATCGTTTGTTTACGGATACATAGACATAAACAGACCTTAGCGGCTTGCATGCCGTCTTCCTTGAGATTCTTCTCGATCATTCGGGAACGTTCGAGAGCCGCCCGCTCTTCCTGTGACATGGTGCAACCCATGGTGTATGGCGGCGGGTGGTGTGGCGGCGGTGGTTCCGGATGATGACGTGCCTTCTTCTGTTAGGACTCTCCCAGCGCGCTCTCTGATACAACGATGGCACGGACCCCTCTGTCACTCACTTCTCACAGGTCAGATGACAAAACCACAACACCCTCCACCAAACAGAGAGAGCCGCTCCAGATGAACCTGTATAACACTGAAAATGACGAATTTTCAAAAGGATATGTAGCCAACAGTTCCAGCCACAAGAGACAAGCACGAAAAAATGAGACTGTCTCGAAAGAAAAGCCAAAAACGACGATAAAAGAAGAAAATTATCAGAGAATAAGCCAAATCCTCAGAGAATAAGCGGCTTGCGTAGGTGGGTGGATTAGCTGGGTAAAAGTTTTTGTAAATCAAAAACCGTCCAAAGAACGTCTGTCCAAACCGGTTTACTCTCCGCGTTTGTTTGACTTATCGGTTTCAATCTGTCGCGCTTAGTAAGCATATGAAAACACGAGATAACGAGCAATGGGGAAGAGAAAATCAGGGCATAAATCGGTCACATCTGCCGACATCCCAATCAAGCTGGGATTGAAAAATGTGGGTGGTCATACTGAACCATTCGAACTGGGGAAATGGCGGTAGCCTTTGACATTTCGCAATTAAAATTACCTATGTCATGCAATAGGTGGGTAACCTTAATATCAGGGTTAGAACTATTTGACAATACGAGCTCGCAAATCCTGGACCCATTGGGCTTACAAGAGTCTAGAGGACTTCAAAGGCTAACCCAAATACTTTTTTCTGCAAATAAGATGAAATGGTAAAGTGGTATTACCGTAATAATAGGTGGCTTCTACCAACGAGGATACATGTCCTTCCCGATGCAGCCCTAGTCCTTCGTACCCCTAACCCTAATATAACCCTACCCTCCCCTAACACTATTGGATCGGGAAGTTGAAATACACCGATAACACCTGCCTGTGAGACGGTTCCTCCAACTTTTTCAGCTGTCCCGGCTGGAAACTTCGGATAAGCGATTAGTTAAAACTGGGAACCCGTGGATAGGGTAAGGGTTAGGGGTATGGTAGCCAGATAATTCCAAGTTTCAAAGGGCTAATCACATTCACATTTACATTAATTTCCATTTAACATTTATAATCGCCAATAGATCCCCTTGCGTACCACACAACCATGGCGACTTTTGATGGAGACGGGAACCCATCTGGTCAGAGTGGAGTCAGGGAAACCCTTTGATCGTCAACTTACATGGAAACTTAGTCTCAGCAAGGGACCAGACGCCCTGAGGTACTTGACTGACCGTTGTAACAGTCCTAGCTGGCCTGCATGAAAGGCTCCCAGCAAAGGAGTGATCACTGAGAGTGAGCACTTTTCACAGGCCAAATTTATAGCTCACTCTTCCCACGTCATTTGACAAAGTACAGGAAATATGCATGCGCTCGCTCGCATTTGAACGATTCGGCTACGTGACAGCCTGCTTACGTCAAACTTCTTCGATAGATGAGGCCAAGAAATGACGCACAAATGTTTGAAGACACTTTTCAGGCTCTTTAATCCTGGAGGACCTTGTCCAAGGAAGGAAATCCCATTCGCTGGGAGGTTGAACACGTTGCGAAAGTCATTAAAAGGCAGATTTCGTGCAC
This sequence comes from Trichostrongylus colubriformis, assembly GCA_963978905.1. Classification (NCBI taxonomy): domain Eukaryota; kingdom Metazoa; phylum Nematoda; class Chromadorea; order Rhabditida; family Trichostrongylidae; genus Trichostrongylus; species Trichostrongylus colubriformis. The sequence continues at coordinate 10,011,707 of OZ022260.1, forward strand.
GCCCCTAATTATGGAAGGGATTAAGTCCATCACGTCTACAATAGGAACAGGAGATCCCCTGGACACTGGACCTCGAGTAAGGGTGTTGCCGTTTTAGTGGCATAGTCTGTAAAATCCAAAATGTTTATGGTTAGTGTTGATTATGACATCATTATGGGTCTGATGTTAAAACAGGACCCAACCATTCCATTTTTCGTGGCGGGTCAGATATTACCGGAAATCCAAAAAACCGAATATTGGGGTTACTGGCTGGGGTTAGTTACGGCTGAACTAACAAAACACCTGAGGGTAAGCTATCAAAATATGAGGATTGGCATAAAAGCCGCGATAGAAAAACAATTGTATGAATAGCTGAAGCAGGACCGTTAAGCTTTAATTAATTAGATTTCTAAAAGGAAGGTTCAGTGTTATAGACATTTGGAATCAATCAATAGGATATGCTATTCATCTATTCAATATGTAGTTGCAACGTTCAAGTTCTGAACAGCAAAAAAAATCGACAAAAATGTGTGAAATGTTTGAAAGCACGTAAGATGGCGAAATAAATGAGAGTACAAGATAGTCATGAAAATGAAGGGGATTCTCGAGTTTTTTTTCTTTTTTGCCGGGAAAAAGGTGAGAAAACTCGTGTCACACGCTGAGAAGCTGGCGGGCTCCCTGAAAGATCAGGTGGAACAATCAGTTGATAACGAAAATCAATAGTTCAAGTGATAGGGTCCGCTGGGTAGCCTTTTGCGATGGAGCTTCCAGCTAGGCAAAAACTGGGACCGGGCCAACGAATGGGTACATGGAAGAGCCGGCGGGACGTCGTGACTATCAGAACGGGGAAGTGCTGACTAGGCAGGCTGAATCACTTTATGAAAATGAGCCATCGTCTGGTTGTGCCCGCTTCATCGATGCCCATAGCAAGAGGGAAAGGACCGTTCGTGAGCAGCCTCTTGGCCCAGCTAGCCAGCTCCAAGCCAAGTTCGGCTACGAAATCAGAAATTTGTTGCAGGCAACTGGTGACGGAATGAGGAACTGGGAACACAAATGTTTTATATTTATTATAATTATGTGAGTTGTTGTATACGTCAATAAACACAAACTAGACATATGATAGGTGGTAGCGGGAACCGACTAATGACAATCGAGAAGGAGATAAAAGGACATGTGGACTGAGGGGGATTAGGGGAAAGACATGGCAGCAGAATCGAATTCTCATCACCTAATAGTATTAAGGAGGGTTTCTGAGCCTCTCGTTAACAGCCTCTTCAGCTAGCCGACGATCATTGCCGCTATTAAAAGACCGAAATAATTGCTTACAACGTTTTATAGCTGAGTAACGAGGAAATCGGCTCGACGCCCCGATGAGGGGTCTGATTCGATGAAAAGAAGTCGAAGACGAGGACGAGGGTTAGGATGGGTAAAGCGGATTGGGGTTGGGGTTTGGGCAGGGTGCTATCCGAAATGGACCTGTATGCAGCTGATTAATACCACAGGGGGAGAGGATTTGCATATTGCCTCGATGAGGTCCATGTGCGTGATGTGGGAGGGACGGAGTGGGGGGGGGGCTGGCGAATAATGATCGATATGTGCCTGCAAGCGCTCCCTCCCTGCCTCCTCGCTGCCGTCTCTCTCACCGCATTCGAAACCAACTGCTGCTGATGATGGCTGCTATGCTACTACTGGTGAATGGCTGACTGACTAGCCACCCCCCCCCCCTCTCCGCAACCTCAACCCGGACCAGGAACCCTGAAGGTATGAATGAAGGGATGAGAGAGGTCTGGGTAACCCTAGGGTTTCTTAGAGAAGGGTTAGCTGCTACTGAATGGCTGGTTTACTAGCCACTCCCTCCGCAACCTCAACCCGGATAAGGAACACTGGTGAAAGGATTAGGAAGGTGTGGGTAACCCTGGGGTTTCCTAGAGAAGGGTTAGCTGCTACTAAATAGCTGGCAATCTAAACCCGGATCAGGAACCCTGGAGGTAAGGATGAGGGAAGTTCGGGTCACCCTAGGGCTTCCTAGTGAAGGGTTAGTGGCATTTCACCAGCTACAGCTTCGAAGCTAAAAGTACTCAAATCGCCCTTGAGGCAAAAGGCGAACTTGGAAAAACCAGCTGGTCCCAAGAGCTTCACCCAAAGGTCAGTCCCCCTGCATCCTCAACCCAGGTCAGGAACCCTGGTGAAAGGATGAGGGAGGTTGGGCTAACCCCAGGGGTTTCCTAGAGAAGGGTAAGCGGTTACTGCGGCAGGCCACCACCTACAGCTTTGAAGCAAAAGTATTGAAATCGCCCTCTAGGCAAAAAGCAGGCTTGGAAGAACCAACCAGCTGGTCCCAAGAACTTTCCCAGAGGGTCAGACCCGTGTGAATAGCGTGGGCTATGTAACAATGACGTCAGCTGGGGTCACGGCGGATACTGATGACAAATGGTCCTGTCATTCACCAGTCGATGGCCAGGATTAGCAGCTGACTGTGCGCGAAATCGCGTCGCGCGTGTGCAAATATGATTGAACCGGCAGCAGACAGACAGGACAAGCTAAGTATACATTGAAGCATGTATAAATCAACAATAAATAATAATAACAACAACCACAATAAAGAATCCATGAGTGAGCTACGAATACGTAAAGGCCAAGTGACTCCTCAAATGAACGACATTATTGGATCCAAGGCCATCGACGAGCTTGATTAGGCTGTTTGTGGTGGTAGTGCGGCCGCGGGGAGAGATGGTGGATGGGTGAGGGGATTGGCTTGGAGTGGAAAGGGGATTATTAACGGGCACAAAAAGCGCCATATAACACATTTGGAGCGAAGCGATGGGGAAACCCTCATCGGCAGCAGCAGCATAAGAGGGCAGTGGCAATGATTAGGGCAGTATGACGACGATGGATGGAAAAACGCGACAGAATGAAGGCAATGTGGAATTGATGCTCTGAAGAGAAGGGGAATGCAATGCACGAGGCGGAAGAATGTTCCGTCCCACTGCGAAAAAGATTGAGGGGTCTTATTCCCGCAATTAGCCTAAGCTTCCACCCAATCTCCCTCAAAGTGGGTGAGTAACTACCCAGCGGTAAGAGTAGGTGAGTAACCCCAACCGGCAGCTAGCCCATTGAGCTCTGTGGGGGATCCACAATAAGGCCCTAGCTCGACGGCTAAGTTGTGCAGGACCTGAAGCGATGACGGCGAAAAAGGACACATTGTGAGGCTTCGCCGATGTGCCGTTGCCGTTGCTGCGGGCCGGCTGCCGGCCCCAATTGATCTGCTGCCCCCCCCCCCCCTCCTTCTGCGCTTTTCTCTCATAATCTCCTCCTTTCACGCTATATTTCGTAACTATAGCGACGCGCATCTCTCATCAACATACAAGTACATAGGAATATAAAATAAATAAGTCAAATTAACTATATTAGGTCAGTAACCAGCAAGACGGGGTCTCTTTTGAGGCCACGGTAGACTCCGATCTTGTATTTTCTACATGCTTATCCAGGAAAGCGGAAACGGTGCTATGAATCCGGATATGAAAGTGCTCGTATGAGGTCGCCGAGAGAAGCAAAAAAAGGGGGGGGCAATCCAGGACGAACGTGGGTCGACCACCCACCGATGGAGGACAGTCGCGGAGTTTATGTGTGCGTGTGTGAGTTGGCAGCCGTCAGTGACGCGCCGAAACGTAAAATGATCCACCCTGAAATTGCGGGACAATTCGCACGGCAAGAGCGAATATATTCGTCACGGTTTGGACCTTGACGCCCAACGCGTAACGCAAATATCTGCGCCCCTCGCGCATCATACTGAATAGACCAAACGGCCTTCAACTAACGAGCGTCTTCGGTTTCACTTGTTGAAAAAGACGACTATTCCTATAGTCTCTTTAGACTCCCCGGGTCGTTCCTTGTTTATATATTTCCTAGAAAATAGGCAGATTTTTAAGCAAATCTGAATAGCCAGAAATGGTGTGGGGGGTACTGTGAATAGGGCACACCCAGGTGTCTAGGATCTAGGAAAATGGTCGCCCCCCCCCCCATATGACCCCTCACCTCTTCCAACATCTATATAACCTCTAGTGTATTAGTAACTATTGCGGTTCATAGAATTACTAGGTATTTTGTTTTATTTTTTCGGGTATTGCTATTTTATTTTCTGAATACAGTAGTAGTTTTTATGATCACTCTAATTCAAACATATTTTCTTACATAACCGTGTCAGCTGATGGCACTTTCCGCTTATCATGTAGCCTGGGACCAATGCTGACCTCTGCAGTCACGAACCCCCTCCCCTCCAGCCGAGGAATCCTCGACTCTCGGTGTACCATGACTATAAAGATGTGTAGTCGAGAAAAGTTTCTAGAAGACCTGCACTATCTGCTCATAATGACTTGCTGAGCTAGCGTTCTCAGAAATTCCTCCTCGTCACACCAAAGAGCTTGACAGGATTCCATGATTTGTCTGAGTAGAATGTTCTGAGAAAGTCGACTGGAGCATTAAGAAACTCCTTTGCTAATTCTTTCTGAGGAACTCTTCCGCTAATTCCCTCTAACTTCCTGCTGAACATTAAGATTATCTAAGAGTATAATTACAGAATCTGATGTCCTTAACGTCAAATGTCCTTCAGCTGTAAGAGCATCCTCCTCCGCAGTAAGTACCTTCCGGTGGGACTCCCGCTCCTCTTATCACTTGGTACGCTCCTCGAAGGGGCAGAAGATCCGAGAAAGAGCAGAAGGCATTCCAAGCAACTCTAAAGGCTTCCTTTGACTACAAGGATGCTGAGTTATGGGCAAAAGCTTCGGTGCCGGACGGGACTCGAACCGGCACTTCATCCTTTCCGGGGATATGTGCTAATCGATTACACTACCGACACCACCTTCACCTTAACTCAGCTTTTGTGGCCAATATCGGCATCGAGCCGTGAAGCTGAAAGCTTTAGTAATGATTTTGATACTTTTAATTTTTCAAAAATCAAATTATCAAAAATTAAAAGCTCCTTTTTGAATTGTCGAGGCGGTCCGAGAACGGCTGGACTCGAGTGCTTTCGAATGAAAAGCTCCCCGTGAGTTTCCAAACGTGAGCGCAACGCGTATGAAGCTGGAGCTCAAGTGGGTTACCTGTACCCCTCTAAGGCTGTAAATCCCTTGTCAAGGAAGGGAATTGCCTAATAATGGTATTGCCCGCGATTGCCCAAAATGGTTTGGCACGAGGTTTCAGTTTCCCAGCTGGTCCATCGAATGAATTTCAAGCAACTCACGACGATTTTCCATGATAGACACCTTTTTGCTCCAGAAGTTCCAGACGTGTAATTATGAAGAAACGGTGAAGTTACGCGCCCGTCTATTATCCCTCAGTTATGGAGCTTCTCAGAAGGTCCCGGCTCAACTGTGAATCTTGTGGGAAGACCTGCGCTCCGAAGTGATCTAATAATTAAGATACAAATTGACGTAACGGGCTCAATTCGTTACACACTCTGCTGCTTAAAAGCTTCACTCAAGCCGCAGCTCAGGTCAGTAACCCCTAGAACCACCTATGTAACCCTCTAGGCCCATCAAGTCAAGATGTATCCGAATTATGTTGAGATGGCATCGAGGGTCTCAAGGGGCGGTCGTCTGCCGCCAATTACGAACGAATAAGTCGTCGTCATTGCCATTGGAAGGCTGGGGGGCCAGGCTGAACCGAAACGGATCAATGTGAGCTAGGTGGGTGCGGACATTTGGAAGGCAGGCAGCTTTGAGGCAAGCCGGGTAGAGCTAACGTAGAACGCGTCTCAGTGACGATTTCTCTCATTCGATACCCCCTTCCCCCCTTCGTCGCGTCCTCACCGTCGCCAGCCATCCACCCACCGTCGCTCCGGAAACAACAAAGGTGGCCGCGAGTCATTTGAGGAGCTTCGGAGATGATTGGGGGACAGAAAGAACGCTGCTGCACGAAGGGCGGCAGTACTTCGTTCCTGCTTTCGTCGACCCGATGCGGCGCTGAGAAATGGCATCAGCTAGTAGGCGTGGAAGGAGGAAGGGGGGACTCAAGGGACCAGGACGTGGATACATGCTGTAACGATGACAATTAGAAGTTGTCTGACGAAGCGCTGACGATGACGTGAGGCATGGGTGATGACGTTAGGCGGTGAGTTGACAAAAAGTGTCAAGGAAAGCTGAGTGAGCTAGGAGCTGAGTGGCTCGGGGTGGTGATGGGCTGAGGCTTCGGCGCTCGAGACACGTGTTGGCCGCATTGCCGTCGCTGGAATGTGAACAGATGGCTGACTGTAATAACGACCAATCAGATTTCATCGACCATGTACTACTCATCGCCGATCGATGGGAACTCCGAGGAGATGATGACGTCCTACCGACCTTCTGACGACGTTGGTGACAACGATGATGGGCATATCGTCCTTGAACCGTCCTGCCAGGGGCTAGTCACCTTCCTTTATTGATAATGACGTAAAGCCCACGCAACAGAGCACTCTCGAGGAGCACATGAACGTAACACTGGATTATAGAATTGTGAAGAAAGCCTAGCATGAAGGCGATCACCGAGAAGGTATCCGTAAAGGTGCTTCTGATTAATGACGTCGGGGATATCGCGTCGAGACAAAGGTATCCACTAGAATAGTGAGAGTCGATAGTACGACAAAATGTCAACGGCAGTCTTTGATCGACGATTTCTCGCAATTTCACTTTCATTTTTGCAATTGCTCATCCATTGAAACGAGTTTCTCGGCGCTTCCCGTCGACCTTGTAATACCAGACAGCTTATTTTTGCTGCTTGCGGTTGGTTACGTAACCCTGAGCTGCAGAGGGCCGTCTTGTCTGCTGGCAGTTAGCAGAAATGTAATTAGTAGAACGGTAAAAGGTTAAAGGCCAAGGTCCAACATGGGTTAACGACAGTGGTAGGGGTAATGTGAGTAACTGAAACTTCTAAGAAGTGTCATCAAAATGAAAAACACGGGTCTAGAAAGATTATATGTGGTAGAATTCGATAGAAAGGAGCACCTCTTCTAAAAGAGCCTATTTTCCAACAGCTACCACTTGTCTTAACAGTGCCCGCCCCTTCCATTAATAGAGCCCGCCTCCCTTAGAAGTCAACCGCGCGAAGGGGGTCTACTTTCCCCAGCTTTGACCGCTCCACTCCGTTTTTTCCTCACTTCCGTGCTAGTAGGCAACTGGACTTTTTTTATTTAATAATCTTCCGATATTAGGCTCTGCTCCCCCCCCCCCCCCCAAGGCTTTCAAGAAATGCCAATTGGATGTCCTGTTGGGCGGTCTTTTCAAAAATACAAGAGGTAAGCTCATCACTTTTTTCGGTATTCGAGCTGTTGAGCGCTTTCTATGTACTACGAAGTATTACCATGATCATCGATTGAGGACCCTATTTACCTTTTTTTTTCAGGGAGACACCCTGGTATACCAACCGACCGCGTCGGTGACATACTTCTTAAAAATTGTCTTCAATGCAACGCTTGTCTATGTGAGCTGCACTGGGCCGATCGCAAGAGGAGTGCGCCACGAGTTCGACTATTACATCGAGGCCTTTGCATTTGTATAGATACTCTATCAATAAAATGATTCGCTTGAGCTCATCAGTGATCACTTCAATGTTTCTGCCATTTCTAACAGCTCTGGACCGAATAACACGAATTTAGAAAAGGTGAAAATGAAAAGCGGTGCAAAAATTGCTAGCGACCGAAGTTTCTTCAAGTTTTTCATATAATAGTTATTCGTTTTTCTCGAATACATTATAAATCAATAAAGGTCAAGAATTACTTTCCAATGATATAGTCAATTTTTGGCACAAAAGCGTGGGAAAGGAGAAAATTCAAAAGATCGCAAAATCTTCCTTTACCTAATAGTGGTTGATTGATAGTAATGTAACCCAAGCCACTACTATGCGAGAAGTCCGAAGCACCCTCTCCCGTTCGGCATATACTTGTGAAGATCCACTCGAATCACCATTGACAGTGTCCCCCCCCCCACTCCTCAGTATGTGTTTTGTGAGGTCCCCAGTCAAGTGGTCCCATAATTGTCTTCTCCGCGTTCTACGGTAATTTGAGACTTCCAGGAATAGATTCCCTGGTGCTGCCTTAGAAGTGCAGCGAGTCTTCTCGACAAAGTGGAATTCGTCGAATAGGAAATAACGAACTTCAAAATGAAATTTGTTTAGGGTTGCCTGTTGTAGGAATCTCCTTCCATTGGCCGTTGGCTACAGGTACGAAAGTTAGTGACTACTTACACATAATATCCGGCGCACTTCACTTTCCATGACGCGCCACGCTTTCCATTCAATTCAGAAATGAGCGACATTTAAAGGGATGCAGATTAGATTTGTTGCATGTGTGGATACACATGAAATAATTCGACTGACAATAGGTTGAACGACAACCCATCTAGTTTAGTAACTAATTAGAACACAAGAAAAAAAGAACAGAAAGAAGAAGAAACGAAATTTAGAATAAAAGAAAGCAAAAAAACAGCCTAGAAACTTAGATACCCTGAATGCCGAAGATTGTGAAAAGTTTTCACTTGAGGAATCGATGCAAGATGCTCTTGAATTATACGACGGTTCGAGGTAAAACGAATTTTTCGGTCAGCTTGGAGAGTTCGGATACAGCTCTGTAGTAAATAATTTGGCCCTAAAATTGGTTCTAGCCCTTGCCGCAGAAACTTTGCGCTTTTTCCCCCGTATTGAAACACGTAATGGTAAAGAAACTGTTTCTTGACATCAAGTTTTCCTGTGATCATTTTGAATAGGGTTATAAGATCAGGCTCCTTCCGCCTGCACAAAAGGGAATCAAGACCTGGATTTCATTGCGATCAACCCCTCTAAGTATAGCGCTGTAGTTGAATCCGAGTGCGCGAATGAGTGATTTCCTTGTAAAGCTATTCAACACAGCTTCAATCTTTCCTATATTGCCTTTCGACTAGGGGTAGATGTTGGTGCCATAGATTTGGCCTAGAAAGCGTCTAGTGGTGACTAGCTGATGAACAAGTCAGTGCTTTCATTCTCGCAGAATTTCTGCTGGGTGCTATCGCAATGGGGGGGGGCATCTCACAAAAAGTTTCACACCTGAGTACCTCTAAGGGATTTCACACATGAGTACCTCTAAGGGATTTTCGTGGGGTCACACTGCACATTCAAGCGTATATTTTTGCCTAAGCCTTGAAGGAGGAGGAAAAGGCCTCTTCCTCCTTCTTAGCTCAGCTTAAAATAGGGTCCAGTAATGGGATGTCCCCCCACCCATTGCGATAACACCTTCTGGTATCTCACGGAATCCCAGAGGGTTAAACGCCCGGTTGGCTAAACCGGGTTCATGTCCATGGACCATAAAGTGCAATGACCACATGTCATCACACCACTATGCATATCACCCATGTGGGTATTGATCCCGTTATAGAAGCTGCATTTCTTCGATTTGTCCTCTTAGGGAAAGGGCGATGAAACTCATCGAAGTGGCATCTAGAATTGTTACCTAGGTAGTTGTTTGCTTACTCCGTTTTTGGCTGTTTATGGACTAGTGACCTTCACAGGTAAACTGCTGTGGTCTGGACCGTAGACTATAGGCCGTAGGCCATAGACAGCTACGGGTCAGTGGAGATATTTTTCTTGGCTGAGTCGTCCTCGCAGTTCACATCTGGATCATTCCGCGTCAGAATTGCGCATCGTTCTTGATAGGGAGCGTTGAACATCGTGGAAGTAGTGGTGGAAAAAGGGTAAAGATGATCTGGAAGCAGAAGAAAATTAGTATGATGAAGAATTTTATCCTGAAACGATAGCTATCCAAATTCGGATACGAATCTAAATTTGTGAGAACCCATTTAAACTAATATTGACCCTGGCCTGGTAACAACTCCGAAGAGTCGAAGCTAGAGAACCAGAGACTTTCCATAACAACCGAATCCTCTACCTTAACACTGTGATCTGCAAATCAAGAGCGAACGGTGAAACCTGAAACAACCGCCTCGTAGCAAACTCTATCGAGGAGCTTTCCACCACTAATTTTATTTTTTGCCATTCTGTTTTATGATAAGTTAAAAGCACCGGAGGGGGTAATTTGGCAAACAGTGGAATATGAACGTAAAGACGCTAAGAAGTGTAAGAGTAGAGAAAGGATCAAATAAGACGGCGAAAAACCCGAGAAATAGTAGTTCGGAAACTCCTTCTCTTCCACGCTCCTCTGCGTCACTAGCCGGAGGTAGATTGCAGACGGGCGGGGGTTTTTATGAGCCAGCAACGAACGATGTCCCGCCCTTGTCGACAACTATCCTCACGGATGAAGAGCAGATTAACATGCTGTGCAACGGGATCGTGAGAAGATCTCAAACCGCGCTTTATCAATGCGAGTTTTCGCCACACATCGCCTCCTCCGAAGTGGAAGGTTTGTTATTGAAGAACATGTTTTCCCAGTTCTCACTTCCTCTTTAGCCCTTAAGGTGGCTTTGAGTACACACAACATAACACAAGTACGACTGATATAGTTTGCCCTTTTCACTGATGGAGGCCTCTAAAAGGTCTCAATCCTTTTAAGATGCTTGATGGACATGAACACGAAAAAGTGCGATTGTCCTATGTGGAATTCAGACATATAGAGCGTTTGGGGTGAATTACATTTGTCGTGATGGCATAGACTCATGGAATATCTTGCAACCGAAACCACAATGGGTAACCATGGTTGGTTTGCAATCTGTAGTCTAACAAACTTGTTTAGAGACCTGCCTCCACATCCACTTTACATTTTCGATGTCGTATGCATTTGAAATGACATAATTCTCCATCTACCCATAAGCAAAAACCACACAATGGGTATGGCCATTTCGTTACCATTTCTTACGGAGAAGTAAATAAAAAATTGTTGTGTGGGTGTTTACTGATTCCGTTTCAAAGCAATACCATTAAAGAGAAATTTCGCTATCAAGTGCAGTTTTTTCCGTTTAAGATGTAACACATGTCGATGCTCTTTCATCCTGTCCTGTGCACGCCAGCAAAAAGGCGATTTTGGAGGTTAATGACTCCCCAGTTAATTTACAAATTGACAGCCATCTTGGCATTGTACATGTTTTAAACCTTCAGAAGATAAGTTATATGTGGGGATTCGATACAGTTTTTAGGGTAGAACTCCGCCCAGTAAGACAGTTTTCATAAATTGCAGTGCCGACGGAGGGGCGTTGCTGCGTCGTGTCTGCGTCTCCGTCTGTACCACCCTGCCTCAGTGCCTGTGAACGTGGCCGCGCCCTGCCGCTGACAGTATCACCGCAAAGTATGAGGGCTGCTTAACGTACACAGTTATGTGGAGGACCTCGGACCTGATATTCAGATCGAGGATCGGTGTCCGAAAGGTTCACGCGTGGACAGACCCTAGGATCAGTACAGTGCTGCAAAGCATATGACCCCTGAACCGTACTTACTTTGACTTAAACAAACTATGGCTTCGAACAACACAACCACGTGACTTTTCAATGTAATAAATCAATAATCGGAAGTATTCAATAAGGGTGGTGCACTCCGATTTTCTTCAGAGTTTTGGAACAATATGAGTGCATACTTTGGAAGAGCCCTGCACTTGGACTCTATGTACACCTAACAGCCCATCGGAATTTCATGTCATACCTACGATATAAACCTGTTCCTGTGCAAAACATATAATGATGAAAGGAATCATGTCATGTGTGTACTAAAAAAGTCTACCAACCGATACCAAATCAATGTACGGAAAAATTAGTTTATTTGTTCCTATATAAATAATTATGTCCTGTTTGGCCAATAAGGGCCGTATGCCAGGTATCACGCGAAAAAGTGAGAACTGGGCTAAGGTCCAGCTCCCGAATCCTTGGTCGGAAAAGCGGGACCTCCAAGTGAAAGCCCCATTCCGGTAACTTCCTGTTCCTACAATGCGTTACCGATCTCGGAGGCTCGCCCACCCAGCGATTTTGTGGTGCTGTATCTTAGCCGGATCCTTATTTTATCGCATTGCACGCGGTCCACACTAGGCAAATACAACATAAATATATGGGTAACTTAGAAACTGATTTCATTTTTCCGTGGGCCTTTCCTTCAAAAACATCGAAAGGGACACTGTTGGCCTACGGTACCCTCTGGAATTTCGTTCATTTGTCACATTTGGGCATATGACATCTTACCAAAACGTCCAGTGTGAGTTTATTGGATATTTTTATCATGAATACATTTCTTCGTACTTCTTCACTCATGCACCCTGTCACTGTTTCAATTGTTTGCTTCTGTTTGTTGTTCAAATATAATAAATAAAAAATAGATAAATAGTAAATAATCACCACGAAAGAAATCAAATTTGCTCCACATGACATCAAATGATAAAGGAGTCGGCCAGTCTGAAGCTTGCAGTCTGAGGTGAAGCTGGCTAAGACGGCAATAGCGCCCCAAAGACGCATTTTCAAGGCGAGTTTCGTTGCACATTATCTTTTCATAGCTTGAAGCTGTCCCTTGAAGCTTGAAGCTTCATAGCTTGTCCCTTCACAGAAAATGGTGTTTCCGAGTGCGATTCCCTTCCTTGCCCTCCTCCCAGTGCTTCAAAGGAAGTAATGTGATCTCATTAACCCTTTCTGGGATGGCCCACGCATTTTGCATTTTCCATCGAGAAGCCATACGAATTAGGAGGTATGAATTAGAACGGCAAAAATACTAAAAATAGTCTACCAACCGAATTTAAAATGACTCGATAATGCCTACGTTGCTGTCCTAATCAGTACTTTCAAAAGGACTGCAACCTCTGCGCTTTACGCTGCATTTGCCAAGGCTATGCCTATGAATGGCTCAAATTCAAGGAAGTACGCAAAGCTCAAGAGGGGGAGCTCGTTGTTTGCGAGGGGATTTCTTCAAGGAGGGTCCTAGTAATCTAATAATCCTAATAGACGTCTGAAAGTTTTGTTGAGACTTAGTAATGTGGTAATCCTAATACTTGTTTCACTGTGCTGAGGAAATGGGAAATGTTTGATAGAGAGGAGACAACCTACATACTCAGACGTGATATCGATTCTGAACAATATATTGTCAGCCACTTCGATTCGACCTCCTCGACTTCGAATGACGGCGCTTGGGGTAGGAGTCGTGACAACGTCCTCAGATGAACCAACGTTCATCTGAGGACGGTCTTCTCGAACGAAAAGCTCGTCGCCCATCTAAACCCTCTGGAAAATACCGTTCGGGCATGGCATCTGGGAGGAAAGCCTGCGCAACCTCTAATCGAAGTTTTGAGCCCCCAAAGCCGGCGGTAGTGAGCAAACTCGACGTCGACTACCCGCGTCTTGTCGGCTAATACTCTGAGCATCTACGCACCGTCATCCGAAATCGAAGCGGTCGAATCGAAAAGTGATGAGAACGTTTCTTTTGCTGTACTATTGCCAGGGATATGTCTTCGTTTTTACCGCGTAACAGTACTTATTGCGCACCCTGTACACTTCGTGGTATGGTGGTGTTGTGCTGAGTTGTGCAATGTTTATCGTTTATGAATGTCAAGTAAACCGCATGAAGCTTTGGTTCTCTGGACTCAGTGAAAATTCAGCGCGCTAGTGCGCCAAAAAGGTGCGCGCGCTGCACGCGCTGCGCGATTGGGTGGAGATATGATTGCTATCCGCTAAGGCCGCGGTATACTCACCGCCGGCAGGGCGTGGCTGCGTTCACAGGCAGCGAGGGAGAGTGGCAAGGGGGAGGTGCAAAGATGACGCAGACAACGAGGCAGGGTGGCATAGGCGGAGACGCAGAGCTACGCAGCCACGCCCTGCCGCCGACACGGAAAAGTACGACCACGGCCTAACTGGACCTGAATCACTGCGCGTGTAATCTTGTAAAGACTTCTAAGTAAGAGGGTAGTGTTTCACGCTATAAATCTTCCGAAGGAGTTAGAAATGAGGTCAATTTAATTGTAAATAAGACCTCTTACCGTTTCCTTCAACCTATTGCGTAATTGCTCAAAAAAACGAGAGAGAAGCTCTTCTCCACACAAAGCGTTTAATCTTCCTTTTGTCCCTACGAGGGAAGGAATGATTTATGTATGAGGATTATGGCTGTCCCACTGCTGCTTCACATCTTACGAAAACTAGAAAAAAAACTCTAAAAAATAAATTCGGGCAATAGACCCCTCCGACGAAGAATTAAAATCCCTGTACGGGCTTTTCTGCAAGTTCCGAGCAGCAAACGCCACCCTGCGAGGAGAGCTCACTTCTTGTCCGAGTCGAGTGAACATCGCGGAATTTGTTAGAAGTGGGAGCATCCCCAAGTGAATAGTCATTAGAAGCCCGAAGATGTTCTACAGCTGTCAAATTAGTGATCGGTTGGACTATGATGATGACAGCCACCGCTGGGCATTAAGAACTTCTCAGTGTGTTTTGACAGGGTCGTCTTTTTCCTATTATTAAAAATCTTGTTAAGAAGAAAGTCAAGACAGATAGACGTGTGTATGGGATAATCAAGTGCGAGGGGGATGGAGCGTCCTAATAAAGGTTATCTGATATGGTCACGAGTTGTTTCTGTTATTCCATAATAGCGATCAGCCACCGTCGGCTTGTCACTAGTCAATTTCGATGACATCTGCTGGTCAAATCTTCACGTCTGAAAGCCGCATCTTCAGGTAGGTAGCTACTAGGCTACCTACCTGAAGAGAGACAAGACCTGCTTTGATAGGGCTTTCGTCGAAACAATATCCACGGCAGAAATGAATTCCGCACCACCTGCTGAATTAAACCGAAAGTACAAAAATGCTTTTTTTGTGTAAGTATGTAACATAGCGGAGAGAGAAACGCCATGAAAGATGATGTAAAATTGTTAGAACGAGCCTCTTATCACTAGCATATTCTTTTCCTCCTCTTCAAGAAACAGTTGAGGAAATCTCATGGAATGGATAGTATCTTGCCCGTGAAAGGTAGGGGTCCCATGTGTTGGACTGGGGCTAGGGAGGATTGATAGAAATGCGGTGTCACGTTTTTTTTTATAATTTTAAAAACATCCCTGAATGGGCTGTTTTGGAGATAGGGGATTTTGTAAGCAGCGCAGAAGTTCCACACAGTAATTTAGGGTCGTATTGCGATCCCATTGAAGCTTGAAAGCCGGATGAACAAAACCACATGCAATGCTCTAGTGTGAAGGAATCGTGCAGGGAAAATGAGTATCTCTGTTACCCATATATTTATGTTGTATTTGCTTAATAAGGGCCGCATGCAAAGTGTCACATGGACAAATTAGAATCTGGCTAATAGTAAGATACAACTTTTCAAAGTGATGGCCGAGGGGCGGAGCGTCAGAGTAAACGCCTGCCCCGTAGTCCGCCGCGTCGGAGACGAGATAGTGGGATTATAGAGTTACGTGAACAGTTCCACTCCTCGTGTCCGACAGCGGCGGACGACGGAGCAGACTTTGCTCTGAGGCCCCGCTCCCCCGACCGCCACCTTGAGGTGTTGCATCTTAGCCACATTCTCACTTTTTCGTAATGCAACATAAATATGGGGATACCAGAGAGACCCACTTTTTTCGTGCACAATTCCTTCAATGTAGAGAGCTGGCTTTGGTTCAGAGATAATAGAAATAGACCTAAACGACACATGGCACCCATAGTCACCCATCTTAGATTGAGTAATATGTAAGAATAATAGCTCCTTGATTGTTTTTGAAAAAAAAGAAAAAAAAATTCAAGTGGTTCTTTTCAAGCCGCATTAGGGGCAAGTCGGACGAAAAGTAAAAGAAGTAGTGAATGTGAAAGTCGAGATGCCTAGTAACAGGACAGTGAAGAAACAACGGATGGAATTGGCCAAAAATCCGAGTAATAGAACCCCCTTTCCACTGTTGATTCTCGACGGGGACAACCTCTCCGTCAAGAGGGGAGTAGTCTGATCTAGTTTTCCTTTGGCATGTTGCCAAATAAACGCAGGGGAATGTTTGGAAATGCGACAGCATCTACTTTTTGGAGTGAGCCTCAAGCTAAACTGCGAAAGCGCGCCGCAAAACCTTCGGTCCTGCTGCATCTCCTTGGCCGCTCGGACCCCAGTCAATCGGGAATTACGTCATCGGGAGGCGGGATCGTTTTATCCAAGAGGCGTGACAGTTGCGCGGTTGCGCGTTTTGCGGCGTTTCTACAGCTCGGAGGGGCGCTTTTTCAACGGCATTCAGCCACAGGTAGCCTTCGCCCAGGACTGCCATGTGAGTGACTTCTTGTAAGGATTTCTCCATTATCACATTTCCTCGAATGCTGATAAGTAAAGAGCTGAGTCGGTGAATAGTAGGAGAACACTACGTTCACTGTGACTTTCGTGGGAGGTGGTATATTAGATTCTGAAGGAAATGAGCGAGTATCTCAAAACCTACTTGACTCAATAGAATTACTAATGTTCCTTACATAGCGCGTTCGGCGAAGCTCAATAGCCACAAAATCGATCGTAGATGAAGACACCTTAGCATTAAAGGAACCGGAAGGGATCCGAAACAAGAGGAAGATGCAAAGAAATTAGCGTTTCGTAAAGAACACTCAAGGTTAGAAGCGATAATAGGCGAAAAAACCCGGACTCAAAACCCGACGCTGCGGTGTGTATTCGCATCCCATTCGCATCCAGCGCATCCATTCCGAGTTGTCCGCTGTAGGAGACGGGCCGTAGCCACCGTTAGTTGTAGCACCTGATTCCCAGCGCAGTGGAGTGGCCCTTCCCAACTACATTAGAATTCATGTAAGTACATCTAGAAACAATATAAGAAAGAACAAAGTAAAAAGTAATAGGTAAAAACAAATTTTAATAGAAACATCTCCTTTTGGCACCATGCCAAGGCGTCAAATTGGCGAGTTTGTGCAATGGCAGCCACTCAAACTCATCCACACTACGTCTGTTCTATCGTAAGCCAAAATTACTCCCTTCCGATGTCTTTAATTCTCGACGCGGTCATTCAAATGATGAGACAAAAGGTTGTGTTGTCAAGTTGTTCTTGGAATCAGTCTTTGGCAAGAGCAGAGAATGATAACGGTACAATCGCATAGCTCAAAAGGACAGTTCCAGCAACAATAACAACATTAACAACAGTCACGGCAGCACTAGCAACAACAACAACAACAACAGCGATGGTCGGAAGCAGCAATGCAGCGCAGAAGGCATTGCCCCGCCTCCTCGAGTACCGTTCTGTTATAGAATCAATAACGAAATCTAGCACAGCATAGACACCGAAATACATTGAAGACAGTGGTAGGGTTAGTCAGCCATGAAACACGAAGGATTATTAAATACGAAAATTCAGGTGCTTGCTCATACGAAGGTTAAGAAAATTTCGAAAGGAACGGTGATAAACTCAAAAAAGAAGTCCCTCTTCCACCTTTGACTTCAAAGGAAGGCGGGCTCCACCAGCAAGGGGGCGATACCTATCGAAACAAGTGGCGGCTGTTGAGGAGGACAGCTCTTATAAGGCCCGGAGCGCTTCTTTTCATCTGAAATTTCGCCGCATATAGTGTTCTCAGACCCGCAGCTTTCATTTTCATGACTCACTTTAGATGTTCACACTCGTCATATTATTCCTAGTCTTTAGCCCAAGTATTCAAACTTGGACCTCTTACCCCTACTTTGTTTTACTCACCCCACCTCCCCCACAACTACCTCCGTCTAATCTTTTGACGGTCCTATAGGCCCTGTTCTACCTTGCGTAACCAACGTCATCGCCGCCAGTGCCAGCGTCAAGCACATTGTTTTGATGCCGTCGTCGCCGGTGCCGGCGTCGGTTACACAAAGTATGGACGAGGCAATAACTATCGTGTCTACTCAAAGTTCCATTCAATTTGGGACAAAATCGAGTGCACCACCGACCGCACTTCGTCGGTCAAAAAATTCTTTGGCCCACTCGATTCTTCTGGAGCTGAAACCTTCACTCAATTTCTCGAGCAATAGCTGATTCAGAAACCAACTAGTTAGAATTACTTATCCTAGTAAGTCAAAAACTGAAGACACGGAATCAAGTCTAGACGACAAACAACACGAAGTGGGATGTGAGGACTGGGACACGGAAAGAGAAACGTCTCAGAATGGGAAACAGACAAGAAAAAAAAACAAAAATGGAGCTCATTTTCGCGGTGTCACTCCTCCCCGTTCCTCACCTGGAAAAAGTGAGCAAAAAAGTTACGGACAGAACGAGTCAGGTATGTGTGCAAAACTGTACAACTCTTTTTTTTACAATCATCCAAATTATGGGATAGCTATTGTTATACTCTATCATTCGAAGCTATTCGACTGTCTTCATAGTGTCTCAGGCTAGGACCAAACCGGTGCCAGAAGCGGCACCACCTAAAAGCCATTCAAACGAGCATGAAGGCATGGGTGCACGCTTGAAAAAGGATACTGTTCTGATAGCCGTCCTATTGCCAGAGAGCCGATATTTGAAGAAATCCTAAAATTAAAAGCTGCGAAATTAGATGCAGTGTCGCACTAGTTAACGGTGCGTGTGTCTACATACCTCCTTATCTGGAGATTAAATAAAAGCTTGCACTTGTGACACAAACGGAAATCGTTGCTCTCCATCTTTAGGCGATTAACGGCAGAGTAAGCTTACGAGCAGCAGCACCTTCCCGTCCTGATATGGGGGGATTGATAAGGTATCGATTCGCAGCACCGATGGGAGAAGTTCCGGGAACATACTCTTTTCCATGCCTCCAATTTCGGGCTGTTTTATAAAAAAATTGTTTTTTTTTGTTGACTAATTGTATCTCTTACCGACGATTGCGGCTTGCGAGCAGTTTATCGTCGGAGTAGATGATAGCGCATTTTATGCGCTGCATCTGATCTGAAAATGCTAGCATTTATGCTAGCATTTTTGTATTCTGACTACACAAAGTTTGATCATGCTGAAGAATTGTCAGAAAATTGTTAATTTCAATAGTTTTGATTCTTTGCTCTCAATAGCTATGATTTTCTGAATTTATAAAAACAGAATGAGACTCCAAAAAGTTCCCTAACAAACTCAGAAGGCTATGAAAGTCTTTCAAACTATTATATTGCATTGATATATTATTATCATTATTATTATCGAATTATATTTGATTTAAATCATATTCATATTCATCATAAATCATATTATCAAATTATTATCATTATTATTATCAAATTATTATATTGCATTAACATATTGCAATATTGCGGTGATTAGCACCTTCTTCAGGCCTGAAACGTGGCAGTTATTATATAATATACAAGGTATATTACTAACTAGGCTTCCACAGCCTCTTGAGTTTTTTCGAATAAACTCTTTGCAGTCTCATTCTATTTCTATCCATTTAGATAATCACTTCACGACAGCACAATACTAAAATTATGATTTTAATAATCGTTTCAAAATTATTTCCAATTTATTTTTGCAAATACGACTTCAATGATCCTATAGAATCGCGCTACTACTTTTCTCTCGTAGCAGTGGGATGACTCCATGAAGATACCTTTGGGAAGAAATGTAAGCCCTACCACTCATTTTACTGATAATGCTGAATACTGAGTGTAATGCTACATACTTATGTGAATCGCGGCCAGATTGGGTGGGACCCATGACAGACATGTCGGCTTTTATTATGAACATTGAACCTTGAATTTTAATTGGCGTTGATCATTTTCTTCTGTGGAATGAGCCGCGCAATCTGTGTAGTTCCTTTCAAAATCGGGGTGGCAGCCTTAAAATGACATACGGTGGCCAGCCCATGTACAACTCATTGCCTTAATCCTTCCAGATGAGTATGGTACCAATTCGCCGACCCCGGAGGGGTAGAAGACTTTGTTGGCCAGGGTGGGCGTTGATAAGGGATTTGATCAGCGGACCATGAGAGTGGTGGTGCGCGCCACTCGTCACTACACCGCCTACGCCTCCAATAAGAAGATTACCGTTCTACAACGCCGGACCTCCTTCTAATGAACTGTCCATAATGGCAGTGATATGTACCAGCACTGCCATCTATAGCTGCGACCATCACAACTGCAATCGCTGAGTATGTATTCAGTGAAGCCGCCGTCATTTGCATGAGGACAGGGTCGTGACAGCTTTTGGAAAACGGACAAAATTTCTCTCGAGCCATTCCACTCCCCCTTGTTTTGAAAGCAATTAATTGGTATTTTTCGCTTTGGGACTTCAGTTTTGCACCCATTACTCCCTTACACCTGTGGGTAAATGGAATAAGCACAGTCCAATACTGCTGCAATGCTGTACGGAGACATAATGCGCGGCGCACCCCAAGTAAATGCATATCTCGCCACTAACGTTATTCTCTTATCCACAGTACGGTGTTCGTTGAGTTGAATTGCTTGAGTTGATCTGCGAAGGCCTTTTCCCAAGCTTGCGTTAGGCCGGTCATGATGAATCGTGAGCAATTAAGCGATTCCTTTTTATTTTTTTTTCAACTTCATTTTTATACACCCTATTACTACAATGTTCCCGTCATGGAAGTCGAAAACGGATTCTTCAAATGACGTGCGGTAGCGTAACCATGGCGTGCATATCCTTTCCGGTTACTGATTTCACTAGAAAAACGCCTTGTGGGATGGGTTTTTTCTGTATTCAGGCAGAGATTGACAATACTACTTATAAAATAAGTAGATGATGTCACTCAGACAGCATTCGGGGTGATGTGGTTATTGAAAAATTCTTAAAAGAATCATTATCATTCACATGAACACTAGAGGCCTAAGAAGCCTAGTTATGGGGAAACCCCCGTCAAAATGCGTCCCCCGAAGTGCAGAGGGGGTGTAACGGTTAACAGTTGACGTTTCTGGATGACAGAACCCGATACCAAGATCGTGATTCCGGATAGGCTACGGTGGGAGTGGCCAAGTATATGCGACAGGTCCGAAGGTATTGCGGTGCGTTTTTGCAGTTTCAGCTTGGAGCCACTTCAGAAAATAGATTCTGTCGTATTTCCGAATATTCCTTGGTGTTTACGACATGGAAACATACCAATGGAAAACTCGTCGACCGAACGTCTCTTGACGGAAAGGTCGTCCGCGTCGTGAATAAACGGTGGGGAGGGGTCGAGTATTTGTCCATTTCCTTTCGTTTTTTCTTCACCGTCGTATTACTAAGCACCTCGACTATCACATTCACTACTTTTTTTTTACTATTCCTCCTTCCTCTATCACTGTCTTTACCCCACCAAAAATGCCACGCACTCGATCTTCATCGGTAAATAGGTAAGTGCACTGAGTGGTAAGGGCTCGTTCGTTGGATATGAGGACTAAGCGTCCTCAAACCGAACGAACCCCTTGCTGCTCTTACCATTGGGAGGTCTCTACAAGAGAGTCTGATATAAAAACAGATGGCCGGAAAAGGTAAAACGTTTAATTGTCTCGAGCGGGATCCGATCCATCGAACTGTGGTAGTTCAAGACTGCGCCTCCAACCAGCTTTCACCCTTGGACAGCGGTAATATATATGTGTCGGCTATGACTGGCACGATGTTGCTCTTGAAAATCTGAATGATCCTCCAGTCATTTAGGAACGATCTCAAAGAATATTCATAAGTTCCCGTATATTATTATGCGAAAAACTTTGTAAATTGCTATTGGAGCAGGAAAAGCATTGCTAGTGGCGCGCTGATATTGCTCATGATATGTTTCAAATGCTTCGCTTATTTATTTACTTATTTCATTTACAAATTTATTTTACATGTGTCTTACGTCCCTTTTATATGGCAAAATGTGGCACAGTGAATAGAAGCGCTGCTTCCGTAAGATCGAGCCCAGACCGTACTTGCAACCCTTATGAGAAATGATTAGTTATTCATGAGAAAAGACGACGGACGGTACATGAGTGCGCGTTCATACTTTGCGCACCGAGACCGGCACCGGCGGCAACGGCATCAAAATCATGTACCTGGCGCCGACCGCAACAGCACTGTGTTGACGCGCTCCCTTTGTGAATACTTGGCCCAACCACACTACAGTATGATGATTGTGGTGGGAGCCCAGGAATGCCGAATTTGCGTAGTATAGCATCAAACCAAAACTTGAGTTCGAGTTCGTGGCTCTCGCCACTTTCGTCATACTGTAATGTGGTTGGATCGAGCGTTTTGCAATCGGAGCGCGTCACGTGAGTGCCGCGGTGGGCACATGATTTTGATGCCGTCGCTGCCGGTGCCGGCGTCGGTGCGCAAAGTATGACCGCAGCCTTAGCTGGCTCCCTTAACTGGCCATTTTGCAGGGCATGCTTCAATTACGCCCACAGTTTCAAAAGATAAGATATGACACATGACATAATACTTTCCCGAAGATCCAGTCTTACCTTAATCTTGACCATCGCGTTCTACATATTTGATAGGTCCTTTTTCGTCTTGTGTTCCTTTTTGCAAACCATTTGACCACTTCTCCTCCTCGATCAGACACTGTTTGTTCTCCCTCATTCATGCATTTCCCTTTCAAGCATATGTGTTCATTCAGAAAAGGTCGTTGATATTTGCTTAGCCAATCAATCCCTCCAATTTCACCATTTCCAAACGCTATTCCTGCAACCAATCAATTAAGCTCGTTTTATGATTTACCCGTACGTGTTGATGTATCGGTATATTTCTCTATGCATCGCTTATTCCTGCAGAACAGGAACATCAAATAATAGACTGAGCAGAGTCATGGAGTACCTATAACATCGGCAATTAAACAGTAATGCACATACATACAGTTGCGCTCAAAAGTCTTCGCCCAAATGGTTTTTTACTTGGGTTCTTCACTTGTAACTTTATTACTGCACCGATCTAAGAGAAATTTTAGTGCGTTGTACTTGGAGAAACTGCATACTAAATATACTATTCTGGCGCTCAACCGTGTAAGTTACGTGGTTAAATGCAATTTTTTGTTTCTGTAGTGCCATCCTTATGCCGTCCCGCTGTGCCGTTGTCATCAAAACTCGCGGTCTTTCTACAAAATATTAATTTTCTTTGAGTATTGCTCATTTTGTTTTTGTAAAGGTCGGTGGTCTTGTAGTAAATTCTTGTAAAAAACCATGAAAAGTGTTAAGCGGCACTCAAGTAGGGGGAAATGTGGACAGTAGGTTCAGGCACCACATATTAAAATTTTGCCAAATTTAGTCAAGTAGAAAAAAAGTTGTGACAAAAAAGTTTTGGCCGAATACTTTTGAGCGCTATTGTACATATATGTATAGGGTGATCCATAATTCATGCAAAAAATCATGTGCTACACCCTGTTTCTTTCAAATTATTCATTATTTTTAAGAAATTGGCATATCACACCCTACTAAAGTGATTCTGGAATATAACCCCCAGTTTTCATAGCTTATTGTTCGTTTAGCAGTTCGGAATCCAACAGAAATGCTAATCTACAGCTGAGCAGCACTGGAAATTCCCCAATACATTAGCGCACACGTTTTCTGATTGATCGACACCTTACTACAACGGATTAATGACTCGTAAACCGTCGTACCGTCATGACTTCGATTAAAGTGGATGACCTGGAAAGGTGAGCAGTGTCAGGTCGCCGTCAGACTTCGCGATTCTGCGATATTGCGATTTTACGGTGTCGCGGTTCCGTAAAGTTGCGACAAATCAATCGACAACAATCTCTAGGTCGTAGTATAGCGTGCGAAGTGCGACGTCGCAAAATCACGAAGTCTGATGACGGCCTTAGGTTTGCCTCCGCGCGATGAGCTCAACAGTGTACAAAATGTCATGATAAGTACCGCTACCTAAAAATCGGTCTTCACAAGATCCCAATTTACTTTGTACTGAAGAGCAAAATAGTAGAAAATACCTGGAAACTTCGGAGGCACCATGGAGTTGAGAGCTATATCACCGGGTATCTATGTGGCCCACAGGCTAGCAAAAACGTGCTTAAAGGAATCGTCCACGGAAAAATGAGTTTTTTTTTGTTACCCATATAGTCATGTTGTTTGTCTAATAAGGGCCGCATGCAAAACTTCATGCGAAGAAGTGCGAATTCGGCCAAGATACAGCTCCTCAAATTCTCGGCCTGGTGGGCGGGGCCTTCGAGTAAAAGCCCCGTTCCCCCGTCTGCTGCTGTTAAGACCGAAGAGTGGGATTGTTTACGTAACTTTCCGTTCCTACAATGCGTCCCCGACCACGGCGGACGACGGGGTGGGCACTTGCTCGGAGGCCCCGACCACCCGGCAGAGAATTTGTCGTGTTTTATCTTACCCGGATTCACATTTTCTTGTGTGGAACTTTGCATGCGGTCCACATTAGGCAAAAACAACATAAATATGTGGGTAACAGAATAACTCATTTTTCCGTGGACGATTCCTTTGAAGGTTATGAGGCTAGCAATCACAGCGGAAAGGGCGAATATATGTGTGCTCAATACAATCGAATATATGTTTCTGACTGTGTTAAATGAAGCTTGAAGTGCAATTTGCCCAGAGACGCTCGAACTTACGTTCATAAAAAAAAGTTACACCATAAAAACCGTGATGCATCCATTATGGATCACCCTGTACATAGATTGCGAGGATCAGGATCTACTGTAGTCATCCACACCCTAAAAACTTCCCATACTATTATTACTTTTTCATATTTGTTTTTTTATATTTATTTGTCTTATTTTTATTTTTGTACTAATAATCCGAAGTTATAGGCCCTGGCTTTATAGTAGCTTTCTCTATAAGCTTTGCGTGAGAATGAAGTTTATCATTTTACTGGAATTCTATTTGGGAGCCAGTTGCTGTATTTTATAGAGAACAATCAGGTTTTATCTTTGTATTTCACCAGAGAACTTGAAGAAGTCCTTGATAAAATAAGGGGTTCTGTACTGCTTCGCAGTTTTCGATTTAATTTTGTAAGTTTTGAAAGATGAACTCGCCATTAAGTTAACTTGGAGGTGGTACCGATTCGAGAAGTTTGCTGTAGGTAGGTGAAGCAACCTATGAAATGACTTCTAGTTCTATTTGGCAAATTTGGGAAAGAATGGGTGTTAATGCAGCTTAGGCAAGGTTCCATCCATCGCCTGTGCCAATGCTGTCAGTACCTCAATCATCAATTCTGTTCCTCTATGTGTTCCAGTTCTGATGCTTGAATTTCAAAACTGAGACTTTTTTCTTGATTATCTCTTCTTTTTCCCACTTTCCTTTCTGTTTGCTATCGTTTTTTTTTTTCTCGTCGAATGAGTGTACCTGCTTTTGATAGGAATTTTCACAGACATTCTCCATTTCTACATACACCACCCACCTGACACCTTATTTCTTGATAGTGATTAATGATTGATAGTAATTTAGTTATTTATTCGCATAATTCGTTAATCATTAATTATTAATCAACTCAGCGTGAGTTTTTCTACCGAAAAGTAAGATTCGTGACATATTTCCCAATTCCTCACATGACTCATTTCATGAGCGTTTTTTTTGGCTCTCTAGTTCATTCCCCGTCTATGGTAAGAGAAAAATTCAAGAAAACCAAATATTATAAAAACCAGTTGGGCTGGCGCACACAACTGCGCGCGTCACACATGGAAGCATGCTAATTGGGCTTGATCGATATCGATCGATCAGTATCATCACTCTAACGGTTTCAGATACCGGGAATTCGCAAAATCGGAAGAGGGAAACATAATTCTTCCCGTCAATCTCGTCCTTAAACCACTTTTGGAATTGAGAGTCCCAGCTTTGCTGCGACCCTAGGTATCAATTTTTCGCCATTCACCTTTCGAGGCTCCTTGTCGGCCCTCATCGGTTGCTATCGCTTTCGGTCCCTCAACATTAATGTCCCCTTACAATCCCCTACATCATTTCTGAAATTCAGGATCTCAGCTTTGCGGCGACGCGAGATGTGAATTCCCCATCATTCACCTTTCGAGACTCCTTATCGGCCCTTATCAGTAGCTATCACTTCCGTTCCCTCACCACTGATGTCCCCTTACCACCCCTTATATCACTTTAAAAATTCAGAGTCCCAGCTCTACTGCGACGCGAGAATGAATTTCGTGACAGACGGACAGACGGACGGACGGACGGAGGGACAGACAGACGAAGCGTTTTATATATAATAGGGATGGTCACAAGTCTAAATGACCAACATAAGAAAGATCTCGAAGAAATACTCTATTTCCATCAGAAACCATTTAGTTTGTCCACTGGTGATGTAGGTGGTGTTGCTACAAGTGGCGCTGTTCCCACTAATGAGGGGATTAAAGCCTGGGCCATGCCCTTCCGATTCAACCAAGACTCCTATGTCTTCGAAGACCGTGCATTGGTCTACACTCGCCTGCAGGATAAAAACGCTAGCATGTGTATCGGCTAGCCCTCGCGAGTCATAGTAATGCTTAAATGGCATTCAAATGCCACCACGGTTCTAACTGAAAGTAGAATACGTGGCCATCCGGAAAAGGAAAGCAGTGATCAACGGTTAATGCTTTTCATTACCGTTTCTGTTGCAATCGTCAAGTGCTTATCACTTTGATCAGCCCCTGTCATGTCGACGGGTCCGCCCGAATTGGCTATCATTTTTTTCGCACCCATTCTCAACCTGTATGGCGTTGTTACATTGATTTATGCTCGGAATAAGAGTCGGATCAATTCTTCGTGAATTTTTTATCCTTTCATTGTTGCAGTAAGATTACAGACTTTACATATTCAATTAAGGAAATAGTTCACTACTTCACAAAGGCTTTTTTGGAATCTTGTTGAGGAAATAGGAGGTGAAAAAATGATTAAAGCAGGGCTTCATGACCAGATCGGTTGTCATCATCATTACCGGGGATTTGAAGAGCGAAATGAGTTGATTTGACCTCTGGAGAGCTCGTGGAAAATGGTAGTAGGGATAAAAAAAACCGGTCGTTCATTCAGTTGCACGCCAAAAATAATCCGATTTAATGGACACTATTGGATTGACAGGCAATAACATCCACGCCATAGTGTTTTCATGTTTTTCCATTTTCACCATCATTTAGATTGTTCGAATTGCCACCCACTTTTATTATGTTTTGATGAATCAATCGATCGATCGATTAATGCTCTATTGCTGCTCAGACAACTAGACTTTTCACAATTCATGTCTGATTAGTTGTTCTAAGGATGCTAAGCTGAGGGCACAAACAGGGAGTACCGGTTTGCCGACCTTTGCCCGAAATCGAAGCGCCTGTCCCTAATTCAGCCCCTCTGTGACACCTTTCGCATTGTGAACTGTGGTGAAAAACAACGGTTACTGGAAATTAAAGCTATGACTGCCTGCATAGCCTCCAAATGGCACATCCCACTTTGGTCCGAGTTATTCATTGTGTCCTCTTCTCCTCATTTTCGTTTTCTATTTCTAATTTTCTTTCTGGTTCCAACATCTCTTTTCGTAAAACCTCGGCACTGATGTTACTTATAATTTCCTCTGCTATGCCAACGAGGTTGTTAGGTAGAACTTCTACTGATGGCATGACGTTTCGCGTCTTCCTCAAAGGCCCAGTCCACCACCGCGAGAGCGGAACGTCGCCACTCCGTGTCAGTTATTGTCCGCTGTCGCGGTCGTGGACAGGGCCTATAGGAGGAAGGCGATATGGTCGAAACGTCAGGCCGTTTTTAAAAGTTCCACCTAACAACCTCGTTGGCATAGCAGAAAAAAATGTAATTTGTTTTTTTCTATTTTTACATATTTTTAGATGCAAAGATATAGTTCGGGATCAACTCTCATATTGTGCGTACCTTCCCCTACCGAATAGGAGATAAACACATCGTTTACATTAATCTATTCGAAAATACACAATGAATTTGCATGTATAGAATCGCAGTGCTATTTGAATGTTTATTGTCCTGATGATGGCTTGTTCCCAGCCTGAACAAGTCTACCTCTCCCCTTTGTCAGACGAGTCCCAATATGAGCTGATCGATTGGATGCCCGCTGCGGGCACAATTATATGTATACAGCACTGGATTCCGGTTCAAGGCTGTAAGAAATGGCATAGCTATTCCTCCTACTCATCCTTTCTATATCGTGATTTTGTGGTGTTTTTTTTGGCTCACAAGCGATAACTCATCTGTGACAACTGGTAGTTCTGTTCTGTAGTAGCCGTTTATAGCAAGTCTTTAAAAGAAGGTATTCCATACGCCATTTATATTTCGCGATTGTGATGGTTGTGATCGATTCCCTGTCATGCTCACTGGGTTACGTGCTGTGTTCGAATACCAACTTATCAGCAGGTAGGCGGCATACAAGCTCAGTTGGTGGCCTCAGGCACACCATGAGATGGTAGCGACCATCGCAGAGTATGAGTGCAGCCTAGGCATAGTGGTGACCTAGAGATCCCACTGGGTATCATGGCCAAGAAATTAGTTACATCAGCGTTGATTTCATTGCTCGTTGTATTCAGCAATAAATGAGCAATAAATTTTCAATCGTTGAATACAGGACATCCCATCGCCACAGTGGGCTAGGTGCTTAACAAATGCTCAGAATTACTAACAGAAGCCTTCAATACTTGTAGTTATTTCATTGCCAGACGTACCATTTTGTCTATTTGTTAAATTCATAGCCAACTCACTCAACTTCCCATATCTATGGACCCCATGACTGTTGCTCGTTTTCTTTTAGAAGACCAATTGATGAGATAATGAGGTATTTTGCGAGTCAACGCAAGCAATCGCACGATTTGCGCTATTCACGCGAATTGGGTATGAATAATCACCAAATCGGGACCATCTTATCCTTTCAGCCTGAATCGCCTAAATCTCGCGAGTCACGCGAAGATCGGCTTCTAAAATATACCTCTGCTGCAATCTGACACTTATTGGAAACCAATTCATTTATGGGAATCAATCTGAATGGGCTGATTGTCACGTGAACCGGTGGCTATGATGCCCTTAGGTTTTCTGAAGCCTTCCTGCCTAATTACTGGAACATTTGTGATTGCAAGGTAAAGCTGTGCTTACTGCAATTTCACTGCAGCTCTTAAATTGTAAGAAGGCCTCCATAAGCTATCGAAATTGTCCGGGATAGTTTTTCGTCTTAGAACACTCTTTGCTACTTGATGAAGGTTTTTCAAGAAATTCCTTAATTACTACACGATTAAGAAGGAGCCGAACATTACCTCAAGTTTTCAGAGTTAATGTTCCCCAATGGCTCAGCTTCCACGCTATTTGCGCAGCATTCGGTGTTGGGGGCGGAGGGGAGGGGGGTTGGGAACGAGAGGGGATGGAGGGGTAGCGAGTGTTCTCACAAGACTCTAGGATGAGGGAACTCCAAAATTGTTGGAACATCGGCTCATAGAAAAGTTCCCTATCATGTCAGAAGTAATTCATCCATGTCAGAGCTTCGGCTCCTCACACTGAGTCTGATGCTCATAACACATATCACCAAGTTTTTATAAGCGGAATTGTTTATTTATCAGATCTACTCGACTGGACCACAAGGAAAAATAGCTGACTGTCTCTCTATCTCGAACATATTCCAAAAATTTTCTCGAATATTGTTTTCCACAGTCGGAGACCCATAAAGGTACATATCCCTGATTCAGTGCTATTTGTTCAGGACAGTGTCCTTCTCGATGCTGTAGTTCCATTGATTCTACATTCATGAACAGATCTGATATATCCTTCTGAATCGCTAAGTTTACTAGTTTTTTTTTTAATTTTGAATCGATTTTTCCATACCTCGTTCATATATGTATTGCTATAGCGAATTTATTGAATGATCCCGTGATTAGAATCGGCTCGTTTACAAGTTGTTTGTTTACAGATGCGGTTATTCCTGGTGTCTTTCCTCATAGTGCTTGTTTCCAATGTTGCCTTATGTTTCGATTCTCATAAAGACATTATGATAACGCTCACTGTGGATCTCGAATCAAGGCTTACATGTTTCTATCAAACCCTGAAGACTGGCCTATCGTTGTCCATTTATGTCGATGTGAGTTCTTATGCAATCCCTTCTAACTTCGTAGGTTCCTTATTTGACACGACAAAACGATAGCACGTGGCTTGTCCATTCGAGATGCGCCACACACTCGATTTTTTGGGAATTCTACGGCACTTAGAGGGGAGCAGCTGTTTGTTGCCAGACGAGTCTGGTACCGATTCACCATTTTTGAAAAGATGAGTGGTGCGTGGGAAGTGGAATGGATGACTAGCGTTCACGACATCAGGATTGGGACTGGCCCAGAGCTGCTATAGGCTGAGCACATTCTAGGACACTCAATATGAGTCATCAGCGAAAAGCGCCACTGCGTCTTGCAACCTACGGCCCTTTGCTATGATTCTTCAACTCGTATTTGATCCTGCGGCCTTGCAAATGTGCTGCGTACAGCGAAGTTTGCAAGACGCCGCTCCTTGATCTCATCATCCCCTTTTACCGCTGGAAAAAGACGGAAACTTGCCTGCCTGGAAACGTACCATTATAACAGAAAATTGTGCGATCGCTTCTCACGCGATGCGATGGGTGCAAGCCAGGGAGTCTATTAGTTTGGTCCAAAAGCGATCATGCTTATAGGAATCGTCCATGGAAAAATGATTTTCTCTTACCCATATATTTCTGTTGTATTTGCTTAAAAAGGGCCGCATGCAAAGTTTCGCGCGAAAAAAGGAGAATTCGGGAGAGTGGGACTCTTAACGTAATTTTCTGTTTCTCCAATGCGTCTCCGACCGCGGCGAACAGGCTCGCCCACCCCTCGAAATTTGTGGTGCTTTATCTCAGCCCGATTCCCATTCTTCGAGTGAGACCTTGCATGCGACCCACATCGGGCAAATACAACATAAATATGTATATGGATAACAGAAAATTCATTTTTCCGTAGGTAATTCCCTCGAATGAAAAATGGAACTTTTTACCGCTTTGAGACACCATATACGGGCTTCTAGCTCACACCCATCGCGTCACGTGCGTTACGCCCAGCGCGAATTTCCTGTCCTATTGACACACATCCAAGCTCGCCTGACACCTTACCGGCTGTAATCGCGCAGCATATCCACATCGATTTTAATCTTGTTTATTTGTTTCATTGGTTATTTTGCATTCCTGTGAACAAAAGGATGAACTAGTAAAACAAATCATGTATTGTGTGTATATAGGAAACTTTTAATTTCAGCCTTCAATTTCTGTTAAACTATCGGTTCGACTTACATCTCCTTCTCGCGAATATTCCGAATGGACGGAAGCAAATGGACCGGGTGGTGCCATCCACGTAACTCATAATGTTACAGAAGATGGTTTGTTCATGACATTGTCTTGGAATATGCTTGAAATATTCGAGCCTTCCATTTTTCGAATACCCATGAATTTCAATGCGCTACCGCTATCACATTCCCAACCACGAGAGCTGTATCGTGACATTTTCCTATGCACAGTAACCAGTGTATGTCACGAAGATGTTTCGATAAGAAGAAGGGTAGAAGCAAATGTTGACAATTAAAACATCAAACAAGTGACGACACCGCGGTAGTAAGGGAGGACAACATGTTTTTTTCCAGTTGGGGAAGCGGCTTTCAAAGATCTGATCTGCGTAGAAACTCGCGTTGAATAGCGCTCCGCAGGCTCTTCATTGTCGCCTCGCTTCGGTGCGTTCTCGCGCGGTGGATGGCATGCCAGACTATCCGCGGAGGGCGGGGCAACATTTACTGGTGGCCTCGCCGTCTGCATCACCCCTGCAGACGACGCGACAGCACGTCCTTCATAAGGACATGTGGTCAGGGGAGGGTGTTCTTTCTCGAATTTTTAATCATTTCACTTCGCTTTTTAGTTACTACTTTACCATACTTTTGGCTTTCGTTTTCGACTATCGGCCAAAATGGTCCCCAAAGAATTACGTGGGCGTGCGATTGGGCAGTTACTGCCAAGTGAGCCCAGTCTCAAGAGATTTCCTCTTCCTGACCTGTTTGTCAAAATCGCCCCCGCTGTGCGTGGTGATTGTGATGTCAGCTAGAACGCTATGTGAGATCTGATAGGACACAGGCTGTCCCTCGACTCACCCCATTCAGAGATATAAACACATCTCCAAACGCCACTACGCGTACTTCAGGCTGCATTCGTACTACTTGGCGTCATCGACGCCGGGTATGAATTTAGCCTTAGGGTGATTTAGCTGAAAGGAATTAATTTTCGCTGTTTAGGTGACTGGGAGGTATGCATCGCATCTCCACAGCAAGCCAGAGTACTCTTTCACTTGTATGCATTCAACAAGGATGATCACGAGGAGAATATTCAGAATCTCAAGGATCTTTCAGAACTCGAGAAGAACCTCACTGTAAGTTCACATTGGGAACAGACATCCATCGCCTATAACTTTCCTTTTTTAGAATGTGTTGACGAATCTTAATGAACGTCTCTACCATATATTTTACTCTATAAAATTCTACAATCAGGTAGGACTTTGAGCTACGATGTACAAATTATAATCAATGATATCCACCGGGGGCGCAATAAAACTGTTATGCGATTAAAAAAACAGAATATTTCCGGCATGGGAACAACAAATGAGACGAAAATTGGATAATAAATATTTATAACGACTATAGGTATGTATTTTTTCATTACTTTTCGGTTCTACCTCCTTTCGAATGACGGCGCGTAGACGTTGGGGGGTGCGAGTCGATGACAGGACGCAGGTAGTCGATGTTGAGTTTTACCCGCTCTGGTCGAAGGGCAGCTTCGAAGGACTCAAAACTTCGATGAATTGTTCGCACTCCTTCTCTTCTCAATATCCACAGATGGCGTAATCCAGAGGGTTGAGATCGGGGCGAGGAGCTTCGCGTTCGATGAGCAGGTGCTCATTGGTTCACATTACGTCATCGATTTCTTATCGACACCCACCTGAAGCGCCGTCATTCGAAATCGAGGAGGTCGAATAGAAATATGATGATGATATATTGTACAGAATCGTTATGAATATTTTTACCCAGTTTTCGTTTCTTTTGTTGCACTCTTGCCAAAGATATTCAGTTTTCTACCGCGGAACAGTGTTTATTGGCACCTTGTACTGATTGATTAATATGTGAAAAGATTAGTCGTGTGCTGCTTTGCCAAACGAAGTTCTCAGGTGGATCAGTTTTATTGATGGCCTGAGTTTCGACCCTTTCGTCGTCTTTAAAGGACTCCAAAAGCCATTTCGGTTCTACTCATTCAATTCATGAGACGTCGAATAGACAAAAGAAGGGAAGAACTCACCCCGTGATCCACCGCGAGTGGTAGGACGTCGCTAGCGACTCGTGTTAGTATGATGAGCGACTGGGAATTACTATACAGCGGTGATGACACAGCGCTGTCAGTCGCGACATCATTCTAACACACAAAGTGATACAAACGAAGTAAGTTCAACTTCCTTCTTTTGTCTATTTGACGTCTCATGAATTGAATGGGTAAGTCCGAAATGCTACGGGCTTTTGGCGCTCGATCGGGTGAGTCAAGGGTCAGCGAACTTTGAGCCACTTTGTAGACTTCTGAAGACGACGAAAGGGTGGAAATGTCAGGCCATTAATAAAACTGTTCCATCTAGAAACCTTCTTTGGCACACGAATAATTGAACATCATGCCCAGGTTTCAAGTAGAGAGAACTTGGAGAAAGTGTGAAAAGACTTGAGTCAATGATAAATACTTATCATTGCGACCGCAGGGCTTGAACACACTCGGCGACTCCACGGGTGGTAGTTTATGTAAGGTCGCGTTTTGACTTTGCGGTGCCGGCGGCAGGTCGTGACTGCGTGTCTCTGCACCTCCCCCGTGCCACTCTGCCTCACCCTGCCGTGTGCACGCGTCCGAAAGTGTGAACGCGGCCGAATAGGCGTACATCGATTGCGGCCGGATACTAGTTTCCGCCCACTGAAAAATAATGCCTCCCGCCAATATTCTCATTCACATGAAACCAGCTAAAGGCTGACAGTGCAGCTTGTGCTAATTGAAGTCCGCCAACAGTTGAGCGAACCGAATCGTCTAAGTGATCTAAAGCGATCTACCGGACGGGTGGGATGAAGTGGGTGAGAAATTGTAAAGTACGCTATGAAAGCTTCTCGGGTGTGTTATGTAAGTAGGAACGTTTGAGTAAGGCTTTCTCCTCATACACAATGAAGGAAAAACAGAAGGCACACCTTGCATAACCAGACTAATCTACATTCTTGAGATCGTAGATGTATGTCCGTTACTATCCACGCCATTGTTATGCCGTCATCATCCTACACCTGTTCGAAGCCGGGTTCCTAGGCTTGGAGATAACTTCCCTTTCTGACAAGGTGCTTCTCGCCGCGGGGTCAGGCACCAGACGGAAAAGTAAGCGACGCTGTCAAAGCTTCTTTCCTGAGAAGGCTCAGGCAAATCTGGAGTAGCCCTGGAGGACAACCCCCAACTGCAGGAACCAGCTGCCGGAAAGGGCCAGCTATCTCCCAGTCAGATTCCTAATAAGAGGATGAGGCTACTTGCGCCAGAATATCGCGTTGCCGCCCGTGGCGAGCGGCGCGGCGGGTGCGTGCCAGTGGCAGGGCGTGGCAGCCTTCAAGCGAGGCAGTGTGGCATGGGTGGCCACGGAGTGGGTGGAGGAGGCAGAGTGGCATGGGTGGAAGCGCAGAGGTGACACAGCCACGCTCTGCCGGGCTCCCAAGGGCAATCGATTCGCAAAACGTACTGGTGGCGCCGCGAGTGCGACGTCACGAAGCGATTTTGTGGCGTAAGTATCCTCACCCCCTAACAAGACAACTGAGGATGGCTAATTGGGTTCAAGCGGGGTAACACTGTGATGGCACGAAAAACCGTGCAACTTGGTTAGTTACCCTAGTATGTACTCTTCGGAAGTAAGTTGTCCAATGTAAGTGACGCGAGGTATTAAGACCTTCAATAAGATTTGATATATTCTCAACAGCATCACAATGCGTTACTAAAAACAATTGAATTCATCTGTTCAGTTTTATTTCATTATGAACGCAGTCTTTTTAAGATTTCGGTTCGAGACGTGGCAATGCAAGAGAAGAGTTCTCATTTCATCAAAACGTATGTCGTATTATTCTGCATCAGTGCCGTAATTGCCAGTATGGTCGAAGTGTTTCTCGTTCGTCGCATGTTCCGAGTGGATCCATCAAAAATTCGAATTTAAATTTACGATGTTTTAAAGGTATTCTTTAGGTTGTATTCATACTCGTCGACAGGGTCGCGTAGTCGATATGAATACAGCCGTAGTGGCGTGTGTATCCTTGGGACCGGAATACTCATGACGTGCGGTGTGCAGCGCGCTGCGTGCAAGCCAGGGCGCCGTTCTTGATTGGGCGGTAAGGCTGTTACCCCTTGCAAAAAGCGCAAGACGCGACAATCTTCAGGACCCTATAGCATAAGAGCCAACCCTTGCCCACTCGCGGGTGGGGGTCACGAGGTCGAATTTCCGCGCGGCCGCGCGCGATGAGCGGCGCGGCGGGTGCGAGTGCCAGTGGCGGGGCATGGCAGCCTTCATACGAGGAAGTATGGCATGAGTGGAAGCGCAGACGAGACGCAGTCACTCTCGGCCGTTCTCCCACGGGTAATCGATACGGCGAGTCGTACTGGTGGCGCCGCGAGTGTACCGCCGTGGAGCGGAAATTCGACCTCGTGACCTCCATCCCCCATTCGCATCCCACCGCACGCCGCACGACATGACGAAACCCTGTCCCAACGATGCTTACCCGCCTTATCGTTAGTGATACTGTTATATTAGGCATGTTAGAAATGATAGGGTATCAATCAAAGCTGTGATGACAGTCGATATTTGATTAGGATTGAGATAGTAAACTAATAAGATGGGACAAGTTCGACTTCAAAAATCACTTCGCCAGAAAAAAAAATAGCAGGAGTGTCTCAATGACAGGTGGTTTGCACAAGTGCCACTAGACTGCTAGCATACTCGGCGCCCAGCGATAGTGACCCTTGGAACGCGATAGCGACGTCCTGAGATACTGTTTATGTGGAAGAGACGTTGGACTGATAGAGAGCGATAGCTCTACATATGTCGTTGCTGTTCTCCTTCCATCCTAAGTCTCCTCGATTCCAATACTATCTCACCAACACCACTGCAGTCGATCGCCGAGTATAGCTGCAAGATTTCTCTTCTTCATGTCTTCTTCATATGTCTCCTATCGAGCTATATGTCTAGACTTTGATATTGTAGTAATTCAGAATTTCCTTTATATGCCTTTCTTCAACTTTATGAAGTGTTTAGAGCAAGCTGTGAGTCACAGATTGCTTACCGGATTCCTCAAAGAAGGGATTACCACTCAAAAAAACTGAGTACAAGGATCGCTATCTGGGGCAGTGATGCTCAATTTGTAGTGCCTTTCCTAACTTTCGAATTCCTCTGTTTCTCATTGCCAAATTTTTGTTTTTTTCTGAATTTTTGTGGTTGCTCTGTTGCTGTGAGCTATCTTACCTAGAGTGTTGGTTTGTTTATTTTTCGTGATTATGTAAATCTTTATGAGAACACATGGTTGCAACAAACTGTCAAAAGTAAATAACTGAGAAGTTGTCTATCACTCAAACAACATCGTCAAAATTCACGTGACTCGTTACCGCATATTGCAAAAATATATGTGAATTCTGCGATATTATGGATGCATTTACGAGTTAGAAATTACAATTTTGTTGAAAAGCTGAATCGCTCAAGGACCAAACAAGCCTGTTTGATGACTCGATCTGCCAGTGTTCTAAACGGATGGGCGGAAAGACTGGATGTGCGTCAGCAATGTTCCACTGGGTCATCGTGCCACGAGAATTGCATCGCCGAGCGCGCCGAGTACGGCCGCCTTCATACTTTGCGCTACCGGCGGCCAGTCGTGGCTGCGTGTCTCTGCGTCCCCGCCTTTACCATCCTCCTTCGTTGCCTGCGTTGTTTTTGCACCTCCCCCCCCCCCCGTACCGATCTGCTTCGTTGTCTGTGAACGATCTGCCGGCGCTGATTATGAAGGCAGCCTGCCATGCTAGACCCGTTGGAATTGATCGCGCACTAGGGGAGCAGCCGCTGTCTCCTTGCATGGCCTGACCTAGTTGGATAGTCACACACCCGACAGGATTAGGGAGATCGTATTTATTCCGTGATTGTTTCGGTGCTACTGGGATTAGGCGGGGAGGCCACCTGACAAAAGCATAAGTGCGCCCAATTTCTGCTTGTAGTCGCTCTTTAGGTTATTTTATGCCTAGATACAGCTAACTAATAAAGAAAAAGATAAATTATTCTCCTATCAGTACATGGCAAGAAACTCGCCTCAATTATACTAAGTAACCACTTACGTGCGTTTGCCTGAGTCTAGGGAAAAGAAATTTTCTTTCCTCTACCTTACGCTTACACAGTATAGAAAGACGCGAATCCGTTTTATCAAGGTCGTTTCTTTGCGAAATTCGAGTCCTATTCGGTTAGCGCCATGACTCTCTGCGCTTTAACCATAGCGCTAGAAACGCAGGTGCTGCCCCCCCCCCCCCAACTCACTTAGGCCGCGACCATACTTTGCCGGTGTCTGCGGCACGGAAACGCGCTCCGCTTGCAAAACGCTCGACCCAAATACACTACAGTATGGTGTTCGTGGCGAGAACCCAGTAATTCAAATTCGAACATGGCATGGTAATGCACTGGGTGGGGGAATTACGCCAAAAAACCGCGTGGCCGCCCGCGGCGAGCGGCGCG
This sequence comes from Trichostrongylus colubriformis, assembly GCA_963978905.1. Taxonomy (NCBI): domain Eukaryota; kingdom Metazoa; phylum Nematoda; class Chromadorea; order Rhabditida; family Trichostrongylidae; genus Trichostrongylus; species Trichostrongylus colubriformis. The sequence continues at coordinate 10,049,181 of OZ022260.1, forward strand.
ACGGATGCGAGTGCCAGTGGCAGTGCTGACAGCCTTCAAGGAGGCAGGGTGGCGTGGGTGCAGGAGGCAGTGTGGCATGGGTGGATGCGCATATGCAGAGGTGACGCAGCCATGCTCTGCCGGGCTCCCAAGAGCAAAATCGATTCGCAAGTCCTACTGGTGGCGCAGCGAGTGCGACGCCGCTGACGCGATTTTTTGGCGTAAATCCCCCCACCCGTATTGCACTATGCCAAGGTTCGAATACGACACCGGCGTTAATTGACGCAGACATCGGCGTCGGTGCGCAAAGTATGACCGCAGCCTTAGCGCCACCGCTTCTGCGAACAGTCGCTGATCCATGCACCACAATGCAGCCGCGCGATCACACTCACCTTAGTGCTTGTCGTGAGCCATCCGCTCGGTGACATTATTGATCGTCTGACGGCGAGGCGTGATCTATGAGTCATCGAGAGCGCACACTGAATCTCATGCATCAGTTACCGTGCCTACGTGTGCCAGCAACTGAACCCGCGTGCGGGAGCTGTCCAGATGCGCACAGGCCTGGAAACCTGAGAGTATCCTTGTTTTTTATCTTGACTGGCTCCTTCTCTTTGGGTGAGTGCAGATATGACAGCGAATCGCTTTGCGGCGTTTCACTCGCGACGCCATCCGTACGGCTCGCCACATCGATTGCTTTTGGGAGCCGGCCGAGCGTGACTGCTTCACGTCTGCGCTTCCTCTCATGCCACACTGCCACGCTTGAAGGCTGCCACCTGTCACTGACACTTGCACCCGCCGCGCCGCTCGCCGGGGGCGGCCACAGATTCGCTGTCATATCTATACGCACCCCTTTTCTTTTGGTTCCATAGAGGAAAGTTGAAGAAACGGGGGTGAACCGAAAACCTAATTGAAGACTGAAAATTAGAGGGTGAAGTGAAAGGTTTCGATCACAACCTACTGCATTGCCCGGAATTCACGATTCAGGCATCTGGCGGAAAGGAAAAGATACATATCGATCAAGCGATCAGACGTCTCATTCATCTTATTGATAAGTAATTATTCTTTCCGCCTGATCGGTTGATCGATATGTATGTTTTTTCTTTCAGCCTAATCACTTGATCGGTTTGTATCTTATTCGTTTTGCCCAATCGCCTAATCGCCTGATCGCCTAGAATGTAGGCGTGATCGCAAACTCTGAACTCTGCCTACACGAAACGTAGATGTGATAACCAGAAAATTGCTTACACCCAAGAGGTAAGTTTCATTTGCACTTCTTTCCATCGAATGTCGGAGGCTTCATCTGTATTGGTTGAACAGAGTGATCCGTGAGTTGTCACTTAGCAGTGCACCTATGAAAACATACGACTTGCCGACGAAAACCTGATCATCTGTCCAGGTAAGTGTCGTTAGGACGGAAAATCGCACTGCGGAGTACGGTGTGATGAGTGTGAGCTGAGGGCGAAGCGATGCACGAGCTAAAGGCGCCGTGTTGATGGGTCCCAAAGTGATTACAAACCAACTGTGTATGGCGCCCCTAGCATTACCGTGTAATCGCTCCAAGACCCAACTATATCGGCGCATAGCTCGTACACACCGTTTCGCACGCCGCGCGTCGTGATGCAAAATCCTGATATAAGGGTATGCATCGGGGGCGCCGCTGTAGCTGGGTCTTGAAGAGGTTACCCTGCTCTGCGCTTCGTCTTGGAAGAGTGGGGTATCCTACCACCGCTGGGTTACGGAATTAATGACAAGCTAATGTTATGTGAGCTAATCAGCATCTCGGTGCTGTACTAATCAAGGGGGTGAGGGGGAGGGGAGGGGGGTGCTACTTGTTGGGATGTAGGTCAGGACACTTGGACTGAGATGAATAACAGCTCTCGTGGCAATCATTTACCCTAAGGGCGACGTGAGACTTTGCGATTTTGTGGTGTCGCAGCTCCGCACGCTAAGTTGCGGCATTGCACAATCCCGAGGTAGTAATATCGCATACGAATGCGACGTCGCGAAATCGCAGAGTCGCAAAATCACAAAATCGCGAAGTTTGACTGCGACCATTCCCGTGACCAGCTCAAAGGGGAAGCAGCGAGGTAGTTGCTGAGTGGTTCGCGTGGAGCAATGGCCCAACTCAAGTGTCATGGTCCAAACCCGATGGCCCCAAACTGCAGCGGCATCCTATATATTTCCTTTATAAATGCTATTCAGACGCGAATCGAACAACATAGATATTGAAAATGAAGCTGTGGTGGATATAACCGCTTCAATGGACATCTGTGTAACACCTCCAGATTTTGAAGAAATCACGATGTTATCAACTGGAATAGAAGCCATACATGTTTTGAATGAGACCTCTGACATTTCAAGCAAAAGTCTGTCAGTTTACGGTGAGATAGAATTAGAAAATGAGGCAAATTATGTGGATATTGAGACTACCTGCGAAATGGACTTGACGAAATCCGTAGAAACGCAAGCCACTCAAGATGCTTTACCAGAAAGTACGAAGGAAAGCACAGCCGTTTGTGACGAGGACATGAAAACAGCTCAAGTGGAACAGGCCCTCCCATCAGTTCCACCATCTACGTCGACGGAAAGCGCTTCAACCTGCAGGACGGCACTGGAAAAATCCACGCTATCAGCTTCTACGGAGGGTGTCTCAACCTGTCAGATGGCAGTGACAGAGCCCGTGAAGAAACAACCAGTCGTGGAGCCCAAGGCTATAAAGACTTCAGAAAAAACGGTTCAAGTCGATGCTGAGCTTGGTGCTTCTGCGACGCGGATGGCTGCCGGCATGAGCTCGAGATCGGTGAGTGACCGGCCCGTCGCCTCCCAGATGTCCCGCTCCCTTATCTGGTAGCACATCCGAGTTTTATAAAATGTTGGGTACGAAAACTTGATTGACTTGATTTGATTCTCTCCGTTTTATTTCATAATGAGCTTTTCAGGATGTGTACTATGGCTGCGGAGATGCACGTGTGAGTACTTTCAAAAGCTTGCTAATTTTTCCACCTGTCATAATACTGGATGCTGTACCGATGAAGGAACAGTTTATTAAATATCGAATACATGTATTTCCACAGCTCACTCGTCAATCACGTTACGTAATGTCATACGTTCACATATAAAACCCTCTAAGGCTGAGCTAATAGCTCGCACAGTCGCAAAGAAGCACGTTTTAAGTGGTGGGCACTCTCGACTGTGCCTTCACAGTCTCTTAGGCCGCGTTCACACTCTTCGATGCCGGCGGCAGGGCGAGTCTATGCGTCTCTGCCCACGCCACCCTGCCTCATTGCCTCGTCAGCTCTGCACCTTTTACCTGCCACTTTTCCTCGCTGCCTGTAAATGTAGCCACATTGTGCCGGAGGTAAATATGAACACGGCCTTACCACTTGAGATCATACTTCGCGAACGGAAAATATTAGGTTGTCGGGAAAGTTTTTTCGTTTTTTAAAACTTGCTTTTTTCCCTCAAAACTGCTTTCCAGAAATTTGTCCTGTACATATATATGTAGTACGAGTTCTCACGCATCTATAGGTATTATTGTCTTCCATCTCCCGGATAACCTTTTTCGGCAAAATAAACATATCAATGGTCAACCTCATTTTCAATACAAAAATTACAAAAAATTTTTTCTTTGAATGGCGTTAGAGGGAAAGGAAAAGGTGAAATTCGATGGAGCAAGATCAGGGCTATAAGGTGGATGGGGTAGCAATTTTTATCCGAGCTCGAGAATTTTTTGGCGAGTCATTCTTTCAATAGTGGTAAAAATTTTTTAAAATTTTTTTTGAAAAAAATTTTTAAGCTTGGACAAAAACTGCTGCCTTATAGCCCCAATCTTGCTCCATCGGATTATCACCTTTTCCTTTCTCTGTCTAACGCCATTCAAAGAAAAAAAATTGGAATTGAAAATGAGGTGACTTTTGATATTTTTATTTTGCCGAAAAGGGTTATCCGGGAGATGGAAGACAACAATACCTATAGATGCGTGAGAACTTGTACTACATATATATGTACAGAAGAAATTTCTAGAAAGCAGTTTCGAGGAAAAAAAAGCAAGTTTTTAAAAAACGAAAGAACTTTCCCGACAACCTAATAGCTTGCTGAAATGAGAGTGCGTACGACAACAATGCAAGCCTCAGCCTTAAAGACACCGGAAGGGGTAATTTTGGTCCACGGTAAAACAGACATAGTGTGGACGATTTTAAGCGGCCGCCATTGCACAAACTCGCCAATTTGACGCCTTGGCATGGTGTCAAGAGAAGGTGTTTCTATTATAAAGTTGTTTTTTCCTTTTCCTTTTTACTTTGTTCCTTCTTATATTGTTTCTAGATGTACTTACATGAATGCTAATGTAATGAGGAAGGGCCACTCCACTGCGCTGCGAGTCAGGTGCTACAACCAACGTTGGCCCGCGACACGTCTCCTACAGCGGACAACTCGGAAAGGGACGCGTGGATGCGAATGGGATGCGAATACACACCGCAGCGTCGCGTTTTTGAATCCGGGTTTTTTCGCCGATTATCGCCTCTAACCTTCAGTGTTCGTTACAAAACGCTCATTTCTTTGCATCTTCCTCTTCTTTCGGACCCCTTCCGGTTCCTTTAAGAATCGTCCGCGGACTTAACCCAGCCTCAAAGGAATCGTCCACGGAAAAATGAGTTCCTCACTTACCCATACATTTATGTTGTATTTGCCTAGTAAGGGCCGCATGCAAAGTTTCACTCACGACAGTGAGAATTCGGCTATAATACAGACCCCAAATTCTCGGCTGGGTGGGCGGGACTCCGAGTAACCCCGTCCCTTCGTTCGACGCGGTTTGGAACAGAGACTGGGATTGTTAACGTAACTTTCTGTTCCTACAATGTGTCTCCAAACGCGGCTGACGACGGAATGGGTACTTGCCCGGAGGCCCACCTACCCGGTCAAGATTTGTGGTACTATACTCAGCCGGATTCACGTTTTTCGCGTGAAACTTTGCATGCGGTCTACAACAGGGAAACACAACATAAATATATGAGTAACAGGAAAACTTATTTTCCCGTGAACGATTCCTTCAAGCTAATGTTACTGCTCAGCCAAAGCCGTCCCCCTCCTCTTTAGTATAGTACCTGTTTTTGAACTGCTATACTGCAAGTGATCGACTGGAATGGGGTTGTAACGTTGACCACAACATGTGTGTCGCGAAGCGTCGGTCGCTGCGCGCGGCTGACAGAGGGATCGACTGAACGTCTCCGCGACACGGTGCAGATTTTGTGCAACGTCGTGTTTGAAAGGTATCGAAAGGGACGGGCAGAAAGAAATGCGTAACTTCGAAGGCTGATTTCCGTAAATGAAAAGGCTCAATATGGAGAGATAGTGGATAACGAAACTCGCAATGGAAAGCGCCCGCTATTTTTTTTTTCTTATCCTAGCATGCTCCATCTCAAGCGGCACGCTTCAGTAATCGAGTCAAGTTGCTCGCTGCTGGCAAGCTAAGAAAATCGTCGACTCAATGCCATTGTCATCTGATCTGATATATTAGGTAGTCTAAAAAGTCTTTTCGTATTTTTAAATACCGCTTTTTCCCTCAAAACTGCTTTCTACAAAATTTCTTCTGTACATATATATGTAGTACAAGTCCACACGCATCTATAGGTATTATTGTCTTCCATCTCCCGGATAACCCTTTTCGGCAAAATAAAAATATCAAAAGTCGCTTCATTTTCAATTCCAATTTTTTTTCTTTGAATGGCGTTAGACAGGAAAAGGAAAAGGTGATAATCCGATGGAGCAAGATCAGGGCTATAAGGCAGCAATTTTTATCCAAGCTCGAAAATTTTTCAAAAGAAAAAATTCAAAAAAAATTTTACCACTAGTGAAAAAATGACTCGCCTAAAAATTCTCGAGCTTGGATAAAAATTGCTGCCCCATCCACCTTATAGCCCTGATCTTGCTCCATCGGATTATCACCTTTTCCTTTCCCTGTCTAACGCCATTCAAAGAAAAATTTTTTATAATTTTTGTATTGAAAATGAGGTTGACCGTTGATATGTTTATTTTGCCGAAAAGGGTTATCCGGGAGATGGAAGACAATAATACCTATGGATGCGTGTGGACTTGCACCACATGTGTATGTACAGAAGAGATTGCTGGAAAGCAGTTTGGAGGGAGAAAGCGGTATTTGAAAATACGAAAAAACTTTTTAGACTACCCAATATATCAAGCAGGGCCAATTTCATTCAATGTATGTGAAACAACGAAAGGGAGGAGAAGCCTGTGGACAAAAATGAAAAGGAGTTTTTGATAAAAAGCATACAATTTTAATAAGTCGCTCGAAGTGGATCATACACCCGATGTTTTGCAACGATGAGCGTCGTGTGTGCATCCAAACTTCATCGATTTTTACCATAAACACCCTTTTATCTCTTACGCTTATTCTCCTTCTCAATGTCTCACTTATTTGTTGCTTTGTGCCATCTCACTTGTTTAATATCATCATGAATGAAATCTGATTCGCCCTACGCGACATCAAATGACAATGGCGTCGTCCCAATTGAAGCGTGCAGTTCGATGTAAAGCGAGCTAGAATCACAAGGGTGAGTGTTGATTGGTTGAATTTTCGCGTGGCCGCCTGCGACGAGCGTTGAGGCGGGTGCGAGTTTTTCTCGCAATTGTGTATGGCTTGAATGTCATGGAAGTTAAACCGAAGAGAATCATGGAACTGCAACAACTTGTGAATGCTCAAAACCATGTGGAGACAACCACAACATGGGCGAAGTCCCGAAGCTTTCAACTTGCAATCTTTGAAGGTCCCTTACCATACCAGCCCACTGCGCTTTGAGCGGAATTCTAAACGACTCGCACTAACGGTGCTGCAAGTGCGACGCCGCGAAGCAAAAATTCTACCAATCGACACTCACCCAGAATCGCAATAGCGCATCGTACGTTTTTCAATGCGGTTTTCGCTGAGCATTATCTTTTCTCAGTTCGAGTGTTTGTTCACAGAGGTCAGTGTTTTATGATACGCTTTTCTTCCTTGGCACCCTCCTGAATTAAAGGCACATTCCACGATCACTGGGATATCACATCTCCTGCCGTGGATGGATAGTTCGACCCAAGCTACGTAGGCTGTACCTTTACCGAGGAATGGATGCCAGTTCCTGGAGCGTGCCAAGCCAAAGAATCTAGCGCAACAGCTCGGCCCCGCCCACTCCGGCCGGGGATGGGCTGCAAGTGCTCCGGTGCCTAGTGTGTGGTCAGGTCACTTAGTAGTGGGTTCACTTCACGAGGCGATTAGTTTTCTGCCAATTTCAAGATCTTGGCTAGTAGCTGGTCTACCTATGTCAAGGATACGAGTCGAAGAGTGAAGGCAGGCTCCCGGCTGGGGTGGGCGGGACGAGCTGTTGCGCTAGATTCTTTGGCTCTGCACGCTCCAGGAACTGACATCCACGCCTCGGTAAAGGTACAGCCCACGTGGCTTGTGTCGAACTATCCATCCATGCCAGGAGATGTGATATCCTGATAATCCTGGAGTGCGCCTTTAAACGTAGCACTACACTCCTACGCGGTTCCACTATGGGTGTGCATTTTTTCGTGAAAGGTGATTGAGGAGGAAAGGTGATATTGTAAAGGTGGGTAAATTGGACAGCCAGTTTGCACTTGAAATCGACGCCACCTCACTGCCACCGGTTTCCCACTGGTTCACGCGGCTGGAGGGTGCAAGTGTGCTGATTGCGAAAAGATAAGTCAAAAAGCATATTGCAGGCTGATATGTTGGTTGCTCTTGGGCTTCTACTTGGAACAGTGGTTATTTCTATCATATTGCTAATCAGCATCAGACAGAAACATATGCTTATCATGATGTTATACCTTCTCGCCAAGGTAAAATATGAGAAAATAGTCACGTTTCCATCTTTTTTTTGCTTTCTTCGAATATCATATCGTTAGGATAAGGTTTGGAAACGTGGTGCGCGGTGCACCAGCTGGAAGCGCCCTATGTAGTTGAGTCCTCAGGTGGTTAGCTGGACAACCTAATCGCTCTGGGACCCGACTACATACAATGTCTTCAGTTCGTACGCATCGTGTCGCGCGACGCTTGCAGCTATACAAAACTCTGTTCTAGCGTTACATGTAATTAAATAAATTCGTTTAGATAATTGCTTTCATCGTTGGATACTTAGCAGTGCGTCAGGAGAACAAGGCTCTTTATATCGTTACTGTTGTTATTACTGTGAGTTGCTAATATCAATATCATCTGTGCGATGTTCTCGTCTTGAGGAAGATGATGGTTTTTTTTTGGAGTAGATGTTATTGAATAAGGGGGGACTTTCTTAATTAATGAAACATTTGTATGGTTAATGTGTTAAACTTACTAAACGTGAAGCAGTGTCATTCCATCACATAATGAAGCCTTAAAGAAATCTTTCACGGAAAAATGAGTTTTTCTGTTACCCATATATTTATGATGTATTCGCCTAATGTGGGCCGCATACGAAGTTTCTTGCGAAAAAATGTGAATCCGGCTAAGATACAGCACCACAAAGACTTGGCTGGATGCGCGGGGCCTCCGAGCAGGTGCCTACCCGTCGTCCGTCGCGCTCGGAGACGCATTCCCACCCTCCGTTACCAGCCGCGGCGGAAGGCAGGACAGGGCTTTGATTCGGAGCCCCGTCTACCGGAGGAGAGCCATATCTTGGCCGAGTTCTCACTTTTTCGCATGAAATTTTGCATGTGGCGCCTATCAGACAAATACAACATAATTATATGGGTAACAAAGAAGCTCCTTTTTCCGTGGATGATTCCTTTATTTAAAAAAAAATTCAAAAAATAGTACATGTTGCGCAACAAATACTATTACGCGGTAAAAAACCGAGTAGCTCAGGCAAGAGTTTGAAGACAGTGGTAGGGGTAATGTGGGTGATGAGGAATCCCTAAAAGGAGTCATTCACCCGAAAACTACGGGTTTGGAAAGCCTATTTGCGGCGAAATCCCCCGCGAAGGGCGCGCCCCCTAACTGTGGCAGAGGCGACCTTTCAGCTCGAGCCGCCTTACTGTACTCGGTCCGCCTCCTAGCGACTGATTGGCTGGGGTGGGAATGGAAGGTATCGAGGCCCGCTCTCTCAGTTTTAGCTTGAAGCTCACACCAGAAAAAAGGATGCTTTCTCATTTCTGAACATCCCTTCGTGTTTAAGACATGGCAACAAGTCCATGGAAAACTCGTCCGGACTACCCGCCTCTCCACGGGAAGGCTCTATGTGAGAAATCGACGGTGGAAAGGGTTCTATTTCTCAGGTCTTTGGCCACTTCTATCCGTTTTTTCTTGAGTGTCCTATTAATAGGCATCTAGACTTTCATATTCACTACTTCTTTTACTTTTCTGCCGAATTTCCCCGAACACTGCCTTTAACAAGAGAAACTAGAATTGGAGATGAATATTTAAAACGATTCTGAGCAACATGTATCTCATCATCACTTTTCGATTCGACCTCCTTTTCGGATGACGACACGTACATAGATGTTCGGATTGCGAGTCGATGACTGACAGGACGCAGGTGGTCGACATCGAGTTTTGTCCAATCCCGTCAAAGTGCAGCCCTGACGGACTCCAAACTTCGATGAGGTGTTCCTCTTCCAAATATCCTCGGACGGTGTAGTCCAGAGGATTGTGATCAGGGGAGGAGCTTCTCCTTGCACAATTTTCACGTGCTCGTTGGTTCACGGGGGTCTCCGACTCCTACCCCAAGCGCCGTCATCCGAAATTGAGGAGGTTGAATCGAAAAGTGATGGTTATATACTGTTTAGAATCGTTATGATTATTTATCATTCAATTTTCGTGTTTATTGCGCACCTTATTGATATAAAAAACTTCGTGTGGTGTGAGAATATAGCAGACGTGATACTTAGCTTCACAAGATCACACTACACTCAGCAAAATGTCCCCTCCCCTCTCTCTCTCTCTAGCATCAGAACAGCACCTCGGCTTGACTTTTAATGCAAATTATGAAAACATCCACATTTGAAATTCAGTGCAATAGCAATGTTCTAAAATCGTAATTTTCAGATTGCAGCCCTTGTAGGTGCAATATACTTTGCTGCCAGAGCAATTGTAGAGGTTACAGACAATCCAGGTGAGAAGAAAATCTGGTACCTTCTGCGCTTCACGCGATACCATTTAGAGTGAGGAAACGATAGGGAGTTGGCATGCGTCAGGACACCCCAACTGGGTTACAGGCCAAGCGAGTTGGGTCAGCGCGCGAGAATCGCATCAGTGTTCCCGTTGTGGAACGGCATGGTCGCGCTATAAATTGGCTCAATTCACAGTAAGACCAATAGGGAAATTGTCGCCTGGGAGACCCAATCGACATTGTTGGTGACCCAACTGGATAGTCTTGGCGCACATGCATAAGAATGCTGATGTGTATCGCTTGGGTCTATTTTGATACGTGCGAGCTGGAGACGTTGTATGTAGCCAAATGTACTCCATTTTGAAACGCCTGACAGGGCGTGGCCTACAGACATGGGTGAGTGGCGAGAGTGAGGGTGCGTGACAAGAGTGAGAGTGTGTGACGGAGTGAGAGAGTTTGGTACACTGTCACCCAAGTCCGTAGGCCACGCCCTGTCAGGCGCTCCCAAATGGACTGTACTTAAGCAATAACGACATGAAAAGGACGAAGGGAATAATCGCCTAACCCAACAAACCCAACGACATAGGACGCTGCTGATGCGCATGCTGCTCGCCGAGTGCAAAATCCTATCTTGAAGAAATCGTACACGGAGAGTTTCTTTGCTACCCATGTATTTATGCTGTATAAATCTTCACGCAAAAGAGTAAGAATCCGGTTAACAAAAAGATACAGCTTTTCAAGATGGCGGACGAAAGGGCGGGGTCTCCTAGCGGGTACCTCGCCTCGTTGCCCACCGCTGTCGGAGAAGCAGATGGCATACTTTACGTAACTTTCTGTATTCACTCTACTTTTTGACCGCGACGGATGACGGGGTTGGGCATCTACTTGGAGGCCCGTCCCTCTCTTCGCCACTTAAGGAAGCTGTATCTTAGCCGGATTGTCACTTTTTCGCGTAGAACATGCATGCGGTCCTTATTGAGCAAACACAAAAGAGGAAGTCATTTTTCCGTGCACGATTCCTTTACCGATGAACACTCCAGATTCTTTGCTCCAATCATCTGTTTGAAACACCCTTACTGGAGGTAGAGCACTCCCAGGTGTCGAGAAAATAACCGCTTCAGTAGGACTCCTGCTCCACTTCTGAGGGGTCCAAATACGACCCCCCATTTTTTACCACTACATACCAGTACATATATGATGTCGGATTGTATAGCTTCAATGTGTTTTATTGCTATGTATTCTTAACCAGAGCGAAAAAATATTTCACACTAAATCACATTGATTGATTCGCTGTGAAATACCCTTCGCTTTTCATCTGTCACCCTCCGGTCCGGTCAGATATGTCTCTTCGGCTCCCAGTGTACCTCGACTGGAGGGTGCACCGAGAGGCTTTCATTGGTGTGTGCTCGCTCGGATTCCGCTTTCCAAGCAGCGATATATGAATCCTAGTTATTTATGCAAACGGTTAATTGTGCACATGAGCATTTCAGCTGGAACAACAGCAACGTACTTCATCATCTGCACTGTTGAAGTAATAGGTATGTTTTTCGCGGTGTCGAAATCCTAAGTAATCTCAAATTTAAATTTCCGCTGACAATGCAGGAGACCTCGCCTAAACGATTTCGCTTAGCATACTCTGTGATGAACCATCAAACCACTGTTTGCACTCATTAGAGGCCGGGGAACTGATCATCGTGAATGCCACGAACTCAAGCCACACACTAACTCAGAGGGCGTGGTCGATCCCTTAGACCGCTTTCATACTTCGCGGTAACGGCAACGCCAGCACTGTATATAAGCTCCACTTAACCATAGTACAGTACGATTATCTCTACGAGGGCCAAATACGACATCCCCCATTCTATTGACCTCTTCATTACCAACAAGTGTTGTTTGATTGTAAAGTTAGTTACAATGTGTTTTATCGCTATGTATTCTTACTTGAAGCAAAAAAGGACATTTATTACACATTTACACGAGTTCGCTATCATCTGCTTATTCAGAGTTTAGATTCCAGTGCTTATAGCTGACCTCTCCAGGTACGACCCCCCCCTCCACCCACTTGGTCATGCACAAACCCCCCCCCCCCCCTCCCTCCGCCCCAGTCGAGGAATTCTCGACTCCCGGTGTACCTTGATGATGACGGTGGACAGAGCCCGCACAAATCTGTGGCAGAAGCATGTGCGGGTCTTTCCACAGTTTGGCACACTGTCAAGACTCTCGCCGAAATTAGAGTGTCGCTATAGATTCGCGCGGGCTCTCGCCATCATAATATTAGGTTGCCCCAAAAGTCTTGTCGTATTTTTCCAAAAAAAAAAATTAGAAACTCTTGTACACTTCGAGGCAGGTCCAGGCGGTTCAGGAATATGGTAGAACGTTCCCTAAGCTTTCTAGGAAAATTCATATTGACCCACCAGATCCCGTGGAGAGAGCTACAATGCCCGTTGACCGTGCGCCGCTGGTTCATCAGCTTCAGCAACGGCGAGATTGACATGAAAGACAAACCACGCTTGGGACTGTGCTGGTTCTGGGATGCGGAAGGAATGCTTTTCCGCGAGGTGCAGGTACAAGGCGAGACAGTCACCGCTACCGTATGCACCCACCAGCTCCAGCAGCTCGCTGTCGCTGTTCGAGAAAAGCGCCGAAAAAGGTCCGCGGTCACCCTCCTACATGACGACGCCCGCTCCAATTTCCTCCGATTTCGCGAAAAGTGCCCAGGCCAAGCTACAGGAGCTCGGCTGGGATATTTTGCCCCACCCGCCATACACTCCAGACATTGCCCTTTCTGACCAACACCTTACCCATCCTCTCGAATCCTTCCTGGCCAAGAGAAAATTCCTTGATTATGACTTGCTTGCGAAGGCGATCGCTGACTTCTTCGACTCTCAGAACCCAGAGTTCTGGGAGGAGGGAATCAACGATTTTCCTGTAAAGTAGCAGAGGGTTGCCGATAACAATGGTCACTATATTGTTGCCTAATTGTTATTTGTTGGACGAAAAAAAAGTGATGATCGAAAAAATACGACAAGACTTTTGGGACAACCTAATATTTCGATCATCATACTGTAATATTATTCGGTCGAGCGGTATAAATAGAGCGCATCGCAATATTGCTAGCGTTGCCAGCGGCGCGAACTCGACTATGGCCGTCGAAGCCGCTGCTGCTACGTGCGGAAGGTTTTACGATGTACCACATTACCGGATTTTCCACTAAAGGTAACACGATCGATGAAGTGGTTATTCAGTAAGATGAAATATCCAATTTCTGAGAGAATTAAGAGGTTCAAAGAAGCAATGTGTGGAGCGCTTGTGAACGAGGTGCATTTGAGGCTATTCGGCCTCGCTCTGCGTTGACCAGTGACCACTCTTTGACCGTTGACCAGTGGCCGAGCTCCCCCTACCAGTTTGTGCGTTAGTTAATTGCTTGCTGGAGTCACGGTCTATGTGGCTCTGGTTCACTCTCAGTGATAGGGCGCACCGGAAAACACTTCCGCGCAGAGTCATCGAGGAGAATAGGAAGTCATTTCTTTATCCAAAGTGTGCTTATGGTTACTGTCGACGATCAGTGAAAATATAATTTAACATTTCAGTTCTAATCCACATGATATACTATTCTATCAAAATCATGTGAGCTGAGAATGAAAGACAGGAGACATTTGTTACTCCCTTATAAAAGGACAACTTTATGTTATTTCTTATTGAATAAATTATTTTGTTCAATGCACTTCAGTGTTTAACTTCACAGCTAGAACATTTGTTTCAGTAGAAAAATCTATGTTTTACGGTTGGTCCTCAGTATATAACCCCCTTCGAAAACGCCTCCCGATCATTGAGTGTGCGACAGAGCGCTTGAATCCACGGGTGAGGTCAAGTGAAGAGGCGGTCGCGTCCCACAACGGGAGCAGTAGGACGCTTGTCTCGCGCGATAACTGATTCGAGTGTCCCGTCGCACGCGCCAATATGTGTCCCTAGTTGGATTCTGTGATTGGTTTGCCTGCTCGAAACAGTCCCGAGAGCACTACGACGCATATTCGGAGGAATGTAGAACAATACCCTCTTGCAGGTTCTCCCGGAAGATCTCCTGTAGAGGGAATATAGCGTGCGAGCTTTCAATCCGAACTTTTCACGCTCTCATACCTCAGAATGAGAGCGATGCCATTGCCGTACGGAGGCCCTAACGCTAAGTATGGCCAGCTTCTTCGCGCGCGATGGCTGTGACGTCACCTGGCACGTGACTTCCATGCTCCAGTGACTTTCTCATCCGGTGCGGATGGATACAAGCCACGTGTGTCGATCATAGGAGAGTCCAACAGCACAAACGTGGTTTGCGCGCGCGGAGTCTTGAACGAGTTTATTGAGAAACAGTTGGTGCACCAGTTTGGCACAGATCCATCAAATTTTCGTTAGTGCCAAAAACGGAGATCATATCTGTGCTCAGCTCCCCGAATTAACTCTATAGGCCGAACTTTGAACGGAAATCATTTTTGTGCAGTTCATGGTTTATGGGGTAGTGGTGGTTGAATAGTGCTCAAGACCTTTCTATAAGAACCTTTTCCACAAGATTTTTCTGTGGGGGACTGTAGCAAGCAACCATCCATTTCGAGTCTTTCAACGCTCCTTCAGAATGAGAGCGGACCAAGGAACTAGGCACTGTGCCAGCGATTCCGCTGGTATTGCCGTGCAGAAGCGTTAGGCCGCCGTCAGACTTTGCGATCTGCGATTCTGCGATTTTGCGGTATCGCACTTTCGTACGCGAAGTAGCGGCACTGCACAATCTCAAGTTGTAGTACCGCGTGCGGAAGTGCGATGCCGCAAAATCGCAAAGACTGACGGCGGCCTTACAAGCCTTGTTAGCATTAGACTATGCCAGCTTCCTCGCGCGCGATGGTTGTGACGTCACTATTCGCGTATCGCGGCTTGTTTCCCATGCCAGTGAATCCTTTTGCCGCTAATATGGTAGAGCCACGTAGACATGACACATACACGCGCAGATTCCAAAGCCAGTTCAAAATACCGGTAGGGCGATAAATCTCGTGTCAAGCCACGATGAACGGAAAAGGTGGAAGGTACCTTCAGCAGCAGTGCCCCCTCCCACACCGCTAGTCGGGCCGCATGCTTACTTCTGCAGTTTATCTCGCAGCGGGAGGACGGTACGGCCACACTATTGACTATATTCACGTGTCGATATCTCACAGCAAAAGCTGTTCAGAATCTATTAGTTAGCACTCATACTTGCGTCACGCGAAGGGACACTAAGTACGAATGTGAGCGCAGTACTATGGACTGGCACAAACGGGAATATCTGGCAACGCCCGCAGGTTGTGTTCATTTTTATGTCGCTTCACATGGTCGTTCAAAAGTGAGAATGTTAAGCTCTGGAGTCATTGGATAGGTTGGAACTACTCGGAAACCATTAACCGCTCTGGATAGTGCAATGCTTGGCGCAGTATAAGGAACTGGTAATTTTCAAGCGGTCCAGTTTCTATCAGATCACGTGAATCGTTCCGAGAGCTATTTCACATTTAATAAACGTCGAATTTCTGGTCACATCTGGAACCGCATGGCCAAGTATGAGCCAAAATTGGTTCCAGTAGTGTGTTTCAGTGTTTAAAGGAACCAGGAGGGAGCAAAGGAGCGAAAGAAGTATTTGTAAACACTATCCTTTGTAAACGAACACTTGAGCTCAGAAGAGATTATATGTGGCGAAACTCGCGTTGAGAAGCGTGCCTTTAGGGCGCTCATGCAACCCTAGTTAGCTTCACCCTGGGCTGCACGCTTCACTAGCCGAGTTGCCTGCTGGCAGCGGGCAGGAAGGCCGACCCCTTTGTCATTTGATGACGCGTAGGGTGAATATGATATTATAAAATAAAATAAAATATTTCAATCATAATGATGTAAAACAAGTGAAAAAACAAGCAGAAACACACAGGAAACAGTGAAAGGAAGAATAACAAACGAATGAATTTGTGATAAAAAAACAAATTTAGAAAGTGAAGCACTTGGGGTGACTTATACACTTGAAATCTCGGCACGATGCCAAGGCGGCAATCTAAAGGAGTCGCAAGTATAGACCGTAGGTCAGATTTACCCTCTTCCCGTGTTTTGCCACCACAGGTGCTCACATGTGTTTGAAAGATAACAGATATCTGTCAATTGTTGATAGCGTTTCATTCTTTATATATTTCAGTCTAATACAGTCGACATAGGTAAGCAACATAGATCTTCTGCTTTTTTCCTATTTACGGTAACTTACACGCAATGGGCCAAGAATGGTGACCACAAGATCGACATTGTTAGTTTTAACTCGGAATGATGGTATAACTTTCCATCTCGAAGTGTTACCAAAGCACAAACCTCGTGGCTCTAGCATAGTTCATACTCAGCGACCTATCACTGACCAAGCGCACAGCAAGGGCGAGCAGTGGAGGGGTAGAAAAACTAACCAGCGGCTGTGACGTCACCGCAGCCGGCGTCACCGCCATTGCTCCAAATGGCAATGAGCCACCGTTCAAAGTTTCCGGTTTCAGGACAGCATAGCATTTCTATAAGATTGGATTTGAGGTCACGACCTTGGCATAGTTCATACTCGGCGACCTATAACTGACCCAGCGCACCACAAGGGGGAGCAGTGGAGGGGTAGAAAAACTAACCGGCGTCTGTGACGTTGCAGCCGCTGGCCGGCGTCACCACCATTGCTCCAAATGGCAATGAGCCACCGTTCAAAATTTCCGGTTTTAGGGCAGCAAAGCATTTCTACAAGATTGGATTTGAAGTCACTTCTGCGATTTTTGAACGTGATTATAACCCGAGTGCCGTAATCTGGAAAAATCTTAAAAAACTAAACGCACACACACTAGTCCACCGATAGCGTTAGTTGTCAGATTTTAATTTCCATGGCATCACGGTACAAGCACGCTTACTACCACTGCAGTGCACGGCCTCCAGTATTGAACAGCTTTTTCACTGGTGTCTGCGATCTCACGTAGCACGCACTGCTGGGGGTTTCTGTCGCCGAATAACTGCAGCGCAGGTCCTACGACCAATCGCATGTGGACCAGACGCGGTTCACTATGCCGCGCGGGTATCGATCGGGGGACTCATTTCTGATACCCGAGCTGGCGGGCGCATTGATCACGGGGATTGTATGCGGCCCGAAATCAATAGCGGTTTTTTGATCAATACAGTCATCGGGAAATTACGTGACGAGGAGCAGGCATGAGCGTGGGATGACCGGGTGCGCGGCTATTGGTCGGATTTTCGCGCGGCCGCACGCGGCGAGTGCGAGTCGTTCGCAGCTTAATCTGTTGAAACAGCAGCAACAACTACAACATAGCGAACTTCCGAAGCTTCAACCTGCCATCTTTGAAGATCCTTTACTGTACCAGCCCATTGCGTCTTGAGCGGAATTCTAAACGACAGCGACAAGTTCTACTGACGGCGCCGCGAATGCGACGCCGCGAAGCGAAAATTCGACCAATCGTCACACATCCGGAATGACCTCTCACGCCTCCGTTCAGAAGAAGATGACGGATGGAGCTCTTGAACTATTGGAAACATCTGAATACTTGAAATTGAGACTGCATTTATATTTGCTTAACGATCCATCTAGTTCAAAACTTTACCCTTATCTTCAGCTATTTACGATTAGACTCGATTGGGAAGCACCTTTTTCCCATAAGGGCGTGACTATAAAAGTTTTCCGAATAAAACTTGGTTGTGTGTGTCTAAAATGGACACACAGACCAAGTATTATTTGGGTTTCTTTGCGTGATAATGAGAGCAGAGTACCTACAGATCCAATGACCTCGAATAGACACTCTGGTCCTGCTTTCAAAGGCTTTTCTAATCGAAAATCCCAGAGATAGGTAGATATCAATAACATTGCTTTGTGAATTCAGATGATTTTGATATCGTGCCTATACTTACTTGCACACCTCTTGAAGGTGGCGGTAGCTCGATTCAACGAGTCGAGCAACCCAATCACTTTGGTGTCGCTGAATATGTTTGTCGACTACGAAAGGACGTGTGTATACCAGCCTTTGCCAAGGAATCTGTCAATAATTTTTGCTGCAGCGGTGAGCTAGTGACTATCTATCAGATCCATTCAAATTCCATTAACTGACGAAATGCCTTTACTGATTGAAAGAACCTTGCAATAAGCGTCAGAATTTCACAATTTTTGAGGCTGTCGAGGAAAGGATGTGCAAGCGTTCCAAGAATTGGTGTGTATCGTCAGCAGAGAATTTCGCAACGCAGCATGTGGTGCGTGCCAGTTCGGGCGCCCTTTGTTTTCGGGGCTCAAAGCGATTACGCTTAAAGACAGCATTAGGGGTAATGCGGTATTGGAGAAATCCCTACAAGAAGTCACTCACATGGTAGTCCTGGGCCTAAGAAGGCTATCTGTGGCGAAATCCCCGTGAAAAAGCGCCCCTCCAAGCTGTAGAAACTCTGCAAAACGTCGCAACCATGCAGCGGTTCCGCCTCTTGAACACAGCGTTCCCGCCTCCCGATGACGTAATTCCCGATTGACTGGGGTGGGAGCGGCCAAGGAGATGGGGCACGATCGGGGGTTTTGCGGCGCGCTTTCGCAGTTTCAGCTTGAAGCTCACTCCAAAAAGTAGATCCTGTCGTATGTTCAAACATTCCCTTGTGTTTACTTGGCAACATGCCAATGGGAAACTAGATCAGACTACCCGCCTCTTGACGGGAAGGTCGTTCGGGTCGGGAATCAACGGTGGGAAGGGGTCCTATTTCTCGGGTTTTTGGCCATTCCCATCCGTTTTTTTCACTATCCTGTTACTAGGCATCTCGACTTCATATGCACTTTTTCTTTTACTTTTCGTACGGCTTTCCCCTAATGCTGCCTTTAAAGTAATGAGCAGTATGCTCTAGTACCCAACTATTACACATACACCGCCTCATAGCTAGCATGCAGCGTTGCAAAATTCTATTCCATACATACTTCCAGAAACTAATAGGCTTTAGTTTGTGACGTTCAGCGGTCCATCATGGTAAATTTGGCCGTCTGCCACCGAGGTGCGGTCATAAACTATGTCGCGACCACCGTGGGCTTACCGTTGGACTTGTATGCATAGACAACGTCCTAACCCATGGCGTCGTGGTTTTGGATGAAGGCTCAACTGTTAGGGCCTGTGCTCTGACCTCACCTGCCATGCGGATCCCTGCGGTTCTGATCCGCTGAGGTGCCCCGACTCCCAGGACGACCTCTGCGTGACGTAGACCTACCTGCGTGGTAACCCAACCTGCAGTTGAGCTGTCTCCTACCCAATATGACGCTCACGTCAACTGTTTTATTCGTGTTTGCGCTATGTTTCTAACAAAAAAGCAATCGATAAACATCACCGAAATAGCAACTCAATAAGGCACAATGGTGTGAGAATTACTCGCACAACGGACGTGCTATCTTTGCACAAAGGAAAACAAAGGAAAGACCAGATTTCTTTGACGTCAGATCTTCTGCGTGTATAATAATATCAGTCAACGAAAAACATTCTGTCCAACTCTCTAGACCTACGGGTCGACGCCTTGCCTAACCTAGGCGACTTGGCATTACAAAGCTCACCTGACCGTGATCCTTGGCATTACAAAGCTCACCTGACCGTGATCAAGCACGTGGCCGTGGGCCTGTGCCACTACCAGTCACGTTCTGCCAGAGGGGCAGAAGTTACCTGCACAAATCCTTCCATCTGCGAAGTATACGTCGTCCACGTTGGCCGAGGCGGCAGCTGGTCAGGGAGGTAAGTGCGAGAGGACTACGACCGTTCCAGACGAATGCAAGTTTTTGACGAGGTTGGTCAGTGATTACGGTACTACGCACGGTGAGACCCCAGTCGGACTCTGCCGAAGGTCCTTGCTTGACGAGCGGCCCTTCAAAGTCGGCTGCGCGTATGACGATGGATCGAGGCTGCGTGGGAACCATGACAGAGAAGAATTCGCACGAAAGTCGCGACAGGTTATGCGGTGGCGGTAGTGCAGTTTCGATGCAAAACGCAGAATCACAGGTCTGCCATGGCCATACTCGGTGACACTATCGCTTTTCCGCAACGCACGTGCAGCGCAGACCGATCGATAATTCTGCATGCTCGCAGTGCTTCGTGACTAAAGCCGACAATATCGGAATACTTCCTTTTTTTGTTTTGTCCGCTTCCCTTATCGTCTATCCAGTCCGGTACGGATTGTGGTTATGAAATTCACAAAATGTAACACATAACTTCTATATTTCATGACTACACTTTCAAGTGAGAACCCACCACTCGTTTAATATTTCAGACAAGCAATGCGATTGTCAACACACTCTTAAGATCTCCATCTGGGACGACCACCATTACATCTGCAGGCAAAACTACGTCAAGCTCCCTACAACATACAACCACAGAAGAAGGTCAGTCGTATTATGTTTGAAGGTTTCGTGCTGGCTTCTCTATCGCCTATTTACCACATCAATGTGCAATTGCGACACAAACCGGGCATTATTCAACTATCACTATCCCGTGACGGAGCCAAAAAATAATATTCGCTAAAACAGCCTATTCAAAGTGCTGATCACGAATACATACGTTTTTGACGTTCGTGCCAATTTGATGCCGTTGTATCAAATTGGTGCAACAACTCACCAAAATCGCTGAAACTTGCTCTATAAGGATTGTTTGGGGTGCTGTTCGCCAATACGGAATGCGTTCGAGACGCTGGCGTTGTTCAGTACCACTGCAGCGTGCTAAAATATCACAGAGTGCGCAAACTGATGATTGTAGAATAGGATTTGACTTACTTACTTGATTTAATCGGCTGGCAAGTTGCCTGACGCGGTCATGCCGCATCTTCGCCGAGGTGTGTTGTCCATGAGCAGAGCTGAGCCCATCGATCACGATCTTCAGCGATAGGTCGAATGGAATCCACCCACTTGTCGCTGTTCCATAACCTGCGAAACGAAATGTCTCGCGTAAACTGCCGATCAACGCCAAGCATCCTCAGGTCTTCCTTCACCACATCTGTCCAGAATCTCCGCTTGCGGCCGGGCGGCCTCCTTCAACTGGGATCCGGAAGCATCCTCAGGGAAAGTTGAACAAGGCGATCCGACTGTCTCCTCAAAAGGTGACCCAGGAAGCGTAGACGATTCTGCGTGACTTCTTTCGATGGAAGGGAAAGATGTTGCTGTTTTCCACGACTCATCCTCCGGTATACCAAATCCACTTCCACCAAAATCTCATAAAGTTCTTCGTTGTGGTATACCCTTGGCCAGAAGTAGCCTTGCATTCGTCTGAGAAGTTTTCTTTCTGTGCAGTCGAGTTTTTCCATTACCGTGGACGGCGCTGCCCATGGCTCCGATCCGTACATCATGATGGGTCGCATGGCGGACAGGTACACGCGCAGCTTGACTTCATTGGCAATAGGAGTCGACCACAGACACCTGTAAATACTGGCGCCATCCTGACCCAGGCGGGTGCGCGCCAAATCTGTGTCATATCTGTGATCAGCATTCTGATCAATCCTTAAAGGCAATTTTAAACGAAATTTGTGAGAAAACGTTATTGATCCCCTTTGGTGTAATTGCACAAAATTGAGGCCATCGTCAGAAAGTGATGTCATATCTGTAATCCCCAGCCCTGATAGCTACCCTACACAAAGCTCCACCGAAAATTATTTCTTTGACCAACTCGAGCTGTCTGGGGTGGTGGTAGTTGTTGATAGACATATGATCACGATTGTTTGAGTGAAGCATTGAGTAATACGCATAAAGGCAAAGACAAAGACATATATAACACAAAAGTCGGATTTTCCGATTTTTACTCGGTAAGTAACAGTGGCCCTTGCATTTCTAGCACTTGTGACAGTTGGAAGTTGTTAGACAGCGTTCATATTGCCATTGCCCCCTTACGTCAGGACGGCGACGAGCGGCGTGTGACATAGTGTGTGCGAGCTATGCGCGTCGCGGTAGTTGGGTCTCAGAACCATTATAACGTAATGCTAGGGACGCGAAACGCAGTTGACTTCTAATCGCTTCGGGACCCAACAACATAGCGCCTTTAGCTCGCCCTTCGCTTGCGACATGCCGCAGTGCGAAATCCTGACGTAAGGGTACACATCCTTGCCTCACAACCAGTAATGTCACCGTGCACGCCACCACTATTGTGTGTATTGATTGCGAGGCTTGCGCAGGTCGTTGCCGAGTGGGCGCTGAGTATAGACATCACTCTCTAGCAGTTTTCATACTTTGTTTTCAATTCTCAATGAATCGTACTTTTTGAGATTTAGGTGATTATCAATTTTGCGCTAGTGTTGCGATACCGTCAAAAGTCTATCTGTCACTGCTTGTGAATAAGGCAGGATCACATTCTCCTCAAATAGTATGGCACAAACTCAGAGGGGATGAAGATGCTGAGATAAAACACATTCATGAAGATATTCTTGTGAGTACAGTGCTCCATTTCTTACGTTGCATTCATACTCGGCCATGAATCTCCGCGATTGTAATTGCCGTAATGCACCTGCAATGCGATCAACATCCCGTCGTGGTTGTCACCGGTTGGCGCGGCGCTATGATAAGCATTACCTCCATCAGAATTGCCACCGTTATTCGGCCGGCTTACCGGTGTGTACCTTCATGTCAGCATCCGCACCACACGACGAACGTCGTGCGACGCGGTATGTGCTGGCTGTGCGGTCGCTATTATTGGGTGTGAGCGATTATACGGTAAAGTTAGGGGTGCCATACCTGGGGGTAAGTGCCGTTACATTCGAAAACCGCGCGGTCGCCCGCGGCGAGTGCGGTTGTGCGCAGTTTCATCTGTTGAAACAGTAACAACAAAAACAACAACAAAGGCAAGCCTCCTAAGCTTCCAACCCGCAATCTTTGAAGATCCTTCACAATACCAGCCCAATGCATTTCTAACCGGAATCAACCGACTGCGAGTACAAGTCGCGCTGATGGCGCCGAGAATGCGATGTCGCAACGCGATTTTCAGACGTAAGGTACACATCCCATACATAGTTGACTTGTAATCGCTTTGAGACCCGAAGACACGGCATCATCAGCAGGGTCAAGCGTCGAGATGAGGAAAATCTTCAAAAAATACGACCCCCCCCCAAAAAAAAAGGGCCTCAATACAACCCCCCTTTAATATATGTTATTGTTAGTTTTCATTTTGTAGTAAATAATAAATAAATGCAATAAATAATGAACGAAATATTTTTATATTACAAGAAATTTGCTTCAACTGAACTAAACAATCACTTACGCGTGTTCGCCTAAGCCTACACAAAGGGAATCTCCTTCCCCCAGACTCAGGCTAACACCGGAATAATAAAAAACTCGAATTTGCCTCATCAAAATCATTTCATTGCAAAATTCGAGCCCAATTGGGCTAGTGCTACGGCCTCTCTGCGCTCTAACCATAGCGTTGGAGACCGTCTCTAACGCTATGGATAGAGCGCAGAATACTACTTTTTCCACCCTAACTCCCTAAACACCGAAAGAACATTATAAAACAACAAGAAAACAAAAAGAGGAACGAATCGCCGACAATTATGCGCGAAAAGAATAGGTGCGGCTGCGTCGCGATCTGAATAGAGCGCGTTATCTTCCCCATACTAAATTCCAACATTTCAAAAATACTCTAAACTTCACCTAGAGCCCATATTCCAAACAGCTGTAAACTGTTTTCCTAATAATTCCCTTAGACCTATCTATTGGCCACTGCTTGCTGCAATGGTTGCTTAGTTCTTGATATGGGTTTCCAGATGAGGATTTGATGAGGAAAATTTCGAAGTGTTTCACGGAAATGGCCATAACTTCCTTCAAACTTGACCATATGAGTTCGTTTTCGTGAATAAGGGTCTGCTAGGATGTCGCTTTCGAACGACTACCTGAGCTATGCCATATCTTCAAAACGAAGGAAGTTAGTTTGAGAGAAGCTTGATGAGGATTTGATGAGGAAAATTTCGAAGTGTTTTACGGAAATGGCCATAACTTCCTTCAAACTTAACCATATGAGTTTTGGTGAAGCAGGGTCTGCTAGGTTGTCGCTTTCGAATGTCTACCTGAGCTGTGCCATATCTTCAAAACGAAGCAAGAAAAATCCAAAAAAGCCAGTTGAGGAAAGCTTTTTTTCGTCGAATTTGCGAGATCTTCCCACGAATCTCCCAAATCGATTCATTGTTACTGAACTTTTCCAGTATGCATCCTTCGCTCTCGGAGGCCTAGTGGAAAGGCGGGAAGCGTTGGTCAGCTTTTCTGTGGGATACGCCATGCATGAGGATCGCATCCACATTCTCAATGAATACAAACGTTTTTCCGGTCCGCATAGAAAAATCCATATCAGCTAATTTTTGTTTTCATCCCATTGTTTCTGGAGTGTACATCCACGGTGGTACCCGTTGATAGATATCGCTTTCCATGGTTAATCGGTGAATTTTGGAGGTGTCTCCGTACGTGGTTTCGGTGCCGGCGGACCAATGAAAGGGTTATTGGCATTGGTTGGCTTCGTTGTGGATCGCGCCATGCATGAGGTTTCCATGATGATTAGGTTAAATTAGCTTCGGGTTCAAACCCAGTTAGTCAGTTTTATCATTTCTCTCCTTATACTTTAGACCCTCAGCCTTAGAAATTCTGTTGATCAATGCCTACCTAAACGATTACGACCCCCCCCCCTTCCTAGCGGACCAAATACGACCCCTTCGTTGAGGATTCCTCAACGGAGGCTTGACCCTGATCATCAGCTCGTACGCGTCACTTCGCTTGTGACACGCCGCTGGTGTATACTCTTCCATCAGGATTTGTAATGTCTCAAGCGAAGTGATGCGGACGAACTGAAAATGCCGTGTTGTTGAGTCCGAAAGCGATTACAAGTCAAATGATATGGCGCCCCACCGATTACCGTGTAATCGCTCGAAGATCCAACTACTATTGCGGCGCGCATAGCTCATTAACACCGCGTCGCACGCCACTTGCTATGGTGCAATTGTGGTGTAAGAGTACACACCCCTGGCACACAGCCTACATCACAACGTTCCCTTTCTCGGTGTTGACTAGCGGGGCGCAGCTCAGTTTGATTGATACTCAACGTTGAGCACATTGAAGAATTCGCAAGGAGCGATGGGGTGGGGGTCGACTTTGAACGACTCGCACGCCGTTCGAAGCGGGTGGCCGCGCGAAAATTCGACCAATCGACCTCCACCCTCCCTCGCGATACCAGCCCTTTGTATATTAAACGAAATTCCAACCGTCTGCAGCAAGTCGTGCTGACGGCGCCGCGAAGCGAAAATTTGACCAATCGACCGCCACCCGCATCAATGGATACATATTAATAAATAGAGGGAAGAACCAGTGCAGTGGCCTAAATACGTATCAAGTTGGCTTTTCTCGAGGATTAAAGGAGTTTGCTGGCATGGAAGATGTACGTTTTGATATCCCATAAAATCGACTCTAATCTTTCCTCAAACTTTTATAGTGAATTCGAATGCGGGGCGGTGCTGGCTTTTCGCTGATTGGTCCATTATGCCCAAACGTCATATGAATGCGGTTTTGGCCTTTGATCGATCTTTTCAATCTGAACTTTCTAAGAGTACAGGTTTTTTCAGTCCATGCTGGATCATCTCTTCACGAAGTTAATTCACTTGAAAGTTTTTCTGAGAATGCATCACTTGGTAATCCTCGATATTTGTACAGTAACGAATCAAGAGCGGTACCTATCGTTTCTTCTCATTCAACAAACTCCTATTCGAGGTTACTCGCCGTGACGACGAGCTACAGCAATGGAACGGTGGTTTTATTGTGAAGTATGTAATGGTGTTTTGTATTAGCGCTATCACTGTCGCTGTTGTTGAAGTGATGCTCATTCGTCGAATGTTCTACCGTGACCCTAAACGTTTGCGGATTTGAACTGTCCGTGCACAGTTCTGTTTTTGAAAGAAGCAATTTAAGAAGAATAGATCATCAAAAAAATGCCTTTGTTTTGTTCATTTATGCCTTTCGGTGCTGTCACAAGGAAGAATAGATCATCAAAAAAATGCCTTTGTTTTGTTCCTTTATGCCTTTCGGTGCTGTCACAAGGAAGGGTGGGACATCTCATTCGGCCGGACTTCGGCGTGGTTTTAACCTGAACTTTAAGCAGAAAATAATTCTTTCTTTCCGCACTTAGTAAACGAAATTATACGGCGCTATCGCAATGAGGAGAGAGGGGAGATCTTTAAAAAAAACTGCTAATCGAAGCATCCTGGAGAGATCTTTGAGGGGTCAATCCCTTGAAGGAGGTAGAAAAGGGCTCCTTTCCCATTCTTGGCTTAGGTCTTAGGTAAAAATAGGGTCTAGTAGTGGGATCCCCCTCCCCTCATTGCCATAGCACCAAATATACCTTGTTTATGCAGAATGACACGTCAGTGATGCTTAGATGCTCGTGACATTTTACAAGGTGCCCCACTTTATTGTGATAGCACCCGTCTTTCCTTTTGTTATACTTCTTATTAAGATTCTAGACATTACAGTATTCGCTCGATGTGTTCGATAAAGAATTCTTGTCTGAGTCTGTTACCGATTATGATACGAGTTTATTTTTCGGAATACAAGAAAATGAACTGAAAGACTGAAAATTCGTTCATCACGACAGGGCTGCAGGTGATACAGGAGGTAAGGAGGGCACTCA
Organism: Trichostrongylus colubriformis; assembly: GCA_963978905.1. Taxonomy (NCBI): domain Eukaryota; kingdom Metazoa; phylum Nematoda; class Chromadorea; order Rhabditida; family Trichostrongylidae; genus Trichostrongylus; species Trichostrongylus colubriformis. Next base: position 10,075,915 of record OZ022260.1, read on the forward strand.
ACAATAACATAGGTCGCGCCCAACTTCTGCTCATAGGCGCTCTCAAGGTTATTTTATGCCTAGATATAGCTAACTAAGAAAACGAATAAATTATTCTACTATCGGTATATTACGAGAAATTCGCTTCAATCAGACTAAACAACCACATACGCGTATTTGCTTAGGGAAATCTCCTTCCCCCATGTTTAGGCTTGCACAGGTTTGAAAGAAGTACGGATCCGCTTCATCAAAATCGTTGCTTTGCATCACTCGAGCCCGAATCGGTTAACTCTATAACCTCTCTGCGCTCTAACCATAGTGCGAGAGACGCAGAGCACAGTGGACTTACCCCCTTCCCCCCTAACTCCTTTAACGCCGGGCTGCATCCACACTTGGCGACGCGATCAAGAGATCATGATTACAGCAACGCTGTGGGATACGGTCAGTACATTTAGTAGGTTGTGCGCCGCGAGCGATCAATACCGGAAGGGGGCGGAAAATCGTTTACGAAAACAAGGACGTCTGTGAACAAACATATGGGCTCAGCAGACATAATATGTAACGAAACCGGCGTTGAAAAACGCGCCGTGGGGCGCTATTTGCCCTCCTAGCGCGCTTCCGTCCGAACTGCAACCTAGCTATCGTACGACAAAAATGCCCCCTCCCGATGTCTTCAAAGGCACCGTTTGCGCTCGTTGATGGAAGGAAACACAGCCGAATCTCACTGGTAGTCGGACGCTGGGGGCGGATCGACGCCCCACACGCAATAGGGCGTGGAGAGACCGTAGACCAAAGAATTTCACTGAGGTGAAGTCAAATTAATGTTGATCATACCGCCATATGAAAGCGATAGGCACCACTTCAAAAAAAAGAGGGTTTTGTCGTGTCGGGAATTCTGAATAGTACGGGCGGCCCATGCTACATCGAAAAAGTGGAATTTAATTTGAATAAATGATCATTCATCTTCCACATTGACGTTCTAAAGAATTGTTGTGCAGATGTGGGCGCTATTCACTGTTCATGTATCTTCACAATAAATTAAACTTTTTTTGGTTTTTTTGGTACTTATTTGAAACAGTTTCGTCACATAGAATCACCAGTTCAACGTTATAGATGAAGGTCGTCTCACTTGCTTTTAACAAATGTTGAAAATTCGAAATCGATTTGATAATAGCATCCATTAATGGGCGCGCAACACGCCACGTTTTCACACCTATTCTGCTTCTACATATAAGAATCAACAATGCTTTTGCGATTTGACCAAACTTTCATCTCTAAAGTCCATTTCGGAGCGTCTGATAGGGCGTGGCCCACGGTTTTCGTTGATGGCGAAAGTGAATGTGGCGGGGTGAGAGAGTTTGCTACACTCTCATACAAGTACGTAGGCCAGCCTTGTCAGGCGCTCCGAGATGGACTGTATGATGTCGAACAGTGACGGTGTCGCCAATCAAAGGTCTCACAGTGGAGGAATATAGGGGCCCCGATTACCCCCCCCCCCCCTCCCCGCATTTCTATAGTCCCACCTACAAGTGATCTCTATCCATTTCCCTCGTTCATGCTGACGGGCTGTCAAATGATTTAGAATCGGACCAATACATGCGAAAACAAGTCTAGACTGGATATTTATAGGAATTTCATTCCTGAACATGTGGAGACCAGCCTGGATATCTTATCATATCACTCACAACTCTACTTACACGCAGCTGGTTGTTCCACTTTTGTACCGTTTACTATTCACTCACGTTATCCATAAGGTAGCGTTCATACTTTTGGAATTTGCGTTTTTGCGTTTTCGTGGAAAGAAGAATAGATACGTATCGATTTGCGTTTTTGCGTTTTTGCTTTTTGTGGAAATGCGGAATTGTGTAAATGCGGATAAAGCATTAGATACGTATCGATTTCCGTGCGACAAAGAGACGAGAGGATTAGAGAAAGGAAAGGGTGGATTGCGTTTTTTGCGTTTTTATGGGAATGCGGAATTGTGGAATTTGCGTTTTTGTGGAAATCCGGAAAGGGATAAGATACGTATCTATTTGCGGAATTTGCGTTTTTGCGTTTTTGTGGAAATGCGGAAACGTGGAATTTGCGTTTTTGCGTTTTTCTGGAAAGAAGATTAGATACGTATCAAGTTGCGATATTTGCGTTTTTGTGGAAATGCGGAATCGTGGAGTTTGCGTTTTCGTGGAAAGAAGATTAGATACGTATCGATTTGCGTTTTTGCGTTTTTGCTTTTTTGTGAAACGTATCGATTTCCGTGCCACAAAGAGACGAGAGGATTAGAGAAAGGAAAGGGTGGAATTTGCGTTTTTGCGTTTCTGTGGAAATGTGGAAAGGGATAAGATACGTATGGATTTGCGGAATTTGCGTTTTTGCGTCTTTGTGGAAATGCGGAACCGTGGAATTCGCGTTTTTGCGTTTTTCTGGAAAGAAGATTAGATACGTATCAATTTGCGATATTTGCGTTTTTGTGGAAATGCGAAATCGTGGAATTTGCGTTTTTGCGTTTTCGTGGAAAGAAGATTAGATACGTATCGATTTGCGTTTTTGCTTTTTTGTGGAAATGTGGAATCGTGGAATTTGCGTTTTAGTGGAAATGAGGAAATGGATAAGATACGTATCGATTGCTTCGTCAGCGAACGTAGATGATAAGACAAAGTACTTTCTACACTGAAGGAACAGATTGATCTCATACATTGCTTTTTCACCATACAGTTTTTTCCCTTTTCGTTCACTCTTTTCTGCTCTCGATCACTCGTTTTTGATATGCGACTTTTGTCTGCTGTCACACAGTATGTCTTAGGGTGGCGTGCAAGTGTTACGAACAGCGTACCGGGAGTTCATATCAGCAGGGTTGTGTGGAGAGTAATAACAACGAAATCAAGATCCTCGTGAGGCTAAAACGATGTAATACAGGCTGTCACAGACTAGCCTCCCCCCTTCATCATAGATCGTTTCTGCTTTCAGTGAGGATTTGTATCTAGTTGAAGATGCCCTAACTTGATTATTTCAATTACAAGTTTTCCATCTTTATTACATATTTACCTTTAAAAGTATCTGCCTCTATTCTTCGACGCTTATCCGTGACATGAGTGGACCAGCTAAGTAGCCAAGATCTTGAATAGGTAATAAATCAATCCTCTCGTGAAGTAATCCCACCCATGGGTGTCCTGACCCCACAGTAACCATCGGAACATATGCAACACTCCCGTGCTAAGATGCATTTTCAATAACGATCTCGAACAGATTTCAAAGATGTCCGACTTTTGTGTAAGAAATTCTTAGGCAGAAAGTGGCAGACTTCTTCTGAATCGGTTCTAGATCGTAATTGACAATCCACCTTAGCACAACCGTGTGACATTCGATTTTGGAGAGAAACTATACTTCTAACAAAAGTATGTCTACGTGGACACTCTTCTATATTTTGCTCGCACAACCGTCTATATATGTAGTCGGTGCCACGCGGATTGCCAAGAGTGAAGAGGTCCTCAAACTTGGGTAATTAAACATTTATCCTAATAAGCGAAATCGATTACCAATTAAAAGCAATGCATAAACATTAATGATCGTGAGCGTTTTCAATATTGAGAAACACTTTCGTTAAAGGCAGCAATAGGGAAGATTCGAACGAAAAGTAAAAGAAGTAGTGAATATGAAAGCGGAGATGCCTAGTAACAGGACGGTGAAGAAAAAACGGATGGAAATGGCCAAAAACCCCAAAAATAGGACCCCCTTCCCACCGTGGGTCTAGGCACGGGCGACCTTTCCGTCGAGAGGCGGGTAGTCCGCGCAGGTTTTCCATTGGCATGTAGCCAAGTGAACACAAGGGAACGTTTGGAAATACGACAGCATCTACTTTTTGGAGTGAGCTTCGAGCTAAAACTGCGAAAGCGCGCCGCAAAACCTTCGATCCTGCCGCATCTCCTTGGCCGCTCTCACCCCACTCAGTAGGGAATTACGTCATCCGGAGGGGGGACCGTTGTATCAAAGAGGCGGAACCGCTGCACGGTTGCGGCGTTTTGCAGAGCCTCTACAGCTCGGAGGGGCGCTTTTTCACCGGGATTTCGCCACAGATATCCTTCTTAGGCCGAGGACTACCATGTGAGTAACTTCTTGTGGGGATTTCTCCATTACCGCATTACCCCTAATGCTGTCTTTGAAGAGCGATTAAGTTGAGTAAACAATGAGATTATTAGGAAGTACATTTATATCATAAGTGAGATTCCAGGAGTATTGAGTAGAGTATCCATCGTTGATTTAATAGGCTGTTAGATGAGTAGAGACCATTATAGGTAATAACTCCGAAGGCAAACAGTTAAGAGTACAAGCCATTGAAATCGAAGTACCCAGAGAGCGTGATATAATGAGGCTAGTGTAATAAGTCATAAACATCGATACAGTACGCTGGCGAATAGATGGATAGCTGGTTGAAGGCTAAGTCAGGAATACAAGAAATAATGAGTTAACTCAAGATGCAAGTGAGACAGAGTAACAATTCGTAACTATCACTATATTAAGCTGATTAATAAGTGATTAATTATGGAAAATAATGGTCAAAATGTAAGAGAAAATGAGTTAAAATAAGAAGGAGGTGCTGACGCTGAAGCTTCCAAGCCGAATACAGGCGACCTGTAGGCGTTGACTCTTTATAAAGCGTCCTGACATCTGGCGCAGCTGCGCTGGAATCAAGCTACTGTTTCGCGCAACGCCACTTTGTTTTTATCCTGTAATTTGCCATCGATTGCCTGTAATTGAAGTTACAGTTCTTATACCGTTCTGCTCACAAAGATTACATAAATTGATTATAAAGCAAATGGTGAGTATGAACTGTATAATTGTAACCTCTGCATTCAGTGAAGACGACTTTTGTCGTCAGTCTATATCCCTGCACGAAAATGGCAGTTTCTCTTCAAAGTCGACTAAAACCATTTATCAAGCTCTTTTCGAACTCAAGAAAATGAAAACAAATAGATCATCATCATCCGTTCTACCGTTCGCGAATGATGAGCTGCGTGAAGTGACACGCGCCGCGCACGTGGCTTCCACGCTTTCCACAATTCCGCATTTCCACAAAAACGCTAGTTCCACGATTCCGCATTTCCACAAAAACGCAAATTCCGCAAATCGATACGTATCTATTCTACTTTCCACAAAAACGCAAAAACGCAAATTCCAAAACTATGAACGCTGCCTAACGCTCTCCAGGTGCTATCGCAATGAAGGGGGGGGGGGGGCATACTACTGTGTCGGCGACCTTCACTATTTTTGCCTAATCTATTATGTGCTAAACTTAATTTTAGCCATTTCTCCGCTGGAAAAAGCATCTGTACAGTAGAATTGATACAAGCGATTCCAACCAATTTTTCTGTAATTTACTTCATCCCTTTTTGTCGAGAGTCGCAACTTTGAGCGAGGCTTATTCGTTAACCTGGGTTTTTAAGAGTAACTGTCATTGATTAAAAATAAGTTTACAATTAAATATATGTATGTATGAGGGAGAGCAGGAATTTCTTTCCCGTCCATAAAAATGGCAAAAATGAAACATTGATCATCAACTAGTCAGTGATGCTCAGGTGTTTGGTATTGTGTATACCACCCATCCTCCACATAGCGATAGCACTGCTTTCGTGTGATGCATAGTTAGAATATTAGTCCATGTGTTTGAATAGTATTCTCTAAAAGTTGCGTTCATACTAGGCGACCGGTCACCGCGATCGCAGCCGTTACGCACGCGTCTCGATTAGTAGTCTAACCAGGAAAGGGTTCTAAATTCCTACGGAATTCGGAAATAAGACCTAGATGGATTGATGGAGTCTTGAATGCCGTATACAGATAAGAGAACAAATTCGTTAGCCCTTTTGATGCGCTACTTTGACCAAAGTAGCAAACTGAGACCTCCTCCTAACTCACTTCGGAGCGGCATTTGCAATTCTGATTTCCAAGTTGTAATCAGCATTCGAGACCAGATTTCAATTCAGCTAGATCTCATTTCAAAATTCCATGGAAAGTTAAAAACCTTTCCTTATAAGTGCCCGCCAGATGCCCGGATGCCGGACGGGGTTATGCACGGTGCCGAGATTTTTTTTTGCGACCTCCCCCCTTCCCTTTTCCGACATTCGATCATCGATGCTGTCTCCCTTATAGGATTATACAAAAGGGAAAATCCTCAAAAGAGGAGGCCGTTGAGGGTAAGCAGACAAATTCGAAAAGAACTGCGACCTTCTTTTTCTCAGTCCAATACGATTACTACTAAAAACCCTTCAATCCATGCCTCATTCTGAAGCGAGCAATGGCGCGTCGTACCACTGCTGGCGATCAACATGTTCTGCTAACCAGGAAGGGCTTTCAACTTCCCATGGGACATCGAATAGTGATCCCTACCGATCGATAGAGCTTCGAACGCTGATTAAAACTGTGGAAACTAAAAGTGCTACGGGCTGTTCCGAAGCGAGTCAGGAGGGATAAAAGTTTGCCTGTGATATACATTTCATTGGGAGACACTTTGCCATCAGCACGGGCGTTACAGAATCGGCAACAGCTACCGTGGGGTTGTAGTAGTGTTCCGCATCTGCACGCTAGTGATCGAGGGTTTGCTGCCCGCTAGTGAAGGATTTTTGCATTTTGTGTTTCATTGCCAGTGAGTGCTTTTCTTTCACTTCTGGACGTTTCCTTGTACTGGCCCCTATCGCCCCATCATTTGCTCTGTCATTTTATAACTACTAACAATACTCACAAGGGAAGGATATCACCACACGAATTAGGCGTTGTTGCGTAGAAAGATTATGAAATTTGTGCATAGGGAGTCGAATCACCACTCTGTGCAAACTTTCAGCCAAATCCAGCCTTTGGTCTAAATTCGGAAAATTAGGAGTGGCCAGGGGTAAAGTGGTAGTTTTTGAATTTCTTCTACAAAAAATCCTGCAACCTGAACATTATGACATACACATACCTGTTGTACCATCGCACTAAGCGTGCGTAACAAGCCCAAACAAGAGCATTTCCTCGACAAGGGTCAGTCGCATCTCCTGAGTGTGCGCAGATATGACGGCGACGTGACTGGCCGCGGTGGGTGCGAGTGCCAGTGACAGGGCATGGCAGCCTTCACGCGAGGCAGTGTGGCATGGGTGGAAGCGCAGAAGGTGACGCAGCCACGCTCTGCCGGGCTCCCAAGAGCAATCAATTCGCAAGTCGTACTGGTGGCGCCGTGAGTGAAACGCCATGAAGCGATTCGCCGTCGAATCTGCACACACCCGCATCTCCTTTATTCAATGTGTTGCCACCCAATAGCCCGTGCATTTTCCAGAAATTTGGTCATATTTTCGAATTGGCCAAAAACCTTTTCTGTGGGGTAATTTGATTCCCTGAAAACGAAAATCACACTGGTTCTGTACGAGACGACTGGCTCGCGCGCTATGGGCTTCCGGAATGTACCATGTGATAGTATTATTAATTCAGGTAAACGTGCAGACAATGAATCACAAAATGCAAAAAAAAATCTTCGCCGACGGGGAACAAACCCCTGTCCTGCACTTCCGGAACACCACCAGTGAGCCACGATAGCCGTTGCTAGCTTAGCAAGGCCGTGCTGATAGCGAAGTGCTTCGCCAATGAGATATCAGAAGCAAATTTTGACCCCTCCTAACTCGCTTCAGAACAGCGCGTAGCACTTTTAATTTCGCAGTTGTAATCAGCGTTCGAAGCTCTATCGATTATTAGGAGTTCCTATTCGAAGTTCCATGGGAAGTTGAAAGCCCTTACTGGTTTGTGCGCGGTGCGCGCGCCGGCACATGGCAACGTTGAATGTATTGTTTGAACGTGGAAATGTATTGCGGCGGTTGCAACGGGAAAAAGGAAAAACTCACCGGCAAGCGCACTTGGTGCGTGCTGAGTGACGTCACAGCCACCGCACGGCGCGACGGTGGGCAATGCTGCTACTGATGGGCTTCAGTGAGGATAACTTTGCTGTCCAGACGGATTGGCACGAAAGCTTCTGAAGCTCCTGAAGTTTCCAGAAGTTTCCGCATTCTCAGACTGAGGCGAATCCAGACGACTGAATAGGGCCGCTACAGCAAACCATAGCATCATGCACTCGCTTTAAGTATATAAGCAAAGTGCTAGCCGACGAGATCACTCTCATTAGAACGCAGTGGCAGTAGTAGCACAGGTCGCCGCCCCGCGCGATGGCACCGGTCACCCACCAGGCGTCGCATGCGCTCGCTGGTGAGTTTCCGTAAGGTGTAAAGCCGCTCCCACATAGCACCTACATTATCATTTCAGATGCGATGGTTTTCATTCTTCCTCATTATCGTATTCTATGTCTCTATTGAAAGCTCCCCTAAAAGCTTATTGGGACCTGATGATGTTTTCGTAACAATGCATTTCCTCTTGGACTCCAGGGTAACATGTGTATTCCAAGCTCTGAAGGAGAACCTGATACTGCATCTTATCATTGACGTGAGTTTTTAAGGTTCTCGTACGTAGAAACAAGCAGAACCATTGGCGCTACAGGAGTTACGGCCACGCGGCAAAGAAATCGGCCGCCCTTATTTTCTGCTCGTTTGCGCCCTCTCATCGAGATTATGTACACTAACTCGTACCACTGTGCTCATGGGTATCGTAGATACCTGTGGACATCAGTTTAACACTCAGTTTCGGTCAATGTGGCTCGGGGCGGGACGGGGCGCGCTGGGGTGGGGGGAGGGGGAGAGAGGCGCTACTTGCCGTGCCGGCATCATTGTTCTTGCGGTTGAAGGTGTGTCCTCCAGCTATCTGAGCTCTCCTGGATTTGCCCAAGCCTCTTCATGGAAGGAACTTGACAGTGTCGTCAGCATTCCCCCCAGGAACGACCCCCCCCCCCCGAGCCACACTGACCTCTCAGTTTTATATTTTTCTTTAGTTCAGGCGGATAAGGATTCCCACAACTTAGGCCAGGGCGAAAATCCTAGGCTAGAATAGAGTAAGAAGCCGAACATAGTGAAGTGGACCCCAAATACATTACACCACTTCATTTAGTTGCAGTTAAGATAGCTATCAAATACAGTGCTCTACATAATGGCACAACCACCTATAAATAGTAGTCTGAAAACTTTGTTCACAGAGTGATTCGGGAAAACTCTCCAGGTAAAAAGAGTCGTCAGTGTTGACGTGCAATCGTGCACCAACACCGAACTTTAGCTAAAAATATGGAAAATTTTCCTCTTCATTTGTTTTGAAATGTCGCTTTTACTATTCTGCAAAATGATACAGCACTGAACAGATTAAAGGCACACCACGCGATAATCAAAGTGATCCTTACTTTTTGGGGGTAAGTAGACCCTTGGATGGCCACGAAGATTGCATCCTTTTCGCGGCGCCACGGCTCACCCCCGCCGCTCACGGCCTGGTCGACCTGAGCCGAGATGAGCCCATCGAGCCGAATCACACCCGGCTCAGACGAGAGGGAAACTTGCGATAAGACAAGGTAAGTCAGCGATATCAATAGCGAAGGTAGCTTCAACAGAGGAGAAGAGGTGATATGGCAGCATTTTGAGCGATATCATCGAGCAAAAACTCATTTCCAATCTCCCATACTCGTACGAGGACTGATGGCAGAAAGCTTTATTTTGGGTGGTTTTGAGGGGTTTCGATTCATTTTTCTTCACTAGTGGGTAGACCAGGTCCTCTACATCCTGTAAGACGCACGATAGCTCTCACAATTTTTCGCGTGGTGTGCCTTTAAGGCAATCGTCAACCGAGAAACAACGAAAAAGGGAAAAATGCTGAATCTGCGATCATCTCGTCCCCATCGTTTCGAATAGCCGCAAATTTTGCCGATTTAGGTCCATATGAGGTTTTTTAAAATGTTTTTAACCCACTTGCTGTCCCTCTTCGATGACAGTCTTTTTAAACTCCCTGACTCTTTCCAAATGGCATCTCTCGGTCTAAATTCTTTCCACCATGAAACTCTGAGTGATCTTCCATCGGGTAAAGGTAGAGGCCGTTTGTCATCTACGTCAGAAGGCCCATTGAGGCCCATTCGGTGACGGCTTCACCATGATGGATTCCTCGGAATGGGGTGTGGGCAAATATTCCAGCGAATCGCGTGGCCGCCCGCGGCGAGCGGCGTGACGAGTGCCAGTCCAGTGGCAGAGCATGGCAGGGTTCAAGCGAGGCAGTGTGGCACGGATGGAGGACGCAGGACGGCATGGCTGGGGAGGCAGTGTGGCATGGGTGGAGTGCAGCCACGCTCTGCCGGGCTCCCAACAGCAAAATCGATTCGGCAAGTCGTGCCGATGGCGCCGCGAGCGGTACGCCGCGAAGCGATTCGCTGGAATATTTGCCCACACCCCTCGGAATGACATGGGATGGCTCAATAACTTGTATGAAAACACGCTGATGAAGGTTGCAAAACGCAAGACGACAGATGCGTACGACGCACGGGAACTCGATAACGGATGGTTCATCCTTTCGAGAACGAAACAAAAATTCGAATGATTATTTGCTCTCACACAGTGACATATCCTCCTTTGAAGTTCCTCAGAAAACATAAGGATGTCCCTCACGATAGTGCCGGCAGCCTTCCGGGACGTCACAGCTGAACTCTTTTTTTTTCATCAGAAAGAACAACCTGGAGAAAATCAACAGGGGAAAGGTGAAAACTCGAGAGTTTTTGGACAAATTATGGATGGCTGTATTATGCAGAGCACTATAAAAAAATATTCTTGTGCATGTTATTGGAAAAGTGATTAAAGTACCTTTATGTGTATTCACCAGGGCCTTTAAAGGCAGCATTAGGGGAAAGTCGGACGAAAAGTAAAAGTAAAAGTGGATAGGAAAGTCGAGATGCCTAGTAACAGGACAGTGGAGAAAGAACGGATGGAAATGACCAAAAACCCGAGAAATAGGACCCCTTCCCACCGTTGGTTCTAGGCGCGGACGACCTTCCCGTCAAGAGGCTGGTAGTCTGATCTAGCTTTCCATTGGCATGTTGCCAAGTGAACACGAGGGAATCTTTGGAAATACGACAGCATCTACTTTTTGGAGTGAGCTTCAGGCTAAAACTGCGAAAGCGCCCCGCAAAACCTTTGATCCTGCTGCATCTGCTTAAAAACTCCCACGCCAGTCAATCGGGAATTACGTCATTGGGAGGCGGGACCGCTGTGTCCAAGAGGCGGAGCCGCTGCATGTTGCGGCGTTTTGCGGCGTTTCTACAGCTCGGAGGGGCGCTTTTTCACCGGGATTTCGCCGCAGATAGCCTTCTTAGGCCCAGGACTACCATGTGAGTGACTTCTTGTAAGGATTTCTCCATTACCGCATTACCCCTAATGCTGTCTTTAAACAGGGAAAATAAGTGCCACTGGAGTAAGAGGCGCCAGGGTCAAGCGTGGCGTCGAGGAAAATTTTCAAAAAAATACGATGCCTCTCAAAAAGGGAGCTTCCATGCGACCACTCCCCCCTCTTCAGGTTCCGATATTTCTGGAGGAAATCAAGAGCCTGGTTACAAAAAGAAAACAGAGGGACCAAACTCCTGAAAAAATAAGAGAAGTAAAAACCTAACAAAAGTCAGTATTTATATTCTAAAACAAAAGCGTTTAAGGGAAAAAAGAACCTAACAAAATAAATTCAAATGTATTCCGGAATGAAAGCGTCACCGACCATGGGCAATAAGCTCGTCCTGTGATGGTAAAGAAGAAGGCTTGAAATCATGCAGGTTATGCGGCAGGGACAAAATGAAAACGGATAGAAAAGTTAGAAACCAAATAGGAGCCATGAAATGCTCTCCACTGCGATCGTCGCATCGCTATTGCGATGGGGCGCGGTATCTTCCCAATAGTAGATTTGAGCACTTGAATACCTGTACCTTTGCTTAGACTCAATCTTTTACATCACTACAAACTGTTTTCCCAGTAACCTTCTCAGCTCAGTCATCGGCGGCTTTGTTTCCCTAATGGTTGCATAGTTCTCTAGATGGAAGTGCAAGCAGAGAAAATCTTAAAAATTTTAGAAGTGTTTCACTTCAAATGGTCGTAACTTCCTTCAAACATAACCTTGTGGGTGCATTTTTGATGTCCGGGTCTGCGAGGTTTCCGCTTTCCGATGATTGCTTGGAATGTATCATATCTCCAGATTGAAAGAACTGATTCTGAAAGAAGCCATTCGAGAAATATTTTTTGGTCAAGTAGCGGGACTTGTTCCGGTGTCACAGAGTCGGCTTCGCGATATCGAATGGCCAATGCTGCCTCCATGACCACGAACAGATGGGTTGAGGAATCCTCAAGGGGGGGGGGGGGGCCTCTTGGTAGTCAAATTGGATCGTATTTTCAAAGTGATTTGAGGATTAGTTGCTTTCTATTATGAGAAAGATCGTCAATTGAATTTCTACTTTGTATTATACTAGGTAGCTATTACGATATCGAGTTAAGGCTATCAGTTACAAGGAGGTCACTTCAGTATAACAACAATGACTTACGCGATCCCTTCCCCTCCCCCCTTCCATAACCAGTCGCACATGTCATGAAAGGTAGGGGTCGCAGATGTTCGGACGGAGACCGTTATGGAGAAGTCGTATCTCACAAAAATTTTGCGCAACGTAACGCTTGACCCTGTATTGAGAATAAACTCGCTGGAATCAGTGCACACCGGCTGTCGGTGAGTTACTTTCTTCCCCACACGCATTCAAAGAAGAGCAACCGTGCTCGCAAAGTACAGTAGCGCTCAAAAGTCTTCGGCCAAACACTTTTTTGTCATAACTTATTTTCTACTTGACCAAATTTGACAAAATTTTAATATGTGGTGCCTCAACCTATTGCCAACATTTCCTTCTACTTGAATGCCGCTTGACACTTTTAATGTTCTTTACAATTTAATACAAGACCACCGAAAAAAGTAAAAGGCTTGGTCAAGAAAAACGGCTTTCTTTACAAAAACAAAACGAGTAAGCCTCAGAGAACATTAATATTCTGTAGAAAGACCACGACTCTTGATGACAGCGGCACAGCGAGACGGCATAGGGATAGCACTCCAAAAACAAAAATTTTCATATAACCACGTAACCTACACCGTTGAGCACCAAAATAGTATATTAAGTATGCAGTGTCTCCAAGTACAACATACTAAAATTTCTCTTAAATCGGTGCAGTTGCAAAAAAGTTACAAGTGAAAAACCCAAGTGAAAGACTGTTTCGCCGAAGACTTTTGAGCGCTACTGTATATGTAGCGGCACACGAACTGTTTATTCAAGTTTATTCGGCATAACACAAATAAAATAAAGCTCCACATTCTAGCCAGCTACCAACACTCATGTGAGCGTACAAATGGTATCTCCTTCGAAAAGACGTAGCCTACTGGTGAACGGAAACGGCAGTTCTGCGTATCTGAGGCATAATACCACAGAGAGTGGTTTGTTTTCTTTCTCTTTGAGCCACGCTATCTGTAGCATAATAAACGCATTTATTTTTGAATCCAAATTTTATTTTTTGCAATAAGTTAAAGCGAAGACAGTAAGTCATTGCTTTAACTTGTTGAGGTCAATAAAGCTGCGGTATTCCTGCACTATGATCTCACAGCAGATAGCTTGATTCCCACAGACCCCGATTACCACATTGTCCCCGCCCATTACACATCTCACAATGTGGGCTGGAAAATATCACTATTATGCTTTATAGATAATTATAAATATTGGCTCATGGAAAAATTTTCGCAATTTTCTTCTTCTATACAAAGGGTAGACCTTTTCCACAGCCTTCTAAATGGGGGCTTCGTGGCCGATTCAGTGAAGTAATAATCCAGTATCAAAGCAAGAGGTGTAGTAAATAGCTGCGTATGTGCACATTAGGGTAATCTAGATTTAAACGATTGAAAGGGATGTTCAGGCGATTACGAATTTTGCATTTTTGCCCCTTCTTCCTTAAAAGTTCTCTACCACATGTACGCCTATGATCCGAAAGCTCGTCCCGAACGCAAGGATCTACGCGGCACAACTGACAGTCTCAATGTGAGCCTTAAAGTCTTAACGTTTCGCTCCATAGCTATGTTATTTTCAATACAATGCTTTTTCCAGACATCTATTTCAACAATCACCAATAAAGCGTTCTTAATGGAAATGGAACTTAAGTTCTCCAATCAAGTAGGCCATACATTAGAAAAATTTCATTTTTGCATCTCTTCTTCTCATATCTTGTTCAATGCACTTTTGGTGCAAGAGGAACCAATGCGACGTTGCGCCGTGCGATGCTCGATCCTGGTTCCACAATGCGCCCGCGGTCGTAATGTAGCGCGCGCCCACGTCACATTGGCCGCTGCTGCACCACATCTCAGTCTGGAGATAATGTATGACAAACTATGGCGTAAATTCAGTTGGGATTGGTTCCATTACTTCACGGGACGGTTGAGCCGTGTTTATGCGGTGCCGGCGGCAGGGCGTGGCTGCGTGTCTCTGCGTCTCCGCCTATGTCACCTTATCTTGTTGCTTGCATCGTCTCTGCAGCTCCCGTGTCACACTGCCTCGCTGCCTGTGAACGCAGCCACGCCCTACCGGCGCAAATTATGAAAGCAGCCTACGTCTCCTCTTAGCTCTAGCTGTTTCGCTTGTTTTGAAATATTCTGTTACTTCAGATATTTTTTCAGGTCTCAGTTCGTGACGTAAACCTGCAGCTGAAGAACTCCGCTTTTATCGTCAGATATGTGGTGGGATTCTGTTGCAGCGCTATCATCGTTGCGATACTTCAAGTAGTATTTGTGCGACGGTTGTTTCACATTAATCCATCACGTATACGGATTTAGTGACGGTTTCCACGACAACAAATCATTGCTCAAAGTCGATCAATTTATCAGAAAAAGAAAAACCATATGGGAATACCAATAATAGGAGGGATGGTATTCGTATGGATGAATTAATCCGGAAATTTGGACCGGTTTGCATGCTTGTACCTAACAAAAGAAATCAACAAAAACTAATTCCTTCTGATCCGATTTTGTTTAACCCGTTTCTCCAAAAAAAAGCTGTTCAAATCCAACCATTCTTCCAATTCTTACAGCGGTATCAGTGGATCTTCGAAAGCAATCTATGTTTTCTATTTGTCGTGGAAGCCGTCTCAAGATCCATTAACACTTAAGATTTTTTCGCATTGCAAATCGGAGTCGCAGAGGTGCGACGTTCATTTTTTTTTCGCTCATTTATATGACTTTACCTCAGATGCAATATGCCGATTTCTCACCAAAATCAGTGTTCTTTCAGTGATAAATTGTTGTTCTTCCTTGTTTCTTCAAGATTTTTGATGTTCAACTTGTTTTTGGAGTTTCCTTTAAAATTCCAATTATATCCCAGTATCCCTTTTCTGTGTATTACTGGCTCACGCGTATAAAATACTAGTGTACAGCATTTTTACATATGAAGTTCATCTCTCGGGGAGCAATGGAGCCTCATCCAGACCGTGTTCATACTCAAGGACCGATCGGACGGTAGCAATCGACGCAACGCACCTAGCTTCCCGCGCGTCTTTTTCTTCTCTGCGTTTCATCTGCATATTCAGACACTAGATGGATTAGAAAGGCGCGTCGAACCTTTCCTCCATGCTCAAGCCATATGTTATCTCTTCGCTTACAGTTATTTCCCTACATCGCTACGCTTACCGTTATTTCCCTACATCGCTTCCCTACATGACAATTATCATCATGAGAAAACACCTCCACGTTAATTTCACGCGCATTTGAAGCAAATTGCGGCCATTGGAGTTGAGCCGCGGTCTTACTTTACGTGTCTGCGTCAATTGACGCCGGTGCCGCCGTCAATTGACGCGAAACACGTTAACTATGACCGCGGCCCTAGAGGGGAGAGCCACTCGACAAAAGCATAGGCTGCGCTGACTGTTTCCTCGTAGGCGCTACATTATTTTATGCTTAGTTACATCTCAGTTAACTAAAAAATGAATAGATTATTCTTTCGAGTATATTACTTGAAACGGCCTCAAGTTGACTGCAAACAATTATGCGAGCATTTGCCTAAGCTTTGGGGTAATTTTAGGATAGGTTAGAAAAAACGCAGGATAAAACAAATATGAATCCCGTTCATCAGAATCCTGACTTTGTAACATTCGAGACCGATTCGACTGGAACCATAGCTCTCCATGCTCTGACCATAGCGTTAAAGATGTAGGAGCTCAGTGAACTGGCATCCCTACCTTGAGTAGAGCCGCAAATTCAAATCGAGAAATACTAGGTCCGAGGGCACGCCCACAAACACGAGAGCCTGCCACATGAAAAAAGTGGCCATCATCCAGTCCTCCGCACGGACAACGAAAACAGTGTCCCATCAATACAGTCGCTAAGGGGCGGGCAGGCACACGACCAGCACTGTGAGGGTATCAATCGCGAAATGGGCCTGGCAGTAGTAGACCAATCCATCGTATCAATAACTATCGCCACGACAATTGCAATCGGTTGCCGAGTATGAACTCAGCCTTACAAAATGTTTATTGGCGAAAAATGAACTCAGGCAAAATTTGCCTGTTGTGTCACTGAAGCTCGAGAGAGGGCAACACTTTGAAAGAATAAGTACAGACAATGAATAATAGTGCGACTACCAGAGAGATGCTTGGTAACCTGCTACTCGACATCACGCTTGACTCTGCTTTCAATACTTGGATTGATATCACGACCAATTCGCTTTATTAGCTGCCTTTTCTTCATACAGATACCGCATAGCACATGAAAAACCCACAATAGAATGATCACAGTAACAATCAACAACAATAATAAATTAACGTTCACAAGAAAGATATGAGAGGGAGTAACGGTAGCTGATGAAAAATGAGGAAAATTAGGACCCAGTCACCATGACAAACATCGTGTACCATTATGAAGACGAACACAATAAATACATTCACATACGACTTTACTAAAGTTCGAAACTATAATCATTTTTGTAATTTTCTACTTCATCTTTTCAGAGAATCACAATTTTTGAGACGAAGGCACTCACTCACGGTCCTTATAACAAAAATTCAATGAGAATGCCCATGACCATGACCGTTGTGGGAATGTCCGTGATTATTCTGCGGCTTCCGTTCGCGAGCTATAGTCGTTCCTCGAGCAACCTTAATGACAACGTTAGTCCATCATACTTATAATGGGCAGTAATCACTGGATGAGTTACAACCAGGATGAGCTCAAAGAAGTCGTTTTCTCCTATTCCACGTGATTTGGGTTTTTTTGCAAAATGTGCAACAATTGGACCAGAAAAATTGTATGAAAAATACGGCATAATTCAGCTTACAGTGTGCCCAAATCTGTATGAAGGACAGAGTTGTTGAATCCGTTGAGTGAAAAAGTCTTTCTCTACTTGGACAGAACACTGCGTAGCACCAGCGGCTCGTAGCTGCGCTGCTACCTGAAAAAAAGGAGTCAGCTCATTGCAATAGTCTAGGACCTTCTCCTAACTTCAATTCTAGAACTTAGAGCGCTAGTGGGACAGTGATCCCTTTTAAATTAGACAACTCGCACAGTTTGGTTGAAAACACCAACGAGATAGACTACTAACGAGAAACAGTCAAACCTTATGACGAATCAGCTGTGCATTGGCTTCCGGAGTCGCTTGGATATGAACCGATGCAACATTCAAATCACTCTTCAACTGCCAGTAATGCGCTTTAGAGTATGACTTCACTCCCTCAACCTAAATCAGGATCAAAATGATTCAAGGGTTGTCAACTGGAAAATCTAATCTTCTTGTGTAGACGAGCACCCCACTCTGATCCGCATGAAAGTTCATATGATTACATAGATAGGACTAAAAAATTCTCCTTAGGCTGTAGAGGTGTAGAAGAAGATCTATGTATGAAAGGAAAAAACAATAATACGATCGAATACCTCCAACGCCTCGCAAAGATGATGTTCGAATTCCTCGTCATCCGGAATGTTCTAAAATGACTTAATAAGCTTACGTGCCTCGTCAAATACGCAAAAAGGACATTATTTTGAATGAAGGTCAACACTCTCTGAGACTACATGTATTCTGGGCAGGATCAAGCGCTGGTGTTTAAATTTTCAGTATACAATGACTGATTCCGAAGAGATCGATTTAAGGCAAAAATAGCATGCTATTGCGCTTGGTCGCTATACTAGACAATAGTTTTTGAAGAAAGGCGATTTGAAAAAGAGGGTGCATCTGGCAGACTCATGGAGAGGGGGATCGTAGACAGCTGGGAGTTTTCTTGATACAGTGCTCGTCCTTGTTTCCAAAGCCTTTTGGTTACCTATGGCTCAGATCAGTCGGTAATAAATATACTTTGTTTAGTAGCCATAATTACACACTTTCTATGAAAGCTTAAAATAATTACCTGAAGGAGTGTATTAACGCTACTCGTGAGGAGAGGATACACTGAACCAAGAATCAGAACAGATAGTATCAGAGAACAAAGCGGATCCACCCATGTCCAGCCGAACCACTGGATAAGCAGTGTTGATATGATAACGAAAACTGAGCCAAGCGTATCTGCCAGAACATGAAGGAACACTCCTGAAACCATTACGGAGATAAAAAAATTACTCCTACTAGGGGTGTCCCGAATAACACCCAGCGGGTTGTCCGAGACATTTGTGAATCTGTACTAAAGACTACTCCCACACACCTTCCATGTTTGCATTTCCCGAATGAGAATGCCCATGAGAGCTACCGCCATGCGAGTGACCATGTCCATGGTCCCCTTCGCCACCGTGGAACGAATACATTCCAAATAAATTGACCAACAGACCAGAAACCGCAACAAACTGAACAAATCCAAATCAAGTAAAATACAAATACAGTACGCGCGTCACTTACATAACAAAAATTCAAAGAAAAGAAGCTAGAATGCTTACAAGAAGCCGATCAGTGTTGATATTCGGTGGATCAAACAATCTCTCAAGAGCTTCAAGCAAAATGAACAGAGCAATGACACACAAAAACAATGCATTAATGAATCCTGACAGGACCTAAAAACAATTTGTATAATTTAACAAACGATATGCTGCAACGAGAAAGCAAGAAAAAAGCTAGCCTCCACTCTGCCGTAACCATAACTGAAGTGTCGAGTGGCTGGCCAACGCGACATCACCGCTGCGACTAGACCCATTACCTGTAAAGCTTTTTCTCAGGTTCACACTGCCTTACATACAGAACCCACAATTCAGAAAAAGGCACTTACCAGAGCTGAGCAGTCGAACAGCATGTGGAAGCCATCAGAGATGAGCCCGAGACTATTGGTCCAGAATCCGTAAAGGAATTCAACTCCACAGAATGACAAATTAACACAGAGGAACCAAAATATACGACGTGAGTCGGAATTGGCTAAGATTTCACGAAGCGTGTCCTATAAATGATTATGTATTATAATTAAAGCGAAACATTCACGTTGAATAAACACAATCTCTAACACAAAAACCCAGACCCATTCTAAAACTTAACATTACCTTCACAAAAAGAACAAGCGATCGACCAGTCTTCTGAAGAAAAGCTTCTTTATATGCGAAAAGTGGCATGCCAGTGTCGGACATTCCAATTAGCTCACCGCCTCTATGCTTCGGACCACTAGCCGACGTCAACGATACAGAAGCTTAAAGTGAGTGGACTAGGTAACCAACTAAAAATGATAACTTCTAAACAACATCATCAGGAGATACCCTAACCTAAGATAAACGCGACTACGGTAATGATGACGCCAGAAGTTATAGTATGGTGTTCTCCTTGACCAGTGTACCAGATCCATGCTAATCCAAAAGCACAAGTGAACATTGTCACCGGAGACCAACGAGCAGCTGCCATTACAGGATCAGCGACATGCTACAAAAATTGCTTAAATATTGTCACTGTGAAGGGAAGTCTAAAAATGAGAAAGGAGCTTCAGTCAGAATTAACCCTTTGAAAGTCCTACTTTGCACCTTCCCTGATTACTCACATCTCCCCTAATTCGCCTATGGTTAGACCTGCCTAGTTGCTTTTGTGTGCGACATTCAAATGCCTCAGCTCAAAGGATATGAAGTATAGAAATAAAACGGCACAGATATAGACAAACAAAAACAATTAGAACTGGTCGAAAAAAAAATTTATGAAATGGAATTAAATCCGAATTCTCAGACTTTCTCGACACTGCTTCGTTTCACTAACCTCATACGATTTCATAGCTCATATGAAGAATATTTCTTTCCTTTGTCATCCCCTACAACTGGAAACCTTCTGAAGGGATCCACGAACGTTCCCTTCAGGGAGGCTGCCCACCTCTGTTGAGCTCCGGATTCTAGAGTCCCCAAGTGTTAGTAACACATACCGAAGAAGTCGGCCTCATGAATTTTCATGTTTTCATTCTCTTTCTTTACCTAGCGTGCTAATTTAATGGAGACCTCGCACTGATAGTTGTCATTAGCTGAGCCGAGCGCGGTAAGCTCACAATCAGCCAATTAAGGTGAGGTCATCCCACAGGCAGGTTAAAAGAAGGTGCGAAGTGAGCTCCTGAGGATCCACTCCCTTATATATACCTACCTGGAAGCATACACTTTCTGCATAAAAATCGAGAACCATAACGAAAACTGTTGCTACGAAAAGCAGTATAACGAAATGTGGCAGCGAATCAATAACCGACTGGAAACAGGAAATATATCATATCTCAACAATAATTTCAGCAATGGCACACGAACCGTCTTCATAACCAGTAGAAGTACACCAAGTGGAGTAAGTATGAGGGCCGAACACGTGGATACAAGAGAGTACAGTCGCTTAGGACCACCAATCTCAACCGCAAGATGACGGAAGGAGTTATCATATCCTGAATAGAACAGCATTCGAACACCACCAATAGACTTTAGTGCTACCCCATGGCTTGCAGCTATTTCTTCAGTCGTCCGCCCTCAGTAGCTTGTTTCCCTTGTGATAGGATTTGGAAATAGATACAACGGCCTGAGATGCCCCTCCCTCACTCCGTATACACAACGTCAACACCTCATTCCTTACGTATGAAGAAACAATCAAGTTATATTTTGAAACTGCGCTCTCGAATAGCGGACTAAAAACCCAAAAACAGAAAAAGACAAATATATGGGTTAACTGTGAGCCATTATCTCGGCGCAGACTAAACTCCTCAGACATTCCACTATTTTTAATGCTTACACTCACCTATGCGAAGAACCAGAGCTAGGAACAGGATAGCCACGCCTCCTTGATGGTCACTTACACCAAACGTGGCGATGAGGTGATGGAACAAATGGTTCAACCCACTGTGATGACCATGGGTTACTTCTAAAAAGAAATGCTGCTCGAAACAAAAACGGAGGAGGAAAAACAGAGTGAAGAAGAGAAAGAACAAGAAAGCACAGAAGACTTCCCAATGAATAGGCAAACGCAGAATTGGGAATGAAATCATAGATATTCAAAATTGTTCAAATTACACTTTAATTTTACACCAAAAAAATGGAAGGACGAACCATGATGATCCTCCAAATTGTGATCGCGATCTAAGAGTAAAAGTGATAAATATCCCATGACTAGAAATGAAAGACCCCGACTTTTTGCTGTAGAGGAGTTTCCCTGAAATAAGCAATGTGATTATAAGGTAGTGAGTTGAGATCAGAGAGAGAGATAGAGAGGAATGAATAGTTTCCAACCTTGAAAATAGATGCAACGGCTACCAACACTACCGCAGGACTCAGCTCAAAAACCAATACAGATCTGAAACTCAAAGCAGGTGAATTTCATAACCTGAGAGTGAAAGGAATTAATTTACGGTAGCTCTCTTCAAATCAACGAACCTTAGCGGTCCACAATAAGTAATACCATAAAACCAGAGCACTTCTATCAAACAGTTGACTAATGACAACTTTCCAATACGTATGAACTAAATAAAATTAACGATCAAAAATGATTACACGGACAAAAACTATAAACAATGTACCGTAGGTTTCCTTAGGGTATGTCCATGTGAAAGCGGTTTTTGGATTGGTAGGAGAAGCGCAGAAGCACTGAAAAAAGTACTTGCTCAGAAGGCGAGCAGCAAAACAACCAAACTTCAGTAAAAACTCACAATACTGTCACAAGCCATAACAGGCTAACGACGTGAACTCCTTTTGCTAAAATATCGAGAAAAAATATGCCGATACACCGAAGAATCTTCGTCAGTACCAAAATGCAAAAATACCATGCTGATCTGAATAACAAACTGGGTTGAGGAAAAATAACATTAGCAAATAATTTGATCAATTTGATATCATAGCAAGCTATCAAACGTGATCGCTTCATCTATACAAATTGTATAATGTGTTCCCCTACCAAACACTACCATTACAAGACAACTTCCGTTTCAAGGTATATAATATTATAAAGAATGGTAGTGGCCACGGATTTCGCATTGGCCCATACATTTGCGTGGGCTACCCGATGCACAAATTAGGCCGCCGTCAAACTTCGCGATTTAGCGATTCTGCGGTGTATGGCTCGGTACGCAGTTGTGGCATTGTACAGTCTCGATGTCTTAGTATTCGCGTGCGCAAGTGCGATGTCGCAAATTGAAAAAAAAGCAAAATCGCGAAGTCTGACGGTGGCCTTAGTGTTGGATCCTTCCAGAGGAGCCTGGTGCCTCTTCCGCGGAGTAATCAACGGCTTGGATGGGCTAATTAGGAATTCATTTGGAATGATCCCCGGACCACCCAAGAGGCAGTGGCCCCGCCCGCGGTGCTAGTGCAATGAGAG
The DNA here is from genome assembly GCA_963978905.1 of Trichostrongylus colubriformis. NCBI lineage: Eukaryota > Metazoa > Nematoda > Chromadorea > Rhabditida > Trichostrongylidae > Trichostrongylus > Trichostrongylus colubriformis. The sequence goes on from OZ022260.1 coordinate 10,098,581, forward strand.
GCAGGAAGGGGATTCTCACCAACAGCTGCACACTTAGGAAAAACCTTTGAGAGATCAATCACACTCAACCGTATACTTATAACTCAGCTTTAATAAAGGAAGGGAAGAGTACTTTTCCCCTTAAGGCTCATGAAAAATAGCGTCCATAGTGAGATGCCCCCTCTCTCACCGAGATAGCACCTACATCATAAACAAAATAAGTCCTCACCGAGATGACGATGTCGGTTTGAACGTGCGATCGTCCTTTTTCAAAAAATCGTGAGCTAACATCTCCGGAAATGTTGAATTCTCACAGAATGAAAGTCCTTTATAACTTCATATCGTCTCAACATATAATCAAAACAATGGTTTCTGAAAATGTATCTCATAAAAACCCTCGAACAAAAGGAAGTGTCACAGAGCATCCTCACAACGCCATTACAAGCCGCAATTTGCATCCTGCTCAAACATTACTTCGAAAATTACGGCATAGGGAGGCGCTGTGTGGATATAGGAGGGTCACAAGCGCTTCATCGCCCCGAAACTTTTCCCATCACAAGTTCAAGCCAAGACCACATCACCAGGCTCATTACAAACTCTTCGTATCTACTTCATCAACCACCAGCATTATTGGCCAGTTTTGACTAGCTGTGCTGCAAATTTAGATGCAATGGCCTGTGACGCCCACTACTGCACCTACAACCCATCTCGCAGCGTTTGATTGGGCGTGGCCTGCGGACTTAGGTGAGTGGCGAGAGTGAGACTGTGTGGCAGGGTGAGGAGTTTGATCGCTACCCAAGCCTGTAGGCCACGCCCAATCAAGCGCTGCGAAATGGACTGTGTGTCCGCAAAGCGCCCGAACAGTGAAAATCAGGAAGTCCCGGCCGATATATGTTCTGGAGTAGTCTACAGATTTTTGATGACAATTCAGAAAGAGAATCACTCATGATAAGAGAACACAATATCACGGAAGAATTTTCAGGGAAGGTACTAATACAAGGAACTATCCAATTCTTTTAAAGTATAATTTCACCATGTGCGGAACCTGTCCGACTGTTTTCTCAATCGAGTGGTGGAAGCAACGGCTAGCTTTTGAATGCTTTCACACGTCGACGTGCCCACGCTCCCTTTTTTGCGAAAAGACCTACGTCAATGGAAATTGTGAATCGATTATGGACATGGAAACAATATTATTTTAAAATGTGCGACAGCACTACCGATAAAGAAAATTCGGCAGGCATTCGACTCAATTCAGAATCTGCGATTCAGCATTTGCAAATACTTGCTTATTCCTTACACTAATCCTATACGTATATATGATACTAAATTACCAATGTCGGACAAAAAGACGGCTTGGTTGGCTTGGATGGGCATTACTGATAAGGACCTGCAAATCACGGCTTAGGCAAAAGATTGAAATTAGTATCTACTTAAAACGGGTAGACTTCAAGAGCGAATGAACTTCTACGATTGACTCTAGGACCAGGAAACGATACTATGATTACCAATGGCCAACTATATTTTTCAAATTTAGGTTACTGTCTCGACGGTGACATTCGTGCTCAGAAAGCTATCACAAAAAGAAAATTTTCAGCCAAAAAATATCATTGCCCCGAAATACAGGATGACCAGAGCATGAGTAGATGAACTTCTGATTGGTTCACGACTAAAAGCTATACAAAATAAAGATAGCAGTGTCCTTCTTGATGAGTATTATTAATTCTTGGTGCACGCAATGATGGGAAAGGCATCCTATAATAAGTGTACTCCTATGCATCTCAGAGGGCTCAATGTGCAAGCGTATATTTTTGCCCTAGCCTTAAAGATGGATTCCCCTCTTGGCTTAGGTAAATGCAGCGTCCATGATGGGATGTCCCCCTCCCTCTTTGTGACAGCACCATTGAGATTCTCTGCCTTTAGTGGTAAGGGATCCGAGTACTACGGATTCAGAATTGTCCAATGAGCACTACATATAACAATGGAAAAAAACGGGGCCAAAAAGTGGGTGGAGATGCAATCCACCAACGTCGAAGCTCCTTCCCCTCCTTTCCCTATACTAAGGCTAAAGCAGATGATACAGATGCTTTTCATGTAGGAGGAGGGGTTATCAACTTTAGCCTTATCCTGGGGAAAGAAAGAGCTTCGATGTCGGTGAAAAGTTGCGTCTCCCCTCCTCCCCCACCCATTTTAATTCACCCGAAAAACGAGCTAAGGGATTAGCAAGGCTAAAGCCTGGAGACATCATCACATTCGTTCTTATCAAATAAATAAAAAGCTTATAAGTGAAACCTCTGAAATTCAGAGAAGAACCACATCTCTCGAACTCGAACAAAACATCAAAAATGCCTCGAAAAAGAGTTTAGACGATGTGAAGGTCATCAACGACAATTATGCGAACCAGTCCGAAGGACGAGTCAGCCTAGTGGCCGTGAAATGGCGTCGTGATGGCGGCGTGGACAAAGTCTGCAATCACAGCCAGTCCACCTCCAACTCTTTGGCCAATCCTCCTCTACTCAACAAAATGCGTCGGATATCGTCTTTGCTATCGCTTCTCGTCTGTACATTCGCTGTTAAAGTCGACGACAGTGTACATTATTTCGTCACATTCGACACTGCCGAGAATGGACTTGCAGGTGGTCAGCTGTTGGAGGAGGAAAATGAGAAAGCCCTCAAAGACGACAATTCAGTACGGATATCCACGCAGGATAATGAGAACTATATCTGTAAACTACCACAACCAACAACAACTGTGAGTCCATTGGCAGTTAGCGCTTTGTGTACGGTATGATAATGGCGAAGCCGAATTTGGCAGTGAGGAAAGGGGGGGAGGAGTCTTAATAAGTTGCACTCCTAAGCTTCTGTTGAGATATCTAAGGGGTCAATCTGTAACGTAAGCACATGTTTTTGCATAGTCTCAATGTAGGAGAGGGGGGGTTCCCTCCTTTTTCTAAGCTTGGTTAATAATAGCATCCACAATGGGATGCACCCCTCCACATTGCTATATTACCCCGAATTCCTAAATTAATCGGCTTTGATGTTGACCACTTTTTGTACGAAAAAGCCAAAATATTTAGAAAAGAAACTACGATCCTGTATGGCATGTGTGGGAGGAGGGGAATGGGAGAAGCTGTTCACTCCATTGGCCCTCCTTCAGCTTCAATCTTTAGTGGATTTCTAGTTTTATGGCTCGCAATTATTTGCTTGCTTAGACCCCTCTTAACTACTTTGCTTTTTTGTGTGCTGGGACGCGGATTCAGATGCTTGGCCCTATTTTTCCTCTATACACACGAAGCGTCGATAAGGTGTGCTCTTGTGAGTCTTGTGTGGGCAAACCATACGGTGCTCTTCTAAAACCCCTTCCGTTATCTTTTCCAGGAGAACAATCTCGCGTATTAATTAATCTTTAAATTCACTGGTTCATTTTTAGGAAGAAGAAGTTGTAGTAGTTAAAGAAGAAGTAATAGCAATACCCTTCCGTGCATCTACATAGATGAGAAGTAGAATTAGGTTCGCACTAGGCTTAGTATCGCTCTCTTACTTATATTTATTTCCAGCTCGAAGAAGACGTGTCTGCATATACAGGTCTCTCGCCAGGGGAGCTGATTGCTCCATTTTACAAAGAGAAGCTGTGTTCCTATCGAGTAGAACCGTACTGGACCTATGAATTGTGTCATGGCCGTTATATTGTTCAGTACCATGAAGAGAAGGACATCCGAGGAGTAGGCCGAACCGCAGAATATTACCTCGGCAACCTTCATGTAGACTACTCCAGCTTGGTGAGCATTGGGTATTCGGGCTATCTCACTTTCCACCTGTCTGTTTTGGTATATTAACGGCTCTTATTTTTTCTTATTTTTTCTATGAAGAATTCTATTACAGAGTTCTCCTGCAAACCACGACAGACCCCCCAGAAGGGTCATAGACGGAGAAGAATATGCTTATTACCCTGTGCTGTACAGCCAAGGAACTACTTGTGATATCACAGGGAAACCTAGGACTACAACTGTTATGTATATATGCGTTGAGGTACACCATTATTGGATCTCTCTGAGAACCTCTAGAATTCCCTGTTTGATGGGCCATGGTCCCTTAATCGCTATGATTTTCGCCGGTCTGGGGAGATTTGTAGTCTTTCAAGTCGTAAGCATATGTGACACAACCATTCCTGTTTTCCTCTCCATCAGATGGATCACAACGTCTCACCTCAAGTTTTATTGGTTGTAAAGCATTTGAAAGATTTTCCGAAGATTTATCTGTTTCAGAGCGCCCGGAACCAGATTCACTCACTGAGCGAGGTCTCATCATGTAATTACGAAGTCATTGTACTGACGAATGTTCTTTGTTCTCATCCCAGCTATAAACGCAAAGTAAGAGAAAATCAGGAAATCATGTGCTACAGCACTCATGATACTGAAAAAGCGAAGCCTAAATCTCTTTTACTCATGGAAGAGTACCACGAAAACACGTTTAAAAGGGTAAGTTATTTAGTAATCCATAATTATCAATCAGGATAAACACTTTTTTACTTGAGCTGTGGACACTTTCGTTCGTTGCCTCTGACAGCATCTTCCCTTTGATTCAGGGTATTTGTTTCAGATTCAGAGGGTCTTTTGCCACCATAGTTATTATCTATCCGTAGTAGCAATTCCTGTAAAAAGGAATGTTTAACTCACCTTCCTCATAATAGTTCGACAGTTTTTGTGGTGTTCCCGCACCTTGGTGATCTTTGAATGCACTTATACTCGACTGCTTTATCGCTACGATGAAATTGACGTCGCAATGTAACTGCTCTGTCGTAGACAGCTCAATGATGTTATCCTGTGATCATCAAATGACGTCTTTGTGAAAAGTAAAAGTGTTACTTCAGGAGTACGCACTCGGTCCTGAAAAGCCAGCCATGGACATGGAGCACATCGAACGAGTGGAAAAGGCTATTGAAAAGATGCAGCAGCAGTTTGAAAATAAAGAGATACTGAAACTAGCCGGCCAAAAGAAGTGAGCGTCCTGCGTAAATATTTATTGTTATAATAATCTCGTATAATATAAGCGAAGAAATAAGGGGCGCACATATACAATGTTACGCCCTGCCCACAGTGGGCGGGGCGCGTGCTGAAAATCAGAAAATCTAAGGGGTAGATATGCTATGGTAAGCAGGTAGTTACAGGAGCAGCTAAGAAGACCCTTCGTCAGTGGGTCAAAATATAAAGCGAATTATGCCGTCCTGAGGGGGAGATATGCGCCAACACCCGCGAAAATCGGCGTAGCCGGCTCCCGGGCCGGCGGACCAGTCGGATTGGCCGGCGTCAGCCGGCCAATCCGACTGGTTTATTGTTATCAGAGAAAATTGTCAGAGTATTCAGATCTGTGACCGCTGGTGACAAAAAAGTAGGGTTGTTCGCAACGATAATGAAACCTAGCTCTGAAAGATAACAAGAGTACTAGCGCAAAGCTGTCAACCTCTACCATCATCTTTGGGTGGTCAAAATCTGCCGAGTTTCGGAAGGAACAGCAAGTTGATGAAGGAAAAGTATCTCTCTGCTACTATGCTCATTACTCTATACGTTATTTCTCCGGCAAAGTCAACTCTAGGAGGCGGCCGTAATAAAAAGGGCGGCAGAAGGAGTTCTCCACAGCTCAGGGGCGCGCTCTTCACCGAAAACTCCAACACAGAAAGTCGTCCTAGGGCCTTAGTTTTATGTGAATGGCTCACTTTAGCAATTTTTCACTATTCACATCAGGCCTATCACTACTTTAAGGTACCAAGGTGTTGATACGCTTGCAAATAACCGGTTGATTGTGGAGGACACAGTGAACCGTATACTCTCGGGAAGAGAGTGTATCTATGGCGGCGAAGGATGGTGGAGATACGAATTCTGCTATGGAAAAACGGTAGGTGTGCCTACTTTTCTACCATAGAACGAATATATATCAGTGATGGCTTCTTTTGCAATATTGACATAGTATGCGTGTTTTTGAGGTTCTTCAATACCACCAAGAACCTAACGGTGACCGTACGGAGATATTACTAGGGTCATTTGATGAGAATGTACATAAAACATGGGTTGAGGAGGATAAGTCGCATCGATCTCCAAAAAAGGTTCGTATGCTGACTTTGTCTTTAAAATTTATAAACTCGATACTACACATATTCCGCTTTCAGTATAATAACCAAGTTACACAAGTATCTCATATTTATGTGAAAGGAGATATTTGCCATGAACTCAATGCCCACAGGCGAGTTTCTTTCATTTTTCCACGGTTGCTCGCCGTATAGCACACGTTGTGAAAGCTGATGTTCAGAAATGTTGAAGTCCGATTGCGATGCAAAACAGCTGATCACAGTTCGCTAGCCATCTCACTGTCACTAGCTGAACCGAATTTATGTCAATATGTACTAACAGTGGAAAGCGAGAGGTAAGCCGGAATCTGATTTTTGATCTATTGGACGTCTTTGTCAGTTCTCTAATAATAAGTGCAAAGATGTAGCTTAGATTAGTAGTTTTGTTCTCAACAAATGCTGTTCTATGGCACTGAGAGACCTGAATTCCTGAACTTGATTTAAAATACACCGCCATAGGTATTTTGTATATTTTTCGAAGCTACCGGAACGAAAATCACAAACAACTTGTTCAGGAATTTACTATGTTTGATTTGTGGTTTGGGTTTCCATGCAGTGACTGCTAAGTCATTCCAACAAGAGAGCGTGATATAATAAGCAATATGTAACTTTAAAACTCACACTGTATCCTATCAATTCACCCTTGAACCTATCGCTTGTAACGATTTGACAACAGGAAAATTGTTCTTTCAGGTTCTGTGAACCACTTCAATATGCGGACGAATACGGTCTGATTGCATTGGAATTACAAGATAGCTCTTCACAAACAGCACCTGGTCCCATATGAAACGAATAGTCACTTTAGATTTAAATTTATGTAATTGCCAATCAAAACGGGGTAACTTTATATGTTTTACTAACTTCTCTGCTTATACATATGTACGTTGATTTGTGATAAATATATAATAACATAAACAATCAATCAACAAAATGTGAATATACAAGAGTCGACGGTCCGAACAACGATCATATGTACTTCCTCGTAAGATTCGCAATGGCCCTTAGGGTGAGAACCAATTTCACGATCAGCGTTCCAGGAACCGTTCCATATAACTTAGTCATCACATTTCATGTACTCGAAAACAGAGAATACCAAAGAATGTCAATGACAGGTATAAATGGATCACTCATCACACCTGGGGTCGTTGCGGACTTCGACCAACGTGCTACTACTTTTAACCTAATACCAATAAGTTGGCTTTCGCGGCGCTTGTGGTTTAATGCCGACTTCTGCAGAAATTTCATCTTCAAATGACGTCAGCCTAGGGACATATGTTCTTTCCAATACCAGAGCGGCCGGAGTGTCCTTCTCTTCGACTTCTGAAAAGAGAGCAGGAATCGAAGGAAAGGCGCCGAATCTAAGCAAACAAAATACTGAAAACAGTACGATGTGAAAACTGCAAGCTTCATAACAAGTGAACAAGTTTTTGCAATGGAAACAAAGGTACCAACAGAAATCCGGCACTTTTCAGGACTTTATTCATCACTGATACCACACTTCCTGCAGGCCATGGCTGGCTTGATATTCAAATCCTATTTAAAATTCTTATTCGTGAAATAATCTGAAAATAACACTCACCTATGTACTTGTCCGGCAATAAATACTCATAAGTGATTTTGGCTTGACTGGGTACTGGGATTTCAAAACCCGACCGTAAGGAGATACGAATGTACTCATCGCCAGCGTCGTTCAGCACCCATCTGTAAACCAGAACTGCATGCCTTATAACTTCAAAACAAAAAAAGCAAACAACGTACTTTGCATCACAAGGCTCGTTGTCGTTAGGATCGACTAGTTTTACATGACCTTTCTCAACGCTCAATGGCTGCTCATTCCATCTGAAAAAAAATTGCCATGAAGTCCACGAGGTATTAAAAATATGCTCACAGCGATGACTCCTATGTGAGGCTACTTTTATGCCCCGCGATATCGCTACAATGTAACCCAGTGGTGGTACATTGGACTCAGAAGTGTAAGACATGAGAAAAATTGCTCGGTGATAAAAATAGCCGAAAACTATAAACCTACTTTAGAATTTCGTCAATACCAATTTTCTTTGCACCTTCCATTTCAGCCTCGAGTTTGCAGTGTAGGCCTTCGACGAATACTTCATTTGTATCTCGCGACACTGTCATTACAATACCCTGACGTCCTTTATCCTTTCCAATCATAACCTAGAACCAAAGGTAGAATAATCAGTGTACAGGTGATGTGCATAGACCAAAAAACATAACTAGGAATGGATGACGAGATAGTCAAGCCATTTCACCAAATTTTGGAAGCCCGTGACCAAATCGTACGCATTTATGATCGAAATTATTTCATTGAAAAAAAAATACCTGAACAAGATCTCCCGGCAAAAATGTCCATTTCTCATCCGGCATGCGGCGAACTTTCGATCGACGTAGTTTGAAGAACTTATTTCCGGAAAGCCTACAGAGTGAGTTATCATAACCAAAAAGAGAATACACAAAAACCTTGGGTGTGAAATGAGTACATTGTTTGGTGGTACAGATCTGCCCTTTCCAGCGACTTCGAGAGCTCTTCGTTGACCCATGGTCGTTTATTGCTCGGTTCATAATCATCTGGGTGTAACGTCCAACGAATTATGTCAGGAGCTCCAAATCTGCAAATGCATATGAATAGGACGAGAGGTGTCAGAACAAAACAAAAAACTGCAAAACTCGATAGCTAAATTCAGTTCCTGTGCAGGTTTTCGTTTTTTTGACTAGTTATGATCGAGTCGCGATTTCTTTATCAGATGTATTTAAGAACTGAAAACGTAAATGAAACCAGGGACAACCGCAACCAAAAGCTTGCCCTGAAATTCTTCGAACAAGAAAAATTCTACTTCACTCTGAAACTGTGAGGTCTGAAGCCCTTGTAAGGATTTGAATTTCAGAACCCGCTGACTTCCGTTCATCTACTTTTGTCCTACATGCTCGTCTGAACGGTTCCTGGTAGAAGTTGCTCGTCTTCATAATTTTCAAGATAACTGTAATATTTTATTACACCGCAACATAGCACAGTCAACAGAATCACTATCGCAACATCATAAATGGTTGATTACTTCTCCAGCTCCATCTGAAAAGCAAGCAGCTCACCTTCCACTGTACACCTTCTTTGGAACAACCCTTTTGAGTCTGTCAACATATTCCTTGGGCATATGACGTGCATAATCCAGCTCAGTGAATGGCTTGCGAGGAAGCCGAAGAACTCTACTGAGGTGCATCAGGCCCTAGAAATAATGCGAATTTAGCCGACTGATCATTTTGACGAAGCGGTTGAGATTGTTTTCTTGACTTTCTTTTGAAAGGTGAACTAGAATCCGAGAACTGACTGGAAGGGAAAAACAAAAACAAGGCCAGAAACTTGAAAATGAGGTCCTCCTCCCATCCTTAAATTCTTACAGTGCATACGTGCTTGTTTTACTGCGTATCGATGTCAGAACCCACAACTGTAATGCACGGCAGTCATACTCGACACGTGGTGCGCTCACTATTAGAATACCCCACATTGTAGGGAACAAAACAAAGTTCATTTCATACTCAGGTTTGGAGGCTAATTAATGACACGGTGCGTATTTGATAGTAATCACACGCAATTTCACACAGTACACAGCTTAGGATTCAAACCACGAAAACCGAATCAAAAACGAGATGACTTAATGCACTTTATCATATAAATGAATCAAACCATATATGGCACTGTTTACACAATTACACATAATTAAACATTAAAGTTTTACATGTCGTGAAACAAAATTACGTCCCGCTGACATTATCAATACAGCAAATTGTACAAAAACAGATGAAAAGCCAAAAGATGGTTTAATCATTTAGTAAATCATATCACAGTGAAACAAATCCCCGATTTAATTGAATGCTTTCGAGAATCGAAGCATAAATAACATCATTTCCCGCGTGCTACTCTTCAACAAAGACTCAGAAAATGAAAAACTGATCAATACAGAGTGTGTGTCACGAATTAAGGTATACGAGTAAACAAATAAACAATGCTGATTACAGAAATCAAATAAAGTCTCGTTCAGATCAAATAAGAGGCTGCATTATGTCGACAATATATTATGAAACAGACCGGAAATTTCAATTAAATAATGTCATGAGGTGTATTTCAAGAATGGAAGCAACTCACATCTATTCGGGTAAAACTCCGAAGAATCTGATTCAATGCAGTCTATGACGCTGCCTCTTTTGCGAAAACATACCGAACGTCATCTGTTTCACCTCAAACAATCACTGGGGGTCTTCCTTGGAGTCACCGAGCCCCACGTCCATGCACATCATCACTAAGAAGCCAATGATACATGCGACTGAGGCAAGTTTTCCGTTACCACTCCGTTGTGCTTCGGGTATGATATCATCGACGACGACGTATATCATAGCACCAGCAGCAAAAGCAAGCGCATAGGGCAGCAACGGCTCCATCAATATTATAGCAGCCGCTCCAATCACTGCCGAGACTGGTTCCACCATTCCAGACAATTGGCCGTACCAGAAAGCCTGAAAGAGCTCAACTGAGTTGATATGATAACTTTGGTTATGGGGTCGACTGACCCCAGTATATAAAGCAGATGTAGAAAGCCAAAATAATAAGTTTGTCAGTCTGCAAGGAAAGGTGTACGAATCGTCAAGGAAAAAATTGCAATATTAGACAGGCACCGCAAACATTATGTGTTCCCTGAATGGTTAAAGTCGTAGATGAGGTCTGCCAAATTCAAATACTGCCTTATAAGGTGTTTAAGATTTGAGAATAGAAAAAGGGAAAATTGCGGAATTTATAACACATGGTAGTAATAGCCCAGCATCACTTTTCGTTATTTTCGAAAGTCCATACGTTGAAATTTTTGAAGAGACAGCCATTTAGGAGATAAACCTTACATAATGATGTTGCGATGAAAGTTCTGATTAAAAACTACGAGTACCTACCTTAAGTTTCGAGTGGCCGAAAGCTGCTAATGGTAGAGAAACAGCCAATCCTTCGGGAAAATTCTGAAGACCAATACCAATCGCTAGATTAAATGCGGTCTCAAACTTAGCCGACTCAGTCTTTCCAATAGAACCAAAGCCTACACCAACAGCAAGGCCCTAGAATGGAGACATTTATAATAACAGAGCCAATCACTTGTAATCCACGCAAAATACAAGAACCGCTCTCACTTCGGGTATGTTGTGTACAGTTACGGCAAGGATGAGAAGCATGATACGTCTCCATGATGAACGATATTCGTCTTCAAGACGTCGTAGCGTCTCCTTGTCTCGTGTTTCTGTTGAATTGCTCTCTTCACTAATTTCTTGAGCTTCAGGACTATAAAGAATCTCTATCACATTTACAACTATACAATTCTAGGGTCAGCACTGCAAGTGTTTCAGGAACCAATGAAGACGAAGCTAAGACTACGAAGGGACTTATGCTCGCAAACAGAAATAAACACTGCACATCAAAGTTAATGAAAAAAGGTTGCAGCCCTACGAAACCAATCATCTTTACACTCTTACAAAAAGGGAACCACCGCCCAAAAAACAGTGATATATGATTAATGGGGAAGCGTAAAAGGCGAGGCGAAGAGTTACAGTAGTCGGCTAAAAATTCCAACAAAGCGATAAAAGAGGCACAATGGGCAATGTGTACGAGGGTGGCGACAGGGCGGTGGCTCACCTATTTTTAGCGCCACGACGGCGTAAAGCTGAAGACTTTGTGGTAACAGAGTCGTACCGAGAAGCTGAAGTGTTCTCAGAACCATTGGCGGCGGTCACAAGTGATAGCTGCGTGTCAGTTTTTTCTGGCGCCAAATAGTCCAACACGGCTGTGTCACCCATCACACAACTGAAACAACAACTCGTCCACAATTTTCACGTCATGCAAAAAGATATTCTGCGGTTACTTGTATTTCACTTTGTTTTTCTTTCCTTTTCGTAAAATAAGCTAGAGTATGGACTCAAAAAAAAAACACGTTCTGCTCCAAACACAGAATGTAACGCACAAAAACGTATCTAATCTACAAGGGAAGTAAGTTATGGGCCGATCGCTAAATCGAAATAAATTACGAGATATGCATCGACCAATCAGACACGTATCGATCAACTGACCTATTTTGGTCGATACAAATCTGGTCGCTACCGGAACTGCGAGTAAACTGTAAACTCGTTGCGAAGTACAATTGGGATCGCCATATTGACAGCTGGAGCCCACTTTTGACGGACCGCTATTCCACTTCTAATTACTTGGAATGCAATGTGGTAAGAAGACTGGTCCACAATAAGTTGTGAAGTTAAGCTAGCAGGCAAGTAAACAAAAGCCTCAATGAAGAATGGACCGCCACTGCTTATTGCGGTCATTTTTATTCTGTGGCCTTACTAAATTGGCTAAAACAACGCAATGCAGTGGTGGAGTAGATGTCAGAGCACGTGACTTCGCGACTACACTACTGAAATTGCAAAATCACAGTTGCTATAATTGACATCCGTCGAGGGCTTGAACCAGACTTAGCATACAGACGAGAAACTTCAGAAACTACTGGATTAGCTGTTGTTCATTAGTATTATTGACGTACCCCGCAACAAAAAATTCGCGTGAGAGGAAATGGATCTGAAATGCATAACTATGTTCCTCTGAAACGGGACCGACGAACTGTTCTCAATTACCGATGGCTTCGTAACAAATCGTGGCTCCTTCGAGAAATATGCAAGGAAATGGAGATGCTGAGACTCGATACTTGAAGAGACTGTATAAAAATGCAATTTTTGCAGTTTGCCTCTATTAAAGAGGCAGATCCGGAAGTGATCCGAAAGATGAGCTTTGCAGCCGCATGTTTAGGAACAAGGGGGTTTACTACGATTACGACTGCGAGGACTCAATATTGGAACGTAGCGCTGTCAAGGAGAAGTTTTGCTAAAAATGTCCTCCTATAATCTATTCGCCAAATGTGATAAAGATGAAAGTATTCACCTGGGCAACATACGATCAGCGAAGTGCACAAACGCTGCGCCAACGGCAAATCCAACAGCCACTGGAAGAAACGCCAAAGATCCCATTGTCTTTTCCGAAATTTCAATAGCAGGAGCGAGTAATGACCAGAACGAAGCCGCTGTCATAACTCCAGCAGCAAAACCCAAACTGAGATCTACAAAAGAATTATCAGAGGTCTATCATAGACATGATACCACTAAGTTTCATATTGTAGGTAAAAACTTTACGTATTTAACGCACATACACACAAAAAAAAAAGAATGGCGATTGACGGGGCACCCGTTCTACTTCAATACCTATAAATTTTTTGGCCGTAAGTTTATGAAAAATATACGAGTAAAACATGTTGAGAAGCGGACACGAGCTATTTTTATAGTAGCTCATAGCGATGGGTTCAACGAGACTGGAATCAAAATATCCAAAATAATAGAGCTGATCATAGCATGGAGCCTCAAAGGGCATGCTCGTGACTGTTTGCAACCGACGATTGAATCCCGTCATTGGAATTCCTTTCATCAACAATTTGCGCCACGCATAAAAAATTGACAAAATATCCGCTGACATGTTCTTAGCTTTACTCACCAGCAACAGTTTCAACAACGAACGAAATATACGAAAAAGTACCACTGAGGACTTCCGTCTTTGATTTATTCATTTTTGCGGGTTAATTCGAAAAAACTAGTGCACTCCGATAAGGGTGTTGATCATTTGGACTTATACACCGGCGATAAAAATTCTAATAAATCGTTGATGAAGGAAGGACAAAGAAATCGTATAGTTTTCGCCTCAGTTTTCCAAAATGAACTCATTTCTGATTTCTACAGGATATCTCGATTACAATCTTATCACCAGTAACTAGCAGTGAGCCGCAGAGCAAATACTACACCCCTCTACTACTCTCAAATCCAACTCATAATCTATGAGCAGAGTTACCTATTATCTAAAGAATGTACGACTTTATGAACGCTTCGTCCCTGTAATATCCATTGAATTGCAGTACACCTTGCGAAAATTCACAGTCCACTAGCGGTGGATGCACGCACGTGAGACAAATATCCAGCCAAAACTCCTTTGAAATCGCTGCAACCCGGGTAGGGTCGACGCGTATCTAACGCTCATCGAAAATGGAGTAGATAGAAAGCACATTATTCACAATTGCAATTGTGGCTTAATGGATAGTCAACAAACCGCACTAAAACCACATAGCATAGCAGCGCTATAGTGTAAGTTAGTAGATAATATCAAAAATGAAAACATACTTAGACTTGAGACATTCCCCAACCTGCTACAATTAACATTTTAATTACATAACTGGTCAATGCGAAGCTCCTTCCTTCCTAGGCTTATATTCCCTCCTATTACATGAGAAAGTATCTGCTAAAGCATCCAACTTCTGGTTAGCCTAAGCATAGAGACGGAAAGGAGCTTCGCTGTCGGTGAAAATTTTGCGTCTCCGCAACCTTCAATTGACCAGTAAAAGATAACCAGTAAAAAAAAGCACTTTCGGGCTCCAGATAAATCCAAAAAGCTCACCAAGTAACTTCCGATTTTGATGTTTCATCACGAATACCAGAGAAGATCCAAGAGCAGTTACACCCCACGTGAAGCAACCGGCAACGAGTGCCTGCCAAACTGGGTTTATCCCCCTAATCATACTGATCTGAAATAAGCTAATATGCTGAAACAATATCTTCGCACTCACGAAATTTTTTTTTCAAATTTAAGAAAAAAAACCTCCCAAAAAATTTAAGAGTGAAGGTGCATATGAGCCCGATGATTCCTACTATAGTGAACTAAGATAATGTAAAAAGTGCCACTGGTCAAATAACGGTCACTGATAAACGCCTCCGAATAACGGTCGTAATAAACGCCTCCGATTGCCCATTCCGATAACAAAGACTTTCAGTCTGCGAAATTATACGAGCACACACTATTTGACGGAAAAGCACAGAATATTGGTCGCTTTGTGAAACTTCATACACATATCGGTCTTCGATGTTTGTACAGGAGACCCACGTAAATAACATGATCATCAACATTTACGTGGAACTTGTCGCAGCGTTATAGGAATGTTTGCTAAGGGGCATTAGTATTGGGAAATTGGTCATCAACCACAGGTGGTTGTGCTTTGCCATTCACAGGATGCTAAGGATCAAAAAATGATGTGCATGGAATAAGGGCGATGCTAATGTACATAGTTGGGGTGGAGGGGTGGGGGCACTGTCACTCCACTGAGCTCGGCGTCCGGCGCTATTTTTGCCTAGGCTTCTAACCTAAGCCTTGATTTAGGGGGGGGGGGCCTACCGCCTTAAAGTAAGGCTTAGGCAATATACACTCAAGTATAAAAACTGATGATTGAGGACGGTTCCCAGTGAGGGACGACAGTGCGACAATTACTGGTCCCCCCTCCCCCCGCCCCACCATCTACAGTAGCACCCAGAAGGCTCTACGCTCAACTATATGCTTGTTTGTATGTTATGTATATGTACGTGTATATGTATATGTTTGACTAAGCATCACTGGATAAAGCAAAAGGCTCTTTTCTCCTTCTATAGTTTAGGCGAAAATGGCGCGCGACGCCGGGCTGAGACCGGGCGCCCACCTCACTGCGAAAGCACCACGTGCTATATTAATGAGAGTCAACTTGCTGAATTCAGTAGATTCAGTAGTAACATCAAAAGTAAGTGAGCTAGTAAATGGTTATAATATTGAGTAAGAAAGTGTGGCGTTTGTGCTGTTATTTTTGAGTAAATACGGGAGTGAATACGCCTAAGTATATCTTTCTGGCTAGGCCTCGCTGATAAGGCGAGGGGTTCATTTTTCCTTCTACAGCTTAGACAAAAAACGGCGCGCGACGCCGAATCCGGAATGGGCCCCCTAGCCTCACTGCGATAACACCAGGCTATATTAATAAGAGTCAACTCCCTAGATATTCAGTAAGATAACAGTAAGCGAGCTAGTAAGTGGTCATAATACTGATTGTAAGTACGAAAGTGTGACGTTTGTGCTGCTATTTTTGAGTGAATACGGAAGACTGATTCATTCACTATTGGGTTCTGTATAAGTTTTCTTTTTCTATAACAGTGAAAAGATGTTCAGCATTCAGTAGTAATGCTCCATGGCTGAAGTTTTAATAACCTAACAAAGTTAGTACATACGTACAATCCTGAAAAGGTGATGCTCTCTCGCGATGATTATATAATGGCACGTTACTACTCACGATCCAACAAGTCCACCCCTCCTCCACCTCAATTATATAGCTCCAAACAAGAACTATGTCTCGAAAAGAGTCGAGTGATTTGCTTCGATACGAAGCCTCGAATTGAGCCGTCTTCACACTCTATGTCGGCAGGGCGTTTTTGTGTTCCCAGGCGGCGAGACAGTGTGGCACGGGGGATGTGCAGAAACGTCGTAAGCAACGAGACAGGGTGACATAGACGGCGATGCAGAGACACGCAGTTACGGCCTACAGCGGCACCGCGGAGTATGAAGTGCGCCTCAGAGCTTAGGGAGGCTCATTAGAATCTGGCTGAGATGTTAGACCATATTCAAACGTATACCCCTTTTACTCACAAGGAGAGGGCATAGGAGTTCTGCCATTTGTTTGAATAAGTGAAGTTATGGAAATGGTGTAAAAGAATCAACCTGACGTCAGACTTCATGATTCTGCGATGCCGCATTTTCCCACGCAATTCCAGTCTCGTGAGTGTGCAAAGAAATCACATGGTCGTAAAGCTGACTTCGGTCTTTCTTAGATACACACTGATCGGAAGAAGTGCAAAATTGATGGAATTAGCGCTCAGCTATGAACTTTGCAGAGCCGCAGAAGTGGATTAAAGACGAGAAAGAAGTTATCGATGACCACTCAAATCTGTACGGTACCTAATACCCCTCCACCGTGACAAGATAAGTCAAAGTCTAATAAGAAAACAATTATTGGTTCAATGTGGCACGTGGGTTGGGGGGGGGGGGGGTGGAGACGCGATTTGCCGGCAGCGCCGATCTTGCAGTTGGGAGCGTGTCCTTTAGCCGTCTGGGGCTCTCCCAGATTTGCCAAGAATTCTAACGGCGAGCCACGGCGCGCAATAGCGACTTTGAGATTTTGCATTGCCGCAGCTTCGCGTGCGGAGCCGCGACATCGTAAAATCGCAAAGTCTGACGCGGTTATGCTGGCTTGGCGCCGAGAATGGACACAAGGTTACTTCATGCTTCACGACGCAGTCGTACCATTCATGCGTCGCGCAAGGTATGAACGCAACCTAATCGATCCATGCCCTCTCATGTGATTCCCTTCACGATGGTTGTGAGCAGAAAAGCTGACAATTGCACTTTTACCAAAAACATCAAAAAATCTGAGTTCATGGGGGGGGGCTTCTAGAAAAGAAATCCACTTACAAAATTCATATCTTCAACGAACAAGTGCGCAGTTGCTTAGCTGTGATGGCACTGATAAGCGACGCGAGGAGAAAAGCATTCAGTGTTTGTTGTTTTCCAAGCAGTTGTTGTTCCTAGCCCTCTTTTTTTTTGCAGAAACGAAGGCCGAGCATCATAAATGAAGCAGCTGTTCCGAACATCTTCGCGCTTGTTTACTCTTTCCCACTTCGAGAGGTTTTCGACCATGCGGCATCTTTGTAATGCATATCCAGTGGAAATCAAACGTCCATTCCTATTCAAGAAGCTCAGATCTAACTGATTTGAAGGAACTCAGGCAAGACGATGCAGCGACCCCTGAGACCTTGATGGGCCAAAACCGGTGGTACTCCCTCACACCTCGCCACTATCCAACTAGGTACGTAAGACAACCTTGCCATTTATAGCTGTGGAAATGAACACCGTTTTTTCTACGATCGAGAGCGGACGTACACAGGGGTATGGTTTTATATCAAATGAGCCTCTAAAATACCAAAGCACTCGCGTTCATACTCCGGTTATCGCGACCACGATTAACGCAACGCATTCACAACACAGGCACGCGATCAATACTTCAGTCTGCTCGCTGACGTAGCGGTCTCGTGGGACCACCCGAACGTGTCACTATAGTGATCGGGGAAGTTACCTATGTTCAGCGGCGATACCAAAGTATGGGTCAGGACACTCCAGTCGGGTCAAGGTTGTCAACGCCTTGTGCAGACATGGTGTCGCAGACGACCAGTTCACAACGAAGCAACAACGCAACTGTAGCGCAATCGAAGGTGCGTAGTGCGGTGACCCATTTCAGAAGTGCTGACCACATAAAAGTAAGTAAACTACGAGTTAAGGACTGGTACACTACATTAGCTCATGAACTTTCAGCCACATTATCGGATGAGCTGAAAGGCAGATTGTCAATGGGTGTCACTAAGAAATGCTCGCTTGGTCAGAAGGCTGTCTTTTACTAACCCATCTTGTTGCTTGGCTGGTCAATTTTATTAATTTATCAATTCATTTATTTATACGATTGATTAACTATTTGTCATCTATTTACTATTTAGGTTACGGTCGTTACTGATCACTAATTTTAATTAATTTGTTTATTTCTTGGAGATTTATTTACTTATTCAACAGTAAATAAAAACAAAAAAAAAGCAATACACACTTTAAATACAACAACAACTGAAACACAACAAACAAAAAAAATAACCAGGTGGAAAACTTAGCCGCAACTGGATCCATACATAAACGTCGGCGATTTTGTTTATTTCGTAATTATTTAGATTTAAACCTGGACAATTTCTAAACTATGAGATAAATAAGAAATTTAAGAACTCACATCACCGAATAACGCATCTAGTCTCATTATTGAGATTGTTTTTCGTTGATCTGCACCACAGACGTCGACGTTCAGCAGCACTTTTGGATTCGACTGCCTGCGGCTGATAGGTAATGACCTAGAGCTCTGTGAAGGGCGCCAGATAGATCAAGGCCACGATCTAATTTTCGTAGTAGAATGTCTTCTGGGCATTGAATGTACGGCCATGAATTCATTTACACCTTCGAGTCGTGGACAGAATGGTGAATGCCTTTTTAACGTGAGAGATGAATTAATCAGAAAACTGTTGTTGACTATTTGGAGCCAGTGATACGGTGGAATTCGATTTGAAATTCCCATTGAGACCGAAATTTGAAAAAAATAGCAAATCGATATTGAAAAGCGATTCATTTGCCAGAAATTTAGAGTGTGAGGTGACTAGTAATATTTCTTGCGGAATTGCTATCAATTTTGTAGGAGTACAGAAAATAGCACTTTTAGCAGCGTAACCGGAGAGGTGGTGTTTATGTACGATTAAATTGAATATTGATGTGAGGTAGCCTGCGTTAGTAATTTGCAGGATTCAATTTTGGTTGCAAGAGGTGTGGGCCAGGACACTCTAGCTGGGTCACGTCGCGAGAGCCCACGGCGGCCACGCCTCTCAGCGCGCCGCCATCACAACGGGAGCAGCAAGGCGCTTGTCGCACGCGGAGGCCCAATTCTAATGTCTTGTTCTGCACCCGAACCCTTCCCAAAATTATGAAAAATTCAGTTTCCGGGCGAAAAAAATCGTTTTACCCATCTTGGAGCAGTTTTTCCTTGAAGCTTATGTGAAAACCCACTTCACTGGTGCAACGTGCCCCACCTCCCCTCCCCTTCCTCCTCAGCTTCCAGACGTCTCTAGCATTTCTGCCACGAATTCGTACTGGAAAGTATGATGCCCCTACTCTCCTGTATGTCTTACAGATGAATGGGGGGGGGGGGTCATCATAAACAGGATGAAAGGTTTTGAGTTTCAAAGTTCATGTTTCACTTCAAAAGAAGGGCGTGGCCAACATTTTCCTGAGACAAGAGTATAGCGAACGAAACCATGGAAAAATTGGTGATTGACGGAGGGAATGGAGAAGGAACCAACGGGAAAATGATTCGGGAGGCAGATTCGGGAAGAACGAGAAATAATTAGCCAATAAATGCGGCGACAGCGACGAATGAATGAACCTCAGACCGTCGCATCGCCATCAAAGTTCACACGCCGGAATCTTAGTAAGGATCAGTGCCAGCAAGATGAGGGTTGAAGAAAGGGGGGGGGGGGAGACCTTCACCTCGTGAGATAGACGTGTTTGACGAATTGTGAGGGTGCTCACTGCTATTTTATCATAAGCATCAGTGAATAATAAGCTCGTTCAGTAATAATGTATAGCAAATCATGTGGAAAGTCGAAGAAAGCTGAACATGAATAAAAAACTTCAAATATGTATTGTATTTGAAGATATGAAGCTTGCAAGTTTTTTTTTTCAAAAAACTCAAAAAGACTTTCACAAAATGAGTTGCAAAAAATTGCAAAAAAAAAAACTTTATAAAAGCATAGCATCTTTCTAACAAAGGTTTGGTCAAAAACCACATAATTCTTAGATAATTGAATAATAGAATAAACAACAAAGTAAAATGTTGTGGTAAACAGTAAACAAAGGTAATTGTTATTGTCAACAAGAGCAGATCAGGTAACAGCTAAGAATTGTGGAAAACAGTCGTAGAAAACCGCAACTGCGAGAGCATAGATCGACAGCATGGGCCGCCGTCAGACTTCTCGTTTTTTCGTTTTCGCGATTCTGTGATTTTGCGGCGTCGCACTTTCGCACGTGATACTATGATCTTGAGATTGTCGCAAGTTCGCGTGCTGAGCAGAATCGCAAGATCGCAAAAACGCAAAAGTGCGAAGTCTGACGGCGGTCTTACTCCTTTGCACATTTGCAGAAATTCGCTCTCAATTGTGTTGGATAAATACCATGCGAGTGAAACCACTATTTGGAACGGGAGTGAGATGGGTGAAGTACCGCGAAAAGGGATTGACTGCTCGACGTCAAAAGCTCTATACGTTAAGCAATAATGCATCATCGAAGAGGGAATGTTTTCATGCGATGGTGCTCACGGCGAACGCCCTGCAAAGGTATAAGGTATCGTTCATGCTCGTCGACTTATCGCGCAATCGCACGATTGATTTGTGATGCAACGCAGGCTACGCAATTAGGGGCCAGGGTAAAGAGAATATAAAAAATGAGAATACGTATTCTCTGTGAGCGAACACGCCGCGGTTTGATAGGGATGATATACGGCGAAATTCCCATTCCTTGGGGTCTCATCGCAATCCCGCACCACAGCCACCCACGCTATTTCGGATCCCGTGCCGTGCTGCTGTGAAGGATAAACAGTGTTCGCGACTGGCTGGTTTAGCCCCGCTTGCGCCTGCATCTACCTCCATCGGTTAGTGATGCAGAGGGGGTTGAAGGGAAGAAGCGAGAAGGAGGGTAGGGAGGGGTTCGGGTTCATTTTTTTCTAAGAATTTCGACCTAATCCGTTCTTTCTCTACTCTTACACTAGTGATCATCTTGTCATTCATATTCCACAATTACTCCTCAATCTGCTAGAATTACCCCTACCTGAGTCTTCAAGCGATAATAAACACACAATCTATTGGAATCACTTTTATGGTGATGTTCAGAAATTACCCCCCCCCCCCGTTCCTCTAGTCTTGAAAACGATTGCCCCATCCCCTAGTCTGAAGTGAGCTGTCTTTAGACTACAATGTAATCTGTAACAATGCGATGTTGCAATGTTCTAAGTGCCGTTGTAATGCTCAAAAAAATTCCAGACGGGTTTCTGAGATACTGCACGTGCAATCATTTACGAACATTCCATGAATTCTCCGACCTCCAATCGAAAAAACTGCATTCATACTCTGCGTGCGATCGCTCCAAACACTGCGGTCGCCATTGACGTTACGTAACCACAACGCAGGTCCCGCAGCCAATGTTTCCGTATTTTGGAGCACCACGTCAACGCCGGTGATTGCACCATCGCATCAAAGACACCGGGAGGAGAGCAATTTTGATCCACAGTATGGGATTACGGCGGCTTGCACTTGCCGCGATGCACACACGACATCTTGCCAAGACGTCGAAAGTGGTTTCATTAGGTTTTGATTGGAATCACACCTTTTTCTTACGCTTTCGCTTATTCCTCGATTGATTAGTTACTTGTTGCTGTGTGTTGTTTCACTTACTCCACATCATTACGAATAATGAAATACACTATACGAGACACAAATGACATCTACACAGCGGACAACTCGGAAAGTCAGTGTGTGCAGTTCGAAGTGATGCGAATGTGATGCGAATACACCCCACAGCGTTGCGCTTTTCAATCCGGGTTTTTCACCGATTATCGCTTCTAACCTTGAATTTCGTTACAAAATCATCATTTTTTTGCATCTTCCTCTTTCTTATGATCCTTTCCGATTCCTTTAATCGACTCTAGAAATGTTGCTTCACGGTGATTGCACCGCCGACTATGAATGGAGCCTAATAGGGCATCCGCTAGTCATTAAGCCCGCGTATGGTACACCACGCGATGGGTACAAGTTAGGGGCGCCACATTAGTTGATTTGGGTCCTAAAGCGATTATGCTTAAAATAAGGTGAAAGGCACTATCATAGCTTGGGAACCCACCAATACTGCGCACATGTCTCGCATCCAAAGACCGCATGCCGGACGGCGCAACGCGGATTTTGTGTCCTAGTGGCACATACCCCGAGGGCAGGGTCAGGAATGCATGAGTCGGACGGTTGCATTTCGGATTGCAATGTGCTGAGACTCATATTTCGCTCCAAAGTTTCCTCAACGGACCTGTCCCTTTTTAGGAAATTTCGGGCGGATAAGGCGATTTCCAAAGGAAAATTCTCAATCGATAATCTTGTGCGAGGTAGATGCTATGAAGATTATTGAAGGATCACTTTTTTGAGCAGACGGCTTAAGTATAGTATGGGATCAGATCAGACGATCACAACTTTAAACTATTGGGTAGTCTAAAAAGTCTTTTCGTATTTTTAAATACCGCTTTTTCCCTCGAAACTGCTGTCCACAAAATTTCTTCTGTGCATATATATGTAGTACAAGTCCACACGCATCTATAGGTATTGTTGTCTTCCATCTCCCGGATAACCCTTTCCGGCAAATTAAACATATCAAAGGTCACCTCATTTTCAATTCCAATTTTTTTTTCTTTGAATGACGTTAGACAGGGAAAGGAAAAGGTTATAATCCGATGGAGCAAGATCAGGGCTATAAGGCAGCAATTTTATCCAAACTCCAGAATTTTATGGCGAGGCAATTTTTTGGCAAGTTCTTCCCACTGTTGAGAAAGTGACTCGCCAAGAAATTCTCGAGCTTGGATAAAAATTGCTGCCCCATCCACCTTATAGCCCTGATCTTACACCATCGGATTATCACCTTTTCCTTCCCCTGTCTAACTGCCATTCAAAGAAATTTTTTTATAATTTTTGTATTGAAAATGAGGTTGACCGTTGATATGTTTATTTTGCCGAAAAGAACAAGGAAGACAATAATACCTATAGATGCGTGTGGACTTGTAGTACATGTGTACGTACGGAAGAGATTGCTGGAAAGCAGTTTGGAGGGAAAAAGCGGTATTTGAAAATACGAAAAGACTTTTCAGACTACCCAATATTATCTTCCCCCTGAATCTTCTTAAACACGCTTTCTCTGTTTATAATTGTTTATCTCTGCGAAGATTCTGCGCCTTTCCAGAAAAAAGTGGCTGTTAGCGTTATCTGAAGTGACATTATCAAAGGGCAAGACATGTTGTAACGGTTCTACTTGCCGTAATTCGAAGGACTTTCGAAGCGTTCTCCTAAAATATTACATTCACAGACATGCCATCAATTTTATCAAACTGGTAAAGAAAATAATGCGTCGTTGTCAATCTCTTCAGAATGCAGCCGCGTACTTTTTTCACGCTTGGAATCGCAAATCGCAGAAATATTTCAGGGCTAGCAAGGGGTTACTGAATTAGCGGGTGGCTGTGAGAACACTCCAATTTGGTCTGACCATTGTGGTCGTGTCCCTTTGTGCGTCTCAGTGCGAGGTCAATTCATATCGACATCAGTGAGGTACTTGATGCGCACGGCAAAGCGTTTGCGCAACACAGTGATCCAGTTCGAGCGTCCTGATCCCCTTTCTTGAGGCCCCTAATCTCATCCTCATAATGGATTTGTTCTTAATTTCTTCATGTAAATTGTGTTGAATTGTGGACCTCATCTTACCCGAGTTACGTCTGATACTGGTTTAGGTTTTCAGTTGAATAAATTTTCCGAGTTTTCAGTTAAACAAATTTTCGGAGTTTCCAGTAAAATAAAGTTTCACTCTTTACCCTGCACTCCACTCTGTTAACATGTGCTTCATTGATGACCAATTGCCTTCAAACACAAAAAAGTTGAATGAGAAGTGTAAAAGTCGACCAAAGTTATGGTCAGAATCCAAAACCGCATATGTTTTTGACCGCTACTGTGTATGCACTCCAGAAGCAACAAGAAGCCCGATTCAGTGTATCCCAATTCGAGTGTCCTGACACACTGGACGAGCCTCAGTATACCACTGCAAACTGTAAAGTTGGTCACCTTCACAGGAGCACAATAATATTCATTAAAATAACAAGATAAGGCAATAATTTTGTTATTCACTTGTGCCTTTCATGTGAAACACTACCCACAAAAATACAGTACAGATAAAATCTACAAATGTACAGAAAATTTGAAAAGCCTATTTACAAGTACACACAAATACACAGGCTATCATGAAAGTAATTCCTGAGTGATGTTAACTCGTTAATTATCAGAGAATAATGGACCAGTTTTTTGAGCGGTAATGCATAAATAATTGTAAAAAATGGAAGTAATAGGAATGACCATGAAGAATTACAACTGGATTTGCGATTTACAGAGAAAAATATTGGGCACTGACAACATCAATAAAGCGATATTAGGTGATTCAGTTCAAGGATATGAGGCACTAGACTGTGTTTATACTGAGCGACAGCGATAGCGGGATTAGTCGCCGAGCATGACCGCGGCCTACTGAAATGGATTAGGGCAGGGCTACGCAAAATTTGCGACGCACGACATATTTGCGCGGGCGACAGTTTGCCCTAACCTTGCGGCTCCTCTGTTGAAATTACGTGGTTCGAAGTGGAGTTCGCGAGGAAAACACGTCTCACTGTAGGCTGTTTAGGGTCCAGCTAAGACTTTCTTATGTTTGGTCATAGTATGGTTGCGAGGCCGCGACAAAATCGATAATACGTGGGAGGAGCGATCTCAGACGCGTAAGATTGCGCGGCGGTTAGGCAAGTGATCAACACTGTATGATGTTTCCAATCTTTCTCGGTAGTTCTCGGTGATTCCCCTTCAATCTCAATATCTCCCTAATTTCATCAAAATTTCATATTCTAATTTCATATTTGGTCTAGTAAACTACAAAGTTACCTTATTATGCAGGTACACGCCGCTCGTTCGTTTCATGTCTCAATTTCATAAAATTTGGGAGGAGCGTTCTGACAAATTAGGAGGCCACAACTGTTGGAAATGTTTTAGACACTATGGAGAGCTCAAGCGAAGATACGAAGACGCATTTCACGTCCAGATTGAGCCGGTGCTCCGATAAGAAGCTGGGAGTTGTCCACAACGAGCAGTTCATTCGAATTAATGTAGATTTCTTGCTGTGTTTCACAGCAGATATTGTAAAACGCCTTTAAACTGCGATAAAAGAAATCCAAATTGTCTGTGGTCATCTGACTGGATCGAAAATCGTTGTTGAAAACTGCCTGAAATAGCGATGATGAGGTTTCTATTTACTCAGCTGATAATAACTTAAGATGACGTGCACGCGAAATTTATACAGCAGCGTTTGTACCGACGAGGTGGGCATTCGACTGGTCGCTTACTCAAGGGTGAGGGTCGATTGGTCGAATTTTTGCTTCGCGGCGTCGCAGTCGCGACCCGTCAGTACGAGTCGTTTGGAATTCCGCTAAAGAGGCAATGGGCTGGCACCGTGAGGGATCTTCAAAGATTGTAGTTCGGAAGCTTCCAGACTTCGCCTATGTTGTTGTTGTTGCTGTTTCAAAAGATAAAGCTGCAAACGACTCACAATCGCCTCGCAGCTCGCCGCGGGCGGCCGCGCGAAAATTCGACCAGTCGACCCGGGTGTACGTGCTCCCAGCTCGCACATCCCGTCGCGTGGCCGTGTTCGGAACGCGACGGGATGGTGCGAGCTATGCGCGCCGTATTGGATGGGTCTTGAAGCGGTGCTCTACGCCTCATTCAAGACGTAATCGCTTCAAGACCCAACTAATGCAGCGCGCATAGCTCGCACCATACCGTCGCGTGCCGAAGACGGCCACGCGACGTTTCTTTCCTAACGATATACACTCGTCGACCCCAACCCCTGACTCAATGCTGGTCCTTCAGCCTACAGTGTCCGTCTCTGGCTATGCCACCCTGTCTGGTTTCCTGCGTCTTTCCTGTACCTCCTCCATGTCGCTCTGCCTCGCTGCCGGTGAACGCAGCCACCCCTGCCGGCGCAGAGTATGAACGCGGCCTGAGTGTTCTTCTCTTTCATACGGCTGCAGGACATTGTGGAAGCACAGTTTACGAACAGTGCTGCCAAGAGCTCCAGCCAGCATACGGGCTGATTCGAGTGTATTGATAGCGCGGCTTGCGTGGTACTGCGTCGAGTGCTGCGAATGCAGCGACCGGTCGCCGAGTATGAACGGCTGTCGGTAATTTTACATGTTCAGGTTGCAACTAAGATTTTGAATGGCATAGTGTGACGAAGAGTGTCAAGGAAAGGGAATGCCGTGTCGGTGGCGGGCGAGTACACTTTGAAGAAATAGAATGCTGATACAGGTCCAATTTTGGTGTCTTACGGGAAATTTTTCAAAAAAAAACGCAAAGGATTATGAAGCCGTGGATCCTACACATGTCCTTCTTCTGCGCAACCCTTATCTCCAACGTGCCAAAAATACTTATTTTTGCTCCCATAACACATTTAGGTACTAAAAATGGACCATTTTCCACTGTAACCTCCTATTACTCACCGAAACGATCTCTCCTTTGTCGACGTTGGCCAAGCGATGAGACGCTTTGAAGAACGCGTGCTCATATTCAATCGGATTTGCCATCATGAATCGGAAGTAGAGGGGATGCTCGTCATGCAGTCGTTTGAGGGCGGCGATAGAATCCACCAAACTCACACGTGCACCATCGTATTTCGTCTCTACCGTGACCACTGATGGAATCTGTAAACATCATAATATTCAGTGGTAAATAAAACACCATTCTGTGCACTTCCATATTTCCTCTTCAAAGTCTATCCTTCTCCCAAGCTCACTGGGATTTTGTAGACATATAGGTGGGGTTTAAAGGCACTGGGAGGGGTAAGAAGAGAGTGAGAACTGGAAATACATAATTCTTAAAACAGACTTCCCAGTTTATAAGAGGTTATGTGTGACGAATTTAAAAAGCGCGGCTGGGGTCTTATCACGACCACGCAGCATGTCCTGTCGTTTAGCAGTTCATCAGCAGGGCGAGTTATTGACGAAGCGGGACAAAGTTTTCGTGTACCAATTTCACAGATTTTTTGCTGTTTGATTTGGTTTTCTATTTACCAGGACATTCCCTGGTGTCGAGGAAAATAGCCGCTTCAGTAAGGCCCCCCTCTCTACGGTACCGAATACGACCCCACCATTCCTTGACCTATACAATACCAACTTTTGCCGGAATGTATAGTAATCTGTTTTATTGCTATGGTTCTTACATGGAGCAAAAAGATATTTATTTCAAATTTTCTCATGCGAATTCGCTGCGAAATACCTTTCCCTTCTCATCTGTTTATTCTAAGTTCAGATTCTTGCGCTTATCGCAGATTTCTGCGGGAACAACCCCCCGCCCCCTCTCCCTCTCCATCCGGTCAAATACGACCCTCCTGTCGAGGAATCCTCTACTTCCGGTGTACTCTGATTGTTACACTGTTGAGCACCCCTATTTTCGGATGCCACATTCTGCCAAGTTTGCCCCTTCCGGCGTCCTTTATTGTCAGCAAGAGCAAATCCCAATTTCCCCATTTTGCACACGAAAGTTACCCGATTGGTGCCCGCGTTTCTGACAGCGGAAGCGCCACAACATTCCCATGCAGGGTATCAACAAAAAGCCAGATTCCGGGGTCAAAGTTCACGTTATGTACACAGTAAACCACGAATCTAATCTATCACTCGTCGCCGATGCATATGACTTACAGACCCTGATCTCTGACACATTATCATATATGGGATTGTAACTGATCGTAGATCGCTATAGAATGCCAACCATCTAAACTTCTTCTGCATCTACAACAATTATGAATTTGAAAAAAGGCTACGGTAAGTTATGAAGGGTTAGGAAGTGAAAAAAACTGAGTTTGACAAAAATTTTCCTGTTTCATTAAAGGTACACCACGCGATAATCCAATTAGTGGTTTACTTTCGTGGAGCGAGTGTGCCCTTGAATGACTGTTCAAATTGCATCCTTGTTGCGGCTGCACAGTGCACCCTTATGGTCTTGTGCCTGCTTGGACAAAAACGAGCCACGCCCACCTGGCTGGATCACACCCGGCCTTAGACCGACAAGTTCTCAATGTGGGGCTCATGTGGAAAATGAAATTTACTTTGAGAGATAATAATTAAATGAAACGGCCATTTTGGTATCGAAGGCAGCTTCCACATCGGAAAATCTTCCATCTAACACCGCGTATGATTCATCTGGGTGGGCGTGGCTCGGTTTTGTCCAAGGAGGCACAACACCGTGAGGGTGCACCGTGCAGCCGCAACAAAGATGCAGTTTGAGCAAATATCCGAGGACCTGCTGGCCTCACGAAAGTTAGCCACTAATTGGATTATCACGTGGTATGCCTTTAAATGTAAGTAAATCCTCGAAAGCCAATCGCCATGGTCACGAAGTGGGACAGCAGATGTCGAAAAGTCCTCTCGAAGAGGTGAGAGTGATGCTTGCGGAGAAAAACCATCCAGAAATCTGGTTCTTGGTGATTTTTGAAGCGTTTCTCAAAAATAGCGTCGGTGTGGATCAATAAGCATACTTCAGTAGGTAGTGGCACAATGGCTATCGATCGACTTTTTTTGTAGTGGGAAGGTCATATTTTTCGAAAAGTGCAGTGCTTGACCCTGCTCAGAATTTCGGTTTATTTCGTGACAGGCTAACCATGAGCTGGTTTCCCAGTGAGTGGGACAGTCTGAGGAGCTGGGGAGCGCGAAACTGTCTGGGATGAAATCGAAATGGCTATATTGTGATTTATATATTTTTATTATTTACTTATTTCTTCTTATTTCTAGCTCCGAAAGGTGGAGTTGTATGGAGGTTGGGCGAGGGCATGATTGTTCATGGGCCGGGTTGTCGCGGTGTGTAAAAGTGGTGGACGAGAAGTCAGATCACCGAGATATCGTTGTATATGATCGCATGAAACACACAATTTCATCCAAGGCCGCGTTCATACTTCGCGCCGGAAGGGCGTGGCTGCGTTCACAGGCAGCAAGTCGGAGCGGCACGGGAGAGTGCACAGACGACGCAGGCAACGAGACAAGATGGCACAGGCAGGGACGCAGGGACGCAGAGGCACGCGGGGCCACACCCTTGCCGCCGGCACCGCAAAGTATGAACGCGGCTCAAGTTGGCAAACATAAAGCGGAAATTTCGTCCAAAGGTTACAATATGGACCGGCAAGCTTTGATATGGAGTGTTCATTGCAGCCAGTGACCCTCAAATAGTCAATGTCTGATGCATTCGTGGCGTATACCGGAAGTGATCAATATCTAACATGATCTCCAACTTCAGAAGACCACCTCAACTCCTTTCTGATATTCCATTTGTCAAACGTGCGCAAACATCGATTCGCGCGACCTTTTTCGTGAAAAAAGTGACTCTGCTGCAACGACGTTGTCATTATCACAAAAGCCACTGCGATGGTCACACATACGCGGTGATGATGAACTGCACGAAAATCGCCAGCGTGAACTTTAAACTTTGAACTGTTAGTGGTGTCAGAAGCAGAAGTGCAAGAAAAGTACGAACGCACCCATCTGAATGATAAAAGGGCAAAGAAATCTTCACCAACACAAATAGATATGGTCGGCTGAATATGCTAATGAGGCCAACGTTTTCATACTGTCACATAGGGCATGGCTTAGTCCGTCGCAGACAGAGCGTGTTTGAATCACTATTGGTACCCAGAATGAAAATGGGAACCAAAGTGTTGGCGCAGATACATGGGCGACCGTAAAGTGTAAGGGAAATAGAAAAAATATTTCTGAACGGCTTCTGAAGACCCCTTTTTCAAGTTAATGACCTTAGCGAACCTTAGCGAATACAAGTTCCCGACCTTCCCCGGTGATCAATGTTTCCACGTACGCCATTGCGACAGAGATCAGGTGGAGCAAAATGTTATACGCTTCGCTATCAATCACAATACCGAGCCTCGCAATGATTAGATTTTCATTTTAGAATAGCTAATCTTTGGGCACCTTTCAGGTTGCATGCTCGTGAAGCCGCCATGATGTGCCATCACGGCGCTACACCTGCTCAAATCCACGCTAGGCCCACCCTTTCGACTCAGCTGACCAATATGGAGTTCAGGTGGGTGTGACTAGTGTGGGTTCGAAAATAGAGTGGATCCGGAGTAAAAGCGCAGAGAGGTGGTCCGAAAAAGGTGCAACCTCGCTGCGTCATCACTCCGAATCCATGCTAATATTTTCGAACTCACACCAGTCACAACTACCTGAACCCCTTATTGGTCAGCTGAGTCAAGAGCCATTCAAGGAACCTACTGCCCCAAATAAAATAAATAAATCGACTACTCCAAGAAGGCTAATCGACTAGTCTGATCATCGCGAGTCCCTTCCCAAGTGGCTGTCCCAGAAGCCAAGAAAACGGAAGGTATCTTGTTCCAGAGGTCATGTTGAAAAACGATCTTATCTGTCAATCCCGCTATAAATAGCTCGCCTTGTCCTCTGATCAGTAGATTATTCAGATTAAACAGCTTCAAGACCGTAAATGCAATAATCCCTGGAAAAAGGTTGGATAATCAGGCTACCAGTCAAGCGCTATCTCAACGAAATTCCCTTTTAGCACCTGATAATAGCACTTGTGCAAAATCGGCGATAACGCCCCTTTCAAAGTGAAAAAGACGTGCAAAATTTGTGCATTTTTTCAGCGATTACCTTTTCAAGATGTGGCCAAACAGTGCCGTTAATCACCAGCGGTTCTTTCCAAATCATTGCACCAATATGGCGTTGATCGATAGAACATGGCCGTTGTTGAATTCGCCATGGTTTCGTTAAAATCTGAAAAACGATTCAATCATCATCTGAGCACTTCCGTCACAGAAGGTAACGTGCGTGACCCGCGCGTAGGGCAATCTCGCCCCCGCTCGAGGAGACGTACACGAAAAGCGCGGCGACACAAACCTGTTTGTTGGGATTTTTACAAAGGTTAGTTCCGGGTTGTACACGGCTGTGTGAACGAAGAAATTCACTGGGAAAATCTGCTCGAAGAAATGGTGGCCATTCGAGTGAGACGCAGTTTCGGGACAAATCCACTTTCTGAACCATAAAAACTATACGTTCCAGTAAACCGCACAGATTTAAATTTGATCACTCAGATTTCATTGATAGAATCATCGATTGATTGGAAATGGAATAATTAATAGATTTTTTTGTACAATAAGGCTAACAGATATTTAAGGATGTGATAACAATGTGCATTTATACTCGGAGATACGATCGCAGCCATCCAGCAATGAGTATATGTATCTTGAAAGAAACAGCTTTACTTTTGCCCCAATGAAACCTTCCCGAACTTTGATTTTTTTTCTTGGGATTGCAAATTAAATCCGAGTCTGCCGTACACAAAAAGCAGAAATAGAAATCGAAAATTTAACCATACTTCCTAATGCATTTGACACGATCAATATTTCTGGAGAGACAAAAGGTTTCTGATCCTAGTAGATTATCCCCCGCCGTTGCGAGGCACTTGGCAAGGCACATAACTTTTACGGTTCCTTAACGACAAGGGGCAAGCCGAATCTATAGCTGGAGCGACAGCAGATAATGGGCACTCGTCACTGGAGGGCTCGGCCCATAAAACGCCCTCACTGGTGGGTCCTCCATCGTGCCGGTCCAGTGCCGGGTGTTAAAATACCCGTGCACTAGAAGCAGCCTGCGTTTCGAGAAGGTGTGGACAGAATACTCGAAATGGGTCAAGTCGGTCTGGCCAAGGAGGCTGCGGTCGTCCTCCTTAGCGGCAGGGTCAGTTCAAAAAAAAAATGCTGCACATGTGCACCTGTTGTGAGTGGTATGCTACTTTCATAGCGCGGTGACCCAATACGAGTGTCTTGCTGTACATCTGCTTCGCAGCAGAAAGGTATGAATGCCGCAACATTTACATAAAAACGCTCCTTTTCTACAACCGTTAAAGTGAAATAGATAACTGATATGATACGTCACTCACTCATAATAGCTTAAAATTTGAAGAAATAATCTTAAAATTAAAAAAAATAATCAAAACATTTCACTAACCTGTGGGCATGGATTGAGATCAAGGTGAATGAGGGCTGGTCGCATATGTAAGCTGTTATCCCTTAACCAAACGTTGCTGAATTTTGCTCGCATACCGTCTGCCCACTCGACGTTGAGGCCACGGGGAAGGCGTTGAGCCGACTTGATCGCAATCATCTGAAATCGCCGAATTTTTGAACGTGAAACGAGCTTGAATGCCGTAACTGTTGAGGCAGTGATCGTAGTGGAATGGAAGAAAGAGAGCGAGGCAAGATTAGAGAACACAAAGAACGATCAAAACGAAAAAGCAACAAGAATCAGATATTCAGACAACATCGTAAAGTGGCGTTTCTTCAGCTGACACGGAGATCGCCGGGGAAACCCCCACCGTGGCCTGCCTGCTTGACTGCATGCCTGCCCGTCCCGTCGTCACCGTCATATCAGCGATACACATCTATTCATCAGGCCACAACCACCACACCAACACTACTACTCCTACCCCTTACCCTGGGCTACCCATCTGCACTGTCATCGATCCAATTAGAGCACTAAAATCGACCTATTTAACCAGGGTAAGCACCTGTGTAGGTGAATGACGGTACACGTGATATCTGTGTGAGAATAAACGGCATAAACGTCATCGAAGAGTGCTCTATTTCAAAATGGAGACTGACAGGAAAATGGACTTTATTGCATGAATTTCAACACCGTAACAACATATGATATTATATGACGTGATAAAACAAATGAAAATACTCTGAATTTTTTGCAGTGCAAAGTATTGCAAAGTATGAGACAAAAGATCACTCATAATTGCATCATTAGAAATTCATTGCTTTGGTACTATCGTAATGGGGGGGGCATCTCGAAAATTCGCTTATCTAAGCATCTTGGAGGGATCCTTGAGGGATCAATCTGCACATTCAGGCGTATACTTTTGCCTTAGCCATGATGGAGGAAAGAAGAGGTTCCTTTCCCCTTCTAAACTCAAGTAAAAATAATGTCCAAAGGGTATGCTCCCCATTGCGATAGTACCCAAAATTCTTGAAAAATCAAAAAGAAACAAGTCAAAAATTTTAAATTTTCAAACTCATCAGAAAACCGAACATTGAGCCTCCAAGGAGCTGTTCTAACATCAATTATTCGGTTAGTATTATGTTAGACACTCAGATGCGGTGGGAAGGGAAGGTCCAGTGAGATACTCGATTTAATTCGTCGGTAACACAATTCCAAATACAAAAGTATGATGAAAAAATAATACTGTACAGGTCTATTATATTGAAGGCATGAGGCGCCGTAAGTAATGATTATACCCAACGATGGGACCGGAAAAAGATCAGAAGGAATTTCACATGAAAAGCTAAAAAGGGGAGAAGTGAATGGGTCAGGCATTCCTTTCAGGTTGCATGGCCACCTATTTATTACCTCCATTGGTCCGTTTTCACGAGTTTTTTTATCAGTCCATAGGGTCAAGTAAATACGTCCGTAAAGCATTAAAGTAGGTAGGAGGCAGGGTAGAACTATTTTTCAGCGAGACTTCATCATGAAATGATTTAAAGAAGGTTTAGTCGTGCAAGCGGGACAAAAAGACTTCAAGAACAACAGTGCAGGATGACTTGAAGCGTACAGATGATGGGAGTTGCCCAAGGACTGAAAGAGAACGAGGGGCATTGATCGTTCCCAGGGAACATTCCTCAGGGAATTACTCAGGTAATCGGTACTGATGATACTACAAGGGTTAATAAAGCTGGAGATCAGCTCGTCCACTCCAGCATCATTGAAAAAAATTCGAGTATACCAGTATTTGCAATGTCTTACTGAAAGAACCGATTTCTTTCCAATCCGAAACTTACTGACGAAAATACGGCGCAAAATAACGAAGAAGATTACCCAGGAACGGAGGAAGAACGCACTGAATCCAGTGCATCAGCACCGAGCCCCCACGATCGATCACTGAAGCAGATCTACCAAAGAGTTGACTGGCCGCCGTTACCAGGGCGGCTTTGGGTGGCACCCCGAAATCACGCAGCAGTCACGCGTTTTACGCTCACTTAAGAATTTATCCGAAGAAGATAATCGGAGGCGACATATGCACAGTACGACTTGAACTGAAAAGCGTTAGCGTTGATCATCGAATTACCTTTTTGTACCGGGGTGAAGCGGCACGAAGAGCGCGATAAGCGTGACAGGTAGCGGTTTGACCGCGACCAGATAAGTGAAACCCGTGAAATCAAAGAATACCAATGTGCCGGTAAGAATTCCAATCACAACGGATAGTGGAATGCAGCCGCGGAGCAATCGGATTTTGAGGATTGCCTTATCAATACGGCTGAGAATCCGAATTACTGGCCGATAATTTGATAGCAGATCAATTCCACCATCAAGAGATCTTGTCAGCTGAATAGTACCTCTTCAAACCCCAAAAAATCCCAGCGGTAAAATTCCTGAAGAGTTACCTGCTCTGCCATTTGACTTCAGCGTACACTATAGGACAGGAGATGAAGCCCAGTGGACATGGGGGACATATTAGGGCTAGTACATCCTAACCCACATTCCAGTATACTCGAAAAGAGCCTGTGAAGGTGGTTGGCAAATGACACGAATGTGGAAGTAAGCCATGCGAAATTGGAAATGTGATGATGTAAACTTTGCTTTGGCCTAGAAACTCAGGAAGCTCCATGATCAGAGTAGACGGGGAGTCAAGGATTCCTAGACAAGGGGTCGCATTTGCCCGCACAGGAGGGAGTAATACTTGCAGGGGTCAGTGATAAGCACTAGAATCTAAACTTCCAATTTTGCTATCGCAATAGGGGAGGGGCACCTCACAAAAAGTTCCACACCTAAGTACCACTGAAGGATTTTTGTGGGCTCACTGTGCACATTCAAGCATATATTATTGTCTAAGCCTCAAAGCAAGAAGGAATGAGCTCTTTCTCCTTCTTGGCTTAGGTGAAAATAGGGTCCAGTAGGGAATGCCCACCCCGCTGCGAAAGCACCCTTTCAAGAATTAGGCCCGTAAAGGTGATGTCGTGAAGTGCCCTGTCCGGGGAAAATGAGCGCAATCACTCCACCCTCCCAACAAATATCCAACATTGCCCAAGACACAAATAACGAGTGTTCGGCTGTGATTTCAAACACGTTTTCCGTCGATATGAAGGCCTTCGAACTTATTGTGCCCGTTCACAGGAATGACGAAGAACAGATAGTGTAGTGGAGAAAGGCGTCACAATCTAGGCTACTCTGGTTCAATTACCTGAACGCCATCAACCACTACCTTCTTTTTTGTTTGTATCTCATTTACAAATGTAGGATAAGAAAAGACAAATTGTGTTTTGCCCAATAGCTAATCCTCGTGACCTTTCAATCACCTTAACAATTCCCAGGAGAAACAAAAATGCATGGCGCACCTTTACAAGCAAAGATCAACGAAATAGAAAGCAAATCGTGACCAAGTGAACAATAGATGCTTATGTGGCACATAGTAATCAGTGAGACAATAAACACCCACTGTCTCTGTTTCCCCTCTTATCGTAACATGGAGCCGCATAGGGGGAACTAATATGGAACCTGCTGATTCTGGGAGAAGAACCTGCTGACGTCTAACAATGAATTCGATACGTTGTGTGCGTGTGTGGATCTTCCGCTCGAATTCACGTGAATACGCCGTGCATGTGTACTCAGCAAGAAAACGGTGCACATGTCACTCATACGCACATGTCAACATGATTAATCATCACCGATAAGAGTGCGGGATATACCTGCTGATGAAGGTCACTATAGTTTGTTCATGGAATTTTCTAGGCTCCTTCAAGAGCGCTAGACATTGCAGAAAGACCCAAAGTACAGGCGTTTAGAGGACTTTGAACTGTGACCCGTCCTTTGAGCGAGTTGTTGTTTTGTTTTGTTGAATATTCGTTTGGGTTTTCCGAGCCGTTACCGACGCCCTAACACATTCCAATAAGACTTAGATATTCAATTTCCATCCACAAATAGGAAGGTGCACAGACTCCCCTTTCTGAATTTGTTTCAGTACACTGAGGCACTGGAAAGTGTAAGGAGAAAGTGAGGACTGTGAGTACATGTTTTTTAAAAGCAATCTTTCCATTCGGAAGAGATTATGTGCAGCGGAACTCGCATAAGCGTGGCTTGGGGTCTTATTACGATCACGCAGCACGGGGTGTCGTCCTGCAGTTTATCAGCCGGGAGAGTTGCCGGCGAAGGCGGGCAATACGTGCTGCCGGCTGATTCACCTCTCGCCCGTCAGCAGTCTACCCTGGCTAGTGACGTAGAGGGGCGCGAGATATAAGGGGTGTTTTCGGGTTCATATTTCTCGGATTTTTCGTCGTTTTATTTTGTTCACTCTCTATTGCTACACGGCTAAGCACCTCCATTTTTATATTCCACAATTGCCAAATTTACCCCCTCCGGTGTCTTTAAATGAATGTCGGGCCGTGAGGTGAGCTTCTGACCAGGAACAGAGAGTAGGCTAAACAAATAATTCTTCATCCAAGAACCTAGAACGCTCTTTAAAGCCACATTCGAAAACGAAAGATTATTTTCTGATAGGAAAACTTAAGTCCAAAAAAAGCAACCATTGTGGCTCTGACAGAGTTATTACAGTGTCTATACAGCAAACTGTTGATAAAGCGTGACGCTGACTGGCTGTCATCACATGGGGGAACCCCGTCTGATAATAAATTTAGCCGAGTGGCATGTAAATAAAATAATTCCATCGAGGTGGGGCAGCGACCGTTGAACATATGCAACAGGACAGTTCACTGCTCATTAAAACAGCACGGTAGAATGGAGGGTTTCGTAACCAGAAAAAATGAAAAAAGTCCAAAATAAATACTCGTGGCATGTATGGGACTCCGAAGAAAAAGTCTGACCATCTGTGCAAATGCACTGAGCCCTTCTAGTCATATAACCAGACATTACACTTAAGGCCGCGTTAACACTCGGCACCAGCAAGGCGAGGCTGCGTTCACAAGCAGCGAGGCAAAGTGGCATAGGCGGAAACACAGAGACACGCAACCACGCCCTGTCGCCGGCACCGCAGACTACGAGCTCGTCCTAAGTGATACATCAGGTTGGGGTCCCCTCCCAATGTTTTTTCCTTTCCCATTTTGTGCCGACTATTCGACAGAGCTTTTCTACACTACGGGTCCATAGTGATACATTTTTTACAACTAAATCTAAATTCTCATCCGAAACAGGGTAGTGCAAATTTCACAGCAAAAAGCATAACGCACAGACAGGGGGACAAAACAATGCTATCAACGCTCGCTTTTTCCGTTAGAAAAATGTTACCGAAACTGCTCGGGAATTTGGCGCCGTGTCAGGACCCTAAGGGTGTAAACTTCAGCAGGATATTTCACCGTTCAAGACAGTACGGTAGGATGGAGTCCCATTCATGCCACGAGTATTTATTTTGAATTTTTTCAATTTCTTTGGTTACGGAACCCTCCACTCTACCGCACTGTCTTAAAGAACGGTAAAATACCTGCTAAATATGTCCATACCCTTAGGGTTCTCACACGGCACAAAATTCCCGAGTAGCTTTGGTAACATTTTTCTTGACCATTTCAAAATTCACTGAGAGGATCACCTTTGTCTTCACTTTTTTGTAAAGCTTCTTTTGTGATCTTGCAAAGCTTTTTTGTAAATTTTGACAAAGCCGCAGATGACAACTCTTCTAAGTCCAGGGAATAGAGAAACTCCAAGGTGAGCATATTAGTCCTGCCTTGCCCTCCGCCACACAGCGTGAATAAGTGGTTCTCAGAGCAATCCCAAAAATTGAGAACAGTAGGAACAGAAAACATTCAAATTCGATGCTGTATAGCTATGATTAAATGATATCCAGCTACAAATATTAATAACAATAAGTATGACAGCCAAATGCCAATACAGGTTCAAAAATAATGTCAAAAAATTGAACTTGAGCAGTACCTTGTCCTGAAGCCTCATGTTGGCCTATAGTATGTATTGCACAATGTGAGACTTGTAAAATTTTATTCCAGAAGACTAAAAGAGGCCCTTACAAAATTTTTTAAAGCCTTTTTGAGTCTTTTGGAATAAAATTTTGCAAGTCCCACATTGTTCAAATAATATGTTCACCGGTCAGATCACTGTTGTCGGATACGTGACGACCAAAGAAGGCAAAACTTCAGAAACAGTGATAGGCGTTTGGCAATAAATGGTGAAAGCATACACGGCATTCAGAATTTGATAAAGAAAAATTCATCGAAAAAAGGGAAAGCAAAGTCCATGTGGGGATGAACTGCACTTAATGACAATGGGTCGCTTATCGGAATGGGGATGATAATGATCGGCAAAGCCACCATCCATATATTACAGGATATCGAAAGTGACACTAGGAGATGAAGTGGCTGGCGGGTGATGGCGAATTCCCATCAATCCCATGCCGGCTTCATCCACCCTCGATCAGCAAGGAAGTGCTATCGTGGCAGTGTTCTCGCGACAAAGCGATCATTTGAGTCGACGAAACGTACCGGCGGTGGCAACGCGATCAGCTGGCCGGTCGGTCGAGAAGAGGTCAACGCGCTATCCGCACGTTGGGGGTTGCCCCATCTGTGCGTCTGGCGTTCATCTCGCGGAACAGCACTCTCGTTGTCACCGGTCCGGTCACACTCCACCATCGCCATGGTCTCTCCATAGCATGGGAATGCAACGCTGGGCCAGGAGGGGCAACCCCAGTCTCCTCCCACTTGACGAGGTGAAACTTCCTGATTGTATGTTGTGGGCACGGCGTCAGCTGTTGTCGGTTAGGATTTGCAGTTTCGAAAGATTCGAGGCGACAGAGGAAGAAAATTCAAAAGTCTCATTCTTGATGATTTTCAGTATGGGTTTAATTCGTTTTGCGGAGGAACGATCGCCCGCAAGGCGCAACTTTCATTCAAATCCATTAGGCCACCATTAATTGATGGAGATCGAATCTATTGGTGTCTGAGAGTCGCCATGCTTCCGACATCATATCAGAATTGTAGAGATACTCAAATGTACATCTGTTTTAATACAACTCCTAGCCAATACGAGCCACCTTCGCACTCTATCGTAACTCTACATAAATCAGCACTTTGGTGTCTGTTTTGTTTACTGGTTTGTTTGTCGTCTGCCAGAAATTCTTTGTGGCTTGAAGAAAAACCTTGTCTCATAATCGTAACTGTTGTTGTTGTATTCATACCTGAACTGGCAGTTGGGTGTGTCTGTTTACCTATCTGTTTGTTTGGTTGTTTGTTTATATGTTTGTCTGCCACCGACACGACATTGACTATCCTGAACTCCCCCTAGAACCATAGAATGCGTGAATGACTGGTGGTTCGTGACCTAATGTAGGTCTGAACGAGGCATATAACCTTCAGCAACTGTGCCAAAAAAAATCGTCGCAAAATTAAGCTTCTCGATTTTTCTTTACGTTTTCCTATCTGAACATCCTTCGATTTATCAGACAGTTTTATGGGTGCGGGGAATCCCCCAAAGTGCATTGCGAAGAGATAGGCTGCATGAAAAACTGGTTGAGCAAGTACTTGAAGTGACTGCATTAAACAGTTGCATTTATTATTGGACAGAACGTCACCTGACTGATAACTAATCACATTTGATTAGTTAATCATTAAATCAAACATCTGTATGGAATTCACATTATTCGGAATCTTTGAGTCGGGGAAAAACACTTCTTGACTTTCTAACCTTATACAGTTTCTTTCGGACATCTGCAAATTAAGATTCCTAACTTACCGTAACTCTTGACATTGATTTTCCATGCATTTGCTCCCTACCATGAGCAAGAGCCAAGAGCAAATTTTGACTAACACGATTGCTGGGGAAGCTAGCACTTTGCAGGCCTCAAGGAGTTACGAGAGATGGTCTACAGCTCCTTGTGGTGATGGGGAGGCGGGGCCTCAGAGCGAATGCCCGCCCCATCGTCCGCCGCTCTTTGAGACGCATAGTGGGAACAGGAAGCTATTAGGTTGATTCATAATAAATCGGACAAATGGTAGTGAGATTTCTAGAGATCATAACTCAGTAACGAATTAACGAAAATGGACGCGCGAGGTACCGTTGGAATGAGTATGAAAAGCTCTTCAAAGTACCGCAAAATAATCACTCCAAAGTAAATTCATTCCGCCACAATGCCGCACGATTTCAAGCGGTCCAGAGACCACATCCGCAACGTCATACTATTTATATCGCTATCTGGCCAGGAACCCGCGGATATCGGCAGACGTCTGATAGAAGTTCACAAGGAGCATGCCTCCGGCAGAAGACACTGTAGTTGTAGCATTCGAAGTTTGCGTCAGGCGACTATTCCATCGAAGACGAAAACCGCGGTTGGTGGAGCGTACACGGCGTAGAGTACTGTGAGCTGCTCGATGAAGGTACCACAGTATCCGCCGACGTCTACGCTCGTCAATTACGAGAATTGAAGGCCAATGTCCAAAGTTCGCTACGGCGGCGGTCACATTTCTACTTCCAGCACGACAACGTGTCTACTTCCACAGACCGCACTTCGCAAGATCGACCAAGGCCGAGCTGCTGTCGTACAGTTGGACCGTACTTCTATACCCACCGTACTCCCCAGACCTGGCCCCTTCAGATTTCCACCTTTTCTCCCACAGCCAACGCCACCTGGACGGCCAAGACTTCAAAACTCGCGACGAGGTCAAGGCGGCACTCGGCAACTTCTTCGAGCTCCAGCTTCCGGCCTTCTGGAGCAAGGGCATCCATGATCTGCCTATACCGTGGCAGAAGGTCATCGATAAAGATGCAGTATATTTCAAGTGAATCCCTGTTGTCGTAAAAAAGTTGTACGACAATGATTAAAATTGGTCAATTTGTCCGATTTATTATGAATCAACCTAATACA
Source organism: Trichostrongylus colubriformis (assembly GCA_963978905.1). Taxonomy (NCBI): domain Eukaryota; kingdom Metazoa; phylum Nematoda; class Chromadorea; order Rhabditida; family Trichostrongylidae; genus Trichostrongylus; species Trichostrongylus colubriformis. The sequence goes on from OZ022260.1 coordinate 10,139,949, forward strand.
TAAACACTCTTCGTTTGAGGCTCCGCCCCCTGAGCCACCACCTTGAGGAGCTGTATCTTTAGTGGATTCTCTCTTTTCGCCAGTGACTTTACATGCTGCCCTTATTAGGCTAGTAGAACATAAATATATGCGTAACGGAGAAACTCACTTTTCTGTGCATTATTCCTCTAAGTGTGCGCCGGATTTTCAGTGTTCCTCAGTCCTCATATTTAAGGGAATCCTTGAGGGCTGTCCGGTAGGACAAGGAGGTTTAGGGGATGTGTGTGTGTGTGACATAAACTCGAATCGGGTAACCGCGCCTTGGTCACATTGTGAATTGCTACTTCCTGGAGGGAGCGCCCGCCGATTTTTTAAGAAAGAGGTTCTTACAACTTCAACCTCGACAGGCTGAACTTTGTTGAATACCTGAAATTTTCTTTTTTGTAAAGTGTTTCGCAGGCTTTTCTTTTCTTCAAAGTGTCTACGTGCTCCTTTGCATGTGAATTGAGTGTGTGTGTGGGTCGTGGCGGCTAGTCCAAGACAATAAAGACAACAACACCGTCTGTTTTGCAGCACATGCGGTCGACTTGACGGGGGAACCCCCCTCATCCATCACATAATTCTCGTTCGTTCTCCACGTACTGAACAATACTGCGCTGAAGAAAACACAGTTTGGCAGGAAGTAATCAGGGAAAAGGAATGATAGGATAGTAGGAATGTCGGTGCTATCGCAATGAGGGAATCTTATAAAAAAGTTGCACATCTAAGCTCTTGGAGAGGTTTCTTGAGGGGTTAATTACGCTCAGGAGTCTGTTTTTGCCTAAGCCTTGGCGGAGCAAAGATTGGGTTCCTTCTCCTTTCAGGCTTAAGTAAAAATCATGTTCACAGTGGGATGCCCCTTCCCCTCATTAAGATAGCACCGGAATGTAAAAATGATCTCGAATGAGGATTGTGAAGTAGAGTGGGTGGTGTCTAGGTCTATGATGTCTAGACTTGTGACTTTGCCCTATACTTTGCCCTTTACTGCACTCTTGCTGACAGATTTCGCATCTGCGAGCGGCGATCTAGTCTGATACTATGCTCCCAGTTGTTTACTTCATGAATTCTCTTGTTTACAAGTGGCAGAAAAATGGATAAACTTGAATGAGAAGGTAATTTTGAAAGACTTTGTCCAGATTTTAGGACGAAGCTGATGCTTTCCATATACTGTAACAAGTAAGGTCATATATGCAGTCCATGGGAAAACTGGAATTTTATAAGCTCCTATTGACAGCATATTTTAATGGATAGGAACAATCAACCCTGAAAACAACAATAGCAGTAGGAAGTTGAGGATAAAAATCGCCAATCGCTGAGGTTGCATTCATACTCGGCGACTCGTCGATTGCGATTACCATGACGCAACAACGCAGGCTCCACGATTAACGTGGCGACGTACTCTTGCCAACGTCAGCTGCAGTTAAACTGTTGATAAGGGAGCCTGCGAGTGGTTGCGGCTAACGGGATCTTTGCAATCCTGCAACTGTTTCAATCGCAGCGATCGTGTCGTTGAGTAGTCTAAATGTAGCCTAAATGAGCTAACTATAGCCCCGATTCTGTGAATAAACTATATTCCAACCCATCTTTTGTTATAGTATCTCTACTGCAACTTTAAAGGTTGAAGATCCACGTGAACCACATGGTGTGGAACCGGGGTGAAATCTTTCGAAGATTTACGAAAACGTGTTGAAATTTGGGAAATTTCACTTGTCTCATTGCTTACTAGAGCCATTTATACTGTGCTATTGCGATTGGCGTAATGTAAGCCTGCTAACAATACACTGACATGTTTACCGGCAGCGTGTGTTGTGTTTATCGCTCGTCAACGTGAATCGCGCTATCGCTTCGCCGAGTATGAATGCAACCTAAATCATGGAACGAGCTCCGCAATATGTACTAGTGGTGCATCAACCGATGTCATCTGGCTGAATCGTTTGGTCAGAGATGCGTGATTGGAGCAGCTTTCATTCTCGGCGACGGGTTGAGTAGTTTATGTCGAGAAATCGCGGTGCACCCGTGGCGAGTCCGGGTTGATTTTCGCATGCGATTGCGTAAAAGTTCTTTTAAGTTTGACCCGCGAAGTAGTTATTTGCTGATTACTGAGCGTTTTTGATGATGTTGTTCACCTTGTTGTTGTTTGTCGCTGTTTTATACTTTTCAATTCTTGCTGATAAGTTTAGTTGTTTCAGACCCTGAAGATCGAACCGTGGTGATGAGCGCTTGCTCGCTATCACAGATAGCAATCGCAAAGTATGAATGCAAACTGCTTATGTACAATACATACTGGTTATAAAGGGAAGTTCAATTTATTCGATACTGAAAACCAATATTTACATAGACATAGCAAAAATGATACAAAAATACAAAGATGATTGAGCAGGAACAGTAGAATAGGTAGTTTCGATATTTGACAAATATGATTCAATTACAATAGAAAAATGAAAGCCACATAGTTAATCGAGTTACTAGCGTACCCGGTATGACATGCTGAATAAGCGAGTATAGCAGCTCTTCCTTGGATCACTAAGATTATGTTTCAGTTCTATCGGATAGTTAAGTCGAATGAGCGAAACGAGGCTGAACCGATCAAACGGCAGTGAACAATCTTTGAAACAGGAACGAAAGGACCTGAGTGGAATTTATGCGTTACGGTAGTGATGGAGAGGCATCTTTGTGAAGTTAGTTTTTGGTGATTGTCACACTGCCTGTTTTCCTACACCATATAAAGCATAGAAGTAAAGACATTAATGTGAAGAACGCAATAGCCACTAACAGGCTGTAGATGACCACGAGCGTCTCCCGATCGGTCCCGTTGGTCACCGATCCTCGTCGCACCACGGTGGTCGTCTCCAGTGTCGGCAAGAACTCTGGAGCATTGTCCATGGGGAGTATTGAATCCGATTCAACCTCGCCTCCGTCGTCGTTGACGTCCTCGTCATCATCGTAAGGCCCTTCAAGAACAGCTTTTATAACTTTTCATTGTGAGAATTGCTTTGCCCAGAAACCTTATGTTTATCTAAATGAGTATAAGTCAATGAAACTTCCAAAATTTATTCCAAAATGGTTTACTTTTCACTTTCACTACTTTTTTGAATTTACTTTTTTATTGTATGTGTTAGTGGGCTAATTACTTTGAAATCTCTTATAATACAAAACAAAGATTTCAAGTATTGTAGTACAAATTTCGAATGGGTAAAAAGTAAATAAGTAGTTGAATAAATGGAAGAATATCAATTAAGAAGAACAGGAAATTAGATGAATTATAATAAGTATGATACAATTAGCAGCTCATTTTTCGTTTCCAATTAAAGGCGGCTGGAACTAAAAAGACCGCCTCCGCCACAGCTTAGAGGCGCGCCTTTCGCTGGCGATTTCGCCGCACAGCCTCGGTTTTCAAGTGAATCACTACTCTTGAGGATTCTTTATCACCCACATTGCTCCTATCACCGTCATTAAGTCGAGCTTTTGTTATTAATACTGTGCAATAATCCGAAATGATTCGATAAAATTCATACTCTGTTATTATTGCTATCACAGTTTTACCACGATGAGCCTCGTGAATATTTCGTGCATACCGTATTCCACGTTCGGATCGACATCATTCTTGTTATGAATCTTGTGAACAAAGACGTCTCCCCTCAAAAAAGGAGCCGTTGAGGTGGAGTGCGGTGATGGTGGATGGCGTAATCTGAAGCGAAAGGCTTTGTCAAACTTACGACAATCAGTGGTTCAGTCTCCCCTATATATAGTGGTACTGTGGAGCCTTAGAAGTATCGAATTTGATAATGATTGAAAGTGAGACGACTGCCAAAGCTCTCTCAGAATCCCTTACTAATCGCATGTGCACAGAAGGTACTTGCCCTTCACTAAACGGATTTGGAAGGCCTGTGATTTGTTCCCACCGTAACCCTGTTTAAAGGACGCATGCGCGTCCTTTAAAGACCTTGCTACCAGCACGGTCCTTCAAACACGGTGGAAGTTGGGTTTGTCGAAGATGAGACAAAACCTTTGGCTAATGCTTTTTCATGTAGGAGGAGAGGATATGAATTCCAGCTTAAGCCTAGAGAGGGAAGGAGCTTCGACGTAGGTGAAAGCATCCGTCTCATCTTCGACAATCCCAACTTTCACCGTGTTTAAAGGACCGTGCAGGTGGCAAGATCTTCAAAGAACGCGTTTGCGTCCTTTGGGCTGGGTTACGGTGGGAACAAATCACGGCCTGTGGAATCCGACTTGTTTGCCCTTCTCCCCTATCGTTTGTTATGCGACCCGGAATTCATTTTTCTAAGGGAATGACAAAGTGATTTGAATCCCTAATTACTTAAAAACAAGTTGGAATATGGAAATCCAGTGTTCGATTATGAGCTAATAAGCTTCGCGACAAAGTGATACAGCCAGAGTCAGACCTTTGTCGAAAAATTCTTAGTGGGTGACGAAAGGGAGGGGGGCGTGTCCTTGAAAATTTCCTCGAGGAATTCTCGATTGAGACTGACGCAATCCTGAGGTGATTTCGGGCTGTTAAGTCAATGTATGTCCGAATACGTCAGTTGATAATCATACTTACCGTAGTAGCAGATATAATAGACGGTAATGGGCTATGATTATCGATTGACGATCTTCTCTGGGGCTGCCCGAGTATAGGCACATACAGCCCCAGATGCGTCGATCGAGCCGGGGGGGGGGGGGAGGGAGGGAGGGATCGTATATTCCGAAACATGTCCCGGCGCCAAGAATTACATTAAACCGGATCAGCTTTAACTGCACGACATAGTATGCAACATGAATTGTGCCTGTCCCCTGACATGTTCAAAGGAAGTAGCTTATTCAAATAAATTACTTTCCAAAGGAAGATACCCACTTTTCGATTCCAATCTTCGGTCTTCTGGGATTAGTTGTCGTTTGACCGGTTCTTCTCGAATTTGATGGTTGTGATTCTTGATCCTGCTCATAATGTTTGGAATCTAGTGGTGGGTTTTCAGTTGACTGTACTACTGGCGAAGGGTGATTGTTCTGAGATAGCGTGTTATCGACAGGATTCATGGCCTGTGTCTCATCTGGGTGACGATCCAGTGCTTCCAGGATGACATCGGGATTCGTGGAGATTGTTATTTCGCTTGCCTGAGTTGTTGATGAAGATGGCTCGTCTTCACTATGCTCAGTGGGTAAATTCAGTGATGGCAACTCCTTGGGATCGGTATTTTCAGCCTTTTTGGCCTCTTCTGTATCTCCCATAGGCGCAAGTCCTCCTTTGGAAGTCACAGATGGGAGTGCAGTGGTTAGCAATAGTGAATTTTGAGTAGTCGATACTTCATCATCCACCACAAGGAACTTCTTCTCGGAAGGCACAGTTGGGAGCGCTCGTGTTGGCAGTGAAATCTCGGTAGTTGAAGGTTCTCGTTCCTTGTTTAGGAACTGATTTTCGGTAGCCAAAGTTGGGAGCCCTTTGGTTGTAAGTGGATCTTTGGCAGTCTTTGACTCGCCCACCACAACATCGGGTTCTTTTTTGCTAGCTGGTAAAGTTGGGAAGGGATTAGCTGAAGGTGGCATTTGAGTAGTTGAAAGTTTTCCGGTGTCCTTAGAAGGAACGTGTCTCTCTTTGCTTATCACAGCTTTCACCCCTTTTACCCTGTGGCCGTTTGACCCTTTACTTCCATCGACTGCCCCTTTTTCTTTCTTCTTTAAGCCTTCAACCTTTTCCGTTGGTGGCCCCTTCTCCGGACTACCCTTTTCCACCTTGACACCTTCCTTTCTGGTGATTTCCTCCAAATCTCCAACGTCCTTTTCTAATGGCTCTTCCAATACGTCTTCTATGCCGTCTTCTTCGCTGTCCTCTTCATCATCCATACCGAAAAGCGTGGAAGTATCCACTGTTAACGGTGTAACTCCGCCGTTCCTGAACGATTCAACTGAAAACTTCTGATCCAAAATTGGTTTTAATTATGTGAAATGGATTTCACATAACCTACTCGAACCTCATTGATGAATAACGAAAATTCGGTGGAGTGTACTCCCAGCTGTCTTCTGAAAACACTCGGCTTCTCGCTGTCGATGATGGTTTAGATCCGTCTGTAATTAAACATTAAGTGAAAGAAAATAAGTATGTTGAAGACTGCCGCTCTGCTCTACATAGCTCTACCTTGCTGACTTCAATGGCTTTTTGTGGACCCCAGCAATTCACATGATGTCCCATAACCCATGACCTACGAAATAGAAAACACTATTTTGCGCCTGCACGAACAGAGCACTTATTTTTATCCGCAACTCGCAGCGATGAAGGCTGTTTATCACCTACTTACCTACGTACTTACTTAATAATGAAACAGCCGCCTTTGACCCTATACTGACGGAATTCCCGCGGTTTCCCTGGGAGCATGTTCTGGGTCAATTCAGAATTGCCACTTGAAACTGTTAGTTGTGCGAGAATCCTTAAAGGCACGATTCACGATGATTTTCATTGGTATCGCGCTCAGTAAAGTTCTCAAGGTTGCTTAGTAACTCAAAAAAGAAGGGGAATTCAAAAAAACCCTCTGGGAATCCTCAAAACGTATCCTTCTCGACCTTTGACCCGGACGAGATGCACAGAAGTACGCAGTCGCAAAATTCGACATGACGATATCACCCAAAATTTAGCATTACTACTTTTTCGTTCATGGTAGCGTTACATCTACCACCAGGACTTAGTCGATCTCATCTTATCACAATCGATAACAAGTCTTTTTTATCATTTGGTTGCCACCGCTGCTTGGTCGATCAAATCGATAGCGGATGTCGGCCATCTTAAAGGCAGCATTAGAGGTAAGGTAATGGAGAACTCCTTACAAGGAGTCACTCACATCGTAGTCCTTGGCCTAAGAAGGCTACCTGTGGCGAAATCCCGGTGAAAAAGCGCCCCTCCGAGCTGTAGAAACGCCGCAACCGCCCATCTGTGCCGCCTCTTATAAGTCGATCCCGCCTCCGGATGACGTTATTTCTGATTGACTGGGGTAGGAGCGGCCAAGGAGATGCGGCAGGATCGAAGGTTTTGCGGCGCGCTCTCGCAGTTTTAGCTTGAAGCTCACTTCAAAAAACAGATGCCCTCGTATTTCCAAACATTTCCTTGTGTTTACTTGGCAACATGCCAGTGGAAAACTAGATCAGACTACCCGCCTCTTGACGGACAGGTCATCCGCGTCGAGAAATCAACAGTGGAAAGGGGGTCCTATTTCTCGGGTTTTTGGCCAACTCCATCCGTTGTTTCTTCACTGTCCTGTTACTAGGCATCTCTACTTTTCCATTCACTACTTCTTTTACTTTTCGTCGGACTTCCCCTAATGCTGCCTTCAAACGGGCAGGTAAAAGTACAGCCTTTACCGTTTCGGGAGTGGCTATCTGCCTACGGATGGGGCCGGGATTATCAAATTATCGTAAACTGTTCCTTCGAAAATAACATGGAAACAGCTTTTCGCAAATGCGTTCTACTTATGGACGATGAGATGTACAATAAGTACATTCCATTTCGGAGCGCTTGAAGGGCGTGGCCTGCGGACTTGAGTGAGAGTGTACCAAACTCTCACCCCGCCACACACTCTCATTCTCGCCACTCAGGCCACGCCCGATCTAGCGCCGCGAAATGGACTGTGTGGCTCGGTGTAGTTGCAGAGAGTCAGTTAGGGTTACACAATTGGGTTATGGGTTACGTCATTTGAAAAACCCAAAAATCACAGAGTTCGCGCGTAGAAGTGTGGCCACATTTTGAAACCTAGCCAATATAGTATTGAGCATCAAGAGCTATTCACCATCGGTTGCACCAGTTCCTTTGTCGAATGTGAGGCCAAGCGGATCAGCCTCGACCTCGCCATATTCATCGCCATCGTCATTTGTGAGATCTGAAGAGCTGGTCGATTCAGTCACATCGGTAGACGTAGCTGTGGGAACAGAAATTGGCGTAGTGGTAGGCGCTGGCGTAGTGGTGGTGGTGGAGCTGGTAGTGGTGACGCTGGATGACGATTTTGGGGCCATCGTCGTCATAGTGGTGTACGGCATCTGAGTCGTACTGCTATGAGATTTCTGCGTTGTCCTGTACGGCCGTAGTGTCGTTTTTGTGCTGTTCGTGGACGGCTTCATATTAGTCGTCGCTTCCGAAGACGTTGTTTCTGTTTCATCTAGGAGCTCTTCCAATAATGTTGTAAATTCCTAAAAATAGTATTTGGTAAAGGGGAAAAAGAGAGCTTCAACTCGAATTTGAGCACCCTTCTTTCCTGTGAGATCGTCGCAGCAGTTGTAACTATCATTGGACGTGTTACGTCGTGCTTCGATTCCAAGTAGTTTATCACTGTTGTCAGTTCCTGAAAGGGTTGAATTTGCTCTTAAAGGCAGCGATAGGGAAAATTCGAACATATCATGAGAAATTTAGTAAATATGGAAGTCGAAGTGCTAGTAGTGCGATGGTGAAGAGAAGAAGGAATTACCCAAGAAATAGGACCCCTTCCCAGGCTGATTCTCGACGCGGACGACTTTTCGTCAAGAGGCGAATAGTCCGGACGAGTTTTCCATTGGCATGTTGCCAAATCGTAAAAATGAAGGGATGTTCGTAAATACGACAGCATCTATTTTCTAGAGTGAGCTTCAAGCTGAAACTGAGGAAGCGTGCTGGGATACCTTCAACCCCGTCGCATCACCTTGACCAGTCCCATCGTAGCCAATCAGGAATCACGTCATCTGGAGACGTGATCTGTCATCCAAAGGCGTCAGCTGTTAACTGTTACGCCGTCTCTACAGCTCGGGGCGCGCTTTTCGACGGGGATCCCGCCATAAACAGTTTTCTCAGGCCCTTAGTATCCGTGCAGCGACTTCTTTTAAGGATTTCTTAATAACCATATTACTCCAAGTGATATCTTTATATGTGGCACTATTTCTAATTCAGGGATACGACTACATGTATTTATTTATTTACTTATTTATTCAAGACTAGTGTTACCATGTGGTGCCATGCCGATGCCAGAATGAAAGCAATCTAACAATAGGAAACGCCAATTAGATAGAGGCATAACAGATGCAATATAAAACGAGAATTCACCTGCGCTATCATGAAAAGGGAAGAAAAGTAGGATAACAAGAGGGTGTGCCGTGGAATCGGATATTGACCTGAACTACCTCATGCTTCTCGAATTCAAGTACTACGTATGTTTTGTGGTGGGTAGCGATGCGTTGCGTGTGTGTGTGCGCTGGTCACTAATGCAACGCGTCACAGGGTGTGAAGCAAGGTGAAGCGTGCAAGAGATGGCACAAGAGTAAAGAAACATCGGGGGAATAACTGCAGAGTAATCCTTGCTACTATGTTTTACACGACGACGTCTACTGAGCATCAAGCCGATTTCAATCGAATCAATAAACCTCGAATTATTTTGATCAATTATGGATTTATGTAGATTCAACCCAAGTTAAATATGAAATACAGGTTTTTTTCGAATCAAAACTTTGCGATGAAAATATGATCAGAAATGACCATATTACGAAACATACCTTATCAAGCTGAGCCTCTGATTGTTGTTTAGTGTTCTGCTTTACAAAATCAAACAGTTGGCATGCGTCCAAATCGAGATCGTCAAAAAGAGTGTCGTTAGAGGGTAATATGAAATTTGGGAAGTAGTCTCTGAAATCTTCAAGTGATAAAACTGTCGTTCATGAACTGATCTAAGTCAACTCAAACTAGCTTGAAATAAGAGAAATAAAGGTCTGCGGCAGGAACGCAGAGAATAATAATTTTTCGAGCATTGGCTTTCACAGACTTTGATTTTTTTCTGATTTTGATTTTTTTTCTATTTTTCGACTTGGTACTCACCTGAAATTAAGCCGTCGAAATAATTTCTTGGCATTAGCACAATACATTGTTACAGTGTTCTCTAGACAGAGAGTATTTAAGTGAAGATATCTGAAATCGAGCGCATCGAAATTACGGCATTTCAGTCTAATATTTCTGGAAGTACCTGCAAATATGCTGGTCAGGCGTATACGACGGGTCCGCCTGAGCTTTGAGCGCTTCGGCTTCTTTCAAGAACATCATACATCGTACCTCCATGAATGAATGGTAACGGCTAACACACGTCAAAGCGCTTTCCATTGCTGAAAAGACCTATCGTTATCCTATGAATGGACCTAAATACAAAGCATATCGGCTTCTCAGTGGTGAATACATACTCCACAACTGTGGTAGGGGCATTTGGTGGATCTTCAGTGATGGAAGATCGTCGGTAGGCGTTTTTACAACACATCGGGAGGCAGGCCACGCCTCTCGAGTCTTCCCACCAATAATGATTCGGCGAATGTCCTCCCTCCGGCTAGTGTGGAATGTGTCGTTGATCATGATGTGTATGTATTTTGGAAGTTTGAACCAGCTAAGGAACAATGTAAAGTACCCAAGAGAAAAATTTGGCTGTTTTCTTATGAATGCACCGCATTTAACTTCCATTCCCTACTTCAGAGAGTAATCAGAGTAAGCCTTATTATACTGTCACTCAAAAACTGGATGCCAACAATTTAGTCAGTAGAAGAAGGTTCGATCTTAGGCTGCGGTCATACTTTGTGCACCGACGCCGGCACCGCCTAAGCTCGCCAAATTGACGCTAGTGTCGGTGTCAAAATCATTTGCTTGCCGTCGTTAATCTGATAACGTGCTCAGTTCGCAAAACGCTCGACCCACCCACACTACAGTATGGTGATTGTGGCGAGAGCCCGCGAATTCGATTTCGAATCTTGGCATAGTGACACACCATGCCACATTCGAATTTGAATTCCGCCGCGAAGTATGCTCGCGGCCTTATTATGAGTGCAGACCGGTCGCAAAGCTTCCAACCAACGTTTCTAAACGTTCTCATATTTCTGATCATCATCAGAGGTAAAAAACGGATATTCACGTGCAAGATGGCCATTTTAAGCATTTAATGGCCCCATAAGGCTGCGAGACATTTCATACCCTGAGCACAAATGCAATAACTTCCATATATCTGGCTGCTAGCCGAATGCATGGCACATTCCTGATAAGTTGACCTATGCCCATGGCCGTGTCCCTTATCTATCACTTAGTCTTCTGACTTCATTCAATAGTTGAAATAAATGTATCTTCAAAGGTAGATCAAATGAGAGCTTAACGGTGACCGATGTGATCTCGCCGGATCGATCGACGTCGGTCGCTGGATGTCACGATTCGCTCATTCATCCACCATTTCCCCATCGAGCCTGTGCTCCTCAGGTGTTCCTGTGCTATTGATCGATCGATCGATGTAATGATCGACTGCCGCCTATTTACTACCACGTTTATACTTCAACTGTTTTGTATTTTTAAAAATGTCAACACACCGTCATGCGATGTGGTTTTCATTTAATTTTCACTTTTTTTTTCAAAAAGTAATTCCTGCAGGAAAGAACGAGCGGCTATCCTAAGGAACTCAATACTGGCTGTTTTAAGGACAGGACATTTCAACTCAATACTTCCTATTTCTGACTCATAAGCCCAGTGCTCGGCTATACACGTGCAAAATTCATGGTACGTTGGATTTTTTGCGCTTTTTGCTTCTTTGGAATCCTGACTCTCAATGACCCTGCTTGGCGTTAATTCCGTGCAGAGAGTTGCCCGTGGCATTGGAGAAAAATTGAAATAAGTAAATGAAAAAGGAACGGCTTCCTCTTGGCGTAATTTTTGGGTCAATGAAATATGGTGGGAGACGCGACTTGCCGTTACAGTTATTGACATATTGTTGTACGAACCGCCCATTTGGGGTGCGCTAGGCCCTTTGCTCACAAGGGAGGGTCATCAGGTCAGTCCGGCCTTTTGCGATGGGATGTATACCACTGTACTCGTCTTGGGACGAGAATTCCAAATTTGCGAAACGATTCTGTCAGCAAACTTATGAAGGGTAGTCTCCCGACATGGTCGACTCTCGCATGTTCGCATGAGTGGACGTGGAATGCTAGCACAGCAAGGTGAGTTGTGGCGTACTGGATACGATGGTTGTTTCACAGGAGATGGGTCGCAGGTTCGGATCCTTTGTGCGGCTGCTCTTTTGCTTTTTCTCCCTTCAGCTCATATGAACCCAGAAAGTGCGTATTAGTAAGTATTTGAAAGGTTTACCTCTTCATTCAACATCAAGAGGGGACAAAATTTCACGTTTCCTGAATTATGCATTTTTTCAAGACTTTCATTTATAGAGGGCATGTGGTACGTTATATCCTGTAGACTTAGACAGAGCGTACAGTTGTACAGATAAGTATGTGGTATAAGGTGACGTAGCGTTGTCTAGCAGAGAAAAACAGTAGTTTCTCTCATACTCAATCCCAATGTTCTGCCCAAAGCTAGTGTTGGCGTACTTGTTGAAGGAGTTCGGTTCCTGTGAAGTGAGACGTCTGCCTTCTCGGAAGGAACAAAAAGTTATCGAAAAGTTCTCGTTTATTTTGCGGGAAGCTGCACTCGACAACGTAATAATTGAGTCTGACGAGGAGCCATGCTTCGAAGGAGATGAGGAAGACCCATCATGGAGTCCAGAGGACGCCGAGTGCCGCAGACTGGCAAGTGTATCACAAGGGAGTATCGTTTTTGGTGATGTGCAAGTGGGAAACGATAAGGTATGTTGCCAGTTCCCGATGAAGACATCCATATAAGTTAAGAATTGCTGCTGTTTTAATACAGGTGGGTTTAATACAGGTAATACAGGTTTAATACTTCTGATAGTAGATTCGTGGAGCGCTTTTAAAGATCACGAGTCTATTCAATCGGTCATACCATCAAATAAGCAGGTGAAGGTCCTTAACATACCTGCAGGTGCAACAAGCATGATTCAACCTTTAGATGTATATTTTTCCTGCCATTTAAGTCGATGTGCAAGCGCTTCACTTCCTATGTAATTGTACATGATGTAAATTTTTCACTGCACAACCGAGACTCTATCCTCCGCCTTTTGTCTTTGGTTTATTCTCAGTTTTGTTCGCCCAAATTTAAAAATTTCTTATCTTATTCCTGGTATGCGGCGGGATATTTTAGTGCACACCCTGGCGAATATGAAACACCTCTTCAATATTGTTTCCCATCTGAAGTGGTTGAGGGCTCCGACTGCTGTGTGTGTGGAAATTTTTTCTTTATTCGTTGTGCACACTGTGAGAGATTGTACTGTTCCGCCCACTTTATGCAGGAATACCACATGTGTTCGTAAATTACTGGTTTTCAAATATTCTTGTATCTCCTATTCACCATATGCCCTCTATAAATGAAAGTCTTGAAAAGATGCATAAATCAGGAAACGTGAAATTTTGTCCCCTCTTGATGTTGAATGAAGAGGTAAACCTTTCAAATACTTACTAATACGCACTTTCTGGGTTCATATGAGCTGAAGGGAGAAAAAGCAAAAGAGCAGTCGCACAAAGAATCCGAACCTGCGACCCATCTCCTGTGAAACAACCGTCGTATCCAGTACACCACAACTCACCTTGCTGTGGTAGCATTCCACGTCCACTCATGCGAACATGCGAGAGAGAGAGAGTCGACCATGTCGGGAGACTACCCTTCATAACTTTGCTCACAGAATCGTTTCGCAAATTTGGAAGGCAGATTTGAGTTTCTCGTCCCAAGACGAGTACAGTGGTATACATCCCATCGCAAAAGGCCGGACTGACCTGATGACCCTCCCTTGTCAGGCCTCTTTCATGACTATCAGGAACTCATGACTGACCATCCATCATTAAGCCATCTTTTCCTCACATGACCATTTTCGATCAAGCAAACAATTTTAAAACCGGAGACCGAACGTTTCATTGCACGCCCCGCCCTCGATGGGCGGAGCTCAACTTGATTCATGTAAGTTCCTAAGTTCTTGTCCCATACTCTACCCATCCCGAACTTGTTCCCATTTGCAAGAGGTTGATTTCCATGTTATGCCTTATTTTCGTGACAAACAGAAAGACGGACGCAGGGATGGGCGGACGTGCGAAGCGTTTCTTATATAGTGAGCCCATCGAAAAGCTGATTTAATATGGAAGGATTATGGTATCGTAATGGTATACGCCCCGAAAGTTGCATGTAGTGCATGGAGTACGGGTTCAAGTCCTGTTCAAGACAATATTTTCAGCTCATAACTCATTGTCAGTGTCCTTGTACAATTTTCGCATAGCGAGCTGCGGCAAAAATCAGCAACTATCAAAACTCAAAAACATCGAAATCAATTGATATTCGATTGAATTTGTTGCTATGCTGCTTAGAGTCAAAGTAGTACAACACGCATATTTCAATGGCATTGAGTGCGAACAGTTAATATCTTGGATATATCGCCGTGACACACACTTACATCCAAGTAAGAAGCTTTCATACGAGCAAGTTTATGTATCGGATAGACCCAGCGCAAAACATACGAACAGGCATGTTTGCAATAATATTACAGTCCCACCTTTCATAGCGAATCTGCATTTCGATCTCACAAAATCGGCGAATTCTTCGTGTTCCGGTGACTTGTGATCACATTGCTTCATACAATCCAAATGATCATACACTCGCCTAAAATGACTTGACTCTCGCGTCTCGCTACAGTAATACTGATCGTCAGAGGACCTTACCAGCAAACATCACGCAACGTTCCAAGGGGTCGCTGAGTTTCTAGTAAATGTCGTAGCTTGTCATTATCGAAACCGACCCTACCCAGAGATCGTTGATGGATTCGATCACACCGTTGTTTGCAGGTATCCTAAAAAGGGTGTTCGGATAAATTTCAATAAAAAAGGCAATGGTAAAGTTCAATGTTTTCGAAGTTGAAGAACATACCCGGTTTGGGTTGGTGGAGTTAAAGTTAGCTGGGGGGTTCTCCAAAAGGTAAGGCATGTCCTTAAACAGTCTGATAGCGATCTGACCAATTTACATTTCCTTTTATGAAGATTAGTGGCTTGAATTAACGTGACTCCCTGCTTATAAAGCACCAGTTGGGCGAGCGCACACTACTGCGCGCGCCACTCATGGAAGCATGCTAATGGGCTTGATCTCATCAATCGATCAGTATCATCAATCGAATGGTTCGCAAAAACGGGGAGTTTGCAAAAATGGGAGAAGCAAACAAAATCCCTCTCCAGTCTTGTCCTTCCGCACATGCTCCAATGTGTGACGCGCCAGTAGTGTGCGCCAGCCCAACTGGTATGTAAAATTCGGATCCCAGCTTTAAAGCAACGCAAGATATCCATTTTACCGCCATTCGAATTTCGAGGCTCCTTATCAGCCCTTATCAGTTGCTATCACTTCCTTTCCCTCACCACTGATGTCCCCTTACCACCCCCTATATCATTTAAAAGTCAGAGTCTCAGCTTTACTGCGACGCGAGATATCAATTTCCCGCCATTCAACTTTCGAGGCTCCTTATCAGTCCTTATAAGTTGCTATCAGTCTCGCTCCCTCACCATTAATGTTCCCTAACAACCCCTATATCACTTCAAAAGTTCAGAGTCGTAGCTTTGCTGCGTCGCGAGATATGAATTTCCGGTCAAACACACACACCAACAGACACACTTAGCCGTTATATATAGTAGGATAGCCCAACGGTGAAAGGCGCCCTTTCCCCCACACATGTTGGTTCCATTTTTGTCCCCGATGTCAGCTTTAGCACAAAGCAGCTAGGGGAAACCTTCCGAAATTTACCCTTACTCTCGGCATGCTCGGAATCTAAGGGTACCGAATTTGAATAAGATAATAAAATCAACTGATAATTGCACTCTCCAAAATGTATCGTAGGCCCTTTCTAGCAGACGAAAAGAGGAGCCAGGTTTGAGGTAGAGATTGGTAGTACTGTATACCTCGGCGAAGACCGTCGTTGCTAAAAGGAGAATCGCCCACATTTCCCGTCGCCGTCCAGCGTTTGCTACATTCCGCGCCAGTGTTCCACAATCTGTAAGGCAAGTAAATTACGGCGCGAATCGAAAAAAGAAAGAACTACGACGGCGGTTAAAGGGAGCTCTCAAGGGCGGACAAAGTAGCCTTGCTGTTGACAAACATGCATAAGCTAAACAAGTAAGCCTGTGATCCGGAGTGATCGCCGATGGTGTCAAATTACTTCCGAATGGGCAGCTAGTAGTGTGGTGAGACACAAGAGAGAATAATGGCAGGCAAAATCAGTTCACTTAGTAATATTTGTAGTGAAGGATAAGAGGGTTAGCAGTCAGCTCCTTTGGAATACGCCATGTATTATGCTCCTGTGTAGCAATCGTATAGGTGTATAAACAAGAATTCGGCAGACAGAATGCAATGGGTTGCGGAGATCGGCCAATGGGAGCCAAAGTTTTTATGGTGCCATGTGAGTCTGGTACCAGCTTGCCAAAAGTTTGTATGTTTAGGAAAGGTAAATGTCCACTATAGTTGAACTCAGGTGTCTGAACGGGCAGTATGTAGCACGTTTTTCGGCAAAGACACATTTGAAGCAACTCAACCAAACCACAGAAAAACTTCTAGTCAGCTACGCATCATCGACACGAAATGCGTGTGACCGCCATGCATCACAGATTTGCGTGGCCCTACAGATACATTTATGCTGAGCATGGGGAGAGATGTTCGCCGGCAGGATCTACTGATTGAAGTATTTCTACTTCCATTTTCACAGAGAGGGGAGTTATTACACTTCAATTCAAAGTCGGTGGTCAGCTCGGAGTCTATTGGTGCAAGTAACTGTTGCGCTTTGGCCGTTTATAGACTTTTTTAAATTAATGACTGTGAATGATATGCACGAGCGCTTTATATGTTATTTATTTTATAAAAATATATTGCATATTTGGAACATACTTTTATAACTTTTATTATTAAAAGCTAGAAAGAACTTGTTAGATCGGTTTTGTAGGCAAGCTGGTAACAATCTAACGCACTGTTGGTGACCGATTTGGTTCGAGTGCCTCTCGTAGGCAGACTAAAGTTTTAATCTGGTAATTTTTGGACAACTCAGATTTGCAATCTCATTCGCTAAACTGTCTAGAATGGCGGTAGAGCGAGAGATTAGGGTTAGACATCAGACTTCGTTGGTTTTTGTACTTGGTTTATGTACTCACAAATGTCGATATGTCGGTAGGACCAATGATAGCTTGCTATGATCGCGAAATTAGAACATGCATACGATACATATTTTTGACATCAAATGCTTTTAATGTGACTAAATATAAATGTATTTATGGAAGAAATGTAATAAATAATATGCCAATCATTCGAAACAAATAATATTATTTCTCTTCCGGTCTGTCTCTTCTCATTTCCACTGAGAAGCCTATATGATTTCTGGCTAATGTGATTCTCCCTGTTCTGCCCCCCTTTCTAGGGGAGTTCCATTTTTGACCATTTGAGTAGAAATCACAGCACGCAAAAGATTCCATGAATGTTTCGATCGAAGTCAGCTTTTTCGCTATGGACGCCGCTCCGCGAACGCTACTGCACTTCCAACAGCTACAAAATACGGACACGAGCCCTATCGGCGCAACAAAAATATGTCCTGACTTAGCCATAGATATATTGAGATAAAAGCAAAGCTCCCTCAGCAGGGTATCGCGATGGTGTAACCCTCTAAGTGAAGGCTGTTCGTGGCGATAAAGACCGTTTTTCACTTGACGAAGTTATGGACCATCTGTCGAAATTCAGTTATTAATGTGGTTTCTGCCTTCTAACTATATCCTATTACAACTTCGAACTATTGTTTTTAGTAGCGTGAATGAATGCTAATAATTCAATCGGCACACATAGCGAACACGCGCTTTACATCGGTAGACTTCAGCAAGTCATTGCAGTGAAGGAGCCAGAGCAATACCGAACGGTAGTAGAATTCATGGCGCACTCTGGGAAGCAATGAACGACGATGAGTTCTTGCATTTCAACTAGTACGTTACTGGGTTGCTCGAGCTACGAAATATTCAGTTTTATTGCAAGAGTGCAACAAAGCGCCGTATCCAATGAGCCACAGTGGCTTCCCCAAAAAGGAGACCACTACTATCATAGTTTGTTTAGTGCAAATCACAGGTGCTACAATTGCAGTGAACTGTTTCATATGAATAGTAGAATTAATTTTTCATATACAGTAGCGCTCAAAAGTCTTCGGCCAAAACTCTTTTGTCATAACATTTTTTCTACTTGACCAAATTTGACAAAATTTTAATATGTGGTGCCTGAACCTATTGCCAACATTTCCTTCTATATGAGTGCCGCTTGACACTTTTCATGGTTTTTTACAAGAATTTACTACAAGACCACCCAAAAAAAAGTAAAAGGCTCGATCAAGGGGAACGGCTTTCTCTACAAAAACAAGAGGAGCAAGCCTCAGAGAACATTAATATATCGTAGAAAGACCACGACTTTTGATGACAGAGGCCCAGCGGGACGACATAGGGATGGCTCTCTAAAAACAAAAAATTGCATTCAACCACGTAACTTACACCGTTGAGCGCCAAAATAATATATTAAGTATGCAGTGTATCCAAGTACAACATACTAAAATTTCTCTTAGATCAGTGCAGTTGCAAAAAAGTTACAAGTGAAAAACCTCAAGTGAAAGACCATTTCGCCGAAGACTTTTGAGCGCTACTGTAGGTGTAGGTAGTGCCAAGCGGTGCCGCTTCAATCGAAATAGTTCTGGGAACCACTCTTACATCGGCTTAGCGAACCATACCTTCGTGTTGAGCGAAAAGGAGGGATTGGGATGGCAGGTTACGAACAGTCCCTCTGGATGGCTTCTGCAGGTCATTATGTGGCTCAAAGCACTATTCAGCTGCAATGATTCAGAGTAGAACCACATGCGTGGCGTATCCTAGAAAGTGATTGATTTAAGCATCGGGCTTGCTTCGAATTTTCTCGAGACGCAGAGTCACCATAGAACTTATGTTAGGTTGAAGATGAAGGAATAGTAGGGGAAAACGACTTGGGTACCTATTCAGCAGAAGTAAAGTTGACATATTATTTATTTATTTATTTATTTATTTACTTGTATGCGCTAGAAGACGTGCCAGAGAACAGGAAAAATGGCCAAAGCAAAACACTGAGGTTGGTCAGAAAGACCGACGCCCAATTTCCCGTGTAGTTACGAGTAGCTGAATAATACGTAAAGATAGCCTTCCATTGTTCAACTAGCGGATCAGGGTAGAACCAATAAACAAAAAAAAATATAAGCACTACTCTCGCTGGGAAACACGTTATTATTTGAATGCTAGGTGAATATCTCCCGGAAATGGGAGAATCGATCTCTAAGAAGTTATTTTTGCGCGAGTAAATTATCGTAATCGGAAGGGGAACATGAGTGGAGTCGGGGTAGTCTGTTACCGACAACAAGTCAACTTATTGATGCCATAGAAAGCTTATTTATGTGCCATTCACAGTTGTCCCCTGAAAAACGGCACGGGAATTGCACTGGACTTTGATCTGCTGGGATACTCAAGAAAATTGCGAGTGGTCTGAGGGAATGTGAAAGCTCAGGTTAAGCTTTCCTAAAAAAGCGTAGGTCCCACAAGAGCCCGACGTTCTACCCATAGCGACGCATCTTCGTTATACAGTAGATCACTAGATCACTTTTTCAGTTGAAAAGAAAAGTTGCGTTGGTTTTTTCCAGAGTATCAAAGTTCTGAATAATGAAGGATTATGACTAAGTATTTGTTTTTGATTCTGTGAGCTTTCAACCCCATACATACCTTTGTAATTGAAACATTTTGATGAAAGAAAAAGAAAAAAATCAAAGAATAATTTTTTTGTGGGAGGAAGAGGTTGTAACAAGAGTAAGAAGGGACAAGAAACAAAATTGTAAATGTGAAGTTCACAGAAAAAAAACTATTTATTGGGTTGGGGAATAAGTCCTCGCCGTTTTTTAAACCCCGTTTTTCACAATGTTTCCTTGATCTTTCGATAAAGCTTATACATGTTTTCGATAGAGCTTTTTTTGCTCTACAAAGTACTACAATCTGTTTTTCGATTCCTTCGACAACCTGATATTTATGAGGTTTGGAAATGAAGTACGCTGAAGGCAAAAAGTTGACACTTGCGCACCTCATCTTTCTCGTGTGTCATTGAGATCAAAAAATGTATGTGTACAGGTTTTGATAGAGCTTTTTCAGCTCTACAGAATGATACTACGATTTGTTTAAATCGCTCAACTTTTTGCTGTTTTTAAGGCTCACAAAGGCAGTACTCACAGAAGTGTGCATTTTTGTTATCTTTTCTTCCTCGCCTATGTACCATCGAGATTGGAGAGGTTGTGCATAAATGCATTCGATAGAGCTTTTTCCGCTCTACAAGATGATACCACTCTTCTTTTGTATCCTCTCATATTTTAGCATGTAGGAATAAGTTTCCACTTGTTTTTCAACTCAAAATTGCGTAATGAAAACGAATTTCTTCGGCAGAATGTTTTATACCATTCGATAGAGCTCTTCTCGCTCTACAAGAAAATGCATACGGTTTTTGTTCAAGTTGAATCTTGCCATTTTTTAGACCGTTTAAATGTCGACGAAATCGAGCATTTCCGGCACCATGTGTTGAAAATGCTCGATTTCGTCGACTTTCAAATGATTTAGAAAATGTCAAAATTCAACTTGAACGAAAACCGTATGCATTTTCTTGTAGAGCGAGAAGAGCTCTATCGAATGGTGTAAAACATTCTGTCGAAGATATTCGTTTTCATTACGCAATTTTGAGTTGAAAAACAAGTGGAAACTCATTCCTACATGCTAAAATATGAGAGGATACAAAATAAGAGTGGTATCCTCTTGTAGAGCGGAAAAAGCTCTATCGAATGCATATATGCACAACCTCTCCAATCTCGATGGTAGGCGAGGAAGAGAAGATAACAAAAATGCACACTTCTGTGAGTACTGCCTTTGTGAGCCTTAAAAACAGCAAAAAGTTGAGTGATTTAAACAAAACGTAGTATCGTTCTGTAGAGCTGGAAAAGCTCTATCAAAACCTATACACATACATTTTTTGATCTCAATGACACACGAGAAAGATGAGGTGCGCAAGTGTCAACTTTTTGCCTTCAGCGTACTTCATTTCCAAACCTCATAAATATCAGGTTGTCGAAGGAATCGAAAAACAGATTGTAGTACTTTGTAGAGCAAAAAAAGCTCTATCGAAAACATGTATAAGCTTTATCGAAAGATCAAGGGAACATTGTGAAAAACGGGGTTTAAAAAAACGGCGGGGACTTATTCCCCAACCTAATAGTTATTGGCTTGTTGTATTCATATTTAATTGGAAAGTTGTGTCTTCTTAAAACCTAAGTTTAATGAATTATGTTTCTATAGTTTTTACCAAGTAATTGAAGAGTTTAAAAGTCAAGGTTACCCTAGTTTCTTTTATTTATAATCGTAGAGACGTTTCAATGGTAATTACATGATTTGCGAATTGGCTTGGTATTTATCTCCTCTAGATAAAATTGGTGAGTAGCGCACGCTTTCAAGGAAAGCGGGCCTGGTGTTTGAACCTAGTTGGGATTCCATCAGGACGTGTTTGAGCCCTGCGCTTTCGGTCACTGCGCATAATTTTTACAATCTGAGCAGGCTTTTAGCTTTTATGTCCAGTACTTCTATGAAATTTTAATTTAAAAAATGAAATTTGTAGCATTAGGATGAAGAGTTATGGGCAAAAGTTTCGGGAAGGGGAACTTGGTAGTGTAGTAGGTTGGTACATAGGCACGGAAAGCATGGAGTGCGGGTTAGAGTCCCGCCCTAGACCGGAGCTTCTGCCCATAACTCTGCATCTCACGGGCTGCGACTAAAAATAGAAGCTATCAAAATTTTAAAAACCGAATTTTTGGCATTCAGAAATCCTGAGCGTTTTTATTCCAACTCAATTCATCATGCTTTACTATTTAGGAAAATGAAATAGTCAAATAAATTAAAGGACTTAGACTCGTTCTCAATCAATTATATTGCGGCTTTATGCATTGCCGCTCGTTGACTAAGTTCGCCCTAAATGAACCGGATCGGCATCAATCTTCCGTAGCTATCCTCATACTGACGTGATTTCTTTGGTAATTTCACCATAAATCAAATAAATAAATCTCTTCTCTTCTGGAATACGAAGCACCACAAGTGGGCTCAATCAAAGCTGTCGTCAAAGCTGAAAAAAAAGTTAATCGTAGTTAACCGTTCTATAGTTAGTTGTCCTTTCAGCGAACCAACGACGTTCTAACGAGTACCGCAGTCATACGACTTTGCCCTTGAAGTTTCTGAAAGCTCAGCTATATTTTTGGTTAGCGCATCAATTCCAAGATTGTATCCCATAAGGTCAAGCAAGTCATCTATCCTTCATAGGGTGTCTAATTGGTGAAACTGCAAAAATATTAAACGGGTAGGTCCCTAGAATTCCTGCAAAAACGCAACAATTGCACCACAATTAAATTTTCAACTAAAAAATGCCTTGGCGGGCATAACCTGTCTGTTCCATATCCTCAGAACGCTTACGAGACACCTAGGAATTTCCCACGCTGTCGAAAAAGTTTTTTCGTTTTTTGAATACGCGTTTTTTCCCTCCAAACTGCTTTCCAGCAATTTCTTCTGTACATACACACGTAGTACAAGTTCACACGCATCTATAGGTATCATTGTCTTCCATCTCCAGGATAACCTTTCGGCAAAATACATATCAAAGGAGTACTTTCGGGGCATTCTACTATATGGTTTTAAATATGGCATCCAGCAATTGAATCCAGTCGTCGTATAAACGTCGTATAAGCGCTGCATTCAATGAGGATTCAATGCCTGAACTTGTGGCACATTTTAGGTACAAACGCATTCATGAAGGCAACTACAAGGTCAAAGATTCTGACCGGGCCGGACCCCCATCGGAGGTCGACAACGAAAGATTGCGGGTGCTGGCTTACAACACTATACTAACAGCAAACCCATACTGTCAGCAGCCGCATATTCTGGTCGCGAAAATCACAGAGAAACGTCCGTACCATGACAGGATTCTTTTCCTACGCGATAGTGCTCGCCCACATATAGCAAAAGCGACTCGCCAAAATATTCTCGAACATGGATGAAAAGTGCTGCCCCACCCACCTTATAGCCCTGATCTTGCTCCATCGGATTATCACCTTTTCCTTTCCCAATCTAACGCCATTCAAAGAAAAACCTTTAATAATGAGACGGCATGGAACGGTGGTTGTGCAACTTCTTCAAATCAAAGCCAGAACAGTTCCATGCGGATGGCATGGCAAATTTGCCTGAAGGTGGCGAAGAGTGGTAGAACAAGATGGTGATTACCCTGTTTCATAGTATGCTCTGTGTTTCGTAATAAAGTGTAAAAGTGAATTGCTTCAAAAAAGGAAAAAAAATTTTCCGACATCAATATTTGAGTGCACAGAATGTACAGCTGTTCTTTGAAAACTCGACACGTATGTAAAGTCAATTGTTAACCGGTAACTTTAAAAAAATAAAAAAAAAGATGCTATCGCAATGGGAGGGGGCATTCCACCATGGATGATATTATATTTTTAACTTTATAATCCTAGAAGGGAAGATGAACCCCTTCCTTCTTCCGCTATTTTGTAAGATTTAGGCAAAAATATGCCTTATTGTACACATTGACCGCTCAAAGATCCCTCCAAAATTCCAAGATGTGCAAATTTTTATAAGATAACACTTCAAAGTGAAAATATTCCAAATGTTTTGTTTCACGTCATAACCTCAGGCTAACAATTGTTTTCACCAATCCTCGAGGCTCCTCAGTGGGTGGGTTGGTGGAAAAACGTGTTGTGATAAGATATGAAGTGATTTGAGTGAAAACGAGTGCTTTTGAAGGCGTTCCTCTTCGATTTACGATCATTCAACCAAATTAGATTTGCTGATTGGGTAACGGCTCGTTACGGTTGTTCCCCGTTGCAATGCTCCCAGCAATGACTTGCGGCCAATGTACACACAAGTCATTGTTTTTTCTCGTAGGCAAGTCTAACAACAATTTGCGACGCCAGAAGCACGAAGATGGATGGTTTTGGAGCGCCCCGATCAGGACTAACATTCATTGGTCATGCATGTAATAGTATGTAGTGGCTACATTTACCACTGCTCTATCCCCACAACAGCTAGAAAAGGCAAAAATATTGGGTGTAGGGAAACTTTTGCAGCATTTTTTGATTTTTTTCTTTAATGCATCTGTCTCTTATATCAAAAATGGACCTTAAATAGTTATGTGATCTTTGACAGATTTGTATTGACATATCTAGATATAGTTAGGATTTCGAAATTGCGAAAAGTGGAAAAAGAGAATTTTTAAGTCGAGAAAAATTAAATTTAAAGGTAAATCTGAAAACAACTTCTCTCGTCATAATAAATTTCATGATCTGGGCGTCCGCGTTGAAGCCCAAGCTGCACTCGTGGAGAATATACAGTCATGGATCTTCTCAAAAATTCGTCATTTTTATCGCAGGCGTGGAGATTGCAACAATCAAAATTAACTGAGCGCCCACTCGATGAATCCCAATCCCAGAAGCTTCTGAAAGCTTCCGGAAAACTGCGGTTTAATGTCGCAAAAAATTATTCTTCGATCTAATAATTGTGAAAGCTCCAGCCTAGTTCTGCCTGTCCTTTTACCTTGGGGCGTACAAGTCTCAGATGGAAAGCAAGTCCGAGTCTCTGCCTGGTCTGAGCCGTCAGTTATCTCTACGGGCGCAAATTTTATGAAAACTGATTTTTGTTTTTTTATGTAGTATATTTGGATACCACCTACAGCATTACGAAGCTATGATGATAGGCATTATCTTGAAATCTTCATGGGTAAGCTCGTTTTCGTTTTGACCTGGTCGCCCTCAGAAATCCCGAAATTTCTTGAACATTTTTCTACGGGAACGAGTGGGCGCTAATAACAATGAAATTTGTTGGGTGCAGCAAACCCATTGGCTGGAGCTTTCATAACTATTCTTGCGAAAAGCCATAAGAGAATGGCGGGGGGGGGGGGCGAGTTACTATTTACAAAACGAGTTAGCTAAGCACAGAAATCAATCTGTCTAATATCTTTAGTGTAAAAAGGACACCAATCCCCAATTAGTGGTAATACTGCTATTCTCGGTGATAATTTTCCTTACAAGGGAAGGACCCGAGGTCGAAGTGATCATTCGGAATGAGATGCATATAATCCGACGTATTTTCGGACGGTGATCAGGAACCTGCATTCCAAATTTGCAGAACGATTCTCTTAGTGGAGTTATGGAGGTTGTTGGAAAAAATGCTATTATATGGTAAGTATGGAAGCCCATAGGCACGCGAGCCAGACGTTCTCGCGCAAAACCAGTGCGATTTTCTTGTTCAGGGGACTAAACTACTTCGAAAGAAATGTTTTCAACCAATTCGAGACCTATCGGGTAAGCCAAATTTTTTCGCGATTTGGTCCAGTTCTCGGTAGGCCAAGAACTTTTCCGAAATTTGGACTAACGCGAGAACTTCAGGCTCGCGTGCTACAGGCTTCCAAACCCACCATATAACAACACTGTTTTTTCACGAAAAAAAACCTCCATGGCTCCGTTCAAAGAATCGTTCTGCAAATTTGAAATGCAGATTCGAGATCAGTGTCCGAAAAATACGTCGGACCATATGCCCATTTCGGATGGCCACTTTGACCACGGGTCCTTTTTTGTAAGAGGAGCAGGTTCTGCCCACGGTCAGGTATCTACGCAAGATCTTTCGCATCCTTTAAGGTATCCACGAAGAAACTGGGATTTCAGTAAGATGACAAGCTCAATGTAGTTGCGGAAAAACTTTTGGCCTCTACGTTGAACATAAACTGCTCGACATAAAGCGATCTTTCTGTTATTAGAGCTATGCTCGATTTTACAGCCACTTTCACATCCAGGTTCTTGAGAAGAGATAGTGACTGGCGCATATCGGATCTATTGCTGATCAAATATACGCATTACGAAGTGGAAGGCAATATTAGGTGGGGTATGAAACTCATAAAGACAGAAGAATAAGGCCCACGATCAGATAGTGCGCCAGCGCCCTGAGAGCATTGTCGTGGCCATTACTGTAACCGTAGAACTGGTTGGCTGCACAGTGTCTTGACTGCGGAGTCGTGCGTTGCGACGATCTCGCCGCAAAGTACGAATGCAGCCTTAATAGCGGAGTGAGTGTCACGGAAATTCACTCACATGGGATCCGCATTTGCTCACCGCCCAAACAGGAAGTTTATAGAGCGATTGACTAGATATAACTAAATGATGTGCAAATAACCGGATTCATCAACGCATTTCATGCATTTGCACGGAAAGAATTTCGGACATTTTCCGTGGTTTTCTGCTGTGCACTTCTTGCTCCGGGGCCTGTAATTCATCACAGACAGCTCATGGATGTTCTTGAAGGAAAAGGTGGCAAACGGCTGGTCAAAGAAGCACACGTGTGGGTCACGATTCACATGGCCATCGCCATCAGCTGTAGCCAGATCTGTTTTTGTGAACATCCGTTCATTATTTTTCACTGGCGCCCCCGAGTGCACGTGCTAAATCTTAGGTTACCAGACCAGCTGCTCAGCTACGAAATTTCTCATCAAACTCGACTAAATCGAAAGTTATTTGGAGGGGTTTACAACGCTTTGTTTTTTGATCATCAAAATCTTTATCGAGATTTTGACAAACGTCAAATCATTATTTTGGCACTCTAGTGACACATTTTTCAATTTTTTCAAAGCCTCCTGTGCTTCATCTCTTTAGAGTATTGATGGTGAAGCTTGCGTCACACCTGGAAACATCATTTTCCAACAATTTTTCTTGGAAAAAAGCGATGGACCTAAAGGCAGACAGGGTTTCCAGAGAAGTGTGACCATCATTATTTAGTGCTTCAAAGGCGCTGCTTCTGTCAAAAATGAACTCTCTCGGCTGGAAGCGAATCTCATTCCTCTCAATGTAAATAAATAAAAAGCCCTCTCATCTATACTATTTGAAATGTTTTTGTTTTGAGAAATTTAGTTAGTTCACTAATATTAGGAATGCTTTTTCAACTTTTCCCTGCCTTAGTCCTACGTACAGCCTTGTACAATATTTTTGAAGGCGCGTCACAGAACGCATAAATAAATAAAATAAATGAATTCCGGTTTTAAAACAGTTTGACGTTCTTAGGTCCGATAAGCCATGTTATATATGCTTCCCACATGCTCAGCTTCATC
This sequence comes from Trichostrongylus colubriformis, assembly GCA_963978905.1. Classification (NCBI taxonomy): domain Eukaryota; kingdom Metazoa; phylum Nematoda; class Chromadorea; order Rhabditida; family Trichostrongylidae; genus Trichostrongylus; species Trichostrongylus colubriformis. Next base: position 10,167,070 of record OZ022260.1, read on the forward strand.
AGTGCAGTTGGAGTGAAGAAATTCCTGTCACGAAATTTCTCGCTGGACCATGCCGTTTCCCAACGGACATGCCATTACAAAGTGGCGCTGTGAATGATTTTGCGCTGAGCTTCTCATGAAGATGGGAATGGCAAAGAAGTCGAAATTGGGTGTTGTAATGGCCGTTCACGGTTTTTTGGTTACACTGTGCATCATAGCGTAAAATGCTGTAAGAAGAGAACTATGCAGAATCCAGTTTCAAGTGGAGGCCGGTGCTAGCTTTGCCCTGGTCTTGTTTTAATGATCATTGAGAATGGTATGAAATTAAATGTGAGATTTATATATCAATAAATAATAACCAAATAATAAACTAGAACAATAAACAATAACTGAATAATAAACCAAAAATGACACATTTTTTGGAATAAATCTCTTTTGTTGGATGCGCCGCGCATTCCAGTTCCATTGATAACCGTGGTAGTAGGTGAATGCTATTTGGGCTCTACAATGACTTGCGAGGGCTAGTAGTACCAAATCCCCGATCTCGTTGGATGGAAGACTTGCTTGGCTTGGGGCGGACGATAATGTGGGATTTGGTTCCCGCACAATGAGAGTAAGGGTGCGCGCAACCTGTCACTACACCACTTCCGCCCTATAATTGCAATTTTTAACTGTTATGGATTGATGCAATAATCAGTAATTGATAATGGATCACAAAAATATGGTTCAATGACATGGTATACATAATTCTATTACAAAAAAATGAAATGAAATCAAAAGAGCTCAGTGGTTGGTGGTAAGCATGAATCGCTTCCCCACCTGTGATGCACCACTAATTCGGCCTTAATTCGAATCCGTGGTGACTTTTGATATGTATTTCGCTTATACATTAGTCCACGAGAGTTAGCCGAAGTAGTCGGTGCTTTCAATCTCCAAATATTCAAAATCAAAGAAAAGATCACGTTCAAAAAGGAAATAATGACATCGAATGAGAATGTTCGACGTGAATTTCGGATTGAAATTGAGGCTCATATTGATTGCATCTGGCATAGGTGCAAAGAAAGCCGATCGTTGGGTACAAAAACGGGAACGGCTGCTTGAGCTTGACTGAATGAAGAGCATGAGTGGCCAGATAACAAATGTGCGCCCAGAACGCACAATAACACATCATGCTGTAAACATGAAGGTATAAAGCCATACCAACAAAAACGTAATATGCTATAGGGTAATACTGCGGTCCGTAGCGTACAGCTTTAGGTAGAGAACGGGCTCATGTTCAGAGTATTAACTAAGCGAACTGAGCAGATCTTTTCGATCATTATTTACTGTTATAAAAAAATGAGGCCACAGAAGCTGAGTGATCCGACAGTGCAGAAAAATCACTAAAATCCATAAAAAATAGCCCCATCGTGGAACTGAATCTGGGGTGTGTTGCAGGTGTTCCGGTGGGGTAAGGTGGGTGGCTTTACTTCACGAGGCGATGGATTTACTACTAATTTCAAGATCTTGGCCACGTAGCTGGTACTTCATAAGATACAATTACTTATGTCAGAGATAAGGGTCGAAGAATAAAGCAGATATCTATGAAGGTAAATATGTGATAAAGTCTGATAATTGTTACTTAATTGATTAAGTTAGGGCATTTTTCATAAGATACAATTGCTAACTGAAAGCAGATACGATTTATGATAAAGGTAGATGCTATGTAGTTAGGGTAACAGTCCATAATGCAATGTTTTACTCTCATAAAAACCTTAATTTCGTAGTTTCTTTGGTGAATTACCCTCACCCCAATACTTGTGACCTGTCTTCCTGGAACACCAAGTAGATGCTCCGATTCGAAGCCGCACAGTTCATTTGTGACGTGCCTTCTCGAACTGTTTGGGGGCGGATCAACATGGGCAAAGTGCTTTGGCCTTGACAAGGCATTTAACAGGATTTTTGTGCTGCAAAAAAATAGAAATCAGGTTCACCCGATTGGTTCCAGCCTCGGTCAAGTCAGCAAATTATGGTGTTTGTTGCCTTCAAACGCTGATATAGCTATCGGCACTAGTGCTTCGAACTGATAAGTCGCGAACCCAAAGCTTTAGCCATGGTTATGCACAGTATGGAAGAAAAATCAGCTACATGCATCTCTACCTACCGTTTTTACCACCTCGATGTCATTTATAAGAATGCAAAGGCCATCGCTGAAGGAAATTGCTTGTCCCATTGAATTACTTGTCGGCAATGGATGAGAGAGTGCTATATCGTATAGTCACTTGATCCAAGGGGTGAATGCTTAACACTTGATCAATCCGGTATAATATGGCGTAACCGCTTAAAAACAATTAGTTTCGCATAAAAATCTAATCAATGGCATAATTCGAATTGATTCTACACACCTCATTAGGAGCGAGTCAAGACTTTGGCAGAGGTGGATAGCACTTCTGTGAACATTCGCCATTCTTGCCATTTCCCAGACTTTGGATGACATAGGAGAGGATTTTAATGAGTTATGAGGCATAGTAAAAAAATAAATAATTAAGGTAGTAAAATAAATAAATAAATAAAATATTTTCGATCAAGGTACTAACACAAGGGACGACACGAAGGTATCGAAAACGACAGGGCTTCGATGGCATTCAGAAAGGAATGGGGTGCTGATGACAGCTTAAGCATAAGCCAAGGATTAGCACGCGCAAAAAAGGAAGCCACCCCCATAGACTCTTCCAAAACAACTTCAAGATAGCCCTGAAATGAACATTTCCCATAAGGCAGCAAACTGATTTCTGGTGTTTGATAGGAGTCAATAGGCCGTGAGTTGATTAAACAAGCTTTTAACTTGATGTCGTAATTGGTCGAAGTCGGTTGTGCGTGAAGTCAGATTCATTCAAGCATATGTTGTAATGCCTTTATTGCGCTCTAGCGAATACTGAGATTTCTGAGGAGAGTTGAAAAGGCATTGCACAACAAAATAGGAACAATGAAGTTTGTTGAAAACACATGTATCCGCATATAATTAATAGTCCTGTTTACAAACGCATATATGTATCTGTATAAAATTAATAGAGTTGTACTTTCATCAATATTTGTTTGTTTTAATTAAGTGGTAGAGTAATTTGGGCATTTTCTAGTAGACTGTTTGGAGGCTTCTACAATTTCCTTTAGGGAGGGGGGGGGCTTAATAAAGAGGGTACTCAGCAGAAATGAACAGTTTTTGGATTGCTCTAATATTTATATCTATGCAAAAAACATAAAAAAAGCTGACTGCACCTCTCACGCTCTGACGAGAATTAGCGATTCGTTTCATTCAACCCAGTAGTGAGCTAATTTCAAAATTATTTGAACTTTGACTTTTGATAGCTATATACAGGTGTTGAATAAATGCAATAACAAAATTACTTTTCCCAAATCAAGATTCATTTTTCAGTGTGAAGGGATATTATGAAGAGAAAACTTGCAAAATACAAAAATTTTTCTACAACCTCTTTAAAAACAAATAGCAGCAAAAAATCCTGGAGTCTAAGTGAAACGCTTGGCTCCGGCGGAGCTCGAACACGCACTCAGGCTTCATCGGCGACCTCCTGAGTCACTACTCTGACAGCGCTCTATGCACCTTTGGCTCACTAAAGTGCGATCTTCCTGAAAAATACGTCATATTCAATTTGAATGGTTTTTGGGAAGGTTGCTCCGATGCATATTCACATATTGTTCTCATCCAGTTAATTTTTTGGAATGAGCCATACATTCGCAGTATGAGAAGTACCTCACAAACGATTGCAAGGCTTCATGTGTCTCTTTGAAAATTTAATGAGATGGTTAGCATCAGCTTCAGTTTTTGTTATACTGTAAGTGCTGAGTAGGTAAGACATTTGAAATCGAAAATGAACAAACAAAAATGCGATAAAAGCGGCTATGAGACAGAGGTCGTACAGTGAGAAGTGGCTACACTGGCATTAGCACCATGCGGTGATCAGGTCCCATACTCACGCCTACCTAGGCAACCCAAGCCATTCATGTTAGCGAATGGGCAGCAGAGTCTCAGGAACAAGATTCAACAGGACTCTTGATTAGCTCATCTGATGGCTTCACAACTTATTGTATGTATGGGAAGCATTGCATAGAAATGGTCTGGATGGGAACGAAATGCATGGCGTATCATCTAAAATACTTTTCAATGACAAAGTTGTGAATTTGAAGTGTTGAGGAGGAAACGTAATTTTTACTGAGCTTTTAGTCAGTTTCTAATTAGTCTTATTAGTTATTGGTCCACAGATTACATACTTACTGAGGCCAAATTGTTGAGAATTGAGTAGTCAAAGCAGGACTGAGTTTTCGGCAAAAAGTAAACTTGTAAAGCCAGAAAGTGAATAAAACTGAACTTCAGCAAAATGCAACGTCATATTGCTCAATTTGGCCATTGCCTCAATACTACCGCCGAAATAATCAATTCTGGAAGTTATGATGGGCATGGGCTGGTTGCTAGGCATAAGTTGACGACCAAAACACTCTGATTTGCAAATTTCCTTTCCCTATTAGGAATATTTGCTGGGGAAAAGTCAGTATATGTCGTCCACAAAATTGCAAAGAGCAGAGAAAAAGTGCAAAAAAAGGAACGAGGACCTTGAATGAGTTCGCAACGAGTGCTGTGTGAGTATCCAGAGAAATTTGATGCGGGTTGTTTCTTCTTGTGCCATTGTTTTTACTGCTGCTGCTGCCTCCCTAAGACCCTTTCTTCATGCTCACTCCGTGAAGGCTCGAAAAACTAAACAAATCACAGACAAGTGTAAAAACGGTGTTTATGGTGTGTTGCCGACCACAACTCTTACGAGGTGTAATGCTGTAGCGTGAAAACTACTATTCGATTGTATACTACAAGGCGACGATGAGATTATTTACTTTGTTCCCATTCAGCCTAAATGGTTCAGAAGTTGTGGCTTATGTCACCACAATGATCGTAATCATGGGATCCGATCTTTGCCTGGTACAAAAGTGGTTGACAGCCAGGACCCTTTCTATGGCAGCAACGACAGATAAGCGGATGAAAGACATCCACTCCGAGGGATAGGCTCTGCTGTGAACGGGATAAAACGCTATTATGCACAAAACCTTGAAAAAAAAACGCAGAAACGCAGAAAAAAAAGGTACCCGGCGATGCTCACTTTCGGTATGCGCCATGCACCCCCACAGTACAGATGCTTTTGAATGGATACAGATATGTAAGAGGGTAACCAATCTTTAACTTATAACACTTTGAAATGAGTTACGGGACCCATGTAATGAACTTACTCTAGAATCGTATCAGCTGATGCAATGTAAAAGGCTACGACAATGATTAATGCCTTGGTGGGATGCGCCATGCATTCAACTCCATTCACAGTCCTAATGGTATTTGTATGTGATTCGGCTTAAGTTCTGAGGCCAGATGTGCTACAAGTCAGTGGGAAGGTTCTATGGTTGACAGCATAGGTAAAATTTGATCCTACGGCGGTCCATTGTGCTGGTGCATATTTGGTCACCTCGCCACCTACTTCGCTATCATTGAGTGGCAAAGGTTATCTTGATCACGTCATGAATTGCTTTGAGCGGCTTGAGATCTTTCTGCAAGACCATAGGAAAAGCGTTCTGTGTAGAACGAAAATAGGTATCACGGAGTATCATCAAGTATCACCGAAAATCATCAGTCAATAAATAGAAAATATCGGAGTGGTTATAAATAGACGTGATACAACGTTTCCACGTTTTTGTATGAAATGGAATGCGGGTTTACGAGTTCTACAAGTTTCATGAGTCATGTAAGAAAAGCTATCAAGTCAGGGCATAGTGCATTTCGTGAAAACGATTCAAAGGGCTATAGAGTGGGCATCACTTCCCAGTACTATCACGTATTATTACCTCAAACATAGGCGTGGCAGAAGACGGGGGTGGTGGTGCCGTACAGCGAGCCTACGGCGATGGCTGTGTTTACTTCGTTGTTGTTTTCTGCATGGACATAAAGGAGTATTCCAAGCAGCATATGCCACAATCGTATAGAAGAAAAACCTGAGTTGGCCAAGTATCAACATTCCCGGACACCTGACATTTATCGGAGGAAAGAAGAAGTACGATAGATAAAGAAGTCAGTGGGGATCGAGTTTGTCGGAATACGCCATCTTGTAACTCCTTTGATTGTTGTCGAATTATTTGAAAGGGTCGTCTGCTCTGTACACTTGATTATTTTTGAAGGTTCTAATCAAAGCAGTGGTCACTGCTTTTTTCTACATGGAACATCAGAAATCTTGATGTTCGGGGACCTTATTCGTGAATCTGTGCAGGTGAGAAAAATGTCTGTTGCTGCCTGGATGGAATTCGTGGGGAGACACAGGAAAATATCGAATGAGTGATTTTTTATTTTAAGAAATGAGAGTCTAATGACCAAAAGCGTGACGCGACTACCACTCGAATGGGAGAACCAACGAATTATAAGCTAACGCCTCCGCAATCGCTGCTCCGAGCGAAAGGGTGAAACGCCAATCTCAAATGCATGAAGTACCTAGCGCCAAAAAGGGGAATGGCAGATGTGATCGAAAATTCACGAAAATTAAGTTTTCTTGTGAATTATTTACACTCTCTTAAGTTCGACGATGAAAACACGCGAAAAACTGTCCTTTTTAGGGCAGCTTGATTGTGTAGAAGTATGGATACACTAATTTGTGTATTACATCGATATAGCCCTCCCTCCCCTTCGGTCCTCTCCTTTTATTACCTATTCCTTGGGTTATATCTGATAATCTGCGGATTGGGAATTCCACTTTGTTTAGTGGACTGTGGATGGGACTGACTACCATAAAATTGACTTGTGAAATGTTAACGCTCATTTTCTTTATGATCCCGCCGCCATGAAGTAACCACCATTTAATCTCTAAGGAAGAGGGTATAATTATGGGTGCTCAAAGCCGAAAGATAGTCACTGAAATAACGGATCTAAGCAGTTGATAAATGACGCTCCTTTCAAGATGAAAGATGACCGAAGAGTGGCTTAAGCTAGCTCGGCTCCTCGCAGAAACCACGCGTTTGAGTGGGCGTGTCATTTGCTACGTGTGACCCCCACACAACACAGATACGCGTGGCGCCTTTCAACCGCACACGTTACACGCAGCCGGTACGGCATATGTGCCTCCGGTCTTCTTTTGAAGGAGCTCACGTGGACCAAGCGAAGCTTAGTCCATGGTGGGCGGGGCGTGCACAAAAATGTTCGGTACTCACGTTGAAGGTTCTTAATGCTGTCCTAAAACAGCTCAGGCAATCGGGGGAAATAAGTTGAGCATCTTGAGAAACGAATCATCGTGGACAAAGAATCTCCGACAAATGAGGGAGGCCTTCCCCGATATCGATGGATCATACCCTGAATGGCTACGCCTTATCACTTGGAATCGATAATATTGGGTAGTCGAAAAAGTTTTTTTCGTATTTTCAAATACCGCTTTTTCCCTCCAAACTGCTTTCCAGCAATCTCTTCTGTACATACACATGTAGTGCAAGTCCACACGCATCTATAGGTATCTTCTGTACATACACATGTAGTACAAGTCCACACGCATCTATAGGTATTATTGTCTTCCATCTCCCGAACAACCTTTTCGGCAAAATAAACATATCAAAGTTCAACCTCATTTTCAATACAAAAATTATAAAAAAAATTTTCTTTGAATGGCGTTAGACAGCGAAAGGAAAAGGTGATAATCCGATGGAGCAAGATCAGGGCTATAAGGTGGATGGGGCAGCAATTTTTATCCAAGCTCGAGAATTTTTTGGTGAGTCACTTTTTCAATAGTAGGAAGAACTCGCCAAAAGATTCTCGAGCTTGGATAAAATTGCTGCCTTATAGCCCTGATTGTTCCATCGGATTATCACCTTTTCCTGTCCCTGTCTAACGCCATTCAAAGAAAAAAATTGGAATTGAAAATGAGGTGACTTTTGATATTTTTATTTTGCCGAAAAGGGTTATCCGGGAGATGGAAGACAACAATACCTATAGATGCGTGTGGACTTGTACTACATATATATGTACAGAAGAAATTTTGTGGAAAGCAGTTCCGAGGGAAAAAGCGGTATGTAAAAATACGAAAAGACTTTTTCGACTACCTGATATATTGTCCAGAGTTTGCGATTCGCGCGACTCGCGCAATCCCAGCGTAAGGAAGAAGATACATATCGATAAAACGACTCAAGCAATCGCGCGATTCAAGTGGAAAGGGTAAGATACGTACCGTTTAAGTAGGTGACTGTTACGCCTGAATCGCGCAAATCGCAAACTCTGAACAATGCTTAGATGGCTCAACATTGCCTAAGATGGTATTGGGTCATTCCATAAGTAGTGTGGTTTTTTTTTCAAACAAAAATGTTTCCTACAAAGTTACAAGTTTTGGCTGCATCCTATGTATCATTCGGAAGAGATTTTTCTGCTCTACAAAATGCTCTATTTATTTTTTGAATATTCTAGCACATGGCTGACTTTTAGGCCGGCGGAGGGAGGGGTCCAGTTGACAAAAATTGACCAAACCGGCAATTAATTAAATACTGTATTCCGGTTTGGGAAAGCCAACCAATCATGTGTCCCGTTCCCAGCCTCGATCTCTTCTACAAATTCCAATACTTGGTTGATCGAGTACTCACATCGTTCCTTTTATAAAGTCTATTCTCCGAAAGCATTCACGTTTATTCAGAAAGAGATTTTTCCTTTCAAATTCATTGTTCAGCATTGCTTTATGGACCATTCGGAAGGATTTTTCTGCTCTATCGAGAGATGGTCTGATTTTATTCTGGCTGCGATTCAGTCAGAATTCCAAAACCATGTCATAGGGGCGCAAGTGAAATTATTTCACAATTTATTTTTTTCAACAGATATTCAAGGAATCCGGTCAATAATGTTTCCTCGTCCCTACTTATTACCTCTCCTTGACGTTTCACCACTCTTCACACTGGTTGGTTGAGAAAATTTTCTTGCCTCGATTTGGAGAAATTGTCAAAAATCACCGAGTTGTGGCGGAAAAGTCAAAGTTTGGAAAAAAGCGCAGCGACTTCTCAAGCAACCAACCGGTGAAACTTATAGAAGAGGTCGGGGCTAAATACGAGACACATGACTGATCGATTTTTCCGAAGTGAAAAGTAGTGTTTTGATTAGTTGCCGGTTTGATCAATTCTTGTCAACTGAACCAACCACTTCGCGAGCCTGAAGATCGCCTTGTTTATGACAGACAAAAAAAACTGAACATGCCGTTTTGTAGTGCAGGAAGATCTCTTCCGAAAGGCATATAAAATGCCACACGAACTTGTAGCTTTATAGGAGAAAATTTTGTTTGAAAAAAAGCGACATCACTTATGGAATGACCCAATATAACCTTTTGGGCGAAAGCGTTGCACAATGGCGATCAAGGCATTTTGAGGAATTTTCAGATTCTTCGTTCGAACACTTCACGTATGTCACCCGTAATCCGCGCGATGTCCTCAATGTTGTACACTGCACTTTCGTCGAAAAGTATCTTATAGCATGTGTATTCCGAAGTGTAGCACGTTAACGACATTCTCGTAAGTTTTTTTTTTCTTGCAGGTGAAATTATATCGCGAGAGAAAGCAACGGCAAGTGTCGTGAGACCGTTTAGCATGCATAACTTATGACACATGTAAAAAGCGGCTGACGACCATCGACGAGAAATGTGCACACCTTCTACGTGAGCAGGTAATCGAGCACATTTCATGAATTATTCGCACGAGATATCCAGAATGAACTAGTGGCCCAACCTAACCTCTGAGTTCTTGAAAATGACGAGTATTCCTTGTCTCAAAGGTGAAATCGTGTATAAACCAGAGGTCAACAACCATGGGTTGGTTTCATTGAGCTCAAGGGGTGTGTGCCCTTATGTCAGGATTTTGCAGTGCGTCATGTCGCAAACGAAGCAATGCGGACGAGCTAAAGGCGCCATCTTGTAGGGTCCCGAAGCGATTACAAGCCAGCTACGTACGTACGTATCGCGCCCCTAGCATTAACGTGGAATCGTTTTGAGACCCAACTTCCACGACTCGCATATCTCGCACACACTGCGTCGCACACCGCTAGTCGTCGTGCGAAATCCTGACATAAGGGTACACACCCGAGCTCAACTTTACTGGGAGGGGTGAAGGAAATGGAGAACTGGGGAATACATGCTCTCTAAAAACAAACGTTCCACTCCAAAGAGGTGGCGGCAGAGAGCGATGAGCGTCTATACTTGCAGGGGATATCTAAAAGGAATATCTAAATGCAATAACCTTCCCTACCTGAATACTGTTGACTGCCTCAAGTAGCTTTGATTCGAAAAAACCCAAAAAAAATGGGTGTCGTACGACTCCTCGGAACTGCCATGCACGAGCGTATTTTCCAGAATCCTTCCCCAGAAACTGAAGCAGTCGCAGGCTGGAGCCCTAGCTTGCCCATCATATTCATTTGATCTAGCGCGAATTGAGCCCCACTTTCCCAAACACCTGGACAGCTCCTTCAATAGCAATCTGTTTAGAAAGAATGGTGACTTGGAGCCGACTTTTTTTGATTTCGCGCAATAAAAATCGTCAGCTCTCTATCGAAATAGATAAGCAAATGTGCATAACGTTGCCACAAGTGTAGCAAATCGAATGGTGTTCATTTTGTGAGAAAAGATGCAGCCAGCCGAGTTGTGATCTTCCGAAGTTGAGATTGCAAAAACTAGCCGGAACTTTCCTTGCAGCCTACTATTAGGTTGTTCCAAAAGTCTTATAGTATTTTTTTCGATCATCACTTTTTATTTTTTTTTCGTTCAACAAATAACAATTAGGCAACAACGTATTGACCTTTGTTATCGGCAACCCTCTGCCACTTTATAGGAAAATCGTTGATTCCCTTCTCCCAAAACTCTGGGTTCTGAGAGTCAAAGAAGTCAGCGATCGCCTTCGCAAGCAAGTCATAATCAACGAATTTTCTCTTGGCCGGGAAGGATTCGAGAGGATGGGTAAGGTGATAGCCAGAAGGGGCAATGTCAGAGTACGGTGGGTGGGGCAGCACATCCAGCCGAGCTCCTATAACTTGGCTTGGGAATTTTTCGCGAAATTGGAGCGAAACGGAAGCGGGCGTCGTCATGAAGAAGGGTGACCGCGGACCTTTTTCGGCACTTTTCTCGAACAGCGACGGCGAGCTGCTGGAGCTGGTGGGTGCATACGGCAGCGGTGACTGTCTCGCCCTGTACCAGCACCTCGCGGAAAAGCATTCTTTCCGCGTCCCAGAACCAGCACAGTCCCAAGCGTGGTTTGTCTTTCATGTCAATCTCGCCGTTGCTGAAGCTGATGAACCGGCGGCGCACAGTCTCATAGTTCACACATCCCTTGCCCAATGCAGCGCTGATGGAGTGGCAAGCTTTCGTCGTTTTGGTGCCACAAGACCGCTCATAATAGATGACACCGAGTTGGGTGGGTATCGACAAAGGGCATTGTAGCTCTCTCCACGGGATCTGGTGGGTCAATATATATTTTCCTAGAAAGCTTAGGGAACGTTCTACCATATTCCTGAACCGCCTGGACCTGCCTCGAAGTGAACAAGAGTTACTGATTTTTTTTGGAAAAATACTACAAGACTTTTGGAACAACCTAATAGTATCTATGAAGCCTGACTAACATTAAACTTTTTATTAACTCACAATTACAATAAATAACAAAAATTAATTACAAAAACAAACAACAAAAACCAAATTGCCTCACAAGTATCCCTCCTCCACAAAAAACAACTGCTCCTAAATAAACCTAATAGCGTTGTATATTGTGAGACAATTGATTTGATTGAAAATTGTTTTAAGGTCTGTTCGACACAAATTTTGGCTCAGATCACAGCACTTTTTAATGTTTAGCTAGTACGGACACAACCACTGGCCAATTCGTGACCAATCCATAACAGGTGAGGATGAACAATAGAATTATGATGGTCCAGCACAATAATTGAATACCAAACTTATGCCACACAAAGCAAATACAGGGACGAATTCTGCAATTTTTACTTGGATTTTGGAAAACTTTGGAGATAGTGGAACTCCATACCTTGATGTAAGCCAAAACATATTCCATTTTGAGCGCATTGGTTTTGGTAGAAATGGATTCTGTAATGTAAAAAAATTCGTGCAACAATCAGACCGGTACAGCTACCTCATTGAATCAGAGCTGTGAAAGCTTCACGGCTTCGAAGATTGTCATTCGTGAGATTGAGGGAACCAGGGCCCACTCCACAAACCCCGCCCACACACAGGCCACGCTCCGGACATAGGAACAGAACGGTAATTAACTTCTCATTAGACTCCGAGGAACCAGTCCAGCGCGTGCATGATCTCATAGTTCGAACAGCCTGCTGTGTTGGAGAATTTTCAAATGAGAATCCACATCGGTGGATATGGTGCAATGGGTGTGTGCAGTTATGACGGAAAATCGCGTGGCCGCTCGCGGCTAGCGGCTCGGCGGGTGCGAGTACCAGTGGCAGGGCATGGCAGCCTTCAAGCGAGGCAGTGTGGCATGGGTGGAGGAGGCAGGTTGACTTGGGTGCAGGAGGCAGTGTGGCATGGGTGGAAGTGCAGAGGTGACGCAGCCACGCTCCCAAGGGCAATCGATTCCGCAAGCCGTGCTGACGGCGCCGCGAGTGCGACGCCGCGAGTGGATTTTCTGTCATAAGTGCACACACCCTGGTGTAACTTTTAACCCACTAAAGGATTTCCAGAAAAAACTTGAAGTTGCTCTGTGAGTCTGGGGTATCATTCCGACATTTCGAGTTGCTACGAATGTCTTGATAAGGAACCTTCAGACTGAATTCAGTACTTACATGATTGGGTTCCTTGCGTTTCTTCCCGACGGGTTCCGCAGCCGCTTCGGCGGCCGTCACCAATGACATCTCCATTTCAAGTAGTCCCATAATGTACAGCTGGTCATGTTTATAGTCGTCATCCTTCTTTCTCTGTCCGATGTCATCCTGGAAAGGAATAAGTCCTATTAAGCTTTCCTGATTATCTTCAGGTACATCAGGTCCTCAACGTGAAAGGCCGTGGCTGCGTCAGTTCTAATAATCGACGTCTCGCTGCTCTTGCGAGTCGTTGATTTTTAGTGGTTGTAAAATGCTTTGAAGTCGCACAGAAAGTTACTGTATCGGACCAGTTTGGGAATTCTGGCAAACTTGGGCTGGGTTTAGATCCTAAAGACACCGGAAGGGGTGAATTGGGCAAACTGGGGGATTATGAAAGTAGAGGTGCTAAGCAATATAAGAATAGAGTAAGAATGACATAAAGCTGCGGAAAAACTGAAGGCTATGAACCCAAAAATCGCCCTTCTCTCTCACATCCCTCTGCGTCACTAGGCGCGGTAGACTGACAGGCCAGATACTGTATCAGCCGGCCGCGATCGTTTTCCTGCCCCTCGCCAGCGACTCGGCCGGCCGCAGGACCGCATGACGACATGCCGTGCTGCGAGGCGTCATAAGACCCCACGCCGCTTCAATGCGGTTTCATCACATCCAGGTCTCAACGTTCCGTCACCCCTACTGGTGCCTTTGAGTGCATGTCTTGGCGACACAGCGCCTGTATCCACTGGACCAAACACACCTTTGCGATCATATGATGTCGTTTGTTGGTGAGCACAGGCCACCATCCACGTAGCGTGTCTGAGTCGAAAAGATTTACTGTAGCCAGTTCTTTATCAGGTGGCACACGATACTTCTGAAAATGTGTAATGAACGGTGGAACAAGACCTTAACAAAGGTATATAGAAGCTCGTGAATTGTTCATAATAATTACTGTAACTTTACCATTGGTATAGGATACGGTATTTTAGCTTTTCTACGTATTTTACATCCACATCGCGTATCTTTACAGAACATACATAATCTGAAATGAAATCCAGTTCCCAAGATGATCACGCACCAGATTTAGGTTCGAGGGGGTCGTATTTCGGATTTGGGAATGGGGGATGGTACTTTGATGTCTCAATCGAATAATATTAGGTTGTCCCAAAAGTCGTGTCATATTCTTTTCGATCATCACTTTTTATTTTTTTTTCGTCTTACAAATAATAATTAGGCAACAAAGTATTGACCATTGTTATCGGCAACCCTCTGCCACTTTATAGGAAAATCGTTGATTCCCTTCTCTCAGAACTCTGGGTTCTGAGAGTCGAAGAAGTCAGCGATCGCCTTCGCAAGCAATCATAATCAAGGAATTTTCTCTTGGCCAGGAAGGTTCGAGAGGATGGGTAAGGTTGGTCAGAAAGGGCAATGTCTGGAGTGTATGGCGGGTGGGGCAGGATATCCCAGCCGAGCTCCTGTAGCCTGGGCACTTTTCGCGAAATCGGAGGAAATTGGAGCGGGCGTCGTCATGTAGGAGGGTGACCGCGGACCTTTTTCGGCGCTTTTCTCGAACAGCGACGGCGAGCTGCTGGAGCTGGTGGGTGCATACGGTAGCGGTGACTGTCTCGCCTTGTACCAGCACCTCGCGGAAAAGCATTCCTTCCGCGTCCCAGAACCAGCACAGTCCCAAGCGTGGTTTGTCTTTCATGTCAATCTCGCCGTTGCTGAAGCTGATGAACTAGCGACGCACGGTCACGTCGCTCACCCATCCCTTGCCCAATGCAGCGCTGATGGAGTGGCAAGCTTCCGTCGTTTTGGTGCCGCAAGACCGCTCATAATAGATGACACCGCGAGTTGGGTGGGTATCGACAACGGGGATTGTAGCTCTCTCCAAGGGATCTGGTGGGACAATATATATTTTCCTAGAAAGCATAGGGAACGTTCTAGCATATTCCTGAACCGCCTGGACCTGCCTTGAAGTGAACAAGAGTTACTGATTTTTTTTTTTGGGAAGATATGACAAGACTTTTGGGACAACCTAATATGATACTAGGGGTTTTCCGGCCGGTGATATGATTTCTCGAAAATGAAAGGTTGTTATGATCAGTAGATACATGTACCCAAACTAGGTGATGGTAGAAGATGAATATCGATATTACCGACCTTTTTTGGGTGGACGGGTAGGCACAAATGCTCCAGATGCGTCGACCGGGCGGGGTCGTATTTACTTTTCAAAGTTTTTTCCCGCCAGGCTCGACCCTGTTACCGAACTCACCTCACACAGCAGCATCGTCGACTGCACAGATTGCATCGATCTCTGACAATACGCTTCCGGATAATACCAATGTCTTCAGGATCGGCTAGTCCCTCTTAAATGACAAGTCTTGCATCTAATCGTGAATTACGGACCTATTCACGTTCGCCAGAAGGTGGACGCTACTGTGATCGTCATTTGTGTAAGAGCGTTAGGAAGTGTTCTAACAACACCCCCTCAGAATTTGGGGGTGTGGCCAAAATGTCACCCAATGCCCTTCCACCAGTAGCGATCAGGTAGAACAGAATGAACCCTAAAGCCTTATTAGCAAAGTTTATGTTACCTTTGAAATGCGTCAGATCCATTGCCATTTGGCCAAGCATGACATCTTTTCGAAATTTGTTCTTATCCCATAATTGAATAATCAGCAGCGGTTCTACTAATGATTCACTAGCTTTTCTGAATGAATTTGCTTAATTCAATGCCACAGAACACTCATATCGATTAGGAGCACATATATACGCGCGCGCATTTGGCAGGTAATCGATATGCTTCTTAAAGCATGCGGTCACATCGCGGCATTCACAGGCCTTCGGGAGAAAACCCAATATACAATGAAATGATAGACTCATTGGTTTCCCCAAACGATGGTTGGTCCATTGAGCGTCCTTGATCTAATGAACGTATCGATTAGTTGCACCTCTACGCGCGTCAATTATCGCAGGTAATCGATGTGTTTGTGAGGCGTGCAGTCGCGTTTCACAGGCTTTCGGGAGAAAATTCGATGTAATGGGGTGTTACGTGATGGAATCAACGTCTGGACGAGTGATTCTGAAGCTTCGTGATTTCCGCCGAGGTTTTTTGAATATTTGTCAATTTACGCCACTTAGCTTGGAAGCTGAGGCAATGTTCAGAGTTCGCGATACAGGCGATCGCGCGCCTCACGCTACTCACGCGATTCAGGCGTATCACTGACCAAATCGATACGCATCTTATCATTTCCAACTGAATTACACAAATTGGGCGATAGCCTGAATCGCGAATTCAAAACGACGCCTAACGGATTGACGTCTGATCCATCGGTTTGCCAAATCCCAAACTGAGAAAGCAGCTTGATACCCATTGCGCTATCTGATCTAAATAGGTTTTCTAGTCCCTCAAGTTCTTCCATACCTGAACAACCTTTTCTTATGAGAGCTGACCAGTTTTCGTTCCCATGGATTGAATGAGATGTCAATAACGAATCGCCAATTGAATTCACCACAACCGTCGGTGGTGCTAAAAAAAGCAGAGGCTTCAGACAATGAAGCTCCATATTTTTCGATGGTGAGCATACCGGAAGTGCACATCTGATTTTTGTATCTTCTGAGATCCATTTTCGAAGATTTTCACGTACAAGTCTGCTGTCTGAAAAGAAATCTCCTATCCTAAGAGCATTGGTGAGGGTAATTCGGGCCGAATATTATTGAAAATAGAAGTCGAGGTACATACTAGAACGAAAGTGAAAAGAAACGGAATGAAAGCATTAAAGACCCATGTAACAAGACCCTTCTTCCATCACTGATTCCAAAAGGGGCGGGCCTTGCTACGAAAGAGGCGGATCATATCAATTAGGTTCCAAAGCCCAGCGGCGCTCATTTTTGCCGAAAATTTCGTCCCACCTAGTCTTTCTAGACACTTAGCGGTTCTATCACTGACATCACCCCTACCAATGTCTCTAATTGGTCATTGATTTCTTTAGGGTGAGGTTCGATTGGTTGAATTTCCGCTTCGCGGCGTCGCACTCGCGGCGCCGTCAGCATGACTTTCTGCAATCAGTTAGAATTCCGCTCAGTATGCAATGGGCTGGTATCGTAAAGGGCCTTCAGAGATTGCAGGTTGGAAGCTTTGGAAGTTCTTATATGCTGTGACAGTTGCTGTTTCAACGGATAGAAGTAAAAACAACTCGCCGCTCCACTCGCCACGGACGACCGCGCGGAAATTCGACCAATCGACCCCCACCCGATTCCATAGGTCACCCTGCCGTAACTTACCGGCATCCCAAAACTCCGTTTCACAGGAATCGCTCCGGCCACATTGAACAAAGCAATGCGTAGCTGGTAGTTCTCCGGTTCACGAGGGGTGATTACAATCGGAGGTGGTACTGGACCGTAGCTCAGCTAAATTTGTTCAATTCGCCAACGCTATCTATCTGCAGAACAGTTTACGGGACTCACCGGGAAAAGATCGACGAACATTCGCAGCTCTCCACATGGTGTGTTACCACCCATCTCCGTATATAGAGTTCTAGTCTCGACATGTTCCGGAACGAGGTTCATCTAAGATCGTAATATCGCTTGAATTTTTCGATGTTGGATTTTGAGAGCCTACTAGTTTTTCATGTAGCGGGATGAAGGATATTGGCACAACCGCTAATTTTCTCTATCAGGCTGTTTTGCGGCATTCTTTATACAGAATGCGACAAAAATATAGACCGTCTCATAAGCCTTACCATGAGAGGATAAAAAATAAAACTTTTGGCATTGACTATTCTCTTTTACGGAGTGGGGCGCGCATTCTAGCATTCAGAATCGTGGTGGCAGGTGGATGCAGTTTGGCCCATACAATGAGTTGTGGTACCAATTCGTCTACCCTAAACGGATAGAACGCTCCGTTGCCCTGAGCGAGCGTCGATGCGGAATATGGTCCCCGCACCATGAGAATGCGGGTGCGCGGCACCTGTCACTACACCACGTTCGCCCCGAAGCCTTACCATACTAGGAAGAAGGGAGATATCAACTTGCGGTAGCTCGCAGGTGATCACCAGGCAAGTCTTACCATCGCTCTGTAAGGGTAGTCTTAAAAGCAGTGATCGAGTTGTGTGGAGTAACACAGGGTTTGCGACTGCCGCTAGTTCACCTCTACATACATCTAACATTTGGCAGTGATACTGTATCCACGGTAGCAGTAGTGTACCGCTTATAATTTTGCATTGTTGAATCCACAGTGTCTGATGAATGCATTCTTACGGCACCATCTTACTTCACTCAACAAAGCTCATTTTGATTAGGTAGAAATGTCGAGGGACTTTTTATGTCGCTCAGTGGCATCTACAGTCGCCTGATACACTCAGGTGTCACTCACTACCTCCAATTGGTTCAACTTTGCCCCCCCCCACCCACCCATCGCACTAACATTTTAGATAAACAAAAAGGTGTTGCTCATGGAACATTGATCACAGAGGGAGGATATTCACTATTGTGGTTTCCGTCTAAGGGTCCGTGCGAAACGGAAAGCATTGACTCTTTATTACAAGACCCCCTCCCTACTCCAAAAAAATTCCCTTTGATTTTTGTTTCATTATTTAGAATTTGGCCCTTTTAAAAAGAGTTATAACATTCCATTTTAATAACCTTCTCTCGGTATTGGAGTTTCGCAGTGTGAAATGTGCTGCTAAGCGTTACCCTAAGTCACGCCGGTAACATCCTCAACTTCGGAAGGGCGTGGCCAAAGCTCACATAACAGAGGATGGGTTTGAAGAATTGTGGCCCTTCATGGACTAATCTATAACGATGTTTTGAAACACCCCACCAGACTGTATTGACTTCTGAAATCGTCAGCAAGTTCGAACTTTTCTTTACTTTTTCGTGAGAACGTGCACATAAAAGTCTCGTAAAGTCAGCCGAACGAAGTTTAGGCGACATTACGGCATGTCCTTTCTGCACTAGGCCGCTTAACGCTGTTCACAAAATTTGCTATTTCGTGTGATTATGAAAATAAAAAACCCACCCTTGACAGTACATAAAGAGCAACTTGTTGCAGTGGACGCCCCACGATCTTTTCTCGATTCGCTTTTCGTACTTTCAACTTTTCATCTGGCGATAGATCCTGAAAATATCGACTAGTGTTCGATGACAACGATTGCATGTCAAACTCACAGCGAGAAGGGTTTGTTATTCACTTATCTATTCACTTATTTATCTAATATTTTTCTGCATGTCTTAGACGATCAGTCTTGGTGAAGTACAGATGAGGTAAGAAAACCAACTAAATAAAACCACAAATGATTTTATAAAGGTAATTTTGCTAGACCAACCACACAGTACTAGCAGCAGCTGGGCTCATGGAACCCTTGTCTGTAAGGAATATCCCAGGACACTTGAATCACGTCAGGACCACGACATTATGGCAGCCACGCCCCTTAACGCGCTGCTAACTCACTATGGAACCGGTAAAACGTTCGCGTGGTGCTTTGATCTTTATTCAGTATCGTGACGCACATCCGTTCAAGGATGCGTAAATGAATGCACTTATTCGGGGGTGTGTACCCTTATGTCCGGATTTCGCACCGCGGCATGTCACAAGCGAAATGCGGACGAGCTGAAGGCGCTGTGTTGTTGGGTCCCGAAGCGATTACAAGTCAACTGCGTATCGCGCCCCTAGCATTACCGTGTAATCGTTCTGAGACCCAACTACAGCGACACGCATAGCTCGCACACACTGCGTTGCACGCCGCTCGTCGTCGTGCGAAATCGTGACATGAGGGTACACACCCTTATTCGGGCCGTCTCAGTGTGTGGTATGGGTAATTAAGCCTAGGAACTTCCCACACGTCCTATTTTGTTCTAGAATATCCTTGAAACACAATTTCTAGTCCCTTGAACTTGCGCTTCAGAGAACCGTAGATCAGATGGGTCTTTTTCAGTACCGAGTGGTATATTCACAAAAAACGAAAGGGGGGGGGGGGGGGGGGGCGGGTGATATGGAAGGCAAGCTTCCAATTTATTGGTTCGGTGTGTTCCATTTGCAATAGGCTTTTGTCAGAATTTATTAGCCGTACCCACTCGAAATGGTCTCCTCTGCGTTGAAATGGATATCAAAAGAGCGCGCAAGATGCCATTTTTCGTGCACGAATTACAAGAGCAGGCGGAAGTATAAACGTGGAATTACTCAGAATAAAGACTTACCACATTCTGCGTTCGCTCACCATGCTGAGCAATTGAGGCACGCTTGGCGCGTACCTCATCGCCTCGTTGCCATTTCAGCATTTGATGTGCGTCACATTGCTGTAACATTCACAGGCTATAGTCTTCATGCGTTCAATGAACGATTCCAAATGAAACATACCGCTTTCTTCGAGGACTCGTCTTCCTTTTCCTTATTTTCCTTATTTTCCTCAGCATGGAGCGTGCTCAAGCCGGAACGGAAGGAAGCATCACCGCCTTCCTTTCCGGCTTTGGCGCGCTCGCCCATTGCCTTATCGCATCTGAAGATCACAGTTAAATGGCTCTGAAAGTCTGTAACAAGGCGAAATGTTTTCTTGTGGCTGACCTTTTCCAATGATTGCAGCTGGTAAGTAACAACTCGTCTGAGAACGCGTGTGTAAAATAAGATGAGGGCGTGACGTCGGACAAAAGGTACGACGTGTCGCGCGGGAATGAGAGTTAAAGACACCAGAAGGATACTACAACGATGCTGAGTTATGGGCAAAAGCTTCGGTGCCGGACGGGACTCGAACCCGCACTTCATCCTCTAAAGGATGAAGTGCGGGTTCGAGTCCCGTCCGGCACCGAAGCTTTTGCCCATAACTCAGCATCGTTGTAGTAACTTTCGCATCGCGAGCTGCGGCGATTAACAGCAGTTATCAAAAAAATTAAAAATATCAACACCAGAAGGAGGTAATTTTGGCCTACGGTGGAACAGACGTAGTGTGGACGAGTTCAAGTGGCCGCCATTGCACAAACTCGCCAATTTGACGCCTTGGCATGGTGCCAAGAGGAGATGTTTCTATTATAAATTTGTTTTTCCCGTCTACTTTTTCCTTTCTTCTTTCTTATATGGTTTCTAGATGTACTTACATGAATGCTAATGTAGTTGGGAATGGCCACTCCACTGCGCTGGGAGTCAGGTGCTACAACTAATGTTGGACCGCGGCCAGTCTCCTACAGCGGGCAACTCGGAAAGTCAGTGCGATGGTGCGAATGAGGCGCGAATACACACTGCAGCGATGCACTTTTGAATCCGGGTTTTTTCACCGATTATCGCTTCTAACCTTCTGCGTTCGTTACAAAATGCTCATTTCTTTGTATTTTTCTCTTGTTTCGGACCCCTTCCGGTTCCTCTAAGGCTGCTTTCATACTTTGCGGCGCTTGCTTCGCCGGCTGTAATCGAAGTACAAGCCGCCGACAACACTAATGCTGTTGCGACGCGCTGTATTTGTAACGCTCGACTGCAGAATACTACGGCATGATGACCGTGGCGAAAGCCCGCGCAAATCTGTAATTAAAGCGCACGCGTATCTTGCCCTAGTTTGGACCATGCCAAGGTTGTCGTCAGGATTTAAATTTTGCCACGGATTAGCGCGGGCTCACGTCACCACTGTATAGTTCGGTCGATCATTATAAGCGGAGCGCATTGCCAGTGCCGCCGCTGACCACGGCGACGAGCAGATGATGTTGCGGCCGTCGACGCCGGTGCCGCAAAGTATATATGCAACCATGCACATTGAGATTCTTTCGTTCTCGATCCAATGTGATGCGCGCGGAGAGCAGCTTCATTTCACAGAAATCTGCGACCTCACAGACATTTGTGCCATGTCGCGTTGGGATCTGGCTTTACATATCCCGAAGCACTTCATATATTGGTGGAATAACAATGTCAATAATAGTGAAAGGGGTGTTGTAGGTGATAAGGAATCCCCTAAAATCATTCAAAAACCAAGGATTTAGGAAGCTAATCTGCATCGGAATCCGCCGCAAAAGACGCACCTCTGAGCTTTGGTGGAGGTGGCTTTTTTAACTCCGGCCACCTTTCTTGGCTCGGTCCGCCTCCAAGCGACGAGTATCCCTGATTGGCTTGAGTGGGAGGGGTAAAAGAGGGCTTGAAGCGCCGGCACGCTTTCGTTAAGAGGAATTTTGAACAGCTGATTATATTTTTCATTGTATTTGATTCCTGACAGTGACTCGTAGAGTTCGCGAGTTTTTCCTTTCTATTCTTTTTTTCTTTTCCATTACTTCTCACTTGTTGTCTCCGCTCGTTTGCAGTTAACGATGGGGTGCTTTTTAAGTTTTTGCATTGTTTTCACGCTGTTTTTGCCCACTGATTACTTGACTGCAAGCCAATGGAAGAGTCATCCGGACTACCCGCTTCTTGACAGAATGGTCGTCCGCGTTAAGAATCAATATTAGAAAGGGCTTTTATTTCTCGGATTTCTTGCCAATTACTTCCGTTTTCTCTTCACCCGTATTACTGATCATCTCTACCGTCGTATTATTATAACTATTTTCACATTTCACATTTCGTCCGATTTTTCCCTATCACTGCCTTTAAGTAGTAAAGTATTAGGGTGTCCACAAAGTTCGTTGGCCATTTGTAAACAGCGTCGCGTTACGCAGCGCGTTGTGATTTTGCACAATGATTTCGCAATACTGAAAGTACTCGCGATGGGCTATCTTCTGAACTCGCTAGCTCTCAATTTCCTTTCCTGCTCTTCCCACAATAAAGCAGTGAAGATGAGTGATAGTCACCACTACTACTACAACCTGGGTATCTCCAGACGTCAGGCCACGACCAGGAGTCAGCAGTTTGGTGATAACACCCCTTCTAAGAACTGAATGTCAAAATGGTGGACTCGCTTCACCAATGGAAACTATGGCATCGAAGATAAAAATCAGTGATAAGTGATAAAATCAGTGGCGTCGTCCACTACAGCATCCTATCCAACAATGCCACAGTGACGGCAGAGACTCTCTCTTAATAATTGCAGGAGGTCAAGATGAAGCTGCCGCCTTGTCCCAGAAACTTGCAAATCCGTGGTTGCTCTGGGACAACGCGCGCCCCCACGAAGCAAAAGATACTCAGGCCGTCCTGGACAGGCTGGGCATCAACACGGTCACGCATCCACAGTATAGCTCGGACACCAGTCCATGCGATTACCACATCTTCCGGTCCATGCGAAATTTCTTGGACGGAAAACAGCTGAAGAACGAGAGCGACCTCGAGGACGTGATGGAGGACTGGGTCGAGTCGCGCCCGGCCTGCTTTTGGGAGGATCGAGTTGCCTCTCTACCTGTTCGCTGGCGAAGGGTGCTGGGTATGCATGGAGATCATATCATGGACCGGTAAGTTCAACTTGGTGAGTTATCTTTACAAGCTCTGGAAAAAACGAATGGCCAACGAACTTTGTGGACACCCTAATAGCATGAATATCGGCTGAAGCGCGTATTGGTCATTTCAAACCCAGTTGCGAACTTAGTGCCAACAAACCAGATCCGTCCAAAAACTCACTGCTCATACTCCTGTTGTATTTGTGAATGCCAGAACTCGATCCCGAGAATTTTGATGCCGATGTCGTTCTGCTTTTCGATTATCTCTGGTGGTTCCACTAACATCTTCTTACAGTACCTGAACGACTGGCAATCAGAAAGATGATTCTCTGGTTAAAAGCCTTTTATACAGACCCTCTAAGCGTGGCCAGTGGTGTCTGTTGATCTCTCCACTGTAGTTCGCCCTGAATTGTATACTGGGAACTAAGTCCAACGGTAGCTCGCCATTTGGTAAGAAGACGATTCTCGAGGTCAATCTTAGTTGTGCCGATCGTATCATCTAAACTAAGAGATTTCTCTAAATTTTCTTTCACCCTTAAATAGAAGCATGAGCCCGTAGTGCGTGTTCTGTAAGATAGGTATCGATTTTACGCGCTCACCACTAATTATTTTCCTGTAATCCATTACGGTAATGCTCAGATCTTTTTCAACAGGAATATTAACTTCCATCTCGATACATTCGCCAAAGATGGGCTCCAGTGTGTCGGCTCGATACTTTTTCTTCAAGCTAATCTGAACACATACATCTTCTAAATCACGTTTCCTTTCAAATCCGCTGCGAATTACCTTCTTCTTGCCACATCTAATGAGTAGATACGGATCACACATGCCGTTTTTACGTTGTGAAACCAATTTCTTCGCTTCGACGATATAAACCCTCAGAAGGCATTTCACAGTACCGAGAAATTCGACGCCAGGTGGATCCAGAAGTACTGGAATATATAGAAATGAAAGGGTTCGATAACCTACTTTGTTCATATCGCCTCCGAATAACACCCCGAATATTAGGTCTCTCCCCTGATGCACCCACTATTTCCTTTCACGTGCACCTCCTCACCCCCACCCCCTCTCCCAATTTGAATCTTTGCGATGCAACAAAGGCGGGTTTGGATCGTGAATGGTATACATTCACGATTGCTGAAGCTTACCTAGTGACCAGATTACCTCCTTGCCATCTTCCAAGGGAATTCTAATTTGATCCAATTTGATCATCAAACATGTGGTTCCTTTGGTGCACGTTCAACCCTATTTGGGCAATGTAAACGGTGTTGGGCCAAAAAGAGTTGCAAAAAGTGTGCTGTGGAGATGGATTTTCCTATCACACTTCCATATGCCAATCCCCAATATGAAAATAATACCCCAAAACCAATCAAATACCTCTCTGTACCTCTCATAAAACAGACCAAGGTCCTTAGTGGAAGCAATGGGCCCACTAGGCACGTGGGCGGACTCACACCAACTCTTGCGCCCTTGTTATCGCTGGGCTCTGCCCCGTTTTGTGCGAAGAACCAGTAGTGATTGGCGCGGATCCTCCCATCGCAATGCAGTTCGCTTTACGCGCCCACGCACAGCCTTTGAACTGGACACTCCTAGTCTGGGGCAGCACCTTATCCACGTACCAGTATCATCTTTGTCGGTGATTGGTGTGATAAAGACTTTTCCCTTGAGCTCACCACTCTTCTGCTTTTCTTCAGGATCATCGTAGTTTCCCTGAAAATAAAAACAACCCAACTTAGACATAGATTTTTTTTCGAAAAACTCCAAAAAAAAAACAAACCCTGGAGCTTTTCACGAAGATGAATTTATCGAGGAAGTCTTCAAATCCATTGTATTCGTTGACATCTTCCAATGCATCGTGAAATACCTTCAGGTGTTCCATGCCGGATCTTTAAGTGGAGGGATATGATCTCCAAAAATGGCCATCATACCGATGCTAGTAAAGCTTACTCTTCGAATCCAGGTGCTTTTTCGTGAAATCCGAGAGAAGCGTAGTACTTGCACCACCAATCGAGTGCCGGCATACCTTCCTTACTCAAAGAAGGAATCAAAGGAGTTGCCGCCAGTTCTGCGTCTTCTGCCTCAATCACTTTATCGTACTTGGACCAATCGTTCTTGTCGGGTACCTCCTTCTATAATTTAACATTTAAATACTCATTCTATCTCTCTGCGCTTTCAAAAAATTTGTATAATCGCTGACACTTTCTCGTAACTTTACCTTTTTTGATGGAACTCTGGTGTATCGATTAAAGTTCGTGATGTGGCAGACACCCACAAGAGGTGTCCTCTTAAAAGCTCTTGTGTCATATAAATTAATCACGAGCGGTGGACTAAATTCTAAGTTGGAAGGTAGCGAAACCTAAATGCGAGATTTTTGATGGTAAAATAATTTTCTGCAATTTTTGAAGGCACTCCCGTCTCAAGCCGCCGTAACGTTTATACTAGAGGCAGAGGTAGCCTAAAGCAATGGGCATGGCTATCTGGTACCCCCACTGGTACACGTTTTTGCCTCATGAATACGCGACAGTGGGGAATGTCAGTTGATTATATGTAGTACAGGATCACATTCCCAGTTACCATAACCCTTGCCGCTACACTGTACATACAGTAACTTCTGGCATCAATTTTCTGTGTATCTGAGCTGTTTTAGCAGGTAATAGCCATTATACGAAGCACATTTGCATACAATCTGACATGCGCTATTCTTGAAAAATTGCAGACCTTTCACCCTTCAAGAACAACTGCACTATATTTTACGTCAAGCACTATGGTAGTCGAGGAGGTGGCCCCATACAACGTACAATCGTGTGTGAATGTCGGCGGTAGGCAGTCATTCATTCGCCCCAATCGTAGCCTTTCACATACCAAAGCGAGATGCTTTGGACTCTTCCCTGTTTTGTGACTAAGGAGCATTAGGAGCCGATTTGTAGACAAAGTTTAGGGATCTGAGCGAAGCGCTTGGGCTGCGCTTGGACGGTAATCCAGTGGGCGCCGTCTGGATTACCACAGAGCCCTCATATTGTATGCTCGTCCAAGATCCGCTCCAGAGCGCCCCTTGAAGTCGGCAAAAACTCACCATGGGAAAAGTGATAAGCGGAGTCTCAAAGTTTGGATCTTTGACCACGTTTGCAATGGGATCTGTTCGAGTCTCCAAGTCACCGATGATGATCTCCAGGAAAGGTTTTCGAATAGAAAGAAACTGGAATAACCAGTTGATCAAGAAAAATCAGCTGAAAATTTCGGAGTTTGTATTCAAAAAATTTGACAGCTAAAAATTGTGCGTGACGACCTCCCAAGTTATGGTAAGCTTGTGCATGAAAAAACTGTGATTTCTGCTACATATTTCATATATCAACCGCTGCATCTTCTACATAGCCATCTTGGAAGATGTAGTGTGCAAAAATAAACTTGCCTGATATTTCTTAAGATTTCTCACTCCCCAGCAAAGTATCTGAATAGCAAAGGTCTGGAATTGTGGCCTCAATTCTCCAGGTACTTCGAATCGATCACTGAAAAAAGGCAATATTTTCGGGGTTGCTTTCCTACAAAACTTCCAAGTATCCGCTTACTCGACAGCTTTCCTAATTGGCAAAAGAGGTAAGCAATCTCTAGTGGATTTATCTTCACAGAACAATTCGAAGCATGCCAGAATCGCACCTCTAAACAAAGAACGTCAGTTACGAAGGTTGTGAGAAATACAGCGCTTCGCATGATGTTACAACCACCCATAAATGTCTAAAAACTTTGTTTACAAAAAAACTCTTCAGGTTAAAGACACCGGAAGGGGGTAATTTTGGCTTATGGTAGAACAGACCTAGTGTGGATGAGTTTAAGTGGCCGTCATTGCCCAAACTTGCCAATTTGACGCCTTGGCATGGTGACAAAAGGAGATGTTTCTATCATAAATTTGTTTTTTCCTTTTCTTTTTACTTTGTTCTTTCATATATTGCTCCTAGATGTACTTACATGAATGCTAATGTAGTTGGGAGTGGCTACTCCACTGCGCTGGGAGTCAGGTGCTACAACTAACGTTGGCCCGCGGCCCGTCTCCTACAGCGGACAACTCGGAAAGTCACTGTGTTGGATGCAAATGGGATGCGAATATACACCGCAGCGTCGCGCTTTTGAGTCCGGGTTTCTTCGCCTATTATCGCTTCTAACCTTGAGTATTCGTTACAAAATGCTCATTTCTCTGCATCTTTCTCTTGTTTCGGACCCCCTCCGGTTCCTTTAAAGGAGTCATGGCGTTCTAACACCAAGTTTTAGCTGAGAAACGCGGAAATTTTTTCTCTTCATTTATTTTTAAAATGCCGTTTTCACTATTCTTCAAAACAATACAGCCACTGAACAGCATTTGAAGCATTCGTCATCGTGGAAACAGAGGGAAAAC
Source organism: Trichostrongylus colubriformis (assembly GCA_963978905.1). Classification (NCBI taxonomy): domain Eukaryota; kingdom Metazoa; phylum Nematoda; class Chromadorea; order Rhabditida; family Trichostrongylidae; genus Trichostrongylus; species Trichostrongylus colubriformis. Next base: position 10,194,612 of record OZ022260.1, read on the forward strand.
TGCTGATTCTGAGAGCATCTGGTCCTTCATTACTTCGAATAGCCAAAAATTTTGATGATCTGGGTCCATATGAGGTTTTTCAGGATGTTTAGTCCATTTGCTGCCACGCTTCGATGACAGTCTTTTTAAACTTCCTAATGCCTTCCAAATGGCATCTTTCGGCCTGAATTCTTCTGACCATGAAGCTCCATGTAGTGTTCCTTCGAAAAAGGTCCATGTAGTGTTCCACCAGGTAAAGGTCGGGGCCATTCCTCATCCGGGTCAGAAGGTATATTCGGTGACGGCTTCACCATGATCGAGTGCTCTGGTTGGCATGAAATGGCCCATTAATTTGCACGAAAACAAGATTTTGGTGAAGATTTGGAACGCAAGACGAGAGAAGAGTGCGAACACTCGGTAAGCAGATGGTTCATCCTTCCGAGAACGAAACAAAATTTCGAATGATTATTTGACCCCACGCCATTACACCTCCTTTGAAGTTTTTTGAGAATTCAAGTCTGTCCCCCGTGCAATAGTGCCGGCTGCCATCCGGGATGTCATAGCTGAACCTTTTTTCGCATCAGAAAGAACAAACTGAGAGGAAAAAACGAATTGAAAGGTGTGCAAACTTAAGGGAGTTTTCGGACAATTCAGGTGGCATTATGCAGAGCACTGTATTATTTTCCCTACATTCACATGATATAGCCCATTATCCATATCCCACCTGAGGTAACATTCCAGACATGGTTCAAAGGAATCGTGCACGTGTATCTCTGGCACTCATATATTTATGTTGTATTTGCTTAAGAAGTTCCGAATGGAAAGTTTCATGTAAAAAGTGAGAGTCTGGCCGAGATACAGCTCCACAAAGTGGCGGATGACGGGGCGGGGCTTCCTAGTGGGTGACTCTCCCCGTCATCGCTACAGTCGAAGACGCAGAGTGGGAACAGAAAGTTGCGCGAACAGTCTCACTCCCCATCTCCTACCGCAGCGGACGACGTGTTGGGCACTTACTCCGAGGCCCTGCTCTCTCGACCACCACTTTGAGGAGCTGTATCTTACAAGGGAAGGATACCAGGACACCGTGGCCATTCGAGATGAGATGTATATTGCCTAATGCGGTTTTGACGGGTAATCTCAAATCAGTTTTCAAAATCTGCAAAGCGACTCTCTGAATGGAGTTATGGAGTTTTTGGAAAAAACGGCTTCACGTTGGATCGTGGTTTTCATCACAGCGGCGGTAAATGCGAGGGCATCCATGGTTGTAGTGTGGCACAGATGGCACGGAGCATTCGGGCTCTCAATAGGCTGACCATGGATCGGGGTCTGCGCCTGGAAGCTTTTTGCATTGCATGAAATTTCTTCCTTTGTGCTTGAGTTGCTTGAAGAGCTTTTATGTTAATATGCATGCATTTCAAGGTTCAAAATTATGTATGGGTTGGTTTACTATCCCTGTTTTCAGGATTGCGAAAACTCCGTGATTCGGCATATTCAAGGAAGACTCTCATAACGCACGAATTAGACGTTGTTGCGTAAAACGATTACGATATTCGCGCTCAGGGGGTCGAGTTCACTCTGTGCTAATTTTCAGCCAAATCGTGTTTTTAGCACAACTTCGCAAAATGAGGGGTGGCCAAGGGATAAAGTGGCAGGTTTTGGATTTTCTTCTGCAAAAATCCTGTTAAACTTGCCCATCGCACTAAGCGTATGTAACAAGCGTCAAAAAAGAGCATTTCCTTGGCAAGGGTCAACGACTTCTCCTTTGTTCAATGTGTTGCCACCCAATTAGCCCGCTTCCGAAATTTTCCGAAATTTGCTCAAGTTCTCGAATTGGCTAGAAACTTGTTTCTAGGGGTAATTTGACACCCTGAACACGAATCGCATTAGTTTTGCACGAGAATGACTGGCTCGCGCGCTATGGTCTCCCGAACGTTCCGTGTGATAGTATTATTTCTTCAAAAAAACCTCTATAACTCCATTCGGAAAGTCGTTTTGCAGATTTTGAAAGCCGATTTGAGATCACCGTTCAAAACTGCATTAGGCGATATACATCTCATCTCGAATGGCCACGGTGACCTGGTATCCTTCCCTTGTTAGCCGGATTCTCACTTTTTGGAACTTTGTGTGTGGCCCTTATTAAGTAAATACAACATAACTATAGGGGTAATAGAATAATTTAGATTCCGCCCACGATTACTCTGACATCGCTGAAGTCAGTGCTCTACGTGTTGCATCGTAGGCACAAAACTAAGTAGTGTACGCTGTCCACGAGACCATACCTGGACCTTCCGAATTGAAAAAGAAGTGTGTTCCATTTCGGTCTAGCTCGTGAATCTGTCGCCGTACATATCACAGTCGGACTCACTTCGAAGCGACCAAGAAAAATCTGCAAATTTGGCTGCCAATTACCGTATACCCTAGGATGGTTCTGAAACAAGCTGAAATCCAGTCATACTTCACTGCCATTCTTTTGTTCTCCACGAGTTTCTACCAGAACTGTCGGCGGATTCACACTGATTTGACGTTTACCACCCGGAATAAGAACCTGAATGTGATACATTGATGTGTCAAATGTAAACCTCTCGAATGTTCTACACCTTTAGCTTACCCGATCAAATATGAGCGTCTCATTCCAGACAGGATTTTGTGAATCTTCTACGACCAATGTCTGCTTTGCTTTTGTGAGAAATGTTGCACGAACAAACGCTCGAGCAGAATTTTTTACAACTGGGAGAAGATCCTGAAAGTTCAGGCGTGATATCGGCTAGGAGGGGTTTGCATATTGTTGACAAATATGCTACAAAATCTTAAGGAATCCGAATACAGTCCGTTGAAAACACCGTGACTAAACTTTGTAGAGATTTTTTGACAGATTTCTCGTGTCTATCAGAATTGGCATGCTTAATAAGCTTTGAAGAACAGTTTCTATGCAAATCAGAAAAAAATAGGACATTTTTTATCATGTGGCTTCTGCACCATTTCATTTCATAAAAGTGAACCTCGTGGTATTAATGATGAGGTACGGAACAGTAGCTAATGCTTACTGCTTCCTTGGCACGGTGCTTTTCCTTGATAAAAGATCCATTTGGAACGAGAAATGTCATAAAACGGTGCGTGTGATACACACACGCAGCAAATCAACCGTTTCTTTCGAAATCACATAGTAAGTATTCTACAAATCTTATTCAACATACTGATTCTGATAAAGACGAATTTCTGCCAAGGACCTCTACGAACTATAGTTACGGCGTTTTGAGAGGTACGTCTGTACCTACGATACGTACGATACAATGATGTTGAGCAGGTGAAGATGGCCTAAAGAATTTGCCGACCTATAGTAAAACCCATGGTATAGAGTGGGAGCCTAGGATCCCTCGCCCCACATCCTTCTCAGTTTTTCCCGACTGGGTTTGCCTTGACAGGTCGCGTTTATAGTAATAAAACCTGCGTTTTTGCGGAATCGTGAAATCTGCGGAATATGGTAAGGGTACGTATCGATTGGGAGTTTGCGTTTTCATGGAAATGCGGAATTGTGGAATTTGTGGAGAAGAATCAGATAATATCGAATTCCGAGCTCCACCGAGTCGAGGGAATTAGAAAAATGGTGATTCCACTATCCCGCATCTGTCCAAAAACACAGAGCCGCATTTTCACGGAAGCCCCTATTCCAGCACTATGAACGCAGCCTGTTCTGTTCTGTTTATATATTCTTATTTATTTGAGATACGTCAGCGTGTACGAGATCTTAGTAATCCGTAGCACATAACCCATCCGTTTGGGGCTGAACTCGAGTCTGTTCCGAGACTAATTACGTCTCGCAGAATTGTAACTTGTTGTTTCTTTGAAAATCCTCCTATTTACCCTACTATGTATGATTAGATATGCACAGCTACTTTGTAGTTCTCAGTAATTACTTGCTTCTGACGTAGAAAGGTCGCCAACAGCGTTGACGATGGAGCTTCCAGCAAATCTGTGTGCACGAAGCTAGTAAGTTCTGCATAGTATGTCTCTTTGCTAGTTTCTGGAGTTTGCTGTGCTTTGCCATTCTCTTGTAGCAACTAACTTGTAAAGCTTTATCACTTCGCTTACGTCAATTCTCTCTATCACCTTTTCCGGCACTGATCACCCAGATCAGCCCCAAAACATCTAATTTTGATGCAATTGAAGGGGCGACTTTTGTGAACATTTTGATCTGGCTAAAAACTTGTACTTGGATGTAGCTGATCCGCAGAACAGGGATGTGACACTCGCTTAGTGCAAAATGGTTTGGCATCCACGCCACAGTCGTCGGCGCTAAGCGGCGTGGGTCATTAAGGTCGTTCATATCTCGTCCGTAAGGGTACTTCAATTCCTGACTGAAAATATCACACTCCCTCAACGCTACCCCGCCTGGCGCTCGTACCACAGAAATCCAAAAATTCACAACTTCTAGCGCCGATGCCGGGAGCCATGAGATTCACGCCGAATGAGTGTCATATTTTGCGGGTCCAATCACCTCTAGGTGGAGATTCCCAACCGAATCGGAATGTTTCCCGAAGATCATTTCTTTTAGCCAGTCAAGTTTCGAATTGACGGGGTGACTCTGGGTAGATGTTCCCTATTTTCCTTTACAATTATGTATAATAAATATAGGGGACGCAGTGATTACTGTCACGCGGTAAAAAAAACGAATCTCTCTGACAGGAGTACAATAAAAGAACGGAAATAGGTTGAAAAATATTTATAACGATTCTGAACATATGCATGTTATCACCTCTTTTCGATCTTGCTCCTTGATTTTGGATGACGGTGCGTAAATGCTTGGGGTACAAGTCGATGACAGGGCGCAGGTAGTCGACGTCGAGTTGCCCTCTTCCGTCGAAGGGCAGCCTTGTACAACTTCAAACTTCAAAGAGATGTCGCGCAGACATTCTTTTCCAAATAACCCCAAACGGCGTAGCCCAGAGGGTTTAGAATGCACTAGGAGCGCCTCGTTCGAGAAAAAACCCTGCTCAGGTGCTCATTGGTTCACGTCCAGTCATACGTCAGATTCCTGTCCCAATTGCCGTCACTCGAAATCGAGCCCACATTGAAAAGTGATGATCGCGTACTGTTCAAGATCGTTATGAATATTTTTCATCCGATTTTTGCTTATTTTGTTGCATTTTGCCAAAGATATTCGATTTTGTTGCCGCGTAACAGTATCTGTTACGCACCCTGTGATGTCATTTGAGTCAATATTTCTTTCTTACCTTGGCCCATAGAAAGTAGCACCGTAGCTGCCATGTGGTAGTCGTTTCATGTACTTCATAAATACGTGGTATAAAATACATTTCATGTTCTCGATCCCGTGGCAAATCCCTCAAAAATCATCAATTTCCAAGCATACATGAACCTCGAGAGGTATAGAATGTTTCCAATACCATAGCGCCTCTGTAGAATATCATCTCATACAAATCGTATCATGTCCTGCATTGGGAATTGGGAGAAAGTGTGCGTCATGACACTCGAGCTAGGCCAGGCTACACTAGTAGCCGGCAGTTGCAACCAATGTGTAGTCAATTTACGACCGTATCATAGGGACTTTTGTCGCGCGCGCGATGACCTTGTTTGAGTGTCATGATGCGCACCCGTTAGAAGACTGCACTTTATCCACTTGAGTAATCAGAAAAAGTAGAGAATGAGTTCCCAGTATCACTGACCCCTTTCCCGAATGGGAAGACATCGGATTCCCTTCGGCGCACTGAACTGTGTGCTGAAGGTGCCGTGCGCAGTAAGTGGGAATAGTGCGAAGTCGCTGGGGGACAAAATACAACGCACGGCAAAACGTAAAATCGCCCTTTCCCGTCGTGGTTACCCCACTTAAAGACACCGGAAGGGGGTAATTTTGGCCTACGGTAGAGCAGAAAAAGTTCGGACGAGTTTAAGTGGCCGCCATTGCACAAACTCGCCAATTTGACGCCTTGGCATGGTACCAAGAGGAGATTATGAAGTTGTTTTTTTCCGTTTACTTTTTCCTTTGTTCCCTCTTAGATTGTCTGGATGTACATACAAGAACGCTAATGTAGTTGGTAATGGCCACTCCACTGCGCTGGGAGTCAGGTGCTACAACTAACGTTGGCCCGCGGCCCGTCTCCTACAGCGGACAACTCGGAAAGTCGGTGTGTTGATGCGATCGGAATGCGAATACACACCGCCGCGACGCGCTCTTGGATCCGGGTTTTTTTTTTGCCGATTATCGCTTCTAACCTTCAGTGTTCGTTACAAAATGCTCTCTTCTTTGCATCTTCCTCTTGTTTCGGACCCCTTCCGGTTCCTTTAACGTTCCTGTGGGCTATGCCGTGAACACATGTGAGCACCCACCTTCTTCGTTCCATTTCCATAACAAATCTTCGCCGCCGAACACAGTCGCCACCGGTTTCTTCGTAGTGAAAAGGTTTGTTCTTCCCAGTAGCATACTGTAATTTTGCAATTTGAAGATCGTGCTGATATAGACACACATGTCAAGCCCACCTCCCATTTAGTGTCGCCCAGCGATTCCTGATACGCTTCAAAATTCTGATTCTTAAAGTCGATCGCTTTACGTGTCCTCTTAATGCACCGTCGGCGATATTTGTGATCCATCCTAAACATCATCCGTTCACAAGATCCCCACAAAAAAATTGAAGGTATTGTCCGACCTTCGTTCAATGTCCACTGTACCCGGTTCACCCCAAAAAACTTCTGTAATCGAGTAAACCCATCCACTTTTGTCGCCGTAGTTATGATGCTTATCCGGCACCCATTTACCCTCGTATTTCCAGCCTAAAATGCAGAAGCTCTCAACTTGGATTCCATGCTTTGCCAAAAATCAAACAGACATACCTTCTCCAGGATCCCGCAGACGTGCCTTTTCAATCTCGCCACCAAAATAGTCCGTGAACTTCAATGGTCGCCACCTGAAAACTATACATTTTACCTGATTTCCAAACATTTTTTGAAGGACATGAAAAGGCTGAAGGATAATCTGGAGTGGAAAGACATTCACGCTGTATTAGAATTGGGGCGTGTCGAAGGTGATGGACCGTAGCCCAGCTTGCGTTGGAAGCTCGTCTAAAGCCTCTCATTGTACTGTATTTTTATATTCTGCATTATATCACATTAGATTATATCCCGTCGTGGTTCATCGTGGTGCGACATGATGCAGCCGGTTAAATAGCTATTGTGGGCGGGTGGACAGCCACGGCTTGGTTTGGCCATTACCCCATTCCCTCCATTTATGAAAAGAATACAAATATACCCGTCACCGATGATGACTAATTGTAGGAAGGGGCCATGTTTCTCGTGTTTTTGATCGTTTCAGTACTTCTTTCTCTACTACTGCACACCACTGTAATGATCTCCACCTCCATATTCCACAACAGCTCGAAATTACCCCCAAATGGGATGTGGAAGCCAGTTTTGGACCTTACAGCCCTTGTTCTGGACGACGCTTCCAGCCAGTGGTCTGCTTTGTCTAGAGCAAACCTTCCTTATAAAAATCATCCTCGGTTTTTTCGGGTTTTCCCATCATCTCATGTACCACAAGTGCTCAGTGGATGTGTGGCGTTACTACAGAACTATCAGCGAGGACCAGATCACGTAAATACTTACTGCTCCATCAACTTGGCTCTTTATATGGGCTTCTAAAGGTTTGAGAATCGATGGGAGGATTCACTCACTCGCCCTTTCTCCATTCGTGGACCTCAAACAGCTTGTCTTCAATTGTCTGTCGACCATCACTCGAACACATCCACATATCTTGAGTGTTCCTTACCACCCAATTACCCTGGAATCCAAATTTCTAAATGTGAAAAACAGCTTCAGAACCACTCAGTAGCGAATATTTCACTCGCCACTTCGGTATATTCCTGTCCACTTTCAAAGGCAATCTCCAAATACTTGAAGTTCACTGTGGGTGAATTCATGTGCAGTGCAGTCACCCACAACTCGTCCAAAAGGAGGTGGGACGCGTAACCTTGTAGGGTCTACGTCTGTATACCGACTCTTTGAAGCTGGAAATCATCCCTATGGGTGGAGCGCCGATTTGCAAGTGCCACAAATCGATGATTTCCATTTGGTCGTTCCAAAGAATTTCATAATAGAGGGCGGTTTTGACTCTATAAGATCCAGGAAATTGTTGACTGAATTAATCATACCATGTAATTCCACCCATAGGGACTATTGGAGGTGAACTCTGCCAAATCTTCGGTGTTTTTCTCGTTGGTGTAGTGCGTTTCATCTTTCCAAGCTGAGGACATCCTGGGTTTCCGCTGGAACGATACATACTCTGTTAACCTAAGATCATCGCAAATGAGAGCAAAACGCCAACTTATTAACTTTTGTACCAACCTGGTAACTGAAGATTTCAAAATACGGTTTGATTTCTGCAGGTTGGCTATATTCCTTCCATGACCAGTCATATCCACGTCGCCCAAACCACATACGTAGGTGTAGCACGGCAGGGAACTGACAATATTGCTGCTTTCAGGAATAGTGATATGGGTTGGTGGCACTACTAGTGAGATTTGCGTTTTTTCCGAAAGTGGAATGTGTTCCATGTTGGAGAATAGACGATTAGTGTCAGCTCACTGTTAGGTTGTAACAAAAATTCTAGCCGCTTTCGTGACTGCATTTCGTAGAATTTCGCTTTACCAGTTTGACCTAGGCCGCACGATACGACATCGCGGTGAACAAGCACCGCAGCGCCTAACTGTTGCGCGTATTTTCCATCTATTCATCGTCATTCTTCCACGAAATCGATTCCTACGAAATCATTCGTAGGTCAGCTGGGATGTTGCGCTCATCCTGGTCACTTATATGCGGTTCACTGAGATGTGCGTCAGGACACTCAAATTTGTCCTGACGCACACCACGAATTAGGTCGCGCCAGATGACTCAAACCGAATGTCTTGATGCAGACCGACTTACATCCTCCGAGCGATTATTTCGATCGGCAAGTGTCGGCCACTTCATCGGTAAAGCCCGCATTCGTCCACACCATTGTCCACAGAGCGCTTCATTTTCGGAGAAAAATACCTAAATGGGTTTCTGCAGACAGCAGTTTGTTGAAAAGAAGACTGCGTAAACAGCCAACCTCTTCCGCTGGGACTTTGATGTACCCGACAACTCGTCCACTGGCCAACATTTTGATAAGAATGGATGGGAGCGAAATCTGCAATCAACTGAGTTTATTGGGGACGAGTTTGTTTGAGTATGCTCAGTATCCAGTTAATCACTTGGTTATCCTTGGCCAATCTTTCTACACTTTCTCGCATTCGTTGTAGAAACCGAACGACTTTCTCGCCCATTTCATCGAACAGCTGCGTTTCGTCGAACTTGAAGCCATCGATTTCTTTTAAAATCTAAGAAAAAATGATACCGCTCGCAGCTGCGTTTCGTCGAATTTGAAGCCATCGATTTCTTTTAAAATCTAAGAAAAAATGATACCCCACTGGCCTATTCTAAATGATCTATTACTTTCACTCAAAATCGTCATGGGTTCCGACTCTAGAGAGATAAGTGACGAGAACTCAGTTGCTTCGGGCTAGTCGGCGGCAATTCGCAAAGTATGAATGCAGTTATATTAGGCGAAGTGTTCAGGTTAGCACATTTAGATAGGGTCATCGCCATTCACGCTAAGCAAGATCATTTACGCTACCGCTTGCGGAATGCCTCTAAATTGCACGCCACGATCTCGGACTACCCAATCCGATTCGCATATTCTGATCCACAACCACAACACAGCAAACATGTATGGTAGACCGATACAGCTTGAACTTTTAGCCATGCATCTCTATCCGGCTGGCGAGAGCGCAGATGGATAAAGGACAATGCATGGAGAATAGCTCAAGAACTAAGTACAAGCTAAGTGTGAGAGCAGGTGAGTAGAAGGCACAGAAAAGAAGACCCCTTTTGACTCCCCCGAAACGATTTTGAAATGTCCAACAGACCAATGGTAGGAGATGTCATTCATGCCGAATAGGCTTTCACTGATTGGGAAGAAAAGAGTTTTCGTACAGGGTAAGACTTTGGTTGAGTGACTAAAATTTTCGGTGTAGCAAGCTTTCATAGAAGATTCTCAAAAGTGGATGCTAAAACTTACTTTAGCAATGCACTTTTTCCTGGCGTTTTCCCAGCAAACGTCTAATTCGTTCTTCGTATAAGCCGATCTGAATTTGTGCTCAAATCCCCTACAGTCCATTTCAGAGCGCCTGATAGGGCATGGCTTATGGATTTGGGTGAGAGTGTATCAAACTTCCTCACTCTTGCCACGCACTCTCATTCTCGCCTTCCACCCATGTCCGTAGGCCACGCCCTATCAGGCGCACCGAAATGGAGTATACACGTCCTGTTGTGAGAACTACGGTAAGAAAAGTGCGTACTTATGATGGTCCTGTAGTCTGTCCAACATGCTTTGCATATGTTCAAGTGCTTCCATCGCTAATGAGGACACCTCGTCATTTTTACCATCGCCGAGTCTTCGTGCTGCTTTCAGCAGCTCGTCTAGCATGATCGCCGCCTGAATTAGGTAAATGTAGGAATGATATCATCATTTGACCTCTTCGACTGCGCCATGGATTCGACATTCGAATGATTGTTTAATCCTGCTCGGTTAAGCCCTAGATTGCCGTTTAGTAGTTTTCCGATTTGAACTCCTCTCTTACTTTCATGATAGCATTGCTTCTCTCTATCCGTGCGTCCACGTTTTCCCAAAGCCCAGGAACATCAGCCATCGGTTTATGGTTGCCCCATGGCATTGAGAAGTATTTTCCATCGTCATGAAGAGGTAGAGCCTGGAATACGTGATAACGTAGGGGCTTCGAGATGGCTGGCATGTATGTAAGTGGTTCTCGAAACTCACCCCAAGAACTGAATTACGATTTCGGCTGAGCGCAGCCCCTGTGCTACCATATTCACCCATAGAAACCAAAAACGAGATTTCGTCACTGGCAAACAGTGGATTGATGAGATTACATGCGAAGAAGGAACAGTATACCGTGTAGCGATGCATTTTCTGAATAGCCATAATATAAAGGAAATCCCATGCGGTTAAGTGCTCAGAATTGCTCCTTTTCCATGTACGGAGTGGGATAGATCGATTCCACCTCATGGCTCTCGTTACTAATTAAAAAGGCACCTTCAAACAAGAGCATGAGAGGGAAAGTCTTAGAGCCGCCTGCAAAGCTTTACGCGCATATACATGAATCCAATTGAGATAGAGCTCTCCAAAATGATGGACGACGAGGTGAGGCGTTCAAGTGGGTTTGGACGCTAGAGAGCTGTGGAACGAAGAGGAGACAGTCACGCGGTCAGGGACGCGGAGTGGGAAGCAAATCAATATTGGGCGCGGAAATTCGAACAGCGCTATCGTCGCTGACAGTTGTTCGAATGTTGTGGTGGAAAATGTAGCGGGAATTGAAAAGAGTTGCTCTTCTTCCAGTTCTTCGATTTCTGTTTTGGAATAAGGGAAAATTATCGGCTCTATTTGTTTTTCTGTTCATGTATTGTATATTGTAGAGTGATTTTATGAGGAACTGAGATCACGGAATTTCCGTAGACGATTCCTCTGAGAGATCTGATCTTACAGACTGAGCGTTTGGGATGCAGCGCCCAAATACTGCCCTAACGCAACCTTCCGAGGTACTATTAGTGGCTAGACAAATGCGTATACTACTCGTAAAAAAGTCATCTCGCTCTGAGATTTTGCACAGATGACTCGAATTCAAGAGACTTACTACAAGTCGCAATGCCGTCCATCACTGTACAGCCAGCCGTGAAAGCAGTTAGTACTATAATTCGGCTGCTAAGGAGAGTTATGCTCACTACAAGCGAAAGTTGGGGTCCTAAGCGATTGCTAGTAGCGTGTTTCACGGGAATGCACACCTCAAAGACTCGCGGAGCCCCACTTATATGTCGTACCGCCTCTCTATGATGCCCCACCTCCAAATGAACGTGTCATGTGTTATGTGTGGCAGTCATATGCGGACATTTTTGTACCTGTGCAGATCTGTATAATTCTCAGTTCAATTATCTGTTTGTACTGTATGTAGTAGAGTTCGAAGGCCATCACCGCGTCCTATGCCTTATACTTTGCGGGTTTAATCTGTCCTAACGATACACACTCCATTATGAGTAGTGCTCACCTCAAAGATTTTTGAATGTATCAAGGAAGTGTGTTCGATAAACGTCCGTTGAACAGATTCACCGACATATTCTACACAATCCACAGCGACAAGCAATCGTGCCAAATATCTGTTGAAAAAGACCAGTCAGAGAAATTACCTATCAAATACTCCCAAGTATGGGTCTAGCTTCTTTCATCAGAGAACTTCGGCGTTGCTGCTACTTTGTTCATAATACTTTTGCTACGGGGTTTTCAGGTGAAACGTGTATTACGGCCAACTTTTCCTCCTTTCCATCGCTGTTGAAGGCCTAAACATGGCCCAGAGCTTGAGAAATTGCACACCATATAAACACTACGTTCGAGTGGTGGAATTCAAGGTGAGCCTAAATTTCAGCTTCCGTGGTTTTTACGGTTGCTTCTATCACGATATTAGTTTCCTAGAATGAATGCGGCGTATAGTGCGAGAGTGTGCAAGTTCTCAAATCCTGACCCATGTTTAGGCCTTTGACAGCGACTGGAAGGTGAGAGCGTCATAAACGTACCACCTAAAAACCTTGTGTAGAAGTATTACAAACAAAAAAAATTCTGAGCATTATACGGAAAAGTGCCGATTGTACTCTCTAGGAACACATTTCATTGGGCGAGGATTTGCTAGTCATCTGCATTACTATAGCGATTACGTCTCCATTTTTGCGATTACGTAATAACATTTCATAGCTGGCTAAGACCCAGACTGCACTTTTCCCCTTCCCAAATCCGCCTCTTCCTTTTAGCTTTCCCAACAACTCAACCGCCCAACACCTCTTCTATACCCTCGCCTAGGCCCCCTTTTATCTCTGTACTGCATATTCACTACATCCTTAAAGACAGTGGTAGGGGTAGTTAGTGCCGCTTATCAAGGGATTATTCAATGCGAACGTTCAGGTGCTTACTAATACAAAGTGAAGAAAAACGAAAAGGAACGGTCGAAACCCAAGAAGTGAGTCCACCTTCCACCATTGACTCCAACAGGAGGCGGGCTCTGTCTCCACGGGAAAAAGAGTTTCTTTGTTACCCATATATTTATGTAGTATTTGCCTAATAAGGCTTGCATGCAACGTTTCGCGCGAAGAAGTGAGAGTTCGGCTCAGATACAGCACCACAAAGTCTCAACGGGTGTGCGGGGCCTCTAGTAAAAGCCCCGTTCCGTCGTGCGTGGCGGTTGGGAACGGAGAGGGGGACTGTTCACGCAACTTACTGATCCTGTATTGCGTCTCCGATCGCGGTGGACGAAGGGGTGGCCACTTGTCCGATGGCCCCGCCCAGTCGGTCAAGAATTTGTAGTGCTGTATCATATGCGGTTTCACGTTTTTTTTTTTCGTGTGAAACTTTGGATGCGATTCTTACCAGTCAAATACAGCATAACTATATGGGTAACAGAAAACTCATTTTTCCGTGGACGATTCCTTCGAAAGGAAAGCCACCGGTCTGGGAACACTACAGGAGGCGAAACTTCCTATGAAAAGCAGCGCCCCAGGCTTTATAGGAGCCGTCTTCTTCAACGGCCGCCACTTGTTCTGACAGGTCCCACCTCAGGACCCTTTCAGAATCACTTCAACATTTATGCTTGCTCATATTACCCCTATCACCGTCTTTAACGAGGCTTCGAAAAGTGCTAGTAGGTTGGATTTAAATGGATCACAAAGAATTTTGCTAGAGGAACCACAGGTCATCGTCTGCCATGATCTACAACCCTGACCGTAATCCTGCTAACGTTTTAGGGCGGATGTTTGGATTTTCTTGTCACTTCTATATTCTTCACTCGTGGGTTATGTGTCGAGACATACTTGCTGCCTTCTTCGTCCATCACATTTTTCTCCTTTCGCTTCTTCAATTTGAACCGCTTCAATTTCTCATGACCAAAAAAATTGAGAAAACATGGCCCATATGTCGGCATGAAACCCTGATTGCCAGGTTCGTAGATCAGTCTCATCGGTATTGAAGCCTTAACTACAATGATAAGCGCAGATTCCAGCGAAGAGCAGAGAATTTAGGCACCTGTCCAAGGCATCTACGAGCTTTTCCTTTACTCATGTATAGTCGAAAGATGATCTGAAATAAATCTCCTATTCTAAAAACGAAATCGAGTAGAAAAGTGAGAACCTTGGAGATGACGGTTGGCCACAGCATTGGTATAAGAAGATCCTGATTGAACCTGACCGCATCGGTCATGATTTCTCCCATGTTGTACATGGTCTTCTCCTCAGCGCTAGTCTCAGCTGTTTCAGCACCTAGTGAGACCTGGAAGACGGGAGTTTTAAAAGGTGTATTTTGGGCAGGGAAAGCTTTGACTCACTCCGATAGCAAATTTGAGTGGCTTTCCCCTGTTATTTGCAACTTCTTGATGAATTTCATCGGCAAGTTGATGAAGCCGAAAGAGTCTCACCTGAATATACAAAGAATGGGGGCCTGATGTCAGTCTTGCCTAGCTAGTGCGCCACGCATTTGACTCGAACAATCGGATTTTATTAGGGTGTCCACAAAGTTCGTTGGCCATTCGTTTTTTCCAGAGCTTGTAAAGATAACTCACCAAGTTGAACTTACCGGTCCATGATACAATCTCCATACATACCCAGCACCCTTCGCCAGCGAACGGGTAGAGAGGCAACACGATCCTCCCAAAAGCCGGCCGGCCGCGACTCGACCCAGTCCTCGATCACGTCCTCGAGGTCGCCCTCGTTCTTCAGCTGTTTTCCGTCCAAAGAATTTTGCATGGACCGGAAGATGTGGTAATCGCATGGACTGATGTCCGGGCTATACTGTGGATGCGTGACCGTGTTGATGCCCAGCCTGTCCAGGACGGCCTGAGTATCTTTCGCTTCGTGGGGGTGCGCGTTGTCCCAGAGCAACCACGGATTTGCAAGTTTCTGGGACAAGGCGGCAGCTTCACCTTGACCTCCTGCAATTATTAAGAAAGAGTCTCTGCCGTCACTGTGGCATTGTTGGATAGGATGCTGTAGTGGACGACGCCACTGATTTTATCACTTATCACTGATTTTTATATTCGATGCCATAGTTTCCATTGGTGAAGCGAGTCCACCATTTCGACATTCAGTTCTTAGAAGGGGTGTTATCACCAAACTGCTGACTCCTGGTCGTGGCCTGACGTCTGGAGATACCCAGGTTGTAGTAGTAGTGGTGACTATCACTCATCTTCACTGCTTTATTGTGGGAAGAGCAGGAAAGGAAATTGAGAGCTAGCGAGTTCAGAAGATAGCCCATCGCGAGTACTTTCAGTATTGCGAAATCATTGTGCAAAAAGCCCATCGCGAGTACTTTCAGTATTGCGAAATCATTGTGCAAAACCACAACGCGTTGCGTAACGCGACGCTGTTCACAAATGGCCAACGAACTTTGTGGACATCCTAATATTTACCAACCATATCTCGATATGCGAGTGGACAGCGTCACAATTTTCGGAATAATCAGTGCGCAGCTCTCTCCTTCACCGCACCATGTTATTCAGTCTAGTGCTTGCCGCCTCGTATCAGAATGTGCACAACAATGAGCACCGCGCGCGGGTAGTGAAGTTTACGTTGATTCACATTTTTGTGATAAACTGGAACCGCGATTACGTAGAGATTTGTGACTTATTCTTTACTTCGTCTTCAGTAGTGAAGAATCTTTCTTTTTCCCTTTCAATAGAGAAAAACAGAGATTGGGGGTTTAACCTTCCGTTTTTCTTCACCTTCGTATCAACAACACCTCCACTTTCATATTCACTACATTTTTCACTGTTCGTCCGAACTTCTCCTATCGCTGCCTATAAAGACACCGGTAGGAGGGCCGCTTCGGTTTACGGTAGGATTACGGTGGCTTGCAGTTACCGCAAGGCACACACGACACCTTGCCAAGACGTCGAGAGGTCGAGAGTGAACTCATTAGGCTTCAATTGTTAACACACTTTTTCTAACGCTTTTGCTTATTCTTCACTTAATTGTTTTACTTAATTGTTGTTGCGTGTTGTTTCACTTACTTCACATCACTAATGAAACACACTTTACGAGACATCTCTACAGCCGACAACTCGGAAAGTCAGTGTGTTGATGCGAATATGATGCGAATACACACCACAGCGTCGCGTTTTGAATCCGTTTTTTTCCACCGATTATCGCTTCTAACTTTGAACGTTCGTTACAGAATGATCATTTCTTCACATCTTCCTCTTTCTTCGAGCCCCCTTCGGTTCCTTCAAGGCATAAAGTTCGCGTGGTCGTATATGGCGCCCACGCCAACTTTGTGCCTCTAAGGAACCGGAGGGGGCCCGACGCGATGAGTGCGAGCTAAGGGCGTTCTATTCGTTGGGCTCCACAGCGATTGCGCTTGATATGGGTCGTAGAGCATCGTCATCGTTTTGGGACCCAATTTATACGCGCCCCTAGCTAGCAACCGTCATCTTGAACGGCGGACGCCGTAAGACAAATTTCCCGTTCAGATGGCTCACATCCAAGGAACCTTGTACCCACTCGTAATGACAGTTCTTCCAGTTGTGCTCCACTCCAAATCTCTTCACTGTCCAGATCGTCGTTCATTCTTGGTGGTGAATCGGTCATAGAGAATACAGCTATGGAAACCTGGAGGGCATTGATGCACTGATGTAGAGGTGAAAGACAGAAAGTTCACCTACCTTCAGAAATCCACAGTTCTCATGCACACCCTCATCATCTTCCTCGTCGAACGGCGCAGAAAGTGCAATCCATTTCGATATGACGGCTTTACCGGGAGAATGAATCACAGCAGCCATTGGACAACAGAATTCGCCTTTCACTTTTTCTGAGAAACGTTTGGCACGGGTCACCTGGAGTGCTTTATCCTTTGTCTCCAGGAAAGGATGATGAACGAATCGCCCACGGACATTCAAGTCTTCTGTTACTCACATATCTTCTATGTTATATTTGCTCACTAAAGACCGCATATAAAGCTCCAAGCGCATATACAAGAACCCAATTGAGATAGAGCTCCCTAAAGTGACGGACGACGGGGTGGGGCGTCCGAGCGGGTGTGGACACTGGGGAGCTGAGAATCAGAGAGGCTACCCTCACATGGTGACAGGCGCAGAGTGGGAGGTGACGGCTGTTCAAATGTTTTGTCGGGCATAGTGGCGGGAATTCGAAGGAGCCGCCATTCCTTCAGTTTTTCGATTCCTGCTCTTGAATGACTGAAAAATTTTTGGGTCTTCTCGTGTTACTGTTCATGTACTACATCTAAGAGAGCGATTTTAGCCATTAAAATCATCGAATTTCCGTAGACGATTCCTCTCTGAAAAGGAGGAATACGGCCTACTTTGATGTCAAGATGTTGTGTAGCCAAGTTCTGTAAACTCATATCTTTGAGCATGAACACGAGATTCTGTTTCCAGGAAGGTGTTCCTTGTGCAGAGACACGTGTACATTTCTGTAAGCCTTCTAGATATGCGCGCACACGCATCGCACCTGTTTTGAGATCTCTGCCTTCGATCACACGAAGCAATACCTGAAAATAATTATTCTTGATAATTCCAAAAATCGCCTGCAAAGCAGTGGATTGCAGTGTTCTCTGCTTTCGCGTTAGTCCGGCAACCAGATGCGACATTCGAGGGGGAGCTGTGACTGGAGGACTGTGTGCCATCAAGACAGAAAACCTAAACTATGTGATGCTGAGACGGTCGATACTGATCAGCCGACATCGAAGGAGTCCATATCATGCAGTTCCATATTGTGATAAGCGCAGTACTGAGCGCTAGCCCAGCTAGTATCCTTACAAATACCTATCACTGTTTGGAATTCCACGCAGTTTAGCAACCAAACATCCAACAACACTTGCTGAGCTTCTAATGCTCGGAGACACACTTCGCGAAATTTGATGGGTCGATCTACGTTACTGGAACAGATATCATTAGGCTGCATCTTTTTTGCGTTGCCAAGTGCGTTATCCCTGCGCTATATCTGCTGAAACCCACTCCGGAGCCGCCCATTTTGCTCAATTGTCAATGAAGAGTTCAAGTGGGCGGCGTCGGAGTGGGTCCCAGCAGGTGTAGCGCTGTGATAGCGCACTGGGGCTACGCGAAGGGTGCAGCTTGACTAGTTCCCAAGGATCTACCGTTCCAAGTAGATAAGTTGACCAATCTGACTATCGCAAAATGTGCCTTCAAGCTATTGGGTGTCGATAACCCAATCATTTTCTACTGCATATCGCACCGCTGAAGAAGGCTATTATTAGGTTGGACGGGAAGTTCTGGGACACTTTTTGTTTTTTCCTGTAGAAACCTGTAAAGCTTCGGGAGCATTTGGTAGTGGGGGGTATATGAAGCGTCTGAAAAGGGCTTCTGAATAGCACATTCATATTCTCTACGGCTTCAACTAGCAGTGAATTTACGGCAATTTCGCGAAAGGTGCGAAATTCACGAACACCGCCTCGGTTCCTCAGCATGCGAGGCCACTAACAAAATTAACCAGTCGATGGACCCAGGTACTGTCTCTCATATGGCGGCAGCCCGATGGCTCGATCGGCTCAAATTGGAACAGGAAAATATTCAAAAAATTGCATTGAGAAAAAAACTTTTTTTTTTTGAAAATTTTCAAAAAAATAGGAAACTGTTACCATCCAACACGACAGCCACTGCCGATCTCTACTGCAGGCAATTGGACACCGGAGCGCCAAAACTTACCGGAAAAATGGACCAAGACCTCTTCCTCCACGATAACGCTCACCCACATGTGGCAAAGTTGGCGTGTCAAAGGATCCAGGACCTCGGCTGGACGACGCTTCCCCACCCACCATATTCCCCGGACATGTCCCCAACTGACTACCACCTATTCCGGTCGTTGAGCCACTTCCTTGACGGGCGACAGTTCAAAGATGACGACGATCTCAAGAGCGGGCTCCAGAACTTCTTTGACCAGAAGTCTCCCGAATTCTACCGGAAGGGTATCTACGATCTTCCTGAGCGTTGGCAGTACATTGTAGATCACGATGGTGCATACTTTGGTGACTGAAGTTACATGTGAGTAAAATTAAAATAAATTGAATTTTTCTCACAAGGTGTCCCAGAACTTCCCGTCCAACCTAATACTTTTCGGAGGTTCAGATGGTTTAGCGGTCGACCTCTTGTTATTTCGAAGACACTATAATTATATCAGGAATATGGTATCCTCCATTCGGTTCAGCCAAAAGCTTGCATTCTGAATACTGGGAGGTACATGGGAGGCGGTCCGCGGTTGCCTCCAACAACTAAACCCCAAGTCCACTTATGAATAGTCTGGCTAGCTACCCGGAGTATACTCAGCCCCCACGACAGAGCCTGACAAGCTACTCGCGAGTTTTCATCTTCACGAAAACAGCAATAAGGAGGGCCCTCATTCCCCTGACGTGAGAAGCCCCCAATACGGCAGCGTTGGGTAGGACGGCTCGGGGGGGCCGCCAAAATTTCAGGGCTACAAGCTACCTACATCGAGAAAGACTAAGATGGCAGTCTATATTTTCAACGCACAACCCTTGCATCGGAAGCGAGTATCGAAGATCTGATGATGCAAGCCAAGAAGATTAAGTACGTCGTCATCGCACTGACTGAGACGAGGAGGCATCACCCGCTACACGCCGTGATGCCTCCTCGTGTCAGTCTGGAGGAGGCATCACGGCGTGAGACTGGGGAAAAACTGTTCCTTGGAATATGCGACAGGAGAGGCGTTGGCGGCGTGTGCGTTCTTGTCCACGCTCTTGGCCATGGACATCGATAGGTACAGAAAACTGACAACCCGAATCGGACGTTTGTCATTGATAGATGTGGTCCAATCCCGGCTTTGACCATCTTCGTCGTCTACGCACCAACATTAAGCTACGACGAGGACGAGCTCGAACCATTTTATGTGTAATTGGAGAACTTTTATAAGAATGACCATACCTTCTTCGGGGTCATTGTCAGCGATTTCAACGCTAAGATCGGCCCTAGAAGAACGGATAATGGACTCCACATCGGGAAACATGGAACTGAATAGAATGAGCAGGGTGAAAGGCTGTCTGAGTCTATAATGTCGATCAACTTCATCAATTGTAACTCACAGTTCCAGAAGCATTCTTATCTACGATGGACTTGGGAGCCACTCGATGAACAATTCCATAATGACATTGATCACGTCAACTTCAATCGAAGGTTTTGCCTGACCAACGTCCGTTGTTCTGAAGCTCTATACGGGATCAGACCATCGACTCGTCCACGCAAATTTCCTCTGTTCGATACGTGGAGAGAGAGCTGCGAGATTCAAGGATTGAAGACCCAAGACGGTCATCAAATGGGAACATTCATTTCTCTCGTAAGTGTATGGGAGGATTCCGTTACCGAAAACATCGAAGACGAGTACAACCAGCTCTTTGAGCATCTTCACGACAGTGCCAGGAGGGCAGAGAGTTTGAAAGTCATCAAGAGGCGTCTCTCTCTGGAAACTCTCGAGCTGATACGCCAATGTGGAGCCCCACGAGCCGCATGCGATTACCAGCTGACTCCGAACTCACGAAGCAATGCCCAGAGGCGATAAAAGAAGATCTCAAATAGAGAGGACAGCAGTGCTAGCTCAAACAGCAGAGGCTGAGAGGAGCGTCCGCAATGCCCGCCGAAGTTTCGCCAATCATAGGACCAAAATGACCGGTCTCCCGTCTGGACGGCACGGTTACTGCTTCCCGAAGGGCAATGGAGAAGGCCATTCACGACTTCTGCTCGGAACTCTTCTATAGACATTCCAGCTGCCTAGGAGCAGTCTGAAGCAGGATGAATATGTCGTTTTATCAGTTCTCCATTGCGAAGTCCGACACGCCATTTTGTCGGTGAAGAATGGTACAGCACCCGGCCCCGATAGGATTAGACCGGAACATCTGAAAATCTTCCGCCAGTTATCGTCGAAACATTGGCCCGACTCTTCACACGCTACCTGTCGGAATGCAAGATAGCCACTTCGTAGAAAACCAGCAGGACTATGTTTCTGTATAAGAAGGAAGATCCTCTTAACATTGGCAATCACCGTCCAATCTGCCTGCTGTTTGTATTCTACCAGCTCTTCACTCGTGTCATCCTGAATAGGACTAGTACAACTTTAGACGAAGGAGAGCCATGCGAGCAAGCAGGGTTTCGGAGAGGGTTCAGTGCAATCGATCACATTCACACGCTCACTGAGCTCAGTGAAGTGTCGCGTTATGATGAATGTGAGACATAGCGGCATAAGAAGCCGTTATGTCTCACATTCATCGATTTGAAAAAAGCTTTTGACTCAGTTGAGATAGAAGCGGCTATCGAAGCTCTGGGAAACCAGGGTGTGCTCACTCAGTACATAAAAGTAGAAAAGTAGCTAGATTCTAGATGAGCAACGGGACGATAGGTGATACAGATGATAATGCCTAACGTTAGTTTAGCTACATTCGCACTCCACTGCTCCAAATTCTGCTTATATTTATCTGTACTGTAGTTACCGGAGGGGAGTGGTGTGTAGGCTAAGACCCTCAAATTGGGCGACGTGTGCGACAAGTGTCTTACTGCATTCGTTGCAAATCCACCGCACGTAGGGGCGTGTCCTTCGCCAGCTTCGACAAATTTGAGCTAGCCCGAATGATGTCTTGCACATAAATAAATGTAATCCCAAGAAGCTCCACGCTTCGAAGAACATAGGCACTGGAGGGTTGCCACTTGCTTCAGTAGCGTGCGGCCCTTTGCCCAAATCATTGTGCAGCTTGCCGATCATGGCGCTCTTTTAGGCAATGTTCAGAGTTCGCGATTCATCGCACGGTTCCGCGATTTAGGCCTATCATACGCATCTATCCCCTCCACCTGAATCGTCTGGATCGCGTCAATGGCGCGATCGCCTGAATCGCTTGATCGACATGTTACCTTATTCCTTCCTCCTGAATCGCGCGAACCGCGAACTCTGAACAGTACCTTACGTCGCATGAAGCTCATCTCTGACAAGAAGGTGCAGTCATAGCGAGTATATCTTTTGACTCATTCTTTCTCTCCCGCAATGCATATATTGCGAGCGATGCCTCTCTGATGGAGATGGCCGCGTCTTCGCCAACGGTGTCTCACTCACACGCTGTTGATAACGAAGCGAGCGTATTGCAGCAGACATTGGTGTGTGAATGTTTGGGAATGGGATCGCAATGCGTGCGAGCCTGAAGTAGGGAACGGGACACGGTGATCGTCTTAGGACCCAACTATCTGCGGCCCCCACAGTTCGCACTCATCGCGTTGCGATTTCCCTTCGTAACGATGCCGGCTACACAGTATGGATGGCACTGAAAGCAGAAAGCACATCAAATAACGTGGTTTCTATGAGAGCGCAGACAGAGTAGGCATTGTTGATTTTGTGGAAAGCGCAGAAAGCGGACACTGTAGATATCACAAGACGTGATTATGGTTGAGAGATAGTTTAGGCACAGCAGAAATTGTAGTTTTGGTGGAGAGTGCAGACGTAATATACGTGGATGATGAAGGGAGTGCGGAGTTGTTAGAGGTAGAAAACACTGCCAGACCACGAGTACCGTCTACGGCACGCCGGCTGCCGATTAGCAAAGTATGAACGTAGACTAGGCCAGAGGCGCCGCAATATCGGCTTGTCCCTTTACCATTGTACTGAGTTCAGAACGACTTATGACACCCCTCACTTCTTGAGATTTACGGCATCAGGTATAGATACGGCGTCGCACGAAACTTGCCGCTTGCCGCACGCGACAGGTGCAATGGCCATCGGGAACAGCGATGGGTTGCTCGTTTAGCGTCCCGCGCGAACACGCGCGTGCCACATCATCGTCAGTGAGCGATGCGTATATGTTAGGACGCACGGATCTTGACCTCGACTGAGGTCGGCCCGCAGCGCTCGGCGACGCTTTGCGAATTCTCAGCGTTGCCTCGAAGCTGGCTGCTCTGGCAAGTTGCCAGCCTGAAGGGAGTGCAAATGAGTCACAGTAGTCGGAGACAGAAACACTGCGAAACCACGTGTACCGTCTACATCACGCCGGCCGCCGATTTGCGAAGTTTGAACGTAGACCAGACCAGAGGCGCCGCGATATCGGCTTGTCCCTTTAGCATTGTACCGAGGTTTAGAACGACTTATGACACCCCTAACTACTTGAGGTTTACGATTAGGCATACATGCGGCGTCGCATGAACTTGCCGCTTGCCACACGCGACAAGGCGAACGCCATCGGAAACGGCGGTCGAGTTGCTCGTCCAGCGTCTCCGCGCGGACACGCGCGTGCCTCATCATCGGCAGTGAGCGATAGTATATGTTGGGATACACAGATTTTGTCCCGACTGAGGTCCGATCGCAGCGTTCCGTGACGCTTCGCGAATTGTCCGAGTGGTCCCGAAGCCGGCTGCTCTGGCAAGTTGCCAAGCTCTGGTTCTTCCCTCCTTATCGATCAATATGACCATTGTTCTGCGTTCAAAGTTCTGCTACTTCGCTGTGCCAGGGTTTTGTTTTTGCTCTTCGTCAATTCGCCGCATGCAGATGGGTGTGGCTCCGCGTAGCCTGGTCTCACCGACCGTGTATCCCAACCGTCACCCATGAGCGACGCCGCTTTCGAAACGCGACATCCACCATCCCTCGCGTCTGATCGTCTGAGAATTGCATCCGTATCTGTGTTGCTGGGCTTTCCAGTCCATATCAGCTATCATAGCTGATACCCTATTGTGAGACCATTCCTCAGGGACTGATGATGTGGCGGTCGATGGAAGCTGTGATGAGCCGGCTGCAACGAAACATTTGGAACTTACATGCCATGTTTTCGGTTTGTCTGTGTCGACAAACGTTTCTGAACCAAAGTTCTTGTCTGCTTTTCCATAGTGCAATTTGGCGGCAGCAACGGGATCCTGAAATGGAGGTACGTGGTCAATACAACTCAGCTGAGAATAAGAACAGTCTCACTTCCTCTTCTTCTTCGTCTTCTTCTTCATCCGATTTCGTTGAATTCCCCGCATTGGAGTTCCCAGAGCTCGACTCAGAATGTTTACTTTGTCCTGCACCTTTCCCCCTTCGTCCTCTCTTGGTGTTCCCCCGCTCTGTTGCTTCTTCTGGCTGAAATAACATTCTCAGTGATTGGCTGGGTGCCTGAGAATAGTACAGCGGATACCTCGTCATACTCCTCATCGTGTGAACTGGAGAGGCCTTTCAGTAGAGACATGCCGATCTTGCTTCTGACTTTCCTCATCCTTCTTCGTCTACCGGACGTCGATGCAGCTAACAAACTGAGTCCTACCTCTGCTGAGATTGTTTACCTCCATGTGCTGTTTGTTTTTCAAGTTTCGCTTTACCTGTAGAATCCATTCTATCTTCAAACTTTACACGTTTTCAAGCTTATCAATGAGTGTTTGTTTATCTAGGTAGTGCAAACTACGTTCCATCTCTCCAAAAGCTGATGGACATCATGATGAATTCATCCAGCGGTCGTTCAAGAATAAGCGGGCATCAACTCATGGATGGTGATATTTTAAAGGAATCGTCCACGGAAAATGAGTTTTTGTGTTACCCATATATTTATGTTGTATTTGCCTAATGTTGACCTCATGCAAAATTTCACGCGAAAAAATGTGAATCTGGCTGAGATACAGCACCACAAAGTGCGGTCCCAGTGGGCGGGGCCTCCGTGTAAAAGCCTCGTCCCGTCATCCGCCGCCGTTGGGAACGGAGAGTGGGACTGTTTACGTAACCTTCTGTTCCTACAATGCGTCTCAGACCACGGCGGACGCGGTACGAGGCTTTTACACGGAGGCCCCGCCCACTGGGACCGCACTTTGTGGTGCTGTATTTCAGCCAGATTCACATTTTTTCGCGTGAAATTTTGCATGAGGCCAACATTAGGCAAATACAACATAAATATATGGGTAACATAAAAACTCATTTTCCGTGGACGATTCCTTTAACCCATAACGGACGGCGTGCGCCACCCGTGGCGCACCCTAGAATTGGACCTGGGGACGGCGTGCGCCACCTGGCGGCGCACGACATTTAAAAAAATTTTTCTTCTAATTTTCCAATATTTCCAAGAATCTAATTATACACGTATACACTGCTAGTATTGGAGAATAGCATATGTTCTCAGGACCGGTGCAGCAAAAAGTTCACCAGAGATACAACAAATCAGACAAATAGATGACAATAACCGTTTTTAGTTACAATATGCAAACTGTAGAATGTATGGCAAACTTGCAAACATGTCAAGCAATAGAAAGCCCTACATGAGGAATGTTTTGTGGTTACCCGTTGGCATGGAACCCCGTTCGTGTGTGCCCTAACAAAACCTGCGTTAGGTGCCGGCGTTTATCACAGTGTGGCGCGCCAACACCCTAGGCACGTTTTATTCCGGCATAATGAACGACAATGGAAGCCCAAAACAGCAAAAATGGTGAAACGAAGGATTAACCTAAAGTCAAACCAACAGAAAAATCAAGAAGAGCATGAGAACAGTCCAATGCATGTCAAATGTAGCAGAAGTGATATTTGGGCGTTCAGGAATACGAAAAAAGCGATTAGGGTCGAGTGTGGCAGAAAGTCAGAGAGCTTCGTGCTGAAAAGCGAAGTGTATGCTGACAAGGTCCTACGATAAATAGATTGCGTGTAGTGAAAACAAGAAGTGATAAGTGTAGTAAAATGTGAAGTAACAAGAAATCGCTGAAGAGTTTGAGTGCGAACTGTGTTACTTTGGCACGCGCCAACATTTGTATTCCCGTCTGCACCCTCTTGACGAGATACCCGTCTGCGTATGCTGGAACAAAACCTGTCCTGGGTGCCGGCGTGCGCCACCGGTGGCGCACGCCCGCGAGACAAAAAAAACGCGCCCGTCCCAGGGGCCATCCCGCGCAAAAACGCCGCCGTCCGTTATGGGCTAAGGACTGGTCAATCTATCCATTTGGTTCTATGCTTTCAGAATAGCATCTCACCTCGTTACCCTGTCCATCCTGCTCACATGCGGGGCCTTTATGCATACCTCGATGGGTGGAGCAGAAAGCTACCTGGACAGTTTCACTCTTCGTCTCCGACCGTCTCGGACGACGGAGCGGACATTTACTCTTAGGCCCCACCCCGTCGGCACCAATTTGAGAAGCTGCCTAGTCAGATTCTCACTTTTTCGCGTGGAACCTCACATTCGGCTCTTATTAAGCAAATATGACATGAATATATGGGTCACAGAGAATTTCAATTCCGTGCACGATTTCTTTGGACTGGATCTCGCAATGCGGCGTGCGGTGTACGTCGCGATCCTGAGCTGTGAGCGCCGTACGTAGTTGGATTCTTACAAGGGAAGGTATTTTACTTCCCATGGAACTTTGAAATGAGACCCGGGGGGATCGATAGAGATTCGAATGCTGATTATAACTGTGAAAACCAAAATTGCTACCTGGCATTCTGAAGCGAGTTACGATGGGTCAAAGTTTGCCTGTGACTTGCCTGTGACATCTCATTAGCGAGGCACTTTGCCATCAGCAAGGCCGTTGGATACCCAGAATTGACCACAGTGGCTTACTGGTAGTTGTTCCAGATCTGCGGGGTTGGGTTCGTGGTTGATTGGGCTTAGCAACGGCCTTGCTGATGGGAAAGTGCCTCGCCAATGAGGTGTCACAGGCAAACTTTGACCCATCGTAACTCGCTTCAGAATGCCAGGTAGCAATTTTGGTTTTCACAGTTATAATCAGCGTTCGAAGCTCTATCGATCCCCCTGGGTCTCATTTCAAAGTTCCATGGGAAGTAAAATACCTTCCCTTGTTAGACGCCTAGCATAAGACGCGGGACTGGTAATGGCTTTATGGCCCGTATACATATGGTGTTTCCAGCTCGCAGGCATCGCGCCACGCACCGCATGCCGCGCTGCGATAGCCTGTGCTGATGAAGCACAATCCTCGCAGGCAGTTGTTTTACCCTTAGCTTATGAGGTAATATAGCATGAAGGGATGAAGTTATTAAAGGTGAAGTTGAGGATGAATTTCGGCGCTAATTAATCTCTTTTATGCAATGCGTCGCACATTCTTACTCTGCTAAGAATCGTGGTAGCAGGTGAATGCGATCTGGCCTATACAATGACTTGCAGAGGCCAGCCGATGTACATCGCTTCACGCTATATTCGCTGCTTTTATCCTCCCACATGAATTTGGCACCGATTCATCGAATCCGAAGTGATAGAAGGCTTAGTTGGACTGGGCGGGCGTTGATACGGGATTTGATCACTGCACCATGAGAGTGGAAGTGCGCGCCACCTGTCATCAGACCACTTCCGCCCTTCTAGCTTATGAGGTAGGGCACAGATGGTCTGCTCGTCGAGAGGAATTTGCAAACCAATGTATGAACCAGGCAGTCACCTGGCTACTAAAAGCTTGCCATTCCATTTTTTTCGGACTTCTGAAACAGGTAACTCGTTCGTCAGAAGCCTATTCTTCTCATACGTATGCGGAAATCGATGAAGTGGTTGGTCTTTTCTTGGTCTCAAAATTAAGGAATCACGGCTAAACAGCTAAAGTTACTAGCGCATGTTCCATAGGTGGTGTAGTACAGGCGCGTAAACAACACCGCATCTCCATTAACATGAAGCGAGGATCAAATTTTGCATCGGTCTCCGCCCATACCAATCAAGTCTTCCATCTCCTCGAGGTGAGTTAATAGGGAGTAGACTCTTCTGAGAGGAACCCTCGACTTGGACATCGGCTCCTTCTAAGAGTCATTGTGTAAACTCAACAACTCACCTTCTACCACGATTGTGAAGGAAACTGAAGTGCTTTTAACAACTCAAATAAAGGATTGATTAAAGCGAAAAATCTCAACTCATAGATAATTGAAACAGGATTCGCAGTTAAAGGCACTAGTAGGGGTAAGGGAAAACTGCGATCTGGGAGCAGGGCACTCCGGGAGTCGAGGATTCCTCGACGGGGGGGGTCGCACTCGACCGGACAGGAGGGGGGGTCGCATCTGTAGCTAAGCGATAATTTTATGGGAATTTCCTCTAGCTCATGTACAGTCGATATCTGCCCCTCATACACGAAAAGAGCCACCGCTACCTCGCTGTCTGAATCGCAGATGGGTGTAGACCATCTTAAAAAGGTGACCGCCATCATTTATGGACTCGTTACGCGTTTAGCACTCACCATCGCGCTGCCATGATGACACACACCTCATCGTTATGGAGGGGCCTATCTAGTAGCGGATAGAACCAATATACTCACATTACCGTAAACTATACGTTTATGTTATTGCATTGCTACCATAGAGTTCATTGTTGCGTGCAAGAACGACATGTCGGTATCCATTTAGGAGAAGAAAAATACATTTTTATTTTAGGCTACACCAGTCATACTATGAACGGCGTTTAATGGAGACAAGCAGTCCAGCAAAGCATGCTTGTTGTTCACGTTGTTGAATTGTTGTAATTTGGTTGCAGTGGTGCATGTAAATTGTTTAATGCACATTGTTCAAATAAAAAGTAAAGCCCTATGAAATGTCTCTATCATATCATCATCACGAAGAGCACCAGAAGAAAAGATCATTGCTTTCGCTTTTCATCAATCTCTTTTGACAGTCGTATGACGTGTGCATCTGGTCTGCTCATGAACTTGTGCGAGGTCATGGAATGCTGGGCAGATGTTTTACAAGATCTTGTGCAGCACCTGAAATCCTGAGTCAACCATGATCGGAGAGGCATGTAGTAGAAAAATACCTGGACCAATTGGCTTTCCCTCATGCTTCATAAACCATTCAGAAATTTTAAATGTCGATGGCATGTGAGCCGAAAATCCTGGACCAGGAAGTGGGTTAGCCCACTGCTTGGCCAGAGTTTCGGGCGTAACGATAAGTATGGTAAGTTCATCGTGTTGAACTCCGCAGTAGATTTTTGATATGGAGATGAGTATTGGCAGTTTTAAATTAAACTATATGGAGCGCTAAAATTTGGTAAAGCTGACCTCATTAGGCTTTGGTAAAGCTCACCTCATCAGCCTATCTTAGGTTTCAGCTCCTAATCTGCTCCTTTCACCTCTTCTGAGCCTAATGGCTGTTAAAAAACTGCGTTCAGGATCGGCATTGCTGGCTGGGATGACAAGTATACACTTGATGGCCTGCAAAGAAGGAAATCAGTCTCCGAAATTATTAATAGTGAATATTATTTTACCTGAATAACCACGTGAGGTATCCTTAATGCGTCTCCGTTGTCGAGCAGCGTTCGGCCCGCCAAAATGGCCATTTTTTGTAGCAATTTCCAAGCATTTGTAACAATTCTTTGCAATGGGATCTGCAAATGAAGTAAATTGATAAGTTGATGGATAAGGCAGTAACTTATGACATCAACATAAGTTGGTTTCACTAGATGTCTTTATCAAGTTAACAAAGACCAAAGAGAAAGAAAGCAAGTAAGAATACGGCCACACTGAGCATATGACAGAGCGAGCTCTTTTATATGCGAGCCCTTTTATATGAGGGAATGGCGGCTATCGATGATAAAGTGCAGGGACAATGCAGCGCTGCGCTGTTCATGCACTTTGTCATCGGCGAAAAAAAGGCGAAATGTGGAGAGGAGAACGCTACTGTGTTCACAGGGAAGTGCACTTATGTATTTGCTGTTCACTAGAACATTGAACATTCAAAGAGTATTCACTGATCACTCGCACCGTGAAACACCCTTTCAATGTTATCTGCAACTCGTAGCAGGAGCCCAGTGCATGGCGGATCCCTTAAGCGAAGCCACAAGTGTATGTCCTATCTGATAGCCGCACGAGATCATCTTACTAGGCCAACCACCCTTCTAGTTACATCTACTGCCCTTCCAATCACATCTACTGCGAAAGTAGAAGGCATGGCGCATACCCAGAGCAAGGATGGAGAACGCTAAGGTGTTGGTTT
This sequence comes from Trichostrongylus colubriformis, assembly GCA_963978905.1. Lineage (NCBI taxonomy): Eukaryota > Metazoa > Nematoda > Chromadorea > Rhabditida > Trichostrongylidae > Trichostrongylus > Trichostrongylus colubriformis. The sequence continues at coordinate 10,224,591 of OZ022260.1, forward strand.
TACTGCACTGCTACCAGCAAAATTGTTTAGAAAGTATGAGGCTGCTTTTGAGGAGGTTTTGAACGCTCTCTGTGCGACGCTGTCACGCTCTTGATGGCAAAAAAATTTTCCTCGACATTTCCTCGACTCACGTTTCTCAAGAACTAGGCAACGTACAAAGGAGTTTGAGGGCGCGTTGGAAAGAACGAAGTCTCTAGTTTCAGAAAAACAACTGGGATTGCAAAACATGCAGCACAAAAAAAGTTATAACTGTTAGAAGCCAAAAAACCCGCATGCAATTTTCATTTTCCTCGACTAATCCTCGACTCGCATTCCTCTCTCATTTCTGAACATTTGAAGCAACTAAAGTAGTCATTAGAAAGAGCAAACCTAGCTCTTTCTAAAAAACACCTGAAGTCCCAAATCATAGAATATGAGGAAAGTTATGGTCGTTCAAACAAGGTCTACTTTCGCGATTTTCAGCCATTTTTGTCGATTAGCACGCTCCAGGTTCGCACGCCGCGACGCAACCGCAGCGCTTCTAATGTTACCGCGAATTTCAAGTTTTTGAATTTTTAATAGGTATTTTTCATGTTTTGCTCTGTTATGTTTTATGTTTTTATGTTTTTATGCTCATGTTTCGTTGTGCCTTATGTTTAAATGTGTTTAATGTTTGTTTACATGTGTTTTTTTCAGATTTCGTCCATAGTCGAAGCCGTCCCGTTGATCGCATCAAGGTATGTTGCTTTTTTTTCAGAATTTGTTATGTATATTGAATATTTTTCATATATAGTCGTATAGTTTCCATTATGCTCTATGTTTAAAGGTTTCTAATGCTTATTTCATGTCCTTTTTTCAGGTATCGTTCATGGTCGAAGTTCGGACGCGCGCCGCATCAAGGTATGTTGCTTTTTTTCAGAATTTGTTATGTATATTGAATATTTTTCATATATAGTCGTATAGTTTCCATTATGCTTTATGTTTAAATGTTTCTAATGCTCATTTCATGTCCTTTTTTTCAGGTATTCTTCATCGTGAAATCCAAGCGCCTCCCCTAGGAAGGTGTGTTGTTTTTTTTCAGATCTTGCAATTGTTCTTTGACTGTTTTTCATAATTAGTCGTAATATTTACGTTGTACTTAATGTTTCAATGTCTTTAGTGCTTATTTCATGTACTTTTTTTCAGGTATTTTTTGATAGTGAAGTCCGACGCCGCCCGCAGGAAGGTATGTTGCTTTTTTTTCAGAAAATGAGGTCTGTTGTTTCCTTTTCATTCTTCATGTTTAATATTGTTCACTTATTCTCATGTTACTCTTTTTCTTACATTTTCGCGTTTTGCTTTACCTATATATGTTTGATTTTGCTTTTTTCAGGTCCGTTGAAGAAGTGGCCGATTAAATCGAGGGAAGGCGTTCAGGAAACGAGGTTTGTTGTTTTCTTTTCATTCTTCATGTTTAATATTGTTCACTTATTCTTGTAATGCTCTTTTTATACATTTTCGTCTTTTACTTTATCTATATATGTTTGGTTTTGCTTTTTTTAGGTCCGTTGAAGAAGTACCCGAGTAAAACGAGAGAAGTTTCAGAAAGAAAGATTTTTTTGTTTTCTTTATATTTCGTGTTCGATTTAATAGGATTTAATGTGTGAAATTGTAATTCTTTTTGGTTTGTACTTCTTCGATTACCTTTTACTGTGCCTAAGGGAAAAATAAATGTTCGCAATATTTGTACTGTAACATTTATTACAAAAGAAATCAATACAACTACACAAAACATGAAATATAGCAATCATACAATCTTGCGGTGCTGTGGAAGCCAGTAGGGGGGGTCGCATTTGAGACCCGAAGAGTGGGGGGGTCGCACTGAAGCGGCCATTTTCCTCGACACCTGGGAGTGCCCTGTCTGGGAGTACAACTTCTTTGAAAACGAACCATCTACTTCAGAAGAGGTCATATGTGGTGAAAATCGCATAGAAAAAAAACGCATCTTAGGGTCTTATGACGAGCACGTCAGCAGCGTCATGTCGCAGCACGGCATGTCGTCCTGCGGTACTGCGGCCGGACGAGTCGTCCGGGAGGGGCGTGAAAGCGATCGCGGCCGGCTGATTCAGCCTCTGGCCACTCCTTAGTCCACCCCGGCTAGTGACGCAGAGGAACGCGAGAGAGAAAGTGTTTTTCGGGATGCTATTCCTCAGTTTTTTCGCAGTATTATGTCGTTCTTTCTTTACTCTTATATTGCTGAGTACCTCTACTTTCATAATCCCCCCCCCCCTTTTGCCAAATTTACCCCTCCCGGTGTCTGAGTTCGTGGTTTCGAGAGACGGACTAATCTGCCTGCTGGTTTTTTATCGGTCTAATGAATCCTTTTTCATCAGTTCTCTGTAATCAGACCTCACACGTTCATACAAGAGCCCGCATGAATAGCATAATCACCTCCAGCCGTAGGGATCGCATGTAGCTTTTCTTTATTCTTCAGAAAATCTATGTCCTTTTCCAAGTATCCGTCTTGTTTATTGTGCAAACCCCAAACATCAATAATCTTATTGCAAAACGCTCTTTATCTATAATAAATGAAATTATCAGTGATGTAAATCTGTATCTGTAAAACTGTTTTCAGTGACTTCCAATTCAAATTACCTATTCGAATATCTTTGAAGTTCCCCATTTACTCAGTTTGGTATACGGGGATGCAAAGTAAATCAAATATTTCATACGTTAATGCGGAGTGAGAGACCAGCGAAAGCCTCATTATGGACCTCAGCTCCCAACAGGGGTGCACGGGAACTATCCAGAGCCATCCCTCTCTCGAATTTATTCTCTGACTCATAGGAATGTTTCTTGGCTCCGAATGTTTCTTGATTTTGATGTGAGAAATTAAACGGATGAGATCCTTCTTATTCAGCTACGCCACGCAAAGCAACACGCGCGCGATAAAAGTGGCGTCCACATCCCTCCTCATGATTTTCTACTCTCCCAGAAAAAAAAGGATATCAAAGAACTGATTACTAGCAGGTACCATAACTTTGCACAAAACTTAAACCAATCCTAAGAATCCTAAATCCGACCCCAGCACTGTAGCTGGCACTACGTCTCGAAATTGAGCGCCGCGTTCATACTCTGTGGTGCTGGCGTCAGGGATCGGCTATGTGTCTCTGCGTCTCCGCCTATGCCACCCTGCCTCTTTGCCTGCGTCGTCTCTGCACCTCCCACCATACCACACTGCCTCATTGCCTGTGAACGCAACCACTCCTAACCGATGCTGAGTATGAACACGTCCTGACTCATGTAACACCACATGTAAAACAGTTTGGCATGGTTAAGGTGATTTATCTGTACTGCTATCGGGAGGCAACAACAATTCCTGCATAAGTCGATCGATGGCAGCTAAACCGAACAGCTTTGCCATTTGAACATCTTCGATCAAATCACGGGCGATAGCTAACATCGGTGGCAGAAGTAGTAGAAGGTTTGAGAAACGGCGAGGAGTGTCACGATGTGGTGAAACCTGTCGCACGTGTCGTTCGAAGGAATCCAATAACTGGAAGAGAGGAATTTGTAAAACGGAAAGTGGTGAAATTCACAGAAGACGGTACCTTTTGGCGGGTATCGTCAATATCACGATGAGATTCTTCTGCACCTTTCGCAACTGTAACGAGCATTGTAAATTTCTATTATAGCACTGTGATTCCCCAGCAATAAGGTTCATACTTTGGCCGGGTTCATTGCCTCATACTTCAGAATGGGTATCGATTTTGCGCGCGCGTAATCAGTGCTTAATTCCCGAATCGGAAAGAGGGTGGTTTGTCATATGAAAAGCCGAAAACGACTACAGTGCCGTTGTATTCATGGTAACGTTCTTTGAACGTACGTGGATCGAAGAAAGCGATCGCCTTCAAGGCCACATACTCGATTTCGTTCATCTGAAGCTGCCTCATTGGTGTTGTCAGATGATCAACTATACGGGCTGCTACTCGACTGAAACGTTACAAAATAAATTAAACTGTATAGTATCGCTTCTTTGGACTCAGTTTTCACGATAACCTGGACCGAGATGTTGCTTCAAACCCGTTAAAGAGTACAACACAAGTTTTTTCACTGCTCACAACATCTAGAAACCTTGAAAATATTGTGATTCGGCTTTAAAAGCTGCACTAATATCGCCCGTGCGCAATGGTTCCGCCTAAAATGAGATGTAAGGAGAGGCGGTTGAGCGTGATTACTTCCTAGCAAAGCCGCGTTCGTACTTTGCAGTTCCGGCGGTAGAACGTGGCTGCGTGTCTTTGCTTCTCCACCTGTGCCACCCTGTCTCGTTTCCTGTGTCGTCTCTACACCTTCCCCTTGCCACAATGCCTCGCTGCCTGTGAACGCAGCTGAACCCTGCCGGCGCAAAGTATGAAGGCGGCCTTATGTAAACATCGAGGGGATGACAGTTTTATGGGGAGCGCTGAGTAAACTAGGTTGATCGGTTTGACGCTGCCCATTGCAACACCAAAGGTAAAATCAAGGTAAATGGCTGAAACAGGCCCAACTCCTTGATTTTTGCAGAGGGTGGGTTTACTCTGACGTTGTTTCACTGCCGTATCGATCGAAACAATGCAAATCTGTTAGACGAGATGATCCGAAAACGGACTTGAAAAGCAGTGCTGCCTAACCATGATCGAGAAAAGTTGTCTACAATGACTTGTCGCGCTTCGCCATGCTGGCGATCATTTAGCCTCCATTCCTATTGTGGCACCACATTTTACAAACCAACTTTTTCATAAAAATTGCCTTCAGAAAAAAGCTGAACCTTTATGGAAAGCTCACTTGACGTCGGGTACCTTCGGGGTATCCCTTGGTAGACAGGTCTCGTTAGTCAGACAAACAGCATCATTAAGATGAATACTTCGGAATGCTGCGCACATCACCAAATGTTGTGCTGAGAAATGCCTTGAATGATTTTTTAAAATTATTTTCTTCTTATCCTCAGTTGCATGAGAACTAAAGCACATGGATAACTTTACCTGAGTAAAGCTATTTGAGAACCAAGTGGTAATCGCTGAAATTCTTGCAAATTTTTCGCCCACTCCACCATCAACGTTAGTTGCTGATTCATGCTGAAAATAATACCTCTGAGAATCTGACGACGTTCTGGAGCGCTTTACAATGAGGTTTGGTACAAGTTAACAAGTTTCTCTGCATGTCACGGCGATGTCCTACGGCCACAGTTTCTCAACTAAATGAGATGTTCCTTTGCCATGAGAGGAGAACACAATAAATGGTTCAGTCATGTCGACATCTAACTGTGGGAGTCCCATCCTTCCATATGGATTAGACTTTTGCGTTACCTGTCAGTCACATCTCCAGTGGTTGCTTGGCGACGAGCGTCGACAGTTCGGGTGATTACAGACGAGCGCAACTGGCGTACAATTGCTTCAGCAGAAAGAAGAGCGTCTAGAAGTGGGTCGTCCGGGATCGAGCTTGATCCATTTGGTCGGATTCTGAAATTTTTGAGGTTCCATGACGTTATATCTTCTAGAATATCATTGGTCCTGGAGGTACCTATCCCTTTCGCTTTGCACTGCTTCCTTCTTCATTCCTCGACGCATACATTCGTCGAATCGACAACTTCGACATGTATTTCGTTGGGCTAAAAAAGAAGTTCGGTAGATAAAAAGTGATTTACACGACTAGCGTTTTACAATGTTTTTGGTATGCGCCACGCATTTGTCCTGTGAACTGAATAGTGGGGCATTTGCAAGTGAGCATATGACTTACAACCCCTTTGGCGAGCGAACCCCTTTGGTTTATAATTGTTGTACAATTTATATAGTTACTGTAATGAAGCGCAATAAACACTAATGACAAAGGTATCAGAAGTGAAAAAAGGAAATCAGCGCATCGTTCTCCTTGGTGATGCAGACGGAATGGAAGCACGTTTTCTCCATGAAGGGGGTCCCATTTTTCAGATCCTTGACCGTTCCATTCCCTTATTTCTCTGCTGTAACATTGGACATCCCTACTCTTACTCAAGAACCGGACCCAAAGTTACCTCGAACGATATCTTTAAACACTGATGAGTGATAAATGATAGAATGAAGGTTTAGTACCCTAAAGTCTGATAGATAAGTCCGCCCGCACGCGGTGTCTCGCGCGGCACAGGCGACCGCAGTCTTCAAAGAGCCAACCAGAGATGAAGGAAATTGAGGAAGCTATGATTTGTGCATTGTATCGATAACGAGTTTATATTGTGTTGTATATTGTATTTGTTAATATAAAAGCGAGTAGCAAGTAAAATTGTGCAGTACACGGAAACTTCACAGCTGGCAGAGGAAAGTGAACGAATGAGAGGAGAATCGTTGTTCAACGAGGGTTTCAATGCAACGATGGTTTTGGCGATGAAATATCGGTTGGATAAAAACTTTTCCATATTCCTGTTATGACCCAACAAAAGCCAAATATACCAAAAGCGGCATCAGGAAAAGGATGAACTACGGAAATGCAGCTGCTTTAGTTTGCGACAGTTTCTATTCCATTTCTGAGGAGACGATTGTCGAAATTTTCTTAACCCATAACGGACGGTGCGCCACATGCTGGCGCTCGACATTTAAAATTATTTTTCTCTGGTTTTCCAATATTTCCAAATAACCAATTACACCCGCTTACACTACTGGCATTGAAGAATAACATATGTTTCTAGGACCGGTGTAGCATAAATTTTACTGGGGATACAACAAGCATTATGCGAGTAACTTCCAGTGTGAATCCTTTCTAGTTGCACAAACAAATGACAACAGTTGTTTCAGTTACGATCAATAATCCATCAGAATCCATGGGCTCCGATTTTGTTCCCGGGGTACGTTTCCTTCCATCTGAAATTACCCCGCGCTCATCTTACTACTCAAAATGCATGACTTCTCTGCAGTAACAGGCAGAGAGAAGTACCGCGTATAACAGCTTGAGGCGATACCACTACCCAGTAATGACCTTTTTACCAGTAGCAACATGCACAAAAGGTCAAAAAAATAGCTCAATTGATAAAAATTGGTAAAAGATCTGGTAAAAAACGCGCTCGTCCCACAGCCCATCCCGGGGGCCACCGTCCATTATGGGTTAAAGGCCTTGAACCAAAAGTCATTGTTAGATGAGATGAGTGAGAATTTTAATGTTATGAGTGTTTGTGACGATTAAATGGGGATTGCGTAGAAAATTCAAGATGGACGATCATTGTTTCACGGGTTAAACGAAGATTTTGATACACGGTATCCTTAGATATTAGAAATAAAGTTGGATAGACAGTCTCTACAATTCTGTCGTTTTTAATAATGAGGGGTGGATCGCGATCCTGCGTTCTTTGAAGACTGCGCCTGGGTTCGCCGCTGCCGCGAGCGGCACCGCGTGCGGGCGGACTTATCTATCAGACTTTAGGGTAATAGGATGGATGGCAATCTCATGAAGTTTCATACTCGGGGGTGCTGGCGTCTAGACGCGGCTGTGTGTCTTTGCGTCTCCGTATGTGCCACTCTGTCGTGGCCTGCGTCGTCTCTGTACCTCAACGTGCCACTCTGCCTCTGCCTGTGAAGGTTGCAACGCCTAGCCGGCGCAAAGTATGAACGCGGCCTAATTTGAAGCCACGAATCGCGAGTGCTCAAGGGTGAGTAATCGAATGAAGTGTTCAGGAGGTAAGAAAATGGTACGGTAGAATTCCTCCCCACTTGGTAACTTACAAAATCAGAGTATAGCAACTTCCTCTATCAATTTGCATCTCTATAAAATGTTTTTGTAACGCTGAGTGCCACTGTTATCTAAAAATAGCAAGCACCGAAAAAGCACTGATAAGACTTAATCCTAAAGAAAACCTTCGATAACAGAATAAAAATGAATCGGATGGAATAGATAGTGTCCAGATAGAAGTAAAAAAGTCGTTTGGTTTCAGTCAGTTTTCTGAATTGCGCAACGCATCCGACCTTTACTCGAGAATGATAGCATGTGAATGCGGTCGATTTATGCGGTTATTAGTGACTTTCAATATACCGCCCTTAGCCAGTGTGGTACCTGCAAGTGGGATTAAAGTCTTATCGTCTCAAACAGGAGTTGACCAGGATCCAATCTACTGCTGGTAGCGCCCTGTTCCATTCACATGCTCATACCGCAATCAATCATTGATGGCCAAAATACACTTGGCTCAATATTTTCCCCTCTAATGCAGGACTTGGGTCGTATAAATCACGGCTGCCGAGTTGTAGGAATACTGAAGTACAGGCCTTTAACGACGCTCTACCTTTGGCAGGGGCAATTTCGGCTTGCTATGTGGAACTACAGCGGTTCGCAGTTCGATAATGTGCCGCAATTGCACACACGACTTCCTGTCAAGACATCGGTGCGAATTTATTAGATTTCTTTTATTATAAACATCCTTTTTTCTCACTTTTTCCCTTATTCTCCCTTTCATTGCTTCACTTGTTTACTGTTGTGTGCTGTTTCACATGTTTAACATCATCATGAATGAAATCTAATTCGCCCTACGCGACATCACATGACAACAGCATCGGCCCGTCTGAAGCGTGCAGTTCGAGGTGAAGCGCGCTAGTATCGCAATAGCGCTTCGAAGGTGTTATTTCAATGCGATTTTCGCTACCTATTATCCTTTCTGAAATCGAAATTTCATTTACAAAGTGTAGTTTTCTAAATAGGCTTTCCTTCCCTGCTCCTCTCCCGGTGCCTTTAATTCTATGAATCACTGCTTTCAACCAGAGTCAAGCCCGGAGTCGAGGAAAATACGACACCCCCACCTCCTGGTCGAAGCATATCCGAAAGGGTGTCTGTGCTTGTGGGTGTGTGCACTTATGACAAGAAATCGCTTCGCGGTGTCGCACTCGCGGTGCCATCAGTACGACTTCGCCAAAGTCGATTGTAGTTCCGCTCAGTATGCGGTGGGCTGGTATCGTGAGGAACCTTTGAATATTGCACGTTGGAAGGGATGTTATGGATGTTGCCTTTTCAACGGATAAAACTACAAACAACTTGCACCTGCCGCGCCGCTCGCCGCCGACTACGCGATTTTGTGTCCTAAGTGCACACACCCTGTGCTTATGCTCCAGCAGTCCCCAATCGACGATAATCTCATAGCATTACAATCCAGTGCTAGGTATGATTATCTATTGACGACCTTTTAGAGATCGGTTCATAAGCCCAAAATCTCCTCGATAGTACGTGGGTGTTCGGGATTTCTCGAGTAAAATTTGGAAATTCGCCTCACTTTTCAAACCAAAATGCGACTCCCGCGTCTTTACCTAGCTATAAACGACAAACCATAAACGACGAAAATCAGGATAAGGTAAAGAACACTCTCAGAAGGAATTCACTTACCCTTGTCGACGACACAGTTCCGATTGAATCGACAAGAATACGCATGCCGCTTCCGTACGGTCCGGCGAAAGAAACCTGCAACACGATGTATTTCACTGAAAAGTCCTCGCTACACTTGAGATTAAGCTATAGGTTGTAAGATAATTTTTGCGACATTCTTTCCGCAGTCTTCCAGAAAATTCCAGGATTCTCTTTGAAGGGAGGGGGTCCACGGAGAGGCACCCATTTCATTTAGCAGTTTATTTGGTTTATCGCAAACTCTGTGCCTGCGATAAAAATGGCAATTTTTCGGTAGAACTTTGACCGCTTCATTCCCGCGTAAACGACGGGGCAATGGAAAATAACTACTGAGCTACATATCTTCAAGTACACATTTTATTTACTTTTCTCTCATTTCTGAAATTCCCTTTTTAATTTTTCGAACTTCGAATTTAAGCATTCTCAATGTACCAGTATATGAAAAATTATAAGGAACCGTAAAGTTTCCAAAAATGAGGCCTAATCTTTGTCATAGGATGGATTTCAAATACTTCAAAAACTGCAAAAATTTCTTTACAACCTGCACAGTACTTCCCATAGATGGTCCAAAATACATTTTGTAGACTCACCTTTGCACCCATCACAGCTGACCGCGCCATAATGTTTGCCCGTAGCCTTATCACCACAAATTGCACACAAACTTTCAGATGAGAGGCCATTCAAGCCGGAAGAGCCAACACGGCGAACGAGGTCGACATTCAGGTCCATTCAAGACCACGCGGAGACTGAGATAAGGATTGAATCTGTGAAGTCTTTAGTTCCTTTAATAATACCAATATTAAAAAAGCAAAAAGTCCATTGCCATACCTTAGAGGTTAGAAACAGCACGGAGAGGGCAATAGGGTGCTGGTAGGGGGGACCTTCGTTCGGTTCAGTTAAGCGCTGAATTCCTTCTTTTCTCGTCGTCGATAACGTTATCAACGCATTGATTGCTTCCTGTGCTTATGACGGCGGTTTTAACGTTTTCGGTCACCCTCATCGTCTGTGGGGTGATCAACAGGTGTTAGCGACGAATCGAACTTGACAATGACCTTAAAAGTTCAGTAGACCTTAGCATTTGTTCCCGGCTAATCCACCCTGCAACCTAAACATCTATCTACTGAAAACGTGTTTTATGAGCGCACCTCCAGTTCTTTCCGATGTCATTGCTTTTTTTTGTAAAGACCTTCGAACACAGGAAGTTTGAAAAACGGCCCTTTCAAAGTGAAACTTGTGGGGAAGCAATATGTTTTTTTTATCTCATGGAAGAACTATCATCTCTGTGTATGCTTTTGAATGCGCCTTGAAACTAGTAAAAGAATTACTTATGAAATAAATAGTAATTAATAATCATTCCAATCCCCTGCGATCGCAAGGAACTCGGGATTGCAAGGTTGTCACCGTTATGTGGTGGATTTATTGTGAATAAAAGGGAACTCTGAAAATCGTAAATGCTATCGGTCGGAAAGAGCCACGGTAACAGTGAATCAGCGCACACTGAAATCCGTAAGAGTGCGAGGCGGTGTGGTGTTATGAGAAACGGCCGCTCTCACTTCGCGCATCGAAACCTGGCACCAAAGCTAACCGAAACTCCCATTCTACCGGGGTATGTGATTAGTACCAGATTCGTGTGGGGAGGCGTAAAAAAACTATGGTACATCAGCTGTAGTCTGCAACTCGTTGTATTAACCAAACTGCATGCAAACATCATTACAATCACTAATGGTGGTAAAAGACGTGGCACATCGGGGCTGATAGATGCTGAATGTTCTTGATCGCTGCAAAAAATACTTTTCCAAAAAGTACCCTGGAATATTTAATCTCAGCCAAAAGGCCGAGAAGCGAATTCATCCTAACTAATTTTAAAACCCTGGAATCTTGTTGAGATGACATTTCTCATATTTCAAGTTCATCACTGTGTCTATAAATCCAGCACCTATTGGGTTTGTGCATAAGTCTTGCGACTATTCCAAAATTTATCTTGGTTTCGCAAGACTCCAACACTGGAAATTGACTACCATTTTCCGCCATTCCAGATACAAAAAGGGTTTGGAAATCGTTGTATATTAAAGGAATCATTAACAAAAGAATGAAATCCCCTGAGCGGTTAATGTGGGCATGTTGCAAAGTGAGAACAATTCAAGAAATTAAGAAACGTCCTGAAAACTTCCAAAAAGGTTCCCTTGATGATTGTGGCTCGAAAATCGTCCGGTTATCTATTTCTTTATTAGCGTTGAAATGCATCAGCAAGAAAACGGCATAAAAAGTGTCTTATAGTTAGTACCAACTCAATCATGGGAAAGAAAGAGAAAATCCACGAGACACTAATCAATATCTGAACACATGCAAAGCAAAACAGGGGCTGGAAGTCAGCATAAACAAAAAGGGCATCAGAGTGGTCCTCATACAACCATGGTTATCCCTATTATGTATAAAACGCTTCGTCTGTTTGCGCGTCCGTCCGTCTGTCACGAAATTAGCTATTTTATGAAGAAAGACCTGTGGAGATGGTATGGACAAGAAGTAAGGAGCACACCTGAAACAAGCTCCGTTCAGGGTAGATTGAGCGTGCACTGGAGTGCTCCATTTTCAGACCAAAAATCGTTAATTGGGCACCGTAGACGGAGCACTTGAGGTGTTGGGCGGAGCTTGCATGTTACATGAAGAACGACCTGTGGAGATGGGGACAAGGTTGCGATGGGTAGGGCATGGAAGAAAAAGCAAAGAGCACACATGGACCAAGTTAAGCTCCGCTCACGGTGGGCAAGTGTGCACCTCTATGTTCCGTTTTCAGACCGAAAATTGTTAATTGGGTTAGAATGTGCCCTAAACGTGAGGGAAAGATGGATTAAGGTATAGGACTTTTTCCTTACCCTTCTCGGTGTCTGTTAATACCCTTCTTAGGCGGATCAAAAAAAACACAATGGAGCTGACTGCATGGATGGCTTCACGCCCACAGTCATAAAACTACCACTTCTCCACCATACTGTCATGTTCATTGTGGAAACCTGGAGTTTCCAACTTCATCTAATTGTTAGTCACAAAGATTCCATACACACACTGGCCACCAGTGGAGGCGTGGTTTTTGCGAGGGGCGGGGCTCCGAGCATAAGTTTACAGCCCTGGAGATGTTAAACTAATAACTAATCACGACCTATTAAGCTTATCGCTTGTTGGACTGAATTGCGCCAGTTTCCCGAGGAACTTAGCCAGTGGCCTTTCGATAAGGTGTTTTTACTTTTCTGGTCACAGAACCATCAGCCGCCGAGTGCACAGAGGTATTTTCCTCGTATGGGGAATATTTTTATGTTCTCAGAACACCGCTAGAAAATGACGGAGGTCCTCTGTTCCCTTTTGGTGACTACTTGCATCAATTAGTGCCCATAGAATTAGCAGAAGAAGTTTGAGGTCTTTTTTGAGATACCACTAAGAAAAAACTGATGAAGCTCATATGTCCTTCCTGCAGTGCAGGCCCTACCGAGCATGTTTAGAGTGGAATCTAGGTTTCACCCTTTTGGCAGCATTCTAATGGGAAATAGGCTACAGATTATACTTACACAAATGACAAACCCGTAGGCATTGAACGTTGGAAGAATGGATCACTCACTATTTGTAGAATCCCGTTGCAACAGCAAGTTGGTGAGTAGAAATAAATCTGGACGGCTCTCCAACAGAATCTCTCAATAAGATCTAATTTGTACTATTTCAAGCTTGAAAAAGGCGTTAGGCGCCGAAAGCTCACGTATAAGGCCAGAAATTCTTTTGCAATCTTTCTTTTTGGAAACGAATTTGTGGAAGCTTTTTGAATCTTCTGGAATAAAACTTTGAAAGCCTCACTTTGTTCCATACAAGTGTACGGAACGTTGAAGGTTTAGAGTGCCGCTGAGTTGCGTCAGTTTCATCACAGGAAATCCCTAAGAGAGAAGAAGGAAGTATTTTAGTGCTAATATTTGTATATCACTGAATCCCTACTATATATTAGGTTGATCGGAAAGTTTTGATAGGGTTGAGATTTTTTTCTATTTTTCAGCAAGTAATGCAGGCTAATCAACAATATAATAATCATCGTTAGCTACAACATTGTCCTATCTGAAGAGCAGGTCAGCGATTTTCCTCTCCCAGAATTAGGAGGATTGGGAGTCAAAGAAGTCACCGACCACTTGTTCAAGAAGACGATTTTTTTTTTGCTAGGAAAACCTCAAGGGGCCGGAACAAGTGGTAATCTGAGGGGGCAGTATCAGATGAATAGGGTGCATGTGGAACCGTGTCCCAACCTAGCTCCTCCAATTTCGCACGGTCTTTTTACCCATGTGAGGGACCCGTGCAAAATTGGAAGAGCTAGGTCGGGACAAGGTTCCACGTTCGTCCTATTCCCCTTATATTGTCCCTTCAGATTACCACTTGTTCCGGCCCCCCAAGGCTTTCCTAGCAAAAAAAAGTTCGTCAACTATGACCACCTTGGACAAGTGGTCGGTGACTTCTTTGACTCCTAATCCTCCTAGTTCTGGGAGAAGAGAATCGCTGACCTGCCCGTTGGGTGGGACAATGTTATAACTAACGTTGTTTACTATATTGTTGATTAGCCTGCATTACTTGCTGAGTTGTAAAATAAAATAGAAAAAAATCTCAACCCGATCAAAACTTTCCGATCATCCTAATATAAAACGCTTCGTCTGTGTGTCCCCCCGTCCCTCCGTCCCCCCGTCTGTCACGAAATTCATATCTCGCGTCGCAGTAGAGCTGGGACTCTGATTTTTTAAAGTGATATAAAGGATGGTAAGGGGACATCAGTGGTGAGGGAACGGAAGTGATAGCAACTGATAAGGGCTGATAAGGAGCCTCGAAATGCGAGTGGCGAGAAATTGATATCTCGCGTCGCAGCAAAACTGGGACTCTCAATGCCTAAAGCTTTTTATCACGCCATCTTCTATGCTTTTTTCCAATTCAATAGCTCAGCTGAAAGCAGAGGAATTTCCACTTAATTCCATACACAACTATGGTCGTTCCGATCAAACCCATTTTACACAATATCGCCATGGATGGCGCGCAGTAGTGCGCGCCCGCCAACTGGTTTTTCTATAATTTTCTACTTTCAGCTTATGCTTATGTAAAAGGAATTTAATCGAATTTTCGAGTGAGCTTTTTCTTCCAAAACACTCCGTCCATTCAGACCTATGAGGCTTTCGCTCTTAGTGACTATGGCTGCGAATGAGTTTCAGTTGCGGGGGACTGGATTCATTTTTTATTCAAAGAGGCATACATTTAAAATTCTAAAGAAATGATTTGAACAAAGGTGGGTTGCGTAACTCTCTAAATAGGCCCCCCGCACACGTTGAGATGGTTTTGCTATTTCTAGTGGAACCATGATCCTTGGCGTTTCTGTCAGAGACCATCCCGCGCCCTTCCCTGTACTCTTAATCTTTTCGCGTTTATTTGTAACTGTGGCAGTACACTCTTCAAAACCAGCAGAAAGCTGCTAATCGTTCCCGATGTTTCGTATGACTCGGGATGAGATGTGTTCAAACCATCTGTTCCGGTTTTTCGTCCATTCTGTACAGCCGATGATGAATCATGGAATCGGATTCATCATGAGAGTGGCGATCACATTCAAAATCTTGTAGCAGCCCAAGTACGACGATTGTCGTCTGTCTTCGCAATATTTTTCCTATCGATTTCTTTTCTTGGAGTCTTAGAATCTCTAAAGTTTAGGATTCTCATTTTTCTTGGCTTTCTCAACCGTACAAGGTGTCCTCATGAAAGAAATCCGCGCTGTCAATTGAAAAGATACGCCACGCAACCTATCTCTTAAAGATTCGCGGCCAAGTTCAAATTGTTAGGTGAAGCACTAGTCCATATGGGCCATCGATGGGATACCAGCTTAAAGGGATCGTCCACTGAAAAATTAGTTTCTTCGTTACCCTTATACTTATGCTGTATTATGTTGTAATTGCTTAATAAGCGCAGCATGCAAACTTTCACTCGAAAAAAGTGAGACTTCGGCTAAGATACAGCTTCTCAAATTCTTGGCCGTGGGCGGGACCTCTGAGTAAAAGCCCGGTCCCGTCGTCCACCGCGGTTGGGAACGGAGAGTTTGACCGTTTACGTAACTTTCTGTTCCTACAATGCGTCTTCAACTGCGGTGGACGAAGGGTTGGGCGCTTGCTCGGAGGTCCCGCCCATCCGGCCGAGACATTGCGCTGCCGTGTCTTAGCCGGATTCACATTTTTCACGTGAAACTTTGCATGCCCACATTAGGCAAATGCAACATAAATATATGGTTAACGTAAAAACTCATTTTTCTGTGAACGATTTTTTTACACAGTCTAGTACTCACTGAAGGATTCATTATGCTTTAAATTTGTTAGAGGAGTAGTGTTTCTTGAAATTTTCTTGTCTGTTTCACTACTCAACTTTGATCGTTCCTTGATCCTTTCCAGGCTGACAAATCACTGTGACTTGGTGCTTTCTATGGGGAAGTTATTTGTCGAATTTATTTTTCATTTATAGATTTGCAGTTATCATGGTAACAACAAGTACATCTAGCCCAATAAAGACCATGCTGTTTTTCTAATTTAGTGGCGCAAAGGACCACGTGAATTGTTCTGTTCTCATGCACCTAACACGAAGTCGTGTCACACAGTTCTCAAAAGTCCTCAACGGTGTCCTCAATAGGTTGGAGAAAAAACCGCGCAAGTGAATCCGCGTCATGTTTCGTGCTTGGCGCTACACCAGCCGAGTTGCTTCGAGGGTGGGCAAACGTTCGCAGCTGGACTGGCGTAGCCCTTCGCCGTCTGCATCTACCTCTCAGCGGCTAGTGATGCAGAGTGAGTGGAAGGAAAGTCGTTACTATCACATGAGAGACTTTCGAAGCTTGTTTTGTTGCCTAGGTCTTACACTGAGTTTCTTGGCAAGTATGAAATTTTTGCAAATTTTTAAGTTTTGCAATTTTTTGACATTTTCATTCCGTGCATTCTCTACTGCTGCACTACTGTGCACTTCAACCTTCGTATTCCACATTTATTCCACATTCGTTTAAAATCACCTCTGGTGCTGTTCTTTAGAGCTGCTCCTGCTTACTAGACCTGAAGTCCTCCGTTGTCAGTTGTAGTGGTCAGAGACACAGAACGCACCTTCATTATCTAGTTCCTAACACTCACCACAACATAAAAAAGACAAACAGCCACTTGCATGCATAAACAATGAGCAGAACTCATACGTGATGATTCTTACGGCTAGGCTGAGCGCCTGGCCCAATGCAATCTTCTTCAGCCATGCATATATGCACACACGCATAATCAATGTCTATTTTAAGGCTGGGAGTGATGAAGTGTATAAACGAACTAATGGAACTAAGCGCCGATCTTCTGACTCAGTGACTGCGCCCATTATAGCCAGTTCTACAAACTGGCTATCCGAGAACGAGGTTTCGTAAGTCAAACCAGTCTTTGGGATTGCGTTAAGCCTTCTGTCAACGGCCGAAGGCATATTCTATGCATATAGTTACCACATTTTACTAAACTAAACCATCTCTCTCAGAATATTGTTAACGCTGTGGGTAAGACTACAGGGCATAGCTCGTAAAAATGCGATAGCTTTAAGACTGACTGATTGGGGGCAAACTTGTTTGTGAAGGCTAAGAAATGCGCTCGCGTAACATCCAACATCTGCCTCCCTGTGTTATTACGTAGAACGAACATACCTTAAATCTCAGTCTAGAAAAACCTGCTAGGTGACCAATGCATGGCGCAATCTTTGACAGTTCATCTGCACTTCTGCACTTCACGTTTTCTCTAATTATATCGGGCCGTTGAGGTTTCCAATATCATTTCCTCTTCCAACAACAACGCTATTATTTGTATTTCTGAAGTTCCATGTTTAACTTGTTTCAAACTACTTTCATACAACTGGGCCGTGGTGAACACATGGCGCAATCCACGGATCGATAATGACCGGAAGTTTCGGTCTCAGAATCAGACCATAAATTTTCATAAAATGTAGTAACATCACCAACTAAGAGATTATATTGAGCGTGAAGTCCCCCATTTCTTCCGATCCTGTTTTCCATGGCTGCTTTCATCAATAATCAATTATTCAGATGTTTTTCGTATTGCCTCAGACGAGATTCGATTGTAATCTGTGTTGCTTTGTTTCGCGAAATATGTGTTATGCACTTTCACCAGTTGCCATTGATTTTCCTCAAAGTTTACTGTTCTTCAAGCTGTCGAACGGCCGGCTCTTTCCGGTATCCACTGTTCGAGTCCCGATTAAGCCAAACAAACCACTAGTTACAAGAGTGCTGAGTTATGAGCGAAATTCTTGATGTCGGACGGGTCTCGAACCCACACTTCATGCTTTCCGGGCATATGTGCCTATTGAAACCACTCTCACCTTATCTCAGCTTGAACGGTATATTTTGTATAGCACCGGTGCGGGTTCGAGCCCTACCCTAAAACTAAGCTTCTGACCTGGCTGAGCACTCATGTAAAAACTTTCACTTCGCGCGCTGCGGCGGAAATCAGCGGCTAATGAAAACCAAACCCTCAAAAACCTCTGGTTCATCCAAGTTCTGTTTCATTTTCATGCCTCGACTCGACGTACACCTCCAGATTCTCATTCTTCTTCAAAACACTTCCTTTTGGTCCCTCACCGAGAGAAAGTCACTCTACCTACGACCAGATGACTTCCCAGTGGGCTGAAATCGAAGTAGTTCTCGTTGAATTTTCTGTTCTGCTCTACTGTCTTTACTATACTTTTTCGTAGCTCACAGCTGCCTACTATGCACACTTTCTAGCGGTTTGTAATGCATGGCAATGCACGATTTTCTTACTTGTGAAGACCTGGCCTGAGGTATTGGTTTGGTGTGAAGTGGCTTCTGTGAAGTTGCCGGGTGGAGCTGACGGTTTTTCACTCGCGATCTCATCTCTTTTTCTCAGTCTTATTTTGCCGTCCCTCACACGTCGCAGCGGGAGTTGCAGTTACGAGTTGAGTTGATTGTCAAGAAGCCCCACCGAGCCAGTGGGTAGGGTCCGTATTTAGGTCAATGAGGTGCCCAACCTTCACCCGCCCTAGAAGTGCAAACCTGCACCCGCCCCCGCTGCGGTCTCGGGCTTGCTATATTCTCGGCTTTTAACCTGGCTGACTATGATTTCTTTTTAACTTGGCTGACTATCCCGCATAAGACGCTATAAATTACTTAGCTAACTCCAATCTCTTCTTTCCGGCAAAAGTTGCTATTTCCTTGTGCCCGTATGGTGCAATTGAATAGATAAATAAATAAGTAAATAAAATTGCTACTATGCCCATCCCAATTATCTCCCAAGGCCTGTTTTATTCTATTAGGTCTATGCAGAATAAATGGCCAAAACGGACTACTTGGACTACTTTTCTCAAAACGCCATAACTTCGCTCAGACACAACTTTATTTGTCGAAATAAAAACCATTCGAATCTACACAACTTTGCCAACGATCTGGTAAAGAAAATATGCCATCATGATCAAATTCTGAATTGCGAAAATTAATGAAGTCAACGATGGCATTTTCAACATGCATCGTTTCGGCGAACTCCTTCTGACCCACGTTTGCATCGAGAACCGGGAAAAAGTGGTAATTCGTCAGAGATAGGTCTGAGGAATAAGGGGGGTGAGGGAGAGTCTCGATCAGTTTCTGCCGGGTGACTTGCGAACTGTGGGGTTTTGCGTTGTTTTGCGCACCCAGTAAAAAAATGATGCAGTTAGGCATCGAGCCTCTCCTTCACCCTCCTTATTCCCCAGACCTATCCCTGACGGATTACCACTTTTTCCGGGTTCCCGATGCAAACCTGCGGCAGAAAAATTATGCACGGTAAAAATGCCATTCTTGACTTTATTGATTCTCGCAATCCAGAATTTGATTGTGATGGTATATTTTCCTTACCAGATCGTTGGCAAAATTCTGTAGATTCGAATGGTTTTTATTTCGACAAATAAAGTTGTGTCTGAGCGAAGTTATGGCCAATTACGTTTTGGCCATTTATTCTGCATAAACCTAATACATACCCCACGTGATTTCTAGGTTGTGTGCTAGTTCAGTACTGTGGGCAGCTTCACTCCCAATCCTACTTTTACCATTATGTCCAAGAAAAACAAAACTTTCTATCGGCCACCATACTGTGAGAGAGTTTTCTTTCTTTTTAAATTTTATGTCCTATGTAAAATTCTTTCATCAATAGTGCTTGTGCTTGCACATGTCCACTAAATAAATAAATAAATAGTATTTGAAATGTTTTTGTTCCGAGGAATTTAGTTAGTTCTCTAATATTAGGAACGCTTCTTGTTCAACATCCTGCCTCAGTTACCTACAGCTTTGTATTTATGAAGGCGCGTTACAGAACGCATAAATAAATACTAAACAAATAAGACCTGACCTATTGCTTCGCCTTTCGCCCGCTAATATGATTAAAAAAAATGCTTCCGAGTTTAATATAAATTTATGGCCGTCTGAAATCACTACACAGGCCTGATTTGCATATGAACGTCTTTAGAAACTCTGCACAAATGTTGAGTGCATGGCGTATCTGGAAAAACACTGATCAACGACTGTGAACTAAAGTTTGCGACGCCGCAACAGCTCCTCTTGTGTCACACTTTCGATTCTGCATACTTCTACTATTTATTAGGGATCTTATTTATTATTAATTTATCATTTATTACCATTATATTGTTATTTATTATTTTATTATTGTACTATTATTTATGTACTATTTATTGATATCTTCAATAGGGATGAAGCGACAGGATCTCGTCAATTTCTCTGTCAATGAGATCCGCCATACACTCGACTTCGATTCAGTACGTTGAAAGCAATGGACTCGCATTTGGCAAGTAAATTTCGGGGGGACAACGGATGGACAATGACACACCACAGCTCACAACATTCAACAGCTGATGCTTGTTGTGGGGTGAGAGCTGATGATTGATCAGGAGTAATCAACTGACCAGCCATATGCAGTTTAACTCAACTGTCTTTACGCTGGGCAAATAGAAGGACTTCTGTGGGTTAGTATATTATATTTTTAGACTTTGTGGGTGACTGTAGCCCAGTGGCAAGGCTTTGCTCCTGCCGTGCCTGGGCCACATGATCAATTTTTAGCTGTAACCACGTATTCTCTCATTCCTTATAGGTCCTTCCCTACTGTAAGAGTTTATGAGAGGACAAGTAGTGGGTTCAACATTAGGTGAGTCCTTGGGTCCCCAAATCCGCGTAAATATCAGGTCAATCGTTTCCACGCTTTTTAAACAGGAACGGAGCGCATGGCGCACTCCGCAACAGGTCTGCGTGATGCAGCGGATAAATGTGACCCTCTCTTCTCAGTTATTCGGTGTACGTGAGTAAGAACTGCATTCCGGATGAATGGCCAAATAAGAGTATTAGTAGCTGGTCCCAAAATTTTAATTCCCAACGCCTCAGTGATTTTCAAGCTGTTTTGATTGATCGATTATTGACCGGCGATAAGATCTTATTCAGTCAACCACAAACCAAAGGAACAGATGGTTTTTTGGGCGGCAATTGGTGAAGGCAAACAAAATTCAGCCACTTGTAATTAAAGGATCGCCGGAAGTGGGTCCCGTGCGGACGGGCTAGTGGGATGATGAAGTGGGGAGGGGGAGGGGGTATGGATGACTCTTACCTGCCCACGGTGGTCGTGTTATCGCGCATGGATCCGGCTGTGCTCGTGTCAGCCGTCAACTAGTTTGAAACCTGATCGGTCGTATTTGACTTTTGCGGCTACTTATTGATTTCTCGCCGACTACGATATGGAGAAGATCCTTGAATTGAATCGTGACGTCATTGCTGATGTTATCATAGAATCAGATACCGATAGTTATTGCGATTCTCAAGAAGATATCTTGAACGATGGTAACTTTTTCGATGTTTGATGGTTGTTTATTTGTTACTTTTTTAGTGAGGTTCTTGGAAGGTTGCTAAATAATTTCATTGAAACATGTCGCCTTCGAATTGTGGAACTTTGCGTCCCTTTTTCGTTTCGAGGTATAACGAAAGTTGCACTTTTAAAAAAGTAATCGTTGTTCTGTGCTCTCTTACTATCGACACTAATCGAAATCAAATCGTTCTCACGGAATATGCTAGTTATAATTTTCATTATTCCGTACACATGTGTGCCATAACGTCGGTATGTGTATTGAATGGGACGCTGTATGGGTACTGGAAAGGGTGAAGTGGTTTTCCGGCGATGGGATGGCCTTTACTAAAACTCAGGTGAAGCCCATGCCGGGTCAAATGAGTCGTGGGGGGGGGACGAAAAATTTTCACCGACGTCAAAGCTTCTTTGTCTCCTTAGACTTAGGCTTTGTTCACAGTTTTAGAATTTGCGGAATTGCAGAATTGCGGAAAACGATGAAGATACGCATCGGCTGGGAGAATCGCGGAATTTGCGGTATCGTGGAAATGCAGAATTGCGGAATTTGCGGAAAAGCATTAGATACGTATCGACGCTTTCCACAATCTTTCATTTCCGCAAATTCCGCGATTCTGCATTTCCACAATTCCGCAAATTCCGCAATTCTCCCGATCGATACGTACCTATTCTTCTTTCCACAATTGCGCGAATTCCGCAATTCTGCAATTCCGCAAATTCCAAAACTGTAAACACAGCCTTAGGCTAAAGCAGAAGACCTATGCTACCTATGCTTTGACAGATGCTTTTTCATGTGGAAGGAGGAGGTACCAATTTAAGCCTAAGCCTAGGGAGGGAAGGGAGCTTCGACGTCGACGCAAAGTTGCGTCTCCCCTCGACTTTATTTGACCCCCCCCCATGCCACCTAGCCTTGGCCAAGCTTCGGTGAAACCCATACCCCTGGTTTTTCCCTAGTTCTTCACCCTTCTTTAGATGGTGCTGAAACGTGAATTTGGAACCATTGAGCGATAAGGTTCCTCCCCCTCCTCCACACAGCGTTACGTAGTTGATGTTAATCATCATTCTCATTATTACGAAGTTCGAGAAGAGAAGGACCTTTTAGGTGTGCGAACCACTTTTTCCTTTCTTTCATAACAGTGAAACATCTGGTTTTTTCTCTTTTTTTCATTTTTCATATCTTTTCCGCATTCTTTTTTGTACAAATGCCTGAAATGAAATGCATAGCCATTGTATAATATCCTACTATTGAGTTTATGAGCCCTTTAAGCCTTCCTTGAATATTTGAATGCTAATCAACCCTTCATATTTAGATTTTCCAAGCATCAACCATGAGAACGACGAAGCCGATGACGACATGGCCGATTTCGCTGATGAGATTGGAGGTTCGATTCTACACTCTATTTCTTTATTTATTTTTTTTTGTTGCGCATGTATTTGGCTCAGAGTGTGGCATTCTTTGAGATATTCAAGGAAACAACTTAAAATTCCATTCCTTGTCACACACGTAATTATCTTAAGTTGGAGCTTCACTGCTGTAAGGGTTATTCGAATCCAGTAAAACCCGCTTAAAAGCCTTTTCTCAACATCCCTTTCAAAATGCGCAAACCAATGGAAGCGGACTTCACGTAAGCCTATGAAGGAGCGGGGCTCCGTCGTGTATGAACCACTTTTCTCCTCAACATATACGCATAGCGCTTTTGTAATTATGCATGAAGTTTTTCCACGCCGTGAGTTAGCTCGCAATGCCCCTCAAGGAGGTGCACGAGGTGCTGCACGCGCGGAACGTTTTGTGTTTGCTGTAGTGATTCGATGGATTTACGGAATGGATGGTCTCGTTTTCGATCTGTTTATTTGAATTCAATTGCGAATCTAAAAACATTGTACTCGAAAATTTGAACCATTCGCGAAAATGAAGATTTTGCGGTCTTCTGCCGCGCTATGCGGTGACTGGGTGTTTTGTTGCGTATAAATTGGGTGTCTGAGTAGGGGTGTTACTGCTTCTAATTATCCGTATTCAGATTTTACAAAAAAGTACAATGCATTTCGTATGCATTTGCCCGGGCCGAATAGTCAACATAAAGCAGGAGTAACCACAAGTGAGTGCTATTAATGCTGTTGTTTTTTCTGCTGAATCGCCTTTGAAAATTAACAACTTCGTTTTACAGATTTTGCTGAGACAACAGCTGATTCAACTGCTGAAAAGAAGAGAAAACGTGTCAAGGACAGAGCAGATCGTGCCACCGTAGAACAGGTATCAAATTCAAGTGGTTTATTGTAGCATTTTGTTCTGTCATCAATTCTAATCAATGTTTACCATCAGTAACATGGCTCGCGATCCATCGATATAATAAGGGGAAACTTGAATGACATAGTGTTATTCGCATGAACATGAACTGCCACTCCTGCTTTGCGCTTTGTTCTTCCCTGTCTCTTCAATAGGTAAATAAAGATAGATCGTATCGCGTGCTCCAAGTGAAAAATTAATTGAGAGAAAGTCTGAATGGTGCAATGATATAAAATACTTTCTTCGTAGCGGAATTCCTCAAAAAGTTGTGGTATTGATTTGATAGAGTGATGGTACTATTCCGAAAATTTTCTATTACACGCTTTATATGTGTCATTGTTTTTCTTCTTTGTACGTTTTCGATATTAACCCGTTAGTCCTGTTTACTGCAGTATTTTCAAAAATGAAGCAACCTTCGAGAAGCACAGAATCACTAGCTGGTAAAGTACCAGTTGACGTTTATGTTGGGTGCGAATTTTTGAGATGGCGAAAGTTTTGTGATCAAACCGAACGTATCATTCTTTTTGAATCGTAACGGATGCGATTTTCACTATGACTGTATTTTGACACTTTCCCTGTTCTGGACATTCGCTCTCATTCCGCGGGTGTCCGAAATTTCCCGAACGGATAAACAAATATCATCGATGTTCATCCTTCGCAAAAACTGGTAGCAGTTGCGTACTGTCAGATTATTTCCTCTGAAACGATAAGCAGTAGCACCGTCTTTTTATTGGAAATCGGCTCACGCTTTTCGTCATTTCATCTGAAAGTTTATTGACTATTCATAGTGGTTCGAATTCTCAATTGCGTACAAATTTTGCGATGTTAAGAGAGTGATGGTTTTCGTTTATGCTATGTTAAGCGCCCTCTGGTTCATCGCATCTGGATTTGAATGACTAATCTATTCACAACTTCTTCCATATGCGATCATAGCTTCGTTTTGTACGACTATCATTGGTCCTATCCGGGAGTGCATAGATTTCGTTCAGTTTGCGCTGACCTATAAGCGGAAACAAATTGCTCTAGCTTTGCTTTTTCGCCGGCGTTTGGCGAGTGTCCATAATCATTGATTTTTGAAGTGCGCTTCATGCAAGCTGGTGTAGTTGAAGTTGGGTTGGGTCGGTCGAGGCGAAATAGTTATCAGAAATTGTGTTTCACTATGATGGCAGTACTAGCATGTTTATCTTGTGTGCATTCATATTTCATTGCTTTTTATGGGCAGAGACAAACTGTAGTTTCGTATCTCACCCACGCGGTAGGTGGTAAAGGTACCGCCGGTTAAGGAATAGGTGTCTACCGGGAAAACATGTTCTCCCTTCGAAACTTACTGTTGTTCTACTGATCATCTCTTTTTTCATATTGCACAATTCTTCCATGATCTGCCAAAATTACCTCTAAGGCCTACTTCACTCTCTCCAGTGTGCTTTATAGAGGATGCAGTAAAGATCAAGAAGCCGCTGTTGTAAGGATTGCTGGACTTTTCAAATTTGTGTTTGGTATTATAGCGCGGTTTTGAAGCTCCATTCAGAGTGCCATATGCGCTTGATTTGCTCGGAAGCATTTGTAACTGGTCAGAATGAAGCGAAAACCCTTAAATACACCTCCGCGCTGCAATAACCGGCGTCTTTTAGTTGCGTGAGACCAAGTAGTGTAATTGCGCTTCGACATTTAACTCATGCTTACAGGTACTTGATCCTCGAACTAGACTCGTACTGTTTCGACTTCTCCAGCGTGGAACGTTAACCAATATTCATGGATGTATTTCAACTGGCAAGGAAGCCAATGTTTACCATGCCACTGATGAAAACGGCTCCTTAGCAGTGAAAATCTACAAAACTAGCATTCTTACGTTCAAGGATCGTGAACGTTATGTCGCTGGTGAATATAGGTGAGCTTTTCTGGTTTTCTTGTCTCACTGGTTGAATCGTCCTTTGTGTTATGGTGACCCTCTCAGATATCGAACCGGCTACTGCAAACACAACCCCCGAAAAATGGTAGCCGTTTGGGCGGAGAAAGAAATGCGAAATTTGTTACGAATGCATCAAGCTGGTCTCCCTGTTCCGAAACCTATCCTGCTCAAGGTTTGCATGTTTATGTAAGAATTTTGGGGTCGATGTGATTTTGGGGGAAACGATGGAGGCGTCTGCTGAAACTCATTTTCTCACACTTTTCTACATAAAAACCGTCATTTCCATGCATGCTTCAGGAATGGTCGTTGTATGTATTGTATTTTTCATGTTATTGAGTGGCTGCGTGCGCTTGTGTGCATTACACAAATGTTGCGTCATACAGCGTCTTCCTCAACCCACATTGAACCAAGTTTTGACCTCGTTACGGTTCTGCAGCTTCATTTTTTCAGGGTCACGTACTGGTGATGGAGTTTATCGGTCGTGATGGCTGGGGTGCACCGCTTTTAAAAAATGCGACTTTGTCTCTCGAAGTGAGCTCACTTTTATGATTCATATGTCTTGTACTTTCACTCCTCGTTTTCTGCTAGATTAGGCATCACTGAGTAAGGTGATTAGGAGAAAAAGAAGGAATGCTTGTCGATTGGGCGATCAGAGCTACCAATAGATCCGTATCTTATCCCTTTCGTCTGTTCGCAGTCCTGGTGTACGCCGATTAGGCCAGTCTGTGAATCTCAGGAGACCTATTTGTCGTTTGAACACTGACATTTCGAAATTTCCCTATTACGCAATTTGAGTTTGAACCTTTATTCTTGATCATCAAATCCTGAGATGTCCTAGTTAAAGTGGATAGAGGCAGAGGAGCAACAATTGTCAAGGGGAATAGGACGATTAAATAATGTTTCGTATTCTTCCTTTACTCCGTGTTCTTTGAGACATCCGTCAGAATTTTGTTATTTAGGCAGCTGAGAAGTTGTACCTTCAGCTGGTTCGCGACATGCGTACTCTGTACCGTGCATGCAAATTAGTTCATGCCGATCTGTCTGAATACAATACTCTCGTTCTCGACGATCGTTTGTTCATAATTGACGTGTCTCAGTCTGTTGAACATGACCATCCGCACGCCCTGGATTTTCTGAAATCCGACTGCAATAATATTTGCAAATTCTTCAGGTACCTTTTTTTTCAAGAATGACATATGATTGTTCCCAATTGATGGTTTTCTGATAATTTCAGAGGATTAGGTGTTCCTGTGCTACCAATAGCAAAGCTTTTTGAGTTAATTGTTGACCCACTCATCGCGGATAACGATGTCGCGAGCTGGCTAGAACAGCGGTTGGTTTTTCTCACACAGTAAAACAACAAGTGCCATGAGATGATATTTCCAGGACCTTGGATCCTTCGGAAGATGCCCTGTTTATGAATGCCTTCATTCCTCATAAACTCGACCATGTTCTACATTTTGAAAGGGATAGCAAGTTGCTCAAAGCAGGAGAAGAAGCAAACAATCCATTCCAGAACATCATTTCAAAGGTAACAGTTCTGAGACGATCACTGGTACGCCTCTTACTGTTTTTCTATGTCGGATGAAGAAATTATCCAGGTTGATGTGCTGGGTCAAGGTTTTATGGAGAGCGCAGTTTCTTCATCTGATGACGAATCTATTTCGCAAGGCCATTCTGACGGCAATGAGAAGATCGTTGGGGAGTCGAAGGGGAGGGTCACTAGTGGCAAACACTTCAGGTAATTTGATCATCGTTCAGCCGTGCGCTATACTCTTACACTTATTGAAAAGCTTTTAGCCTGATTGTCATGCATGATTCGATAATTATACATTATTCGTTGTGGTTCAATTTTTGTTATTTTTAATTTCCCATAGTTCACCTTATGATCCAAATTTCATACACTTCATTTTTCAAGGGGTTGATATAGTGCTACCTTCCACCTGATTCAAGAGACCTGATTCAAGAGATCGTAGTGTGAAAATTCATTCTTCAACACGTAGCACTAGTTTCATTAAACAGCGATAGGTAGCCTGCTCATAAAAATTTGTCGGATGTGTTATGTGCTCGAAACCTGTTCTCTTTGTCAGCTAAATTGTTGAACTGTTGTTGAGAAATTGTGAAAAAAACCTCGTGAATATTCTAAATCTGAAGAGAGTGTTTCATTCTTAAAGCGAGAAAAAGTACCAGTTAGCTTTCTGTTACGAAAACCCTTCATTGCGTATGTCGATACCTCGGTGTGGCGTGATATTCGATATCCCTTGCATGTTTAATGACGAGAAAGCATCAATCGTTTGGCGAGTTTGATGCGTTGATAAGCATTTTCGCCGTGCTTCAATCAATGCCCGACTTATATTTTGGAAATCTTGTGTAATTCAAGAGATAATGCAAGTGACGCACTGTTTGAGGTTATGTGCTCTATATCTTCGAATTTTTGAGGTATTAAGGAACTGAAGTCAGGCAAAAAAGATTTTGGTTCCAAGATGCATCGATTTGATAGCGAACTTGACGTCGGTGTCAGGCTTTTGATGTTTTTATGATGTACCTCGGCGGTTCCCCCCCCCCCCTCCCCCCCAGCTCTTTATGTGGAAACGTCTTTTTGACTTAAAGACAGCATTAGGGGTAATGTGGTAATGGAGAAATCCCTACAAGAAGTCACTCACATGGTAGTCCTGGGAGGCTATCTGTGGCGAAATCCCAGTGAAAAAGCGCCCTTTTTAGCTGTAGATGCGCTGCAAAACGCCGCAACCGTCCAGCTGTTCCGCCTCTTCATACAACGACCCCGCCTCCCGATGACGTAATTCCCGATTGACTGGGTGGGAGCGGCCAAGGAAATGGGGCAGGATCGAAGGTTTTGCGGCGCGCTTTCGCAGTTTTAGCTTGAAGCTCACGCCAATAAGTAGATGCTGTCGCATTTCCAAAATTTCCGTGTTTACTTGGCAACATGCCAATGGAAAACTACATCAGACTACCCGCCTCTTGACGGACAGGTCGTCCGCGTCGAGAATGAACAGTGGGGAGGGGGTCCTATTTTTTGGGCTTTTGGCCAATTCCATCCGTTGTTTCTTCACTGTCCTTTTACTGGGCATCTCGACTTTCACATTTACTACTTTTACTTTTCGTCCGACTTTCCCCTAATGCTGCCCTTAAAGACGTACGTATAAGGCTTGTGCTCGGTTTAAGAAGTTGCATCAACTTGGTGCTGTGGCTCCATTTTGTCGTCGGTGTCGAAACACGACATTCTCGTACTCATGTTTTGGATACGTCCCATATGAAACGGTTCAGCTGCATTTCTTGGTCATCGGACGCTTTTTGGGGCTGCAATGTCCATGTTCCTCATTTTCAGTGCACCTTGCTGGGTATTGCTTTTGGGTTTGTTTTTTCTTTCTGGGTATCTATTCATCGCTTTTAGAATGTTTTTGATTTGTTGAGACAGCTCCTCGGTATTTATAAATAATTTATCAGGGATAAAGACGAGACGCCGGAACAGCGAAAAGCAAGGAAGCAGTTGGTAAAGGAGGAGCGGCGAGAGGCTCGAAAGACCAAGATCCCCAAGCATGTGAAGAAACGCGCGCATCGGCAGCATATGAAATAGATCACCACCGAATAAGGGGTGTATGTCGTTTGGCGCGGCCCTTGCAGCTAATTTGCCAGTGGGGCGCATGGGCCGTCTGGACTCTCCCAGATTTACCTAAGCCTTTTTAGGAGAGGAGCTTTGGCAGTGCCCCATTGGCAAATTAGCTCCAAGGGGCCGCGCCAAACGACCGTCTCCCCCGAATAAGGCAATGACGACGACACGTTACGCTATCGGCTGGCCCAGCCCTACTCCCATGAGACATAGCTCCCGCCCTAGATATCAGCTGTGCTTTGTGGTTGGCGGCCCACGATGGGCACATACTTCGAATAACTCCACAACTCAACTATTTGTCATTCCGGCATATGAATCGATTTTCTCCAATTTTCCCCGTTCTTTGCCGTTTTGCTTTTGCTGTGTGTCTGTCGCATACCATTGTAGGGATGACTTTGTTCTTATTTTTTTCCTAGAAATCAGTGTCGATTTTGTTATCTTTCTGCTTTTGTTATTCGCTGCCTTCTTGGAAGGTACTCAGGTCTTTTTCCAAGTGCCACTAGAACAGCATGCTTGTTTTATCAGATAATTCTATCATTGTCGTTTCCATAGCCCTGTGAAGTTGATGATTGTTGATGTTGTTACGTTTTCTTGTTGTTGTTGAAATGGTTATGTTGTTGCATATGTGACTTGAACTACATGCTTCATTTTCCGTGAGATAAATCATTGAAAATCCGTGAATTTTGCTTGGTTAGCTGTTTGTCTAATCGATATCATACCGAACGATGCTTGTGCCTTTTTCAACCAAAGGGTCTCTTTCATCATTGACAAATCGGCTCATTGTTTTAGGTCGTATATTTAGTAGTCATGATGGATACCTCCGCACGCACACAGCAACAACCTCCTAAACCAAGGAGGCTTATCGATAATGTTGCAGAGGTTCGTGTAAATATTTGTTGTAAGTTGCTCGCTGTTCACTGTGCAAAGATCTTAAGAGCTGAAGTGACGTTTTCCTCTGTTATCAATGTTTATTAGGTCCGTCGTCGCAAAGAAGCAGCTGAACGTCTTATAAGAGAACGACATGAGGCACTCCGACGTCAACATGAAGAAAAAATCATGAAAATAAACGAGGAACGTCAACGTCAGCAACGAGAACTGTGAGGATTTTTTCATGATTGATCCTTTCACGTGATTCTTTTTTATATATTTCCCAAGTACCTTTAAGCATTATTGATTGCCATTGTTTGTGCATTATTTTGCTCATTGTTAGCGGATGCATCGCGATTACGCTTCACTTCTACTCAATAGACGATGTACCTTGTGCATTTAGTGGAGGCTCTTGAATTGGGCGATAGTGCATTGACAAAGCATATGTAGTCAAGATAGGAACAAAATTCCTTTTTGGAGTTGTTTTCACGAAAGAAATTTGTTGGTGGGCTCATAGAGTCACACTTTGCTGCTGTATATACGTATTGATTGGCTTCAGGAAAGAGAGGCATGCGAAGGAATTAAAAAGGCAGCAAGATGTTTTGCAGCGTAGAATGGCTTTGATGGAACGGGATAATGCTCGTAAAAAGGTTGGATTTGAATTCATGAAGATGTCTTATTGAGAACTCGGTAATCATTATAATTACAGGAAATCTTAGAGAAGAATCACGCAGCAGTATCACGTTTAGCTAATAATTCGTCACGGAAAAATTATGCGTTCGGCTCGTCAACGCCACGTGAATTGTCGTTCCTCGAAGGTCGCCAGATGAAGAGTATTGTTCAAGAAAAACGAGTATCACCAGAAAAACAGGTGATTTCCAAAAATATTTCAAAAATCCTGCAAGTTTTCGTAAATTAATGTTTAGAACTCGAATGGATCAGTGAGTACACCACCACGTCGGTCAGTGCCTTCAGTGATGTCCACGTCAATGTACGTACCTGATCGAAGTCGTCATGCTTTATCAGTTACGAGACTCTCACAACCAAAGGTGATCCTTGATTCTTTTCACTTCATTTTTTCTTTTCTAGTTGTTCTTTTTATGATCGGTCAGAGATGCGTGGAAACTTACTGAAAGCTTTGTAGAAAATGCTTTTAAATAGTTTGAGCTTTTGAATAGCTTCTGAATAATTGATTGATTCCTAGTTCCTAATACGTGGCAGTTTCAGAACACACCTACTAAGCAACAGAATCTTATGACACAATCAGTGTATAGTCAGTCAAATAATTCGTGTATGACGCCAGTTTCACGTTTGCAAAGGAAGCCCATGAATCGCCTCACGGCCAGTGCTCCTAATACTCCGCTAGGTTAGTTATTTAAATAAATATATTCTCTAATAAAATTATATCCGGTGCTATGTGGATATGTTCCCAGCCATCTAAAACCTATGATTTAAATCAACGAGATTGCGTGCATTTTACTTGCAATAAAATAATTTCGTCGTGAAGGAATCACTCACGCTTATGTCATTCCCATATCCACGTAGCTCCATGTTTCCTTCTGTGTGGTTGCAGTATTAGATCTGTATTTTTCAGCATCTGCCAATCAATCTGAAAAGCAGAAAAAGCAGCAAACCAAATCCAAGCCCAGAGGACTTCCTACGGTGAGGGCTATGTTCCTTTGCACTTCCTCCTTCTTTCTTATAGTTGTTGGAAAACATTTAGTTTGTTTATTCAAGACTCCGGCTAGAAACAAACAGCAGACTACAACTACAAAGTTGTCGAAGAGCGTGTCAGAATTGGCTAGAAAGGAAAGTCTGCACTCAAATGACACTCACTCGTCGACTGGAGCAAGAACAACAGAATCTCCGATCGATGTTTCTTCCATATGCGATGAAGTTCCGCAAGAAATGCCAGAACTGGAGACATACAACGAAGTCCAGATGGTGGAAGTGGAGCAGAAGGTGTGTAGCGTTATCCTTTTTCAGTCACATAGCTACATCGGCATAGGGAGTACGCACTTGGTCCCGGCGATAGTTTTTCTATGCATTTACCATTGCCAATGCACCTGTTGCCCATGTGGCCGACTGGAAAAACGAATGACTTTCCCAAGCTAGTAATCTCTTCAAAATGAAAGTGTTACAGCACGAGTATGTCATTCATCAGAATGGGGATGGTCCACAAAATCATTCTGAACCTGAAGAAATGCCTTCAATCGATGAAGCAGTTTCTACAAATAACATTCACACAACAGAGGCTAAAGAGGTATACCAGCCAGTTCCTACGGATGAAGTTCACACTACAGAGGTTCACGAGGTATTTTTGCTAGTTTTAGTTCGTTTATGAATGTTGATAGAGAAACAAATTTTAGACAGAGCAAGCCAGTGAAGAGGAATCTATGCAGAAACCAGTGCATGAAGAGAAAGGGGACGACGGATCTCCGGCTGTGGCACAGCTGGTTAGTCACAGCTCTTTAATTTGTACATATTGCTCCTGACACCGTGTTTGCGGAGAAACCCAGTATTGGTTGAGGGCAGCACCGAAAGAGTGGTGTACGCGAAAGCGTGGTTTTCCGCAGTTGTGCAATTCACAATTTCGTACGACGTTTTGCGACTCCGAAATTCTGCGATTCCACGGCTCCGCACGGGAATCCACGACGTCGCGGGTTCGCGAAACGCTAGCCTGAGGCGTTTTCTGTCTCAGGGTGTCTCACGGATCGGCTCTGAACCCTTAACCTTTTCGGGCTTAATTTTTTCCTAGGTCCTTTTTTGTTGAAAACCAGTGGTAGTAAAGATGCAGTAGGAAAGTTCCTGCTCAGCTTCTCTGACCCCTTAATCTCAATGCTATCCACGGTTAAGTGTTGCGTTAAGGGTTTATTGTGAATCCTTCCCCCTCACTCTCCAAACTGCTCAGACGATGCCATTCCTCTCACGACAGGTGTTCTTGCACTAAAGTTGTGCCTACAAAAACCCATCGAGAATTGTAATAGATCCCCTCTGATCATCTTCGAATTACTGAAAAAGAATCGTTGATAATTATACTGGGTGTGGATCGTTAGGACCTAGTTTCGCATCGCGGCGAACGCACTGTTGTCGTTAAGTACTTGGTCTCACAGCGTTGCAGCGTCTACGCTCAAGATCCTGTCCTAATCATGCTTCCCTCCCATTTGCCTACTTTTTAATTCCTGCACCGCAACTCTTCCCTTAGGTGTGATCCGCCGTGTGATGGCATCGTCCAAAGCAAAATACGCTCAAAAACGACCTGAAAAAATGTGACTGTAGTGCGGAATAAAATATGGTCTGAATGGACTGTACCGAGCGCAGCTGTGGTGCCTAAAAGCCGCTTGGCTCTATAGAGAGGGCTAATTTACAGCTGATCGATTTGTTTTCTCACATTTCTTACGTGTTTCAAGGTCACCACTTCTGAGACTGTGGATGTGAAAGGTGTTACACAGGAAATCGCTCATGAGGAGATGCTGTCTGCTCCATCGGTTGAGCAAGTGAGATACTGGCTTGTACTTTTCGCGAAGCTCTGTTTAATGCTTCCCACTAATTGCTTTATTTCGCAATCCATGCGAAGACTGTGTGTCTCATTACACAATTTAGGGCGGCGCTTCATTAGCAGACGAGTTGGCTGGAATATTCGATACTCCACTGCCTCCACCACCCGTTACTGAAACAGTGGAAGAAGTTACTGAAGCAGTGCCGCCTCCAGTGAGTTGTTGAGACTTACCTTTTTCGTGGTGTTCCTTGTACAAATTATTTTCCTGAGCTCGCATACTTTCTATTTCAGAAGCCTGTAAAAGCGGCTGAACCTTTTCCTAAAGAAGAACCCGCTGTTGAAGTTCCAGAAGAAGAAAGTGCAGCAGAAGCTCCAAAGGTCGAACCTGCAGTTGAAGCTCCGAAAGGCGAAGTCGCAGCCGAGATGCCGCAAGAGAATCACGCCGAAGAGAGTGTTCCAGAAAATAACGCTCCAGAGGAGGCCCCCATACCTGAAGTGGTCCAAGCTGCGGACGTTGCTCCTGAAGGGAGACCCGCAGAGGAAACTCCACATGGTGCTTCTGGAGAATCGCAAGAGAAGAGTGGAAGTGACAGTGTGTTAGAAAATGGTGCCATTGAAGAGGCAGCTATACATCCACCTGCACCTGTAGTGACTGAAGAACCAAATGCGGTACCTCCATACGAAGAAGTTACGGATGGTCCACCAAAGGTTAGCAGGCTACTGTAGTCATTGTACTATTAGGTTGTAAGGAAAGTTTTGGCCGGTTTTTGAAATTTCAACTTCGAGAGATCATAACTCGGCTCAGAGTGCATCTTTTCTCACAGAGTGAGCACCATTAGATTCGCCACACTCTTGGCAACACTATGCATACCTACACATCTCAATTTGATAAAGGGCTGATAATTTATATTGCGCGAAATGAAAAAAAGTCGACTTCAAATCGCCACTCTTTCTGAACACACTGCTACTGAAGGAGCTGGCCAGATGTTTTGGGAAGTGGGGCATAGTTAGCGCTAGATCTGATGAACATGATAGACGAGTAAGGGCCTCACCCTGCAACTGCTTCAATTAGTGGAAGAGGATTTGTGAAAAATGCGCTTGCGCATGACTGCCGTGAGGGGTCCCGCGGCACCCATTTTTTTGGATTTTTCCAAATCAAGGCCACTTGAGGTGGTCAGCTAAGGTTGTTTGTTGAGGGCCAATACTTGTGGATATCCCCTGCAAATATGGACGCTCATCGCCTTCTGCCGTTTTAGTTAAAGCGATTTGATCAATTGAAAATTCGAGCAGCTCGTCCTCATTTCTGCACTTCTGAAACCGGAGACAATGTGTTCCATCCAGTGATACACCCCCTCCTCTTGCAGTATTCACATTTGTGGTCACCTTCGCTGGGACTCGGCTAAACAAGAACTCTTGAAGTGAAGTCATCTTAAAAGTGCCATTTTCGCAGCACTTTAAAATTTCCCTAAAAATTCGAATACCTTGTGGCAATCCAAACAAAACATATGTTTAGAAAGAGCAACTTTTTGTCTATCTAAGGAGCACAATATGTCAGCTGATTCATGTTGACGCGCTCTGATATTTAAATTTATCTTGTGATTGCGAAAAAGCGGCCAGAACTTTCCTTACAACCTAATATTTCCAAGCTAGTGGGTACATTTGGGTCAATTAAGACGACAAATAATGACAGTGTTAAGGAAGCGCAAGTGAATGGAATTGAAAAGCAGCCGCCACCAGTGATTGCAGAACTGCCAGGAACTGTTTCAGCTGCTAAAGAAAATGACGATTCTGTGGTTAAAAAAGTACCGTCACCTCCCAATGAATTCATTGTAAGCTACTGACGTGTTTGGTCGCATTTTCTTTTACCATGCTAATTGAATCTATTACCATTAGGCCCATCGTCTTCGTCGCGAACAAGAGCAGCGAGAGCTCGATGAGCGGAAAGCGAGAATTGCAGCGATCC
Source organism: Trichostrongylus colubriformis (assembly GCA_963978905.1). Classification (NCBI taxonomy): domain Eukaryota; kingdom Metazoa; phylum Nematoda; class Chromadorea; order Rhabditida; family Trichostrongylidae; genus Trichostrongylus; species Trichostrongylus colubriformis. The sequence goes on from OZ022260.1 coordinate 10,259,998, forward strand.
TGGCTAAGTCACGAAATCTTTCAAATTCTACGACACCTCTTGTGGCAGGACGAACATCACCACCTCGAAGTGAGTTGAACGGTGTTTTCTGATTCTTTGGTACGGGTGTACTGCTACGTACGGAGCCATCAGGTCAAAATCAAATGCAGGGGTTATATCGAGGTAATATTTGGGGGTCTCCTCTGCCGTAGATACAGCGTGATAGTGATAGGCCGCGTTGCGACTGGTTCTGCGATTCTGTGAGCATTGGATTGCCGAGCGTAACAATGGCTTGCAGCATCCAGCTCGTTCCTGTGGTCACCATCTAGTTCTGTGCTTACAGCGCGACGGAAGTGTAGTAAGACGGGGTGAGCTATTAGTGGATATAACGCCTTGTTCACCTTTTCACCACCGGCGCGTCTATCTTCTCTCCTGTCTTCCCTTCTACTCCAACTCTTCTTCTTCTGAATTTCCTGTTACTGATCTCTTGCAGGGTAATACCCCCTAAGTTCCCCACTATCAGTGAGTTGCACGTCTCCGTAGCCATATCGCATGGCCGATCTCAATTGCTCTTTAGAGATTTCCGGGATGGGATGGGATGCAAAGTCTTCAGAGTTACCAGGCATCCCATTCCTGCGGAGTGTCCTTCATCCCATTCCACACTGATATGGGTTTCTAAGAATTTGTGTTATCCTATTCCTATTCCGTTCTTCGTTCTCTTTTTCTTTCTTTTGGAATTGCCCATCCCATCGTGCCACTCAGGTCATTGATCGCATGACATCTATTCGCACGGGGTGTGTACTCTTATGTCAGGAATTGGCACGACGACGAGCGACGTGCGACGCAGTGTGTGCGAGCTATGCGCGTCGCGGTAGTTGGGTCTTAGAACGTTTACACAATAATGCTAGGGACGCGATACGCAGTTGGCTTGCAATCGCTTCGGGACCCAACAACATGGCTCCTTCATCTCGTCCGCACTGCTTCGCTTGCGACATGCCGCGATGCGAAATCCTGAGGGTACTCACCCACTCGCACGGGATGATTGACAGTTCCGAGAAAGAAACGGCGATAATCCATCTTCCCTTTAAAAATTATGGTGTTGAATAGGTTCTGATCCTGCTTCCAACATTAACAAACTTCGTCAGTTTTACCACTATATGGCACAAAGAACTGTATTTCTACAAAGGAGCAATAGGTAGTGTAAGGCATGGCTTGGCAACATATTGAGTCTGAAGTTTTCACCTATCTAAGATCCGCAAAGGCGCTATGAGCTGTGTACACGTATAAACCTACAGCTCATCTGCTAAATTTTCAAGTCTTCTGAAATAATACTTTGGAACCGCGAGGCGTTTAGACAGACGGCATGATCTTCGAGCAGTTCATTTAATGTGATGAACGCTTCTTCTAATTTAGGTGAATCTGCACAAGATGTCCTGAAGCGACTTGCTTCAAATGGCAATCTTCCTGCATTGCAAAAACTTGTCGCTCGGCACTCCTCAGAAACAGCAACGATAGAGCAGGTAGTATAAAAAGTTTAATTGTTTTTCCCAGAAGTCTCGTTGAAGCCTGGCTGGCCGTATTTTCGGGACTTGAGTTAGGAGAATTTTCAGACAACTTCTAGAGACAAATTTAAATCCTCTATTGTTTATTTAAAGTTTTCGGCTCCGGAAGATCCAGCGCCTCAGGCTATCTGAAGTTCTCGTTGATGGCGCCGAGCGGAATGATATCACTTCACGGGTTTTTACTGGTAGGAATATTTTTGTTATTTCCATTTAATTATTTTCGGGTGCACGTGATCTCAGACAAGCATGGGAGGCTAGTGTCACAGTTCGCAATACTGCGATTTCATTTATCCGCAACCAGCTTTCGCGAAGAAATTTTTTGGTCGGTTGTTTAGTAGCCACGAATGGCAAAACTACCAAGTCAATGGGAGAGTTGCCGTTTTCGTCCACTTTTCAAGTGCGCTTATCTCGGCTCAGAAACCCTTTTCAATCGAATAAGCACAATAAAAATTATCAGTTTTTGCTTGCTCCATCCAGTTGCCCAGAACTGTGGAGAGCTATAAGCGATTAATCCGTTAAAAGCCACATCAGCATCGTATTGAGTCTTGAAGGGTTACTCCCAAAGAAAGGCGTTCTAGAGCTGTGATTAGTTTTTTGAAAACAAACCCTCTACTTCATAAGAGGTTATGCACGGCGTGTCGTTCTTCAGTTTACTGGGACGAGTTACGGTAGAGCGCGGGACACAGAATGGGCCGGCTGATTTAGCCTTTCCGCCTGTCTGCAGTCTACTCTCGGCTAGCGACGCAGAGGGCTAGAGAGAGGAGGGGATTCTGGGGTTCCTATTCTTCGGTTTTTTCGCCGTTTTATTTCATTCTTTCTCTTCTGTCAGTTGCGGATCACTTTTACTTTCTTCCTTCTTCCGGTCTATCAAATTTACCCCTTCCAGTGACTTGAGAAGTGGTTGGGAGGGACGCAAAATTTTCGTCGCCGTCGAAGTTACTTTCTCTCTTAGCTCAGGTCAAAGCAGATGAGACAGATGCTTCGGCAGATGCTTTTTCATGCAGGGGGAGGTTAATGAATCTTAGCTCAAGCTTAAGGAGAGAGGAAGCTCCGATGTCGGTGAAAAGTTGCGTCCCCCCCCCCCACTATAATCGACCCGCTCACCTAGTTTTTGTATGAGCAACTCTAGGGAAGAACCAAAAAAGATATTCAGAAAGCAGAACATTTGAAACGTCAGAACGTTCCGAACTACCTAGTGGAACCCGAGCGCTGTTTGGTTGGTTACCTGTGCAGGTGAAGTCCTGACAGGCCCACATCCATACATTGTAGACCTAAGCAGATTGGTTCTTTTACAAAGGATCGGGTATTCATAATGCAGTGAATAAATGTGCCCAGAATACCCAAATTGTAGAAATACCGTTTCAGATCTTGCAGTTCTTCTCGCCGCTAACACACTACTTGATGTATGGCGCTGGAGGCCAGTGCTACGGCAAGTGTTTGACAGTGCTGATGGTCATGCATTATGAATGATTTCGAAACTAGCATTTTGGGGGAATTATTGGGCCGTAGTAGGGATGCTACTTCATCCGTGTGGTATCCGTGTTTTATCCCCAATGATTGTTGTGTTTTTCAAAGCTGAGCAATGTCCGCCGGTTTTTTTTTGTGCTTCATATGAAACTGTTACCGTGCTTACTACGAATTGTTGACTGTTTCAGTATATACCAGCAATTTTCTGAAATATTTTGCTATTTTGCATGTACATATGTAGCAGGTACACAGCTGATCCATACTCCAGACTATTCACACCTTAGCCTTGAGAATGATTTGCGTCACTTGTCAATTCCCAATTACTTGTTTTATCCCACGCAAAGTCGTACTTCAGTTAACACACTTTAAATGACTTTTGTGACTGTTTTTGAAAAACTACTGTTATGTACTTGCCTATATTAGTACTGTTTCAATCGCTGTTTGCGACTGCTTCACATTGAGGCATTACAACGCGGTCGTCTTGCACGCTCAGTTTTACTAGATATTGTGAACAAAGCACTGGTCATATTCTTCTTTTGTACCCTTTTTATTGTGAGTTTTTGCATATTGTATACTGAGACATTGTCACTTCATTTCAACGTGTGGTACAGAGCGTTCTGTCGAGCGTGTAGGCGTCACGGCCTTTCAGCGCATTTCTGTAGTGTTTCGTCTCACACGTGGGAATGGACCCCAAATGTAGGAACTTGTCTCGCTTTGGTGACGTTAATGGTCAACGTAATTTTGCGTTGCACCCATTTAATGCTTTTTCAGCTGCTTTATTCGTCTCTACTCTTAATTTCGCTTTAGTTTATACGTAGTCAGGTGCTCATAGTTGCTTATTTCCCTATGCTCATATAATATTCCCCATAATATATGTTTGCTGCTGGTTAACGAACATTGATGATGTAACGTTATCGTACATCGTCAGTTGGTCTTCACCACATTGCATGACACTCGCTCAGTTTTGTAGCTCACATTTATTTTTCTGAAAGTACATATGTGATTGTGTCGTATTAACTGTACGTTCGTACATGGAGCGTTAATCATCATCGTGTGTAATTTGTCATATTCTCCAGCGAGAGAAATCCTTATGCACGTTTAATTGAATTCTCAAGCTCGAGAAAACACTACGCACGGCGTTCGTGCCGGCAGTTTCCTTTCCCTGTGAATAAATCTATTCCTTATCCTATGTTTTTGTGTTGAAAATAAGGGTTCATGTACCTATTTCATTTGCTGCTTGTCCTTTTTCGTGTGTTATGTGCGATTGCAGACCTGGGCACTGGCATGGGTCCAAAACACTTTCGTCAGTTGCCGCTGTACCATCGATCGGTTTCAATGCCGGCCAGTCGCGCGTACAGCCTGTCATTGATCGCACCTTGTGTTCGTTTTCACTTGTCGTGGTCATTCCCAAACCCTGACCTCATTGGTTTTTTTAAATTTCTAATGGTTTTCTGCTCCTTCGTTTTGAAGTTAAGTTTTCTGTATTTTCCCAGATGTGGATCATTTTGTTTCAATCAAAAATCTTCAAGAACATTCTTTCCTTTGGGTAACTTTTATTAATCGAAAATCTTGGACAATATTCTTTTATTGGGGGTAGCTAGCAAAATATTGGCATTGCTTTCATGGACATTGCTCTCTTCAATGTGTAAATGGGTGGAAGTGGCAAGTGTCTCACGATCATTATTAGCTTGGGCTTCGTTTTTACTACAATGTCACCTCAATGGAAGCACCTTTTGGAGACTCAGAAATCCGGCTGGGGAGTGGTTGAATGTTGAACGGTTGCATGCCTTTATTCGAGTAAATGTGGGTGTAATCCTGCATAGCGTTTGAAATTGTAATCATTAGTACGCGTTATTGATGTCAGGCATACAAAGGCTTGTTACTTTTCATCGTTCAACAACATTCTACTACCGACTCATATGGCACCTTATTCTCTCCTTGATTGACTCACGTGACTTCTAGTGAATCTGTTTATTGATTTCCTTTTGGACCCATCATCTTCATCTTCGGCGTGGTGCTTTTACATGTCAGCGATGCTGCGATGGTAGAAGTTTTATCACAAATTTAGGGTCAAATCAAGTCGGGGGGGGGAGACGCAACTTTGCGTCAAACTTTCACCGACGTCAAAGTTTCTTTCCCTCCCTAGGCCTAAGCTAAAGCAGATGAAACCTATGCTTTGACAGATGCTTTTTCATGTGGAAGGAGAGGATATCAATTTTAGCCTAAGCCTAGGAAGGGAAAGGAGCTCGACCTTGACGCAAAATTACGTCTACCCCCCAGCTTGATTTGACCCCAAATTTGTAATAGCGTATTGATCAAGCGGTTAAAAACTCGTTGTCTTCCGAACCATCTAGTTTCTGATGGTTCTTACTTACGCTCCGATGGAATGAAGTGATCACTCTTTGACTTATGGCAGCGCCATGGGCCTGAATTCGGATAGGCTTAAACTTCGAAGAATGGTCTATCCCCATACCTTACTATATAACAGTGAGAGCTTAAATCCCGTCCTCTGTGAATAACGAGTCTGCATTATACTCCTCTTATAATTTCTCATGTCGATGTGATAATGTTGTTGCGGAGGGGGCCACTCCACTGTTGCCGTCTCATGCTATTTTTGCCTAGGTTTTTAGCCCTAAATTTTCAGTTAGCCTGTAGTTGGTTTTTTGTTTCCAACCGCGTTAGTTACGACAACGCGACAATGAGTGGCCCATCCCCCAACTGCAGTGGCACCGATGTCGATCCTTTCCAAGCCAAAGCCTAGGTAATTTTTTACACCTTTGTGTCGGAACACTTGCACGCCACCCGTGTGGCTAGGGGGTTCCTGTCAGTTAATCGTGTGTCGTCGCAGATCTCCGTTTAGTGAATTGTGATACACGTCTGCTACTGTGTGCTTTTCGAGTGCTGCTTGCGGATAGGGGGAAACGTGGAACGATGCAACTGAAATACCCCTACCACTGCCTTTATTGTGATTTAATAAACTAGCTCAGCCTCTTGTCCGCCTATTGATGGGATATTTCCCCGAATCGTTTTCTTGAAGTCGTTTGTAGATCGAATTTCCAAGTTTAGTCGATCCTGTGCCACAGTTTTTGCAGGATCGATGTGGGCGCGGCGCTCGCAGGCGGTACTATGGCATTTATATGGCACTCGATATCGGTACAGCACGAGAGCCGCGTTGAATCTGGTATCCACCCGATATGGTGACCCGAGCAAAGATTGTCAACGACCGCCACTCGTTATCTGCCATGGGATGTTTGGTCAGAAGCAAAACTGGAACAGTGTGTCAAAGGCGATGCAGCGACGTCTTGCCTGCACTATCTACGCAGTGGACCTACGTAATCATGGCGAATCACCGTGGGCTGATTCAATGAAGTACGAAGAAATGTGTGAAGACGTGGTAGCGTTTTTGAAGACGATTTCAAAAGAGACTGTTTTTTCCAAGTGTCACCTCCTTGGGCACTCAATGGGTGGAAGAGTGGTAATGCGACTGGCAATCGAGCCCAGCTGGCAAAATCTTATCGATCGACTCGTGGTTGAAGACGTTTCTCCTAAGACCTATCCCGCCGATTTCACTTATCATATGGGATTTCGTAAATATATACATGCTATGGCAGCATTAGATATGAGTAGAAGCCGACGAGACCTTCTTCGTGATTTGGAAGGAATCGTCCCAGATAAGGCTGTTCGCGAATTCCTGCTCACTAATCTTGAACCGTCAGATGTTTCTGGGGTATCCAAATGGCGATGTAATCTGAAAGCAATCGATAGCAACTTAGAGACACTCATGAGATTCGAAATGCCTTTGGGAAACTTCAAGGGTCCCACGTTATTTGTGTACGGGGAGAAATCTGAGTATGTTAAAGATGATGATAAGAAGTATATCTTAGACTATTTTCCGAATGCGTCCTTCAAGGGCATCGCAAATTCAGGACATTGGGTCCATGCTGAACAGCCGGCCGCATTTATGGACAGCGTTTGCGCTTTCCTTGAATGATCTCACATTTTCCTTCTAGTTTTAGTTCAGAAGCTTGTTTGATCAAATATTACTATAAACAATATCTGGAGCGAATATGTGTATATTATTGAGAATGTGCATCTGTGAAGTAAAGTGGTGGAAGCGAATGTTGTTCCTGCTTCATCGACCGAACGTAAACTACTCGTTCATTATTTCTTGCGTGCTAATATCTATCATTCAATTCGATTCAGCTGTTTTTTCTTCGTGTTAAATATTATTTCAGTTGCATTTGCAAACTGCTTGTTGAATCAGCGGGATTAATGCTTGTAGCTCTTTGCATTTTTGGAATCAGTTTTTTTCAGTCGGGAGCGTGTGAGGGTCGATCGATATGACGCGATATGCGTATGTATCGCCATTTAAGCTATCGATTCATGTTGCGATCAGTGCCTATGATATTAATGGCTGCCTTACGTAGCACATTAGGGGGGAAGTTAAACCAGTACCTTCGCTTCCCCCTCCCCATAGGACAGGTACGAAACACGGTGAAATTTTCTGGTGACCACCTTACCATACTCATTAAAAATGGGGGTGCAATGCATTCAGGTTGTGTTTTTTTTTTTTTTTTTGAGGAGCACAGGAGTCGCCGCGTAAGGACGTTTTGCATGGTTGAAAGGTGGAACCATCATCCCCTGATCGAGTGCTAGTAGAGGTGCTACTAGATAGCGCATTTCGGTTGTGCTGTTTTTTTTTGCGGAGCACAGTTACCGTAAAGCGTAAGGCTGGCGAAGCGGTCCATGTGCTGGTTCCCTCTTACCCGATTTGCCCTCGGTACACCCAAAGTGGTTCGATGCGAAACCACCCACATACTCCATACATCGCGGCGTTCGTTCCTTTCAATTTTGAGCTCGCTGATATGAACGCGTTGTGTTATGTTTTCAATTTTTATCCAAACTCTGAAAGGACTGCGCGCTGTTCGCGAGATATAATATCCTTTCTAAGGGTCAGTTAATGTGGACGGGAAGGGGAGTCACAATTCTTCACGACGAAAGAGCGCACCGCGCCAGGGGCAGTGCACAAGCTACATAGGTGATGGCGCGAATCGGTATCGTGTTTAAGAGATGCTTATGTGGAATATCTTCCAAACTAAAGTTGAAAAAGTGTTTTCGTTTAGTTCTAAATGCTCGCTATAAGACTGAGATAATGGTTGTGGATCCACAGCATTAGGGTTATCGCAATTTCTATTCTGCTCCCACTTCTAAGGTTTGCGATAGGGTGACCATCCAATAATTTTTTTCTGTGTTTCGTTCATCGCTTAAAGCAAAGGAGGAAGCGAAGGTACTGGTGTAAACCCCCCTCCCTTTCATGTGCTTCAACGAACAGCAACTGGCGTTTGTTGAGTTTGGGAGCCATCTCTAAATTCCATTGCTGTGTGCTCTTTATTTTCACAGATGTAATGCTGTTCTCGGGATCTTTCTTAAATTCGTTTGTTGATCGAATTTCTAATTTTCCTCGATCCTGCGCCACTGTTTTGCAGGACTGATGTGTGCGCGGCGTTCGCAGGCATTATTGTGGAATGGATGGAAGTGCTATGGCACTCGATATCGGTACAGCACTGGAGCCCCGTTGAATTTGGTGTCTACCAGATATGGTGATCCGAACAAAGACTGTCAACGACCGCCTCTCGTTATCTGCCATGGGTTGTTTGGTCAGAAAAGGAACTGGAAGAGTGTGTCAAAAGCAATGCAACAACGTCTTGCTTGCACTATCTACGCAGTGGACCTACGTAATCACGGCCAATCGCCGTGGGCGGATTCAATGAAGTACGAAGAAATGTGTGAAGACATGGTGGCATTTTTGAAGACGGTTTCGAAAGAGACGGGCTTTTCCAAATGTCGACTTCTTGGGCATTCAATGGGTGGAAGACTCGTAATGCGACTGGCAATCGAGCCCACTTGGCAAAATCTTATCGATCGGCTTATTGTTGAAGACGTTTCTCCTAAAGCCTATTCAGCTGGTTTCATTCACCGTATGGGATTTCGTAAATACATACACGCGATGGCAGCATTGGATATGAGGAAAAGCCGACGAGACCTTTTACGAGACTTGGAAGGAGTCGTCTCGGATGAGGCTATTCGTGAATTTCTGCTCACAAATCTTGAACCTTCGGAAGTTCCTGGTGTGTCCAGGTTGCGCTGTAATTTGAAAGCAATAGATAGTAACTTGGAGACACTTATGGGATTCTACATGCCTTCGGGAAAGTTCAAGGGTCCTACGCTGGTTTTATACGGCGAGAATTCCGAATATGTAAAAGATGAGGATAAGAAGTACATCTTAGACTCATTTCCAAATGCGTCTTTTAAGGGTATCGCAAATTCAGGACATTGGATTCATGGCGAACAGCCGACCGCATTTATGGACAGTGTTTGTGCTTTCCTTGAATGATGCCAACAGTTTTCTTTTGGTCTTAGTTGAGAAGCCTGTTCGATCAATTGTTTTTAAAAATAATATGTGGAAGCGCTTACGTGTATATTTTGGAAAGAACTTAGATCAAGTAAAGCGGTGAAACCGAATGTTGTATCCCTATTTTCACCCACCGAACGTGGACTAGACGTTCATTATTTTTTGTAGTGATATCGGTATCTCATTTTGATTTCGTTACTTTTTTCGTGGCTCAGTATTATTTCAGTTGCAGGTGCATAACGACTATTGAAATAGCGGGATTGTTAATGCCCAAAAAAAGCTCTTCGAAAGCTTCTTTACAATCCGTGGTGTGTGAAGGTCGATCAAGCTTGTGAGGTATTGTGATGAGATGGCGTTCAGGCTATTGGTTCGACTCGTATGTGGCTATCTTGGGAATTGGTGTTTGTGAGCTCTCAGCCTGGGTGATGCTTTGTCGTGTAGGTTGCGCAAGATGGGATGGGGTGACATCATTCTGTGATTTACTAAAAAGAAAAGGTAGCCACTTGACTGCGTATTTCCACTGCAGTGTTTTTTTTTCGTGGATCGCAGATGCAGCAAGACGTGGAGCTGGCTATGGCGACGCGGTTTATATTATTTTGTACTCTCACCCAGGTCTTTTGCTTTTTGATTTTCTCTTCTTTCTACCCTGACCACGGAAAGCATGTTTATTGGTGTGAGGTAAGTCGTCTGCCTAAGATTCATGTCATTCATTTTTCGTTGTACTCCTGTGGATTTGTTGTCCCTCGGGCCAAATCTATTACGGGAGGGGGTTCTTGTGTCAAGAATGGTGATCGTTTTTTAACGCTTCGCTATACTCTGTGTATCGCTTGTGATGCGCCCTGTTGGACATCCTGTCTTCGGCAGCTGTCGCATTCGCTAGCCGGCAAAAGTTTTTTTTTACTCGTACTTATCGAAATCTACTGCAACCTGCTGGAATTCTGTTTAATGCAGGTGCTACTGTTTAGAAACAATTGAAGGAAGGCTTCAGTTGTGCTCTATTGCCTAAAAATTCTCAAATTCTCATTTACAAGGGCTCTGCTCACATATCAGCGGTTCATTACACCTGTTTAGGGAGTCCGATGTATGAACGTGGGTGCTTCATTTTTGAACCCTTGAACCCCCCCCCCCCCCTCTAGCATAAGTTCATCTTGCTGCCGTCAACGTCTTTTTATTTATTTAAAGGGCTCAATCAGCTGAATTTTTTGTTGTTCATTTGTCCAAATGCTACTTTACTCCCTTATCACCCACGGCTAACTGGTTAACAATTCTTCCTTTTAGCTTGGAAGTGGATGAATTGTAAATGAGGTTTCGAGACGAAATGGTTAACGCTCTTCGAATGCAGTGAAGTCACATACTGAAAATTGGAAAGGTAGCAGATATGAGAGTGTGGGAGAATCGGTTTAATATCAGTTGTAATTTGTATTCATCCATTGTGAAATTGATGTGAAGTTTTTTTTTTTTCTTTTGCTAATTTAGTTAGCAGGAAACCAAAGCGCTCAAGAGAGAAGGTGGAATCATTCGAACTCTATTCAAGTCATTTCGTGGATTTTTCTTATCTTCCAATCGATACATATCCAATCCATTTTCTGTTGTGCAATGAGGCGCTTGGTATAAACGTATCCCATCGGAATTCCATTTGTTACATGATCGTTTTTCTTATTGACTTTTCCCGTCTTTCACACGGAATAATAGGATTTCGACGTGAACAAACACGTTTCAACACAACTCTTACTCGTTTTCTCTTTTCTTTGCCATTCCGCTAATGCGCGGTTGAGGATGGCATCGTCCTTTCTCGCATCCATTAAAGAGGGTGAGCTGTCGAATGCAAATTAGCTTGGCGATCTTTTCAAGGAATCCGTAAAAGTGACTTCAACGATAACTTTTTGCATATGAACGCTTTCATCCAGTGGCTTTTATTTGTAATTCGTTAGTGTTCTCCGTTGCATTGCGTATCTAATCTTTCGTAATATCATACGTACAACGAAGTTGATCGAACATTTTTATTTGAAAATGAAAAGGTTCCAGATGACGGATTGCGGTGGTGAACAAAAACTGTTGAGTGAGTTACGAGTGACGGAATTGAAGCAGGAATTGGAGAAGCGAAATTTGGACAAAAATGGCATAAAGATTATCCTCACAGACCGCCTTGAGAAGGTACGTAGCTTATATTCTGAAAATCGAGTGAATTCTTTGGTTAGGCAAATCTGAAATTTAAGCTCAAAAAATGAAGGTTTCGATTTTAATTTCATCTTGTTCGTAAGGAGATTATCACTGATCTCTGTTCTCGGTCATTTAAGAGAGGAGACTATAAAATTGCTGCTTGAACATGTGGCAGCTTATTTGGAATGCTATATGTTTGTTGATGTGGGATGCGCTGGGGCGTTTCATGTTTTTGGAGGGCTCAATAATCTTTGATTAGCGCTTTGCTTTTGACCAGATGGAGCAAATGCAATTGAATAAATGGTTGTGTCAGCTTTCCACATTTTTTCGTTCTGTGCGGTAAGATAGATAAAAGCTATACTAATTAAAGCCAATGACAAAAGGTTCCATCAATTGAAGAAGCATGATCTATGCCTGGCACCAAAATAAACCCTTTAAAGGAATCGTCCAGGTAATCTAATGATCCTATTTCATCCTAAAACCCCTTCACAAGATACACTAGACGAGCAGAGATACGAAAAGAGCTGTGACTTCCCTCTGTTCTCAAGCAGAAATTGGAAACTGGAAGAGGAACAACTCGTTTGAACTCCCGCCGAGCAAAATTTGAATAGCCGTCGGTGGGAGAGCGCTGTCCAAATTTTCGCGCTCAATGATTGTCGTTGACCACGTGATCGTCGTCGCTTTGCCTTAGAACCCTCGCGGCCGCCCCCCTCTCATCAAACACCTCATCCCGTAGGACGTCTTTTTGAAGTGCTCCATCTTAGTCGCAGTCTTCTTTTTTTTTTCAGAGGAACCTAATTTTCCGTGGACGACTTCTTTAATGTTCTTATGTGAAAAGAACTAGTGATATGTGTGTTACATGCATGCGTGATTTGATAGATTAGTGCTTGCACGTCGTAGCAATATAACTCAGCATTTCACAGCATTTAATAAAATCTCTGGAATGCTCAAAACATTTGGGAATGGTTCGTTATGCCCAAAAGTGGAGCTTATGGTGGCGGAGCATCTTGCGTTCCTGAACCTGTACCTCTTTACGAGTTACAAGAGAGAAAAGGCAGAAGATCAAAGTTTTGAATTTCCCTAGTTTCGTGAGAAATGATAGTATTCACGCTTCCAAAATTCTGTTTAAATCGGTTTCGGAGGCTCCTAAAGTTCTATCGTAAGAACGAAAGATATACAATATTCTGTGTTAAGAACTATCGAACACATGCATCTTCTCCATTGGTTTTCGCTTTTGATATGTAAGTTTATATAGGATCAGCTGAAACAGAAAGCAAAAAATTCAGTGTATGCCAGTTGTGGGAATTTTTTTACCCTTCAATGCATTTTATTAACTATACCTAATTGCTCCCACTTGATTGCTTGGTTGCTCACACCTAATTGCATCCCTTTCGCATTTTTTTTGTGCCTGCTTACCACGAGCAACAGGCGCATGTTAAGGGTGATCATCAGAAGATTGAGTTCTGTCCAGAAAAGATCGGGGGACGCGTAGTGAAGCTAGCTACGAAGTAATCCCAAAGCGGGTAGTGCATGCTATAAATCGTGTTCGATGCCCTTATACATACCCTTCGCGTGCGTGGCAACTGCTTTTAATAAATAGCGTAAGGTGATTGAAGTTCTTGTGATGTGAGTTTTTTATATTATTGGGGTTTTCCCTTCTTGGGTTTAGCAATGACTAATAAAGTTCAAATCATTTTTACCTTTGGGTCCCGAGTGAATATGTACTGAGAATGGTGGAGAAATTGTGAATCAGATCCACTGTGTTGCTTCAAAAATGAAGGTGCAAAAGTGTTTGCATGGCAGAGTTTGAATCCACATGAAGCCAAAGTGTCGAATGCTCGTTCCAAACTGCCATGCTTCAGAAAAACTCTGTAATCAATCAGCGTTTCACTATCTTTGTCAAAGATAAATCCAGCTTATTGAGCGCGAACTAAGTTCTAATCACGTACGATAGCTGTTTTCATGTATTCTCATTGAGGCATGATATCATGGTAAGGGTGTTTCTTTCAGAAAATCCCATGTCCTTCTTCTTAGAGTTAATTTGCAGCGGAGGCTCATTCCGTTTAATTTGGAAGGAATCTCTCATTTATGAAGTTTATGCAGAGCGAACGTGGTTTGCAAGCCCAGAGCTTTGGCTAATGTGGTGTGGCCTGGCACAGCTGCATTTTTTTCATTCTTACATGGTTTCAGTGGAGCGCACATCGTACACTCAGACACATGCCACCTGTTTGTCACTGGAGTTAGTCTGACTGGGCAATTTTCGAAGTGGGAATGAGTGACAGGCAGTTGATTGTGTTTTCATGCCCTCAATGCATCTATTGAGGGAGAAGGGCAAGTCAGTGGAAGTGGGATGGAAGATTAATTGCCAATGCAAAATTTTTCCCTTATTCTCGGAAGCCACGCATTGTGAGAAGCAGTAGCGCCGAGGGTGTCCATTTGAAATCAAAGATGGCCGATAAAAAGAGGAGTCGGTAGTTGAACTCACCGTGATGTGTATCGATCCTGGTTGAAATCGTTACCACCACCATCGCGAGCTTCGTTGAGGTTTGCTCCAAAGACTGCTCGGCACACGCTCACTTTGCCAGAAATGACTATGCGCGACAATTTCCGGAAGGTGACTTCCGGATTGAGACGGCCTGCAGACAGCGCGACATGGCATGCCACGCAAATAGTGCAGGGTGAAGCTAATTCAGCGATTTGTGACAGTCCCAATCGTCGAGCCTCGCTTGCTAATCGTCCCCAATCTTTGAAGTCGTCAGGCACAATCAGTCGCTGGTCATCACGCCTCAGTGCATCCAACATAATGGCCAATATTTTGGCGTCCGTTGTACTTGTTGCCGTCTCGTCTGTGTTGAGCTTGGAATATGGGACACGAGCGAGAGTCTCCTTTGTTGTCATAAGCGTTGTGCCATCGGCACATCGCAGCTGAACGACGTTGTCCATAGCATGAAGCGCGGCGGTGGCAGTGTTGGTTGATAGCGCTTGCCTTGTTCACCACGCCCAATTCGTGGCCCCGCCTTTTCGAGAGCTCGGTAGTTCTAGTGGAGTTCTGCTCAGTGTTGATCACCAAAGAAGCACAAATGTTTGTTGTGTTCACCAAGAAAGCTCAGATATTTGTTGGTGGATGGGATTGGGATCGCTGAGATTAAAGGTCGGTTCCACATGGACGTGTTTCGTTTCTTCTACCAAGAAGATTCCTTTCCCGAGGCCGCAACCGAGAAACCAGCTTTTTCTTGGCACCAGATACGACGTCTTATCCGGTCCGGCTCTTACTCGAGGAGTTTTTGCGTTCTGAAGCTCCACTAAGTACCCCTAGTGTGCCATGTGGCTTATTTTTTGCTTCAGCTGCATAATAGTTGTCATGTTCCAAGCAGAACAACCTCACTGCCAGCCGTTTAGCGTTTCAACTTGATTACCTGATCAAAGCCGTTCGTCATTGCAGGAGCGAGTAATCCATGTGAATTCTAGAGGCTTTCTCTGATAAATCGGCACATGCAATAAAACAGAAATTTCGTGATTTGGTTGATTCTAAGCGGGTGTAATGCAGTTCAGGCCTTTTATGATGATTCCAAATGTAGTTTGTGAAGTGGGCTTTCGAGAGTATCAAAATTTTTGCATATTGCATCCACGCCACTTGTCACTGCTTTGCAATTGCGTGAAGACATCAGGCCATGCAAAGAATTTGTGTAGGAAATTGCGTTTTCTCCTAAGGCTCTTCCCCTCGTGATTCTTGACAAATTCAACACTGCTGCGTGACAACACCTTGTATGATTGTTAAATGCCGGTCAAGCTCATACGCCACAATTTGGCAGTCAAGGAACTCCCACCGTGTTTTGGTCAATATGATTGTGCTGCGCTTAGTCCCATGAAATGTGATCGCGAAAATTGTTGACTCAGTCGGATTTGGGTTCCATTCGAAGTTAAACGACGCTCCGTGTTCGCTCGACTCCGGTTCGCTCGTAATCATATAGTGTGCGATAGCCGTTCATCCACTGAAGCTTTAGCATAATTTAGTGAGCGAGAATTATGCATGTCTTTGCACTTCCTCCCGTCTCACGTCAAGGATGCTTTCAAGGAAATTATTCGCAGAGCACGCTAGGAATCTTTTTTTTTTATATCGAAGCCCGAGTTAAAATTCGGAATGACAGGGTTGAACATCGTGGCAGGGTAGCTATAAAGATGACATATTGACGTCCATCTGTCACGAAAGCTTTTTCGAAATTAGACGTTTCATTAGGAAGCAGTAGTAAATGCAAAAAATATTGGGAATGCTCTAGGAAGTACGTATTGTAGAGAGACAGTTGAAGGCAGGGATCGCACTTATGGATTCTAGGCAGCGGCGGTGTTGTGTTACTGCTTAATATGGGATTTTTGAGAGTGCTCAAAAAATTTCCTTGCGAAGGTCATCATGCTCAGATCTTGGATTACCGTTGCGGTAGCCAGGGTTCTGGTAATATGAGAATGGACGTCGGATATAGCTTTTCCTGGCGTCAGACAAAGTGCAAGACAGCGAGTGTAATAAGCAGAAAGTTCCCGTCGAGATGTTGACGAGTCTGTGGGGAACACTCAAGAACCCATCTGAGAGCCTTGAGACCTCGGTCAGCGCAGGACGTGTTTGCGCTGGATAGGATTTTTTTCTGGTTTTCGAGATAACAAGCTTCAACTTATTATAGAGTATGGGTCAGTGAAAAGGCTGTGTGAAGGCTCCTCAGCAAAGCGGTAAACAGACGCACTCCATCACCATAGCCTACTCACGGTGTTGACTGATTTTGATAGAGGAAAGCATGCGCAAAAATGAAACCGACAAAGGGTGCATCTTTTGAGGGATTTTCATAGAAGTTGCGACAAGCTCCTGTAGTAGCGTAATATTTATTCGGTACAGCAATAATCACGGTGTGGGCATTAGGAGAAAAAGCTTCCATGGTTCGGTCGGCATAGTTCGAATACATCACTCTGCATGCCGGCACCTGCAGACGCAGAATTTCCTGTCCCAGTGGCACACATCTCAATAATTTTTCAATGAAATTGAAGGAATTTCATGGTAACGGCGCTTTAAAATGCAGGAAAATTCATATTACGCTGGCTGAAAAAGCTCAGCATCGCTGAAATGGTGACGAACTCTTTCTTGAAGGTTCGTTCCCATTTCTTGAAATGAACCATTCAGCACCAATCCCATTTATGCAGCAGTAATTAGTGGCTGGAGCAAGGCACGTGCGGTGCTTTGTATCATTTGAAGCAGCATAGGATGAAGCGAGAGTTCTCATGGCAGGTAGAGTCCGTTGTACGATGGCCTTCACAAGTTTGTCTCTTGCGGGAGCATCCGTTTTTCCTTCATTTTTGTTGATTTCTGAGCATCGAAACCCCATTTCGCCTGTTTGAGGTTGTCGTATTGTTTAATAGCTTATCAAAATCTCTTGGCAAAAGCTCAAGTATTAGGTCTGTGCAGAATAAATGGCCAAAACATAACTGGCCATAACTTCGCTCAGACACAAGTTTACTTGTTGAAATAAAAACCACTCGAATCTACAGAATTTCGCCAACGATCTGTTAAAGAAATGATCAAATTCTGGATTGCTAGAATCAAGAAAGTCAAGAATGGCATTTTTACCGTGCATAATTTTTCTGCCGCAGGTTTGCATCGTGAACCCGGAAAAGTGGTAATCCGTCAGGGATAGGTCTGGGGAATAAGGGGGGTGAGGGAGAGGCTCGATGCCTAACTGCATCATTTTCTACTGGGTGCGCAAAACAACGCAAAACCCCACAGTTCGCCAGTCACCCGGCAGAAACTGATCGAGACGCTCCCTAACCCCCCTTATTCCCCAGACCTATTCCTGACGGATTACCACTTTTTCCCGGTTCTCGATGCAAACCTGCGTCAGAAGGAGTTCGCCGAAACGATGCATGTTGAAAGTGCCATCGTTGACTTCATTAAATTTCGCAGTCCAGAATTTGATCATGATGGCATATTTCCTTTACCAGATCGTTGGCAAGGTTGTGTAGATTTGAATGGTTTTTATTGCGACAAATAAAGTAGTGTCTGAGCGAAGTTATGGCGTTTTGAAAAAAGTGTTCCGTTTTGGCCATTTATTCACAGACCTAATAGTCGGCATAAAAAGTCGCAAGTTAAAAAAATATATAAGTCAGCTGAGGGTTGTGTGTGCCACTGGGTGACATGCAATTACAAGTGTGGCATGGCTCTCACGAAATGTACTCTGAAGCGGTGTGTCGTTAAAATTTTTTGATTAACAACCAGTTATAAAACTGGTATTATTGCATGTGAGATGTCAAGTTGTGCATTTGGTCACGGTTGTCTCGCTACTGTAAATAAGGAGAATTGGCGTCCTGGGGCACGCAATCGCTACTGGGTGCATTGATTTGTGTCATACTAGTCTGGTAGCCTTTTGTTCTTGTTGATTCGCTCGCTCATTATTCCAATCTGAAAAACATGGTTCTCCTAATAAGAAATCCGCGTGCTCGTTGAATAGAAGAATGTGATAAATGAACCTCTTCGAAAGTGGCTGGATGCCACTTTTCTTGGACTAACAATCAGTCTATCTTGTTGTTTGAAACCTAGCGAGCCGTCTCTCGTTAGTGTTCAATTCATTGGCATGGGAATTTTCATGGTCAGATAGTCGTCACATTTTATGCGAGCAAAGATTTTCGCTATTGAATGGTTGAACGTGCGCTTCACGCGTTAAACTTACTTAACTTGTATTTGATGGAATGTACTGGGCTGGCCCTTTAGTTTCGGACCACTTTGGCCAATTTTCGCTCTCTATTTTTTGTTATTTCAGCCTTACATTCATCAAAAGTATTACGCGTCACAACTATTTTACAACATGTTATCAAGACATCAGCGGCTGTTCGAGTCCTTTCCTATTAGAATTCAAATATTTGTGGGCGAAGAAAGACTGGAAGTGGTTCGAGACCACCTTGCTCGTTGTTTCTTCTGGCTCGTTGTTTCTTCTACGGAAAGTGACCTAGGAATTAGAATATGTGGTAGTTCGTCAGCGTTAGTTTAGGTCTGTATGATGTATAAGAAAGAAATGCCTACTCAAAATTCTTTCCCGAGTTTCCTTCGCAGCAGGGTCACCACGCAGAGAATGAAATTAGCTCCTTCTAGAGTTTCGCACGAGCAAATTTCCGTAAATAAAAAATTTTTCTGAGACATTGGCATCGGAATGTAGGGGGTACCAATGCGCAGTTCTGTTTCTTTTTCACCAGGAAATCGAAGGAACCTCTTTTCGTGAGTTCGGCTTCGGTTGTCTGAATTTCCGAATCTGTTAAGCAGATTCTCTAAGGCTTGTAGATTGCTTAACATGCAGTGCCTTCTCTTCATCGCTTGCGACGATGTTTGAGAATCATGCAGAGAGCTGAAGAGAAACAAGGGAAACATGTCGAGTTAAATTGGTAGTCGTGCTGTTGTGCGCTTAGCGGGTACAGGAAGCAAGCTTCGCTCTTCCAGAGCTTCCTGCCTGCGTGACCATGTCTCAGTGTAGCCTTTTTGAAACACCGGGAATGCCCTGTTATACGAAGGCTGGGTGGCGTAGGATCTTTCTCTTAAGTTCGGCGTAGGCCATCAGTAGTGAATGTCATGGACTTGACGAGATGTCCATTACCCTTTTTCGAATGAGTGGTGCCGAGCTGCTTCGCTAGTCAAGAAACCGTACCCTTCTCCGTCGCGCGGCTATTCTGCCTGCTGCGCGGCTCTCGGAAGATCCCAAGCGGCGCCGGTAAAAAATTGGTCTTCGAGAAGATTATGCCAATTTTGTCTAATAGCCAAGACAAGCGGCGGACAAATGAGGTGATTAGCCACGCTCAATCGAAATGCTTAATTTGGTAACGCACATCACTTAAAGGCAGTGATAGGGGTAATGTGGCTAGTTAGAATCCCTGAACTGATGCCCGCACATGAAAACTAGGGGTCTAACTAGGGAACGTATTTTACCCATGGAACTTTGAAATGAGACCCGGGGGGATCGATAGAGCTTCGAACGCTGATTATAACTGTGAAAACCGAACTTGCTAAATGGCTATCTGAAGCGAGTTATGAGGGGTCAAAGTTTGCCTGTGCCATCTCATTGGCGAGGCACTTTGCCATCAGACGGTTTGTCGAAATGGCCATTTGCAATGAGACACATACCACTGTACGCGCTTTTGATTGCTGATCTCAAATCTGTATTCAGAATCTGTCAAACAATTACCTGAATGAAGTTATGAAGGTTTTTCTTTAAAAAAAGCGTAATACCATTTCATGGTATGTTTGGGAGCCCATAGCGCGCGAGCCATACGTTTTCACGCAAAACCAGTGTGATTTTCGTGCAATTCGAGAATTTGACCAAATCTCGGAAAAATTGATGGGCTGGCAACCCATTCAACAAAGGAGTAGTCATTGACCCTTGCCCAGCAAATGCTCTTATTTGGCGCTTGTTACGTGCGTTGAGTGTGATGGGCAAGTGTGATAGGTATGTCTAGGTTATCTTGTTCAGCTTGCAGGATTTTTTGTGGAAGGAAATTCAAAAACTCCTACTTACGCGAATATCATACAAGGAAACGTTAAGAAGTGAAAGAAAAGCATACTGACAATGATACACAAAATGCAAAAGAAGCCGCACCGGCGGGAAGCAAACCCGCAATCTCGCGCCTGCCAGCACCGGGGCACTACCACTGAGCCACAGAGGCCATTACTGGGTCTGCGCTAGTCATCCTGGGGCCGTATGCTATCCTATCCCGGCCGGGGATGCTTCCCGACCAGCCGTATGCTATGCTGCCGGGAGCTCCTCGGGGAGGAAAAGACGCAGAGTTGCATTGGCGCGTACTTTCAAAAGAACTTTTTTGTAACCGTGTGTCAGGCAAGTGATAATGGAGCACATGATTGGACACTGTTCAACCATTACAACCACAGCAATTTCAGATTAAACGAAACAACTATTTTGACTGAAACTTCATACGATGTGGTATTTGAAGGTGCTGACCACGCATAGGATAGTATCCGCAAATACCTGGACGGTTCGGCGCGACAGTAATTTTCACTAAGTTACAAGTAATTTTAACTAAATTCAACCGAACAATGTAGCACTAATCTGGTTGTGAACGACATTAACGCAGAAAAGAACGACATGTTCTCAAAGATAGTACTTAATATGCTTGTATTTTGCATTCTTTTATCAAATTCATTGACGCCAAGTAGTGTGAGCGTCAGAAATGAGTGTTTATTCCGTGATCAGTACCCCAACAGTGCTGTCGCAGTGAGGGGGGGGGGCATCCCACTACTGGACCCTATTTTTATCAAAGCTAAGAAGGAGAAAGGAGCCCTTTCCTTCTTCCTTCAAGGCTTAGGCAAAAATACACGCTTGAATGAGCAGGATGACCCCACAAAAATCCTAAAGTACTCAGGTGTGAAGCTTTTTGTGAGAGGCCCCCTCCCCCACTGCGACAGCACCCCCAACCACCTCCTCTGCAACTTTTGGGGTTGTAATGGTTGAAAAATAATCCAAAACAGAACATAAAAGTCAAGTGACCACAAAGCAAAAACATACACGAAAATTTTGCAATCAGAACAAAAACATTGATGCCTAAAACGTTGCCAGTAAGAACACCACCAAATCGTAAGTTACATTTAAAAAACAAAAGATGTACAAAGTACGCGAATTTCGAGGTTGTTGACTAACAGTTGACTAACAGCACTCCCTCGGACAATTGCAGGACCTAAAGTTGAAATCAGAACCAGAAGGCGAGCGTTGTGCTCCAAAAATACCGTTATACAGCAGTTTTCCTCTGATCACTTTCGAAAATAGTGTGCGCTGGCGCAAATGCTTCGCTCCGCGGTCACGAGATTACTGTATCCCCGGCGCTTCCCGACCCCTTGCCGGTCGGGGACGCATCCCCGAAATTTGGTGGGCGGAGCCTCTTCCCGACGGCTGGTTGGGGACGCATAGCATACGCCGTCGGGGACCCATCCCCGGCCGGGAGAGGATAGCATACGGCCCCTGATGACGAAGCGCCTCGCCATTGAGATGTCACAGGCGAGTCACAGGGAAACTTTGACCCCTCGTAACTCGCTTCAGAATGCCATTGAGCCATTTTGGTTTTCACAGTTAAAATCAGCGTTCGAAGCTCTATCGATCCCCCCGGGTCTCATTTCAAAGTTCCATGGAAAGTAAAATACCTTCCCTAGTAAAAAGTTATATGTGGCGAAATTTTCTAAGAAAAGGTATCCCCGCGCTTTATCAGAGCTACCTTCTCCAACAGCTGTTACTTTTTTACTTTTTTTATCCAGCCCACCTTTTTTCGGGCGGACTCGCCCCTTCTGGGAATAAACGGTAGGAAATAGGGGGTGTTATTCCTTGGTATTTTTGTTCTTCCCCCGTCCTTTGAGAGGATCAGGCTTGGGAAAATCCATGAAAAGGGCAAAGTGCTGGGAGAATAATGGAATTGGTGGGGAATTGATGCATATTTTTCTTGTACGGGAATGCTATTTCCGCGATATCGCTTATTCCTTGTTCGTCGATTGATACTATATAATGTTTTCCCTGAAATTGCTAGTTCCGCTGTTCTAAGTATCTATAAGGCAGGTTCGTAGTGTGGAATTCGCGTTTTTGCGGGAATGGCAAAGGAAAGATTAGATGCGTGTCGATCGGAGGAAATGTGGAAGTTGCATTTTTGCGGTTGCGAATCTTTCTTTTTCGCGGAATTCAGTAATCTTGGATGGTGAGGCATTTCTAGGATTCACGATGTTTTGTATACAAGGCTACCTTTTTTTCGTCTTCGCCTTCTTCAGATCTTGAAAAGTCGAGAATATGCTTGAAGCTCAATCGACCCGGAGACTTTTCCAATCCCGAGAATAATCTCAACAGAGAACTAAACCAACTCTCGGTGTTGATCAATTGGCGTGCTTGACAATACAGGAGCTGGTCTGGTACTTTATTGAAAGTTCTCGCGATTGTAAATGTGTTTGAGTGGATTGCTTGTGCTTATCCTTATCAAATCATTCGCTATCATCTCATTTGTGTATTTATAGGCTCTTTTGGCTGACGGACATGATCCGGCAACGTATCTGTTTCGAGTGAACGAGCCTGCGGTGTCTTCAGACGGGAACGCGAAACCAATGTCGCCTTCAGCCACACCAATGGAGACCGCAGACGGCGAAAACGATTTGCAAATTTGTACGTTTCTCGTTGTTACCTATCATTTTCTAACTCGTTTCTTACTGCTATTTTCTATCGCTTGTCATTGTCAACAGGGATGGGCGAACTTGAAAATTCTATCTCACTGTCTCGCTGAGTTTTTGCTCATTGAGAAGTACGAACGACTAACTCGAGATTTCAAGAAGCGGGTTATGTGGTTTGATTGTAGGTGTGGTGTTTGCTTATCCCACAGTACGTTTGGTAGTAAAATAAATCACCTAGGAATTTTTGTCGTGAATAACAAAACAAGGGCGCTTGCTCACGTTTCTAGAATATTGCTCTTTATCACCGTATATATAAAGACGTCAGGAAAAGGTAAAAGCATTTTGTTGGTCGCAGGGGCTGCGCTACACAATTGAGTTGAAGTATATGTACGTTATCACGTAGTTAGCATGGAGAAGTTAAGTCAGAGATAGTACCGTAAGGGAAATGCGAAGTGGCATAGTTTTTGAGGGCTGAAATACTTGATAGAATGGTAATGCATGATGAAGTAAGAAGGGACAGAAGGTTAGATAAGACACGAGAATGAGAAGAAGCGGGAGGAATCCGGCAAGAGAGGTTTGCAGGATTAATAGTTGTGTGGAAATGGAACGAAATTGGGAAACGATGAAGAAACGGTGGGGTTAGGTCTAACAGGCTGCAGTTCAAACTGAATCTGAAGAGGAATCCTTAAATGTTACTGAGAAGGGATTCTGTTTGACCGAACAGGTTTTCACTTATATCATCAAATTCATTGATGGTCTCATACTTCAGACCAATTCGGCTCGTGTGCACGTGGGAAATGAATATCGATCTTATGCGCTTATCAGAGTTCATGTTGGTGGAATTTGCATTTTTGCGGGGCTATAGACTTGGCGGGAGTGCTAAAGATACGCATTGATTGCGAGAAACGCGAACGCGGAATTCTAGTTTTTGTGCAATGCGGAATCGTGGGATGTGCGGAAAGTGTTTGGATACGCATCGATTGCGTGTTCTGCCCACTCGAGAGTATTAAAGAAATGTTTTCCGCATTTCCACAATTCTTCGGACCGGAACGTATTTAATCTCTTTCCGCAGATACCACTATTCCGCACTGCCTCAAATCGCAATTTCCACACTTCTCATAATGGGTACCGTCCAGCTGTTTTCCGCGGATTCTCCATTATGAACGCTGTCTAACGTCGATGCATGAGTGAAAGTGTATGCTCTAGGGCGTGTGAGACTTCGAAACTACCTCGAAAATCCCACTTCCCATCTTCTTCTTATTTTCCTCTCTCCCCTGTGAGCGCCCTTACTTTCAAATGGACACTGATTTTGTGTGCTGTCATGCTGTAGGAGAGGGAAAGCTTCAGATGTGACTGTCTTTTCGTGCTTGCGATGCACTTGGTTTCTCACTTATTTCAAAATGTACCTTCGCTCATCCCTGGTGATGATTCTTGTATGAAGTTGATAGGTACGAAACCTCATTCGATTACTACTAACAATTGAAAAGTTGCGAATTCTTCTCGCAAATACTAAATACCGATTTCTTCCGTAGCGATTACGCTTCGTGTTCAAAGCTGCTTGCATGACGCGGGATCTTCCACGACACCTCCACGTAGTGTTCCAATCATTTTTGCGTTTAGCTGAAAATGGCAATGCCGCAGGTGATAAACACCAGGATACGGAGCAGATGGAAACTGATGCAGATTCGTCGACGAAAGACAATGATAAGAAAACCGACGATTTGAATGACAGCAAAGGGCTAGTCATAGCAGATGATCAGACTGCGGTTGCTGCAACGACGAATGACGAAGAGATGCTGGAAGATCCGCTCGTCGACGTCCCAGCCGAGGCGGCTCCTGCATCTGCTAAACCATCCGATAACAAAGTTACAGCACAATCATCTGTTAAGACTCCTGTGCAAGCTCCCGTAAACGACGACAAAGAGAAGGACGTGGCGTCGCGTTCGATTTGGGTTCGCGGTCTTACGTCAGCCACCAAAGCCGCCGATCTCAAGGTTCGAAATCTCACTAGTCTCAGTAGTCATTGTGCGTTTTGTTGTCTGACACAATCGGTACACTGCATGCCGTTTTGAAAATTTGTTACCCACGTTTGCAGGTGTTATGTACACAATACGGCAAAGTGGTACGCGCAAAAATATACACATCGAAGAAACAATCAACATCCGCTTGCTATGGATATGTGACAATGGCTGATAGTGCCTCGGCCGACAAAGCAGCGGCTGCGATGCATAAAACACAAGTCAAAGGACGAACAATTTCAGTGGAGAAGGTAGAGATTGTCATTACGCGACGAGCTGGACATTGTCATTGTCAGCAAATGCCTGTCGCCAATGCAGCAGTTGTAAATCCATCAACCCCGCTAAATACGCCAAAATACTCAGCTGCGATAATGTGTTTCCGGTAATCCATCGACCGCACATACCTCTCGAAAGATTTCAATTGCTAGCATGGTTTCCTCGGATGGAGTAAACCTGCCTCACCGACTTTCGCCGCGTAGCCAAGCAAGACGGGACAATTTCACAATTTTTACCTGCTGATGATTAATGTTTAAGTGGTTCAGTTACCTATTTAGGCAGATAAGTCGAAGGTCCCGGCCGTAAAATCGGCCGCGTCGACTGTAGCTCCAGCAAAGAAGGACGGTACCGCCAATGACTCAAAGCGCGATGCTGAGAAAAAGGGCAAAGATGCGGAGTCTAAAACGAAAGCGGCTAGCGAGAAGTCACAGAACGATGCCAAAGGGAAAACTGCCACCGCATCAACCTCATCTAAGCGTGAGGAGGCGCGTAGCAGTGATCGAAAGAGGGACGACAAGGAGAAGCGCACGTCGACCGGCGATCGACGTGACAGTGGTACGCGACGCGTTTTCGCATTCATCTTGAATGACTGGTGCTAGAATCTGTCATGAACGGATCGTTTTCCTTTTTTTTCGGCCTTTACAACATCATCACAAACTATCTTCAAACTGTTTTTTCCTTCATAAGTATCTTCATACATGTTTCAGAGAGACCATCAAGATCATCAGATGCTAAGCGAGAAGTTGCGCGGCGATCAGCTGCTCGTGATCCTCGTAGAGGTGCTCAAAGGACTATCACCGCTGCACGTCGTTTTCCTACTCGTGGCGTCTCCTCGTATTCTCTTCGTGGACGAGTTACCCGCCCAGGTGACAGAGGTGCTTTTATGTCATCCATTCGTCGCCCGGAGGCGATGAGTCAGCGAGATTTGTTAACAATGCTCCGACACAAAGAAGAAGAACATCGTCGTCGAGAAGCAGAAATTGAAAAAGAACGTGCTCTTGAAAGAGAACGAGAACGTATACGGTTTGAACGTGAGCAACTTGAAAAGGAGCGTCTGCAGCTACAACTGCAGGCTGCTCTTCAACAGCAAAAACTCGCTGCAATGAATTCATCGCGCACGAAAGATAGTTATGCTCCGTCTAGCCGGTTGGTGGTTTTTGAACAGATCACTCCGAGTGGTCCTGTTGTGTGTGGACTGACGACGATGACAATGTTAGCCCAAAATACCACCAGCGTCATGTTCTGGGCAAAGTAATAAAATACTCGATTCTGCGTGAATACCAGTCAAAAAGAAGTCAGTCGACAGTTGATCGGAAACGTTCAAGAGGTCAAAGAGGCTTCCGATGTGTCCATTCTCGCCAACATCAACGTCCTTTTATCTGAACAAAGTTACGAAGTTTTGAAGTTTGGTAATAATTGAAAAAAAACTGGTACAGTGGACATTTGGTATAAAAAGTGGTCTAAGAATCAGAGGAGTCGCTAAAATGTCAATTTTGACGACAGTTCTGTTGGGACACCCCCGGGTCCTTCGACAAAATCTACCATCGTTAGGGTGTGTGGTGTTCCATCGTCACGTATCGATAAGCCATGTGTACCTCGTCCTATACTTCACATTCTCCATTCAACATTTTTTGAAATCTTGAATTGCGTACTGAGTTCAAATCCAGAAGCATGGGTCTTGCTTGGAGCGTCTGTGAAGGCGCATTCAGTTGCCGGATACAGTGTGATTTGAGTGGAAACTATTACATGAACTAACAGTGTTTACTGCAGGTTTTTCTTGTTCGTGTATGCACATTGAAGAATAGACCTCGACTGGGATGCGTAGTTGCTTCAGCTCAATAAAGCTGCAGATATATTGTTCAAAATTGCAGCAGGGTCCCACTTAAAGAAGCAAATTTCAGAGTATTGATGTGTTTTGTTGAGTGAAAAGCACGCACCTCCATATCGAGATGTTATTCTTGCGTGCGCATGCTGACGGACTGATACATTTTCAAAAAACAGTTTGTGAAACAACTTTAACTTCACTGAGTCGTCGTCAGTCGACATACTGCAGGATCTCTTGACGTTATGCTCTCTGATTTCTGTATTCTTTACAATCTTTTTGTACAGAGGAAGTCGACATGCGGAATATCGTTCGTCTCGTGATGGCAGAGGAGAAAAGATGAGTTCTTCGTCATCTCACCATCGTTCAACAGGTGACAGCCGACGAGGTGCGCCCGAATCGCGATCGCGTCATGGCGGAAGCGGTGACAGGTTCGTTTTTTTTCTAAATCCCGGTTCCCCATTGTTCCAAAATGGGTGCGTGTCCTCAAAATGTAGTAGTTGGAAATCGCTTCAGGACCCAACTTAGGCTGCGCCTCTAGCTCGCATACGGGTGTGTACCCTTATGTCAGGATTCCCCACCGCGGCACGTCGCAAGCGAAGCTGTGCGGACGGATAAAGGCGCCATGTTGTTGGGTCCCGAAGTCAACTGCGTATGCGCCCCTAGTATTACCGTGTAATCGTTCCAAAAATTGCGACGCGCATTGCTCGCACACACTGCGTCGCACGCCGCTCGTCTTCGAGCGAAACCCCGACATAAACGATTTCCTCCCTTATGTCAGAGTTTCGCTCGAACCTGACACATACCGCGTCCCGTTTCTACGCCGTCAGGATTTTCTTTCATACTGACACACACTCCTTTTGCCGTTCCTAGTTTTGCATGTAAATTTGATTCTTTTAGATCTGATCGTGATCGCTCAGAGCACAAAGCGACATCGGCGACAAGTAAGTCTTTGCAGCTTTTGGATATACCACGCGGATCAAGTGAAATATTTTTCAGGTCGTGAACGCAGTCGTCATGATTCATACGGTTCCTCGAGTCGCTCAGCAAGACCTGCGTCGTACTCAAGTAGTGTTAAGGACTATGACCGCGGATACGCTTCGTCGCGGTGAGCCTCTTCCTGTGAAATTTTTTGTCACTGGATTCACTTTTTTGCCATTTTCACGTAATTATTTTGATTATTTATTTTTGCTTCAGAGGCACTCATTCATACAGCAACGGAAGAGGCAGTTCTTCGTACTTTGGTAACAGCAGGGATGCCTATAGCTCCAGTTCAAGTAAGTTACTTATTATAGATGATCACCCATGGATTGTATTGTCGGGGATCTTACGTCGGGAGTGGTGCGACGTGCTGTCAGTCCTACTTTTGAGGTGATCGGTTGGTGTTGGTAGCTGGCTCTTAGTAACCAATCATGGCTGGGGAAAGACTGAAAGCTCGACAGCACTGCTCTAGGCATAGCTTGTCCCCAGCTTGCTGTTCAATAACTACCTAACGATATCAATTAGGACCAGCATATGGTTCATCTTCATCTTGGGTAGGCAGTGGAGGATCTGGATTAGGTGGTCATTCGAGCAGCACATCAGCATGGACTAGAGGAGCAACTGGTCAGTGGATTCGGATCAGTTTAGCTCTGTAAATCCTATTTGATGTGGTTGAGTTAATGAATCGAGTATTCTAGGAGCTGGAGGCTGGGCCGCGTTTGGAAGTGGTGGCGGTGGTGGATCTAGCGGTGTACGTTATGACTATGACAAATATCAGCAGCGTTTCTAAATCGATATCGTGAAATGTTATGTTTTGTAAAGACTGGTGTTGAATATTATTCCGACATTCACGTATTCTGATTTGAATATTTATTTGTTCATATATCTCTTGTTCTGAATGTTCTCATGTTTCTGCCACAATATATCATCTGATGGATGTTTTACTGTTGGCTTTGTCTGTTTCCAATGTATCATTACAGTATGTTGTGTTCGTGTGTATCAGTCAATTATGATAAATAGAGAAAACCGAAGTGAATTGAAATGATTTGTGGTTTACTCCCTTTGTATCCGTAATGCATGATGCAGGTGCGGGAGGCGTCATTGTCTTGTGCACAGTCATTGGACAGAATTTCGCATTAGAATATCTATTTGTGGGTTTTCCTTTATCGGTCTAGGATATGAAGGGAAGCGGGGGCATCCGTATTTACGCAGAATGGATGTCTCCCCTATCCAGTAGGCCTACATGGGCCCATCCAATATGCCCTGCCTACTTAGCTAGGCGGTGCTTCTCGGCCTGTGGGAACGCAAGGGTATTTTTGCCAAGTTTTTCCATTGCACAAATGGTGGAGCGCTTGCATATATAAGGTGTGAAACAAGCCTTGGTAAGCTCCTGAAAACTCGATCTTGTGGTTGTGGTTGTACTGGCGAAAAATGGAATTTGTCCACGGGTTTTCAGAGAATGCTGTAACATCATTAGCATCGTTCGGATTCATTGGCACACAGACCATTTTCCTGCTTTTTTTTTATTATGCAAATGTAGGTTGATCATGGAACTTGTTGTCTAGAGACGTGCCAAGGTCAAGAAGGTAGATATTATCGTTTGTCAATGGCTCTAGAAAATCCCCACCAGGCCGTCAGATGTGGATTTTGGATGTTCTGAAAAAAAGCTTCCGCGCCTTCAGATTGGACTGAAGATATGTAGTTAAGAAGATATGAGAACGGAGAATTTTCGTCGATACCCACGAGAGATGAAAGAAATGCCAAAATTGGTTACAGATGAAAATTAAGACTCGGAATTGGAAATCGATCGTCGGGAGCGTGCTTTGTCTCGCTCACAAAGAAGCTCTTTTTGTTTCGCGATTATGCGCAAACGCATTCATCCGTTGGGAATAGTGTGCGAGAAAAACTCCCTTCGAGAGATCCATTTGGTGCCAATCATTATAAAGCGGTTAAGTGGGGGGTCTTGATGAGTTCTTAAAAAACCTTGGAATCAGCATGCGGTCGCAGGACGGCTAGTAGCAGGAAAGATCGCGAAAAACCTATTGAAAGCGGTGATTTGCGTTTCTAAAAGAAGAAAGGTTTTTTTCTGAAGCCTCGAGTAGACCACAGAGGAAGTTGGCTTTTTTCGAGGATTTATTCGCTTCAGTCTAACGTGACTCTCGAAATAGGATCTGCGCGATTTGAAGACAGTGATAGGAGTTTAAGTATAATTGAACTCTTGAAATAGATTATCCAAATGTGATCTAGGGTTCCTAGAAGTCTGTATGGTGCGAGATACTAGGTGGAAGGACCTACCCCGATCTTCAAAAAAGAATGTTTTCCAGCAGCTACCACTCAATTTATATCGGCCCGCCCTTTTTTTTAGCCTTGCCCGCCTACTTTCGGAATCAGGTGGTGAAAATTGACCCCCTTTTTCAGGTTTGTGATCGTTTCATTCCATCATCTCTTCACTTTCGAACTACTGTGGAAGTCGACTTCCTTATTCAATGATCTTTCATATTCAGCATAAACCACCCTACCACTACCTTTAAGCATGTCTAAATCCAGTGGAGTGCCCATACCAACAAGCCCACTTCCAGTATCTCTACTTTCTAATTTTTTCCTCTTCTATGTACATCTCTATTTGTTCGCTACTTAGCATATCTACTTTTTTATTTTACTATACTCCAGAATTACTCCTTTCGGTGCATTCAAAGGAGTAACGGCAACGAAAGGAGTAATTCGGAGGTTGTAAAATAAAAAAAGCGACGGCAAAGAAGTTGATAGTGGAAAAGCACGTCACTCTCAATTTCAGGGAGCAATAAGTTCCGGGCCGAATCATTAACTGCCGCGCTATTCCATTGATTCGTGACGCTGCGCGGCCCGAATATATCGTTGTTTCCCCTCATGTTTTTTTCCGGCCTGCTTTTTGGAAACTTCATCATTTTCTCCAGTTCATTAATTTTTTTGCAAATTTAAAAATATTTTTCGATGTATCCCTTCATATGAATTGTTGTAGTATGTTTTTGGTCAAGCACTGGAGGGGTCATAATTTGGGGCGTGTTAGGGAGAGGGTAAGCAGAAGTGAGCTTTGAATGCTCTAGGGTTGGACATATATGTCGAGTTCAGTAATCGTTGATCAAGGAATCTCGAACGGGGTAGAGTTTTGGAGTCGCTAAAGATAAGGTAGTACGAATGTGAATCGATCGACGGCCTCTTTGATATGACTTTTTAATCTACCAGTCGGGTGAACTCGGGGGAGGGTGGTGTGTACCCTTATGTTAGGATTTCGCACCGTGGCGTGTCGCAAGCGAAGCGATGCGGAGGAGCTAATGATGCCATGTTTTTGGGTCCCCAAGCGACCAGAAATTAACTGTGTATGGTTACCCCCCCCCCCCCCCCAGCATTACCGTGTATCGCTCCAACCATAAGACCCAATATAGCGGTGTACATAGCTGGCACACCGCGTCGCATACCGCTCGTCGTGGTGCGAAATCCTGACCTGAGGGTACACACCCAGGGGAGGGGCTGTCCATAAGGATCTTCCTCAACGCGGAACTTGAGCTGGGTGTTATCTTTATGAGTCGGTCGTGTGGGACGAATAGCAGGTAGGGTTTGTGGATTCTACCTATCTCTCCTGAAAAGTGCTTTTACAAGGGTGAAACAGGTTCTCCTAATGTAAGGAAGGGGTTTTCTGCTACGCCAGAAATAGCTTGTCCGCAACGAAGCTCCTTTTCTTCGAGATGTTGTCTCCCCCTCAATAGATAGCACTGAGGGCTTTTTTTTCCATGAAGGGACACCAGAAAAGGATTGGAAGACATTTCCGAGAAGTACTTCCGACATATCTGAAGTTTTCGTCTCTCTCCTCATCGCGTCCTAACACGAACACAGGAGCTCTTTCTATCTGAGCTAAATTCCATCAGAAGTTTATTCCTGTAGGCATTAAAGCTCAGTTACGTCAATGCAGCTGAGAGAGCTCTAAGTCTTGTGGGCCGCTCCCATTTCGTTTCCGAGCAAGACCATTTGATTTTCTGTTTACGTGAGGTGCTGCACCCCTGAACGATGGGTGCTTGGCCTAAGGGGATAGAATATCAAAAACGGGCGTGAAAATCAGCCATTTGGCACAGAACCTGCACCCTGGCCACATAACAGCTGCCAAGTTCACCCCACCCTGATCACGCAACAGCTACCATGTATACCCCTCCCATCTTTCCACCATGCCTGCTCCTTTTGTATCGTCTGTATCGTACCAATAACTTCTGGGTTCCCTCACTAGATTCACTGAGAATTCTTTTTCAAGCCGGGATTGGATCTTTTTTCGTCTTGATAGGTAGGTGATACGAGCCGACGGCACAGGTCGGTTGTTGCAAAAATCACGTAGACCTGCTGTACCGATCGGGTATCGATAAAGCGCGCCAAAACCATCCACAGGGTAATCAGTGCGCCTCGACCACGATAGTCAACCTGCCCCTTACTTTTGGCATCCCTTTGTTTCAATGCCTTTTCTTTGCACTCAATATGGATTAACTGGTGGTTCTTTTTTACGCTGAGAGTTTTCTTAAAGTCCAGTCGTGGCCTTTTCGTAATGGACATTCAAGAATCGATAATTGATGGATCTTTTTAGGTGACTTGATGGTAGTTCGGGTCCTCCTGTGCTCATTTTCCCCCTACCGATGCGAAGAACAGACTTTGAGCGGCTTGTCGAGCTTAGATGCCCTCAGACTTTGCTTAATTTTTTTTCTTCCCGAATTTTGTTCGGCAATGCTTCTTTCGAACACCTTCGATTCATTTCCAAGGTTCTTTTTTTCGTTGTGTAATTCTAAATCCAGCGCCCGAAAGGTAGCGGGATGTGTCGCCCACTGATGCCAGGTAAGAAGGAGATTCAGGAAAATCGGGATGTCCCTTCTTAATATCCTCGTTTGCAGGTGTGCGACGTGAAAGTGGTACAGTCTTATGATCCACTGGACCGCGCCGCCAGGACCACAGGTACTGCATGCATATTTACTGCTAGCATTCCCACTGCATCTTAATTCGTATTTTCAGATCCTCATGGGCGACTGTGGTACGCGAAAGGCACCGGCAGTTTTCTGTGGTCGACGACGAAGGAGCGTTCCCTCCCGTAAGTCTCTATAGCTGTTGTCCTCGTCTTCACATGCCACGTTCAGGTGCGTGTGCGTCCTTCTCTGTCCCCCTGTCCCGTAGTGTCTATGTAATCCAAATCTGTTGCATGCGACGCCCATATGGGTGTCCATCCGCGTCGGTTCGCGTCTTTCCCTCTGTTCGTGGCTGTCCACGTCCTTGTGTGTCTGTCTGTCCGTGTGCATTGTGTGCTTACTCATCTGTGTGCTGTCCGTCCATCCATCTACGCCCAGCTGTCCGTGTATGCCCGTGTCTATCTGTTTCCTTATCTGCGTGGACGCACCCATGCCTGTGTGTCTGCTGTTTCCGGCTGTCTATCTGTCTGCTGTTACATCCGCCTTCCGTCTTTTGTCTGTCTCCATTGTTGTGGGTAGCACTTTTGTCCCAAAGGAATCGCTCACAAATCGGTCGCTTCGGGAATTTCAGGGCTGATGCTGCCGAAGTAGTGTTGTCAGTTGTTATGGTCAGTACAGGACTCTCCAGTAATGTGCGAGAAGGCCCTTCTGATTTCCTCCTATTTAATCCTTTATACTCCTTTTTTCTTCTTTGATCACCGTTTATCGATTGTCTCATACACAGTTTTTCTTCTATCCTTTCACGTGCCGCTTCATTTCTTCTCTTGTAGGTACTGAGAGGGGCAACTCAACCGACTGGTGGTTACCATAGTTTCTACGAGAGGGCTTGCATGGATCAATTAAAGACATCAGGCACGGCAATTTGGATAGATGGTTGAATATAAAAGTTGGGAGCTACTTAGTGCAACATGAACAAAGAACGGAATGCAACGATCAAAAACCCATGTACTAAAACCCTCCTTCCACCTTTGGACACATCAAGGAAAGCTTGCTTACCTCGCATCACTGCATGAGGTTTAGCGACGAACAAGCCAAGCCGTGATGGTCTCTCCGCCCACCAAGGCTGCTCTCGCTGCACTACTACAGGGTCCGACAAAAGACGCGTCTTTCATCGCGAGTTTCGCCACAGCCACAAAGTCTGCGACCCATTCGTGTCGCAGACTTCATTTACAGGGAACATGTTTCCACTCTTGACTTCACCACCCCCCCCCCCCCCTTTGATGTTGCATTTGATTTGCTGTCAATTGGCAGTTCAGATGAGGATTACATGGATTGCATGGGTATCGAACCAACGAACTTGTTTGTCACTGGGCGCTGTCATTGGTACACAGCAATGTTACAGAGGGGACAATCTTGAAAACTTGATCTCAGCCCCGATATACTACGACGAGACCTACGTTTTGTCTATGCGCGATAAAAAGTTATATCACGTGGTAGACGGCGTCGCGAAAAATGAGAATTCGCAAATACGTGGTTCTGGGAGGTACAGCCGATACCTTGAGTTCCCTCTTTCTTTTCTGCCCATGGAAACTGTTCCTTTATTCATACCTGCCTTACTCGCTTCTTTCATTCACTCTGGAAGCGCTTTTCTCTGCTTTCATCGATTTCTCAATTTCTTCTGCTCTCAGGCGATTTAAAGGAATCGTGCAGTAAAAGACTTTCTCTGTTTTCCATACATTCATGTTGTATTTGCCCAATAAGAGTAGTATGTACAGTTTCACGTGAAAAAGCGAGAATTGGGCTGGGATACTGCTCCTCAAAGTGGTGGCTGAGGGGCAGAGCCCCAGGGTAAATGCCCGTACCATCGTCTGCCGCGGTCGGAGACGCTTAGTGAGAACACGAATATGTAAAGTCTCGTTTTTTGTCATAGACCGCCGAGGACGACGGGGCGGACATTCACTATTTACGTGCCCGAATCCTTTAGGCTATCTATCTACCTAAATCGTGAATTCACCTGAATTCTTCTTTCAGATGTGTTTCCGCAAATCCAAATCCGAGCTTTCTCTTCCACGGTTGAAATCGACTTTATAAAGAAAAAGAAGTAGTCCTAAAGACCTTGTTCGAAATGTGGAAATGCGGGGGTTTTCTGCAACCGGAGCGGTGGTTCTCAAGAAGCTGCAGGTGCCAGACTATCGTATTCTGAGTAAAATGACTGTTGGACGGTTTTCTTCTTCTTTCTCCGAAGAAGATCTCAGCATTTCACTTCGGGTCTAGTTCTCTAGCTTCGCTCGGAACAAGATAAACTTTATTTGATGCACATCATGGGTAAAATTACTTTTATTCCCCAGTGTAACTCCAACCCTGGGTTTACTCCTTGCATCTGCTTGTAGAAACACTCCTTTTGAATTTTCCTCAAATTGGTCCTCTATTTATACCGTATTTCTCTATCACCAATGCTTTTCTTTTTCCTTTTCTCCTTCCCTGTGTTCGTTCTTCATTTTTTGTAGTACATCGGTGTCTCTTTCATGTTCACCAGTATTTTTCCTTCAGCATTTTTTGTTCTCGATCTTTGTCAGCTTTATATGGTTCTTTTCGGTTTCTTTTCTTTCTCTGTTTTCAGCTCCTCCTCTCTACATGGCTTCTTTTCTATGATCCTTGCCTTGTGGGCTCCTTCCCGCATCATCCTTCACCTCTGCATAGTGATGGAGGGTCCTGTATTGAACGCCAATTAACGAATAAAACGCCAAAGGTGCACTACCACGCCAGCGATGATGCCCCTACATCTCGCAAGCGACGTCTTGTGGGCGATTCATGGGTAGCAGTGCTGACACTACGGAGACAGGCAAGTGAACAAAGGAAGGATGGATGGTTTGGCAGGTAGGAGACAGAAGGAATGGAAGAGACGGTCACAGATAGACAGAGGGGTAGATGGAGGCATTCCACTAGGGAGACAGATAGAGCGGGGGTCAACGGATCGCCAAGAAGGGCGGAGTCGTACAGATGGGTGTTGGGGCGGCCGGCCAGATTTGCACCTTTTTGCATTCATCTACGCCCGCGTGCTTCTTGATCTCGCCCACCTTCACATATTCGTCTTGAGCCTGACCGCTCGCGCCCTTCTCCCGCTGCTTCTGTCCACGTCTACCCTCTGTGTCCGTCTCATCCATCCATGTCCCCTCTGATTACCCGACCGTTGACGTCCGCCTCCCTCCAGAAATGCATATGTCCGTGATCGTCTGCCTCCCACTTGCTCCGTCTGTACTGCCCACCCTGTATTGTCTACCTGTGACCATCTCTCTACCCTTCTCTTTGCAAGCCTCCTCACCCTTTTCCCTCCCGTCCTTTGTCTGCCTCAATCACGTCACAGCTGCCTACAAATTGGACAACATCGACATTACTGCTTCGGCAACACTACGACTCACTTCGCTCATCTCTCTTCGCACAGAAATTACAATATTATGTCAGTTATTACGTAATAAATATTGACATTAATTTTTATGACTGCTTGCAACTGATTAGCTACCCATAAATGGTAGTAATAAGATTGATCGACAATGGGCCAGTGAAGAAAGTGCTCATATACTTACTCCTATCTCAGGAGCTACTCTGCTACCTGCATTTGAGTTTTTCAGTCACTCATGTAACCAGTGTTCCTTATGCTTCAGGAACTACTGTATTTCCGAGACTCACAATCGATGCCCCCATCGTGTTTTACTCTAAGGCTATTTCCCCAAACCTTTAAAAGGAGCTCAACTAGCTTCGATGCTGGTATACCTGGTTCGTTTTCGCCTGCTCACTTGAATTTCTACGCTTTTTTAGTCCCCACATTTCCTAAATCCTACCACCCAGTCACAAACGAAACAAACAGTTGCCATCTCTGGTATACCAAAACCAGACACATGCAAATTTTATGACTTAGCTAGGTTCCCTTACTTCACCCCTTACGCTTTGAAGAAACCACAATTAAAAAGTCCAAACAGTCCTTTATAAGGACCCATATACAATCAGATACAATGAGCAGGAATCAGTAATCGAGGAATCGTGCACAGAGAAAAGGACTTTCTCTGTTACCATATATTTATGTTGTATTTGCTTAATAAGAGTCGCATGGAGATTTTCACGCGAAAAACTGGCAATCCGGCTGGGATACTGCAAAGAGGTGGCCGAGGGGCGAAGCCTCCGGTTAAATGCCTCCCCGATGGTTAAATGCCCCTCTGATCGGTCGGAGACGGAGAGTGAGACTGTTCAACTTTCTGTTCCCACTATGCGTCTCCGACTGCGGCGGGCGACCGAGCGAGCATTTACTCTGAAGCCCCGCCCTTTCGGCTACCACTTCGATGGGCTGTATCTTTGCCGGATTCTCTTTTTCGCGTGAAACTTTGCATGGGACCCTTATTAGGCAAGTACTACGTTGATATATGGGTGACAAAAAAGCTCATTTTTCGGTGTACGATTCCTTTAGGAGAACCCAGCCCCTCCCACTTCCATAAACTGACGGCTCATTAAACACCAGTGACTGTCCCAAAAAGTGGAGAAAAAAGTAGTGATTTCGAGAGAAAAGAACCTTAAGCATGGTGAAAAATAAGATCGGGTGATTAATAGCAGTCATCCTACCCAACTCTCTCTCTCTTTTCCCTCTTTCTACATCGACTCCGCTTTGCCCCTTCTTCACTTTCTTCACAACGCTTATACAAGGAGAACTCCCAGTACGAAGCAGCAATATTGCTATAAATATCCTTTTGTAGACAGCAATGGCAACGACGTCAATGAAGACAGACAAAGCGGGGCGTAAAGTAAACGGGGAGGCAGACAAGCAGTGAAATAGATAGACAGACGGACACAGACAGACAGACAGGTATAGACGGCACAGAACGAAGACAGGGGGACGGACAGACACGGACATACACAGACAGACAGACGGCGGATAGGTAGGTACGGGAAACATGGACGGACAGCACACAGATGTGCACGTTCAGACAGACGCGGGCAGACGGGCACACGGACGGACAGACACACAAGGACGTGGACAGGCACGAACACAAGGAAAGACGCGAACTGATGCCGACGTATACCCATCTCGGCGTCGCATGCAACAGTCTTGGACTACACAGACAGACTGGCGGGACGTGAGGACAGACAAGGACAGATATTTACGCACACGCACCTGAACGTGGCATGTGAAAACTGGACAACAGCCATAGGGACTTATGCGACGGGACGCTCCTTCGTAGTCGACCCTTTCGCAAAAATCTCTCGGTGCCTTTCGCGGACCACAGACGCCCAAGGGGATCTGAAAAATACAAATTAAGATGCAGAGGGAATGCAAGCAGTAAACTCGCTTTCATTACCTGTGGTCCTGGCTGAGCGATCCTTAGTGGATCTTAAAGACACCGTAAGGGAGTAATTTTGGCTTACGGTAGAACAGACGTAGTGTGGACGAGTTCAAGTGGCCGCCATTGCACAAACTCGCCAATTTGACGCCTTGGCATGGTGCCAAGAGAAGATGTTTCCATTATAAAGTTGTTCATTCCTTTTACCTTCTCCTTTGTTCTTTCTTATATTGTTTCTAGATGTACTTACATGAATGTCAATGTAGTTGGGAATGGCCACTCCACTGCGCTGGGAGTCAGGTGCTATAACTAAAGTTGGCCCGCGGCCGTCTCCTACAGCGGACAACTCGGAACGCCAGTGCGATGATGCGAATGAGGCGCGAATACACACCGCAGCGATGCACTTTTGAGTTCGGGTTTTTTCACCGATTATCGCTTCTAACCTTCTGCGTTCGTTACGAAATGCTCATTTCTTTGTATGTTTCTCTTGTTTCGGACCCCCTTCCGGTTCCTTTAAGACTGTACCACTTTCACGTCGCACACCTGCAAACGAGGATATCAAGAAGGGACATTCTGATTCTCCTATATCTCCTTCTTACCTGGCATCAGGTGGGCGACACAGTGACATCCCCGCTTCTTTTCAGGTCCTCGATCTAAAATCAAACAGCGAAAAAGAATCGAGTATTAGTCGAAAGAATTTGAGAGCACTGCCGGACAAAATTTCAAAAAAAGGAGAATCTAGGATCATCTGAGCTCGACAGGCAGTTCAAAATCTGTACTTCCCAGTCGGTAGAGGGGAAATGAACTGATGAGGAGAACATTCACCTGAAAAAAAGATCAATCAAGTATTGATTACTTGCGTGTCGTTTCTGAAAAGGCTACGGCTGGACATTAAGAAAACCCTCAGCGTAAAAAGAACCACCAGCTCATCTACATTGACTGCCAAGAAAAGGCATTAGAACAATAGGGGTGCCAAAAGGAGGGGGGCAGGGTGACTACAGCGGTCGAGGCGCACTGATTACCCCACGGATGGTTTTGGCGCCCTTTATCGATATCCGATCCCGCACAGGTGGTCTACGTGATTTTTGCAACAACCGACCTGTGCCGTCGGCTCACATCATCTACCTATCAAGGCAAGAAGAAACAAACCTCTGGTGGATCTACTGAGGGAACCGAGAAACTATTAGAACAATACAGACTACCAAAAAGGGCAACGAGGGCACTAAGAGGGTAAGGGGGGGGGAGAAGTGGAGGGGTGGGGGCTTGGTGGCTGTTGCGAGGTCAATGTTCACGGTCTGTGCCAGAAGAGTGGTTTTCGCGCCCTTTATCAATACCCAATCCCCGTTGGCCAATGGCACCCACCGTTCAGGGGGGCATCACCTCACGTAAACGGAAAATCGAATGATCTTGGTCGGGACCAAAATGTGAGCGGCCCATTGATCGCCTTTCAAATCCCTCAACAAACGGAACCTTTTTGAAACCGTCGGAAGACGCCCAATATGTCTTATCCGACAACAGCGCTTCCATGGTTACCAACATTCAACCTCATATAATTCCAGGTACACTTCCTACCGTACCAGGCCACGCATTTTATAAATTCCCATCTCTACTATCTACTAGGTTGAAAATCTACCAACCTAAAGCAGAAAATCTATACAGGGTAAAAATGTTTTCGTCAGTACTATGGCGCCGCTGTCTAAAAAAAAATTCCGGAGCGAAAAAAAAAAAACAGAGTGACGGCTCCAAATCTTTTCCATGGTCTTCACGGTCTTTCCGTGCGCTTCCGGCTCAGAAAAAGTTGAAAGTGGATGTCACACTCCTTGTCCTATTGCCAATCATCGTGGTAGGATTCTTGCATGACTATAATGCGATATCCATCTTTTAACCTGCAAAAAAAAAGCGGACCGGTTGGGCTGTCAGTCTTGTGAGGCATTACGACAACCAATCTCTTACAGAATCGAAACAGCTCAAGTAATGGTCAGTGATGAATTTTCGCTAGGTATTCTCGAAGATCACAGTAGAGCGGGGCTAATTAAAGTACATGGGAGACTCAAAATTTTCACCGACGTCGAAGCTCCCTTCCCACCGTAGGCTTTGGCAGAATCAGATGAGACAGATGCTTTTTCATGTAGTGCAGGCAAGGATATGAATTTTAGGAACTATTCGGCTATTACAACCCCAGATACCCCGAGTTGGTCAAAAAAATAATTTCCGCCGAAACTTTGCCTAGGGGGGTTATTTGGGGTGCTGATCACGAATATGACATCCGGTTTAGGCGTTCGCGCCAAATTGGTGCAATTGCACCAATTTGGCGCGAACGCCTAAACCGAATGTCATATTCGTGATCAGCACCCCAAATAACCCCCCTAGGCAAAGTTTCGGCGGAAATTATTTTTTTGACCAACTCGGGGTATCTGGGGTTGTAATAGCCGAATAGTTCCGAATTTTAGCCTAAGCCTAGGGAGAGAGCCTCCGACGTCGATGAAAAGTTGCGCTCCCTCCTCCACTTTAGTTGACCCGCAAGCTTCAATTTCGTATTGGCCACCCTAGGAAAGAACCAAAAAATTATTCAGAAAGTAGAAACCGCAAGAACTTGAAAAACGGCCATTAACGAGAACTGCTTAGTAACAGTTTGTTGCCGATCGATTTTTGACATAAAATCTCAGTACAAAATCACTTTTTCGATTACACATATCAAAATGACTAAGGTATAGTGGTAACTGAAGAATGATAGAAAAACCAAAAAAAATCAAACTGAAATCATTGAAGTCGCAGAGCCGTG
Organism: Trichostrongylus colubriformis; assembly: GCA_963978905.1. Classification (NCBI taxonomy): domain Eukaryota; kingdom Metazoa; phylum Nematoda; class Chromadorea; order Rhabditida; family Trichostrongylidae; genus Trichostrongylus; species Trichostrongylus colubriformis. Next base: position 10,300,867 of record OZ022260.1, read on the forward strand.
ACGACAATCGGGAGGCGTTTCCAATGATTTTCCCGCTTAGTTGGTGGCCGTGTAGATCAATCCAGCAATTCGCGCAGGTTCCCACCTTATTTACCGTCATAGAAGGAGAGGAACAGAAAATATAGGAAAAAATCATAAGGCTAAATGTTCCTCGCTACCTGAATAGGTGGAGGCATTAAAAATGCTGTCTGTGAACTTCCCCTTGTAAATGCGGCTGGAAGGTCACTGTCACTCGTTGGCGAAGATCAGTACAATCGATGAACGATGAGAGTGGCCTGGGTGGTTGAGAATAAATGCAGAATAAATGGCCAAAACACAACTGGCCATAACTTCGCTCAGACACTACTTTATTCGTCGGAATAAAAACCATTCGAACTACACAACTGTGCCAACGATCTGGTAAATAAATTATGCCATCATGATAAAATTCTGGATTGCGAAAATTAGTAAACTTTACAATGGTATTTTCAACCTGCATCGTATCGGCGAACTCCTTCTGACGCAGGCGAGAGTCTCGATTCTAACTGCATCATTTTCTGCCGGGTGACTTGCAGGGTGGGGTTTTGCGTTGTTTTGCGCACCCAGCAAAAACTGATGCAGTTAGGCATCGAGACTCTCCCTCACCCGCCTTATTCCCCAGACCTATCCCCAACGAATGACCACTTTTTCCGGGTTCTCGATGCAAACCTGCGTCAGAAAAAATTCGCCGATACTATGCAGATTGGAAATGCCATTGGTGGCTTTATTGATTTTCGCAATCCAAAATTTTAACATGTGGCATATTTTCTTTACCAGATCATTGGCTAAGTTGTGTAGATTCGAATGGCTTCTATTTCGACAAATAAAGTTGTGTCTGAGCGAAGTTACGGCGTTTTGAAAAAGTGGTCTGTTTTGGCCATTCATTCTGCATCTAATATCAATGAACAACGAATTTGTCCATTTTTCGAAAAGAAATCGGTAGGAGTAACTTAATCGTCAGCTTTTGTGTCATGTGGATAATGTGGAGGGGGAAGGGACAGGAGTGGTTTGTCACTAGGATCCTCCTGAGTAAACTCCTGTGAAATTCACGTCCTCTGGCTCATGATCATTTTTTCGTAGCCTCCTGTCTTTTCTAGCGTCTTCTGATTGTACTAGAGAGTGGTTTACGGTGACTGGAAATGCCCCCCCCCCCTTACATTCATAGAGCACCAAAATCTTGAAAAGTTGTTAGCCTTTTCCATTACTTGAATAATACATAATGCAACTGCAGCATTTATTTGATTTTGACCTAGTTCGTTATCTTGTTGAACACTTTTTATGAGATAACACAATTTTGACTACTTGCAATATTTCCAACGTTCATACTCGGCTACCGATCGCGATGACCCTTACGTCCCGAGCGTGCTGCGCCGTTCTGAGATTGCTGAACTCGGCCCGAGTGTGAGCTCACTGTAAGGCGTGAAGACAGCATAAGAGGTTATAAGATTTTCGAGAAATCTCTTAAAGAAGTCAGTTACATGAAAACTAGGATACTAGGAAGCCCGTTTGTGGCGAAATTCCCGTCGAAAAGTGCACCCTCCTGGAGCTGCAGAAATGGCGTAACATTTAACAGGTGGCGCCTTTGGATGACACACCCCGCCTCGAGGCAATGTGATTCCTGATTGGTTACGGTGGGAGTGGCCAAGGAGATCCGACAGGGTTGAAGGTATCCCGGTGCGCTTCTTCAGTTTCAGGTAGAAGCTCACTCCAGAAAATGTATGCTGTCTGATTTTCGACGATTCCTTCGAATTCACGACTTGGCAACGCCAATAAAAAACTCGTCCGTACTTTCCGCCTCCTACTCGAGAATTAGCGGTGGGAAGGAGGCCCTATATCTGGGTTTTCGACCATTTCCTTTCATTTTTTCTTTACCGTCGTATTGCTAAGCACTCCGATTTTCAATTTCACTATATTTTTCACCATTTGTCCGAATTTCCCCCAAGTGCTTTTAACGAAGCAGGATAGGCTCCATCCTTTTTTGGTAGAAAAACTCAACAAATCTGGTTTTTCGCAGCTCCTAACTTGTGGTTACTGTATAAACTTTAAGCTGTCAAGCTGTTAGTGGAAAAATGTGCATGTCAGGCACCAGAGAAGCCCCCTAAAGGCCTGACGGAGTCGCTGACGTGAGCCACTTTCATAACTTCCTTTTCACTAATCGCTGCACATCGTGCATGAAATGGCATGTATTGATCGCATTCTCCTGTTTTCATATGCGGGAATGGGCGTTCCATTAAGATTGCATGCACTTAAGGCCCTCTCAGGAATACGGTATTCGGGATTTTTGATTAGAAACAAAGTGTTTCCTCTGAAGTGCCTGGCTCATTAGCTATGCCGCCACTTTTTGACGTCCAGGAACGTTGCTCACGTAGATACCGCCCTAACGGTAGCTTCTAGTAAAAGCGGACGGGAAGTTGGGAGGTATGGAAAGAAAGATATCAATGCTCTTGGCTGTGACCAGATTACCGAGAGTATGCCATGCACGCAGCTACTCTTAGATAATTTAAAGTTGTTTATCTTGATGAAAGCCACTGATAATGTTCGCACTGCCGGAGCAAAATATTAGGTTGAGGAATAAGTTCCCGCCCTTTTTTGTTCTCTGTTTTTCACATTGTTCTATTCATCTTTCGACAAAGCTTATACATGTTTTCGATAGAGCTTTTCCTGCTCTACACAGCGCTGCTTTTTGTTTTTCGATCCCTTCGATTGCCTAATATTTATGAGGTTTGGAAATGAAGTAAGCGAAGCAGAAATTCGCACTGTCGACACTTCATCTTTATCGTCTGCCGTCAAGATCAAAAAATTTATGCGCACAAGTTTTCGATAGAGCTTTTCCAGCTCTACAGAATGGTACTACTTTCTATTCAAATCGCTCAACTTTTTGCTGTTACTAAGACTCACAAATGCAGAACTCAGCAATAGTGTACACTTTCAGTATCTTCTCTTTCTCGCCTATCATAAAGATTGAAGAGAATATTCAAACATGCATTCGATAGAACTTTTTTGCTCTACAAGATGATGCCACAAAGACTTTGAGTACTTTCACAGCTTGAAATCTCCGAGGTTCAGAAATGGTGTACTCGGTCAAAGCCCACCCGCACTTTTCTCGCAAAAGATCGAGATTTTACCAAACACTTTTATCTTACAAGAAACCCCACAATTATAACAGTAGTTGGCTCGGGGATGTCTTTGCCCTTCATTTGATTTCATGTGGCGTGGAAAAGCTCAGCTCTTGCGGACCTCTATGCGCCAAAAGAGCAGACTTTTTGTTACAAATTACTCCTTTTCTAAACCTCAAAAATAACAGCTAATCAAACGATCAAAAACAAATAAAACCGTTCTGTAGAGCTGAGCTGACAAAGCTCCATCGAAAACATATGCGCATTCATTTTTTGATTTTGATAGCAGACGAAGAAGAGGAAATGTCGGAAGTGCGAATTTTTTCCTTCACATTAGGTCATTTCTAAACCCCAGAAATGTTAAGCAATCAAAGAAATCGAAAAACAATAGCACCGTTGTGGAGCAGAAAAAGCTCTATCGTACACATCTATGAACTCCGTCTATGAAAGGTGAAGAGTCCGTTGCGAAACACGGAGAATAAAAAACGGCGGGAACTTATTACTCAATCTGATGGAATCGGATTGAATCCGCAGTCCATTCGAAGATATCGGTGTCACTTCCCACTCCGCGACCTTCGCCAACGATCTTTTTAACCCATACGTGTCAACCTACTCAAACTCTCAGAAAGGGGCAATCACTCAAAACGCAAAGAGAAGTATCTCATACACCCCAGAGAAACCACGCCATTAATCTCTGATCAGAATATGTGATGCCTGTCAGCGCATACTGGAATCATATGACGACATGTCAAGTGCAATAAATGATCCCTTGACTGGTTCCACCTACCCAGAAAAGGCCGACGGCTTGTCCCAATTTTTTATCGCGCCTATTGCAAAATCTTATTTCATATTCGCGACGTGCACCAGCGAGGTGTGTGCACTTATAACAAAGAATCGCTTTGCGGCGCCATCAGTACGAGTCGTTTGGAATTCCGCTCAAGACGCAATGGGCTGGTACTGTGCAAAGATTGCAGTTTGGAAGCTTTGGAAGTTCGCCTATGATGTTGTTATTGCTGTTTCAACGGATAAAGCTGCAACCGACTCGCACTCGCCACGCGCGGCCACGCGATTTTTTGTCATGAGTGCGCACACCCGCACCAGCGTCATCTGCACCCCGACTTAAAGGAGTCTCGGTTACAGCTTGCAGGATTTAATTCCATGGATGTCGTGAATGCAAAGTCCGTCATGGGCTACCACCTTTTCTACCGATGAAATTTTAGTCACACCCCTAATCACGTCCAGAGCACCCAACCACCAACATAACGACCAAATTCACGTTCTCTCCGCTGTACGTTCAAATAACTGCAGAGATTTTAAGAACATAGCTTTAATGGTGATAATTTATACGCCCGTGAACGTATATCTGATATAAACAATACAGTAACGATAATATTTATTCGTTTATTGTTTGGCAACATCGGACAACATATAGTCGAAATGCTACATTAAGAATGCAAAAATACGTAACTGGATTCGTTGAGAACTACAATGACAACGACAAATATCTCATACGGTAGGGTCTCTGGAGGGACGACTAGATATATCTCTAGGCAAGCACGCATTCAACCAGTCAAAAACAAACAATACTTACTACTGGAAGATGTGGTGACGTAAACATGGTGGTAAACACAAAAAAATTGAGAAAAATACCGGACAAATGAAATAAATTTTCAAATATTTATGCAACCAGGAAAGGGTACCACAATGTACAGTATTACCATCGCGAAGAGATCGCTTTGTTATTACTTTTTATTTGTGTAAAGTAAATAAATGAATGAGTACGACTTGCTGCCAAGGCTGCAATAATCGTTGACGGGCGCCTCGACAATACAGAAGCAGACGCGGCGAACGCGTTCGTACGTAAGTTACGTTCGACGACATTCCAGACTAGATCATCATGATGGGATAAGAAGATTGCCGAGCGGCACGATGCCAGTGGAGACGACGTCGGGGCGGCGATGTACGCGACAACAGCGAGCAATGTCGCCTCGCCGCGACAGCACCCGCACGCGTTCGCCGCGCGACACCACCAGCAGACCGGGCTCGCACACGTCCGCAATCACAGAAGCGAGCGGTGATGCGGTGATTGCCGCCGCCACCATTGGTGAAAGCGTCCGATGCATGCTCACGCGACTGAAAGCACATACGATACTGCACTGATGGTACTAAACAGCAAACTATTGTCACTATCTAAGCAACTATTAGGTTGGCATCTAAGTAATTGTTCCCTCCAAACTGCTTTCCACAAAACTTCTTCTGTACATATTTATGTAGTACAAGTCCACACGCATCTATAGGTATTGTTGTCTTCCATCTCCCATATAACCCTTTTCGGCAAAATAATAATATCAAAAGTCACCTCATTTTCTATTCCAATTTTTTTCTTTGAATGGCGTTAGACAGGGAAAGGGAAAGGTGATAATCCGATGGAGAAAGAACAGAACTATAAGGCAGCAATTTTTATCCAAGCTCGAGAATTTTTTGAAAAAAAAATTCAAGAAATATTTTACCACTATTGAAAAAATGACTCGCCAAAAAATTCTCGAGCTTGGATAAAAATAGTTGCCCCATCCACCTTATAGCCCTGATCTTGCTCCAACGGATTATCACCTTTTCCTTTCCCTGTCTAACGCCATTCAAAGAAAAATCTTTTTATAATTTTTGTATTAAAATGAGGTTGACCGTTGATATGTTTATTTTGCCGAAAAGGGTTATCCGGGAGATGGAAGACAATAATACCTATAGATGCGTGTGGACTTGTACTACATGTGTATGTACAGAAGAGTCTTCTGGAAAGCAGTTTGGAGGGAAAAAGCAGTATTTAAAAATCCGCAATTACTTAGTTGCCAACCTAATATAAGGCGCTGACGGACTGACAAGGCCAGGTTTAGAACAATAGGCAAACGAGCGGTTGCATCGCAGCCATCAAAAACTTTGATAGTCTCAAAATCTCCCAACTCGGCAAGTCGCCAACTTATAACCAGCATAAGTAAAATCATTCGAAAACTGAAATTGTTATAGATTATCGGCACAAACATCAATACTGACCGATATTTCCGCTGATTCCAATCAAATTTTAATCGTCGTTATTGATGTAGGTTTTGCAAGCAAACTAAGTGACGCAAAAATTTTGCAGTAGTGCCTAACAGACTGAGATGAAAATCAGACCTCTGAAACCAGGTGCGTGAATCATCCTATTCAATTTACTTGACCGCAACGCAACCGCACGCCTTCAAAATGACCTATACCTCCGTGGCTCGCTGGTAAATTTGACCTTATATCTAACACACCACTTTAGGGTAAAGATCTGAGCACATGAAATTGGAGGAGTCATTTGCGACCTTAAAAATAGCCACGAAAGATCTATTCAAAGTTACCTCTTCGGTAATGGTATCCGAGACCGTCTATGGTTACGAACATGAGAATTCGACAATCGGGCCGGTACTGACGAGCTCTTCGGAACTCGAGAATCTGCTGGTAGCCTACACGGCCCACTCCAAAGCATCGATTGAGTATAATGTGGCTGTGAACATTCTCGAACTTCTAACACTGCAAAACAATGAGCAGTTGATGACATTTATGTAACAAGTACGACAAGAAAAGCTCGATTTTTCACCAAGTGAAGATTAGGCATTGGTCAGGGTTTGCGGTCCTGGTGATCACGCATTCAGGCGATTGCATGAGTCACACGACTTGCGCAATCACCTGAACTCTGAGTGCCCCAACCGTGATTTCAGCTCCTACAAATACACCCCTTCTTTCACCACGATTTTTTTGCGAATTTTGAATTTACGGTGTTGACCATAGACAAACAGAGATTGACCAATTAGAATCCGAAGTTCGTATTGCGATCTCAAAACGAATAATTTCCACCAGGAATGTATGCCATTAATATCAAGTAATATTAATATTAATAGGATAGTACCACAAGTTTAAAGTGACACAAGGGAGAAACTGGATGGTGAGCCGAGGCAAACCCCTGAGTAGCACGGGCCATGGGCGAGTGCGTCACGTGCAGCGTATAACCGCCACACGCCACAGGCTCACGTGGATTTGATCACTCCGCTAAGATGACGGGTGCTCTGCTGAGACAGAAGAAGCCAAAGAGGATGGTCTACCACTTCTAACATTTTCATCCGTTCATTTCGTTTTTCTTGCTTAGTTATCAGATACTCTACTTCATTTGTAACATACCAAATTGTCCCTCCTTCTGCCTTCGAAATTAATCTGCTAGTTTTATTCAAATTTTATAACACACAGACCTGGAATAAGGGCAAGCGCGTCGACAAGACGCCATAGAAGCGTTCGATAAGCTGTAGGAGCGTCCAACAAAAAGCTTCCCGGTGAGTAAAGACGGCGAAGGACATTCTCTTTCAATACAACATAACACAACCAGCAATCTAGAGAATTTTCCCTGCAAAAGGAAGGGAATTGGATTTTGCACGATGAAAGGAAGACTGAAGTAAACAAAGACAAAAAACCAGCGCGGCGAAAGCGACTGAACTGAAGATTAGGCCTATTTGTTCCCGCTCCCCTCACCTAAAAAGCTCTTCGAAGAATTGTTCAACACGAGAATTCTCGGACTTCTCGCTTGAATCCAATTTATTGACGATAGAATAAACGTCTTTCGTGGCAGGACCTGCAACAAAGAGATGGCTTCCTCTTTGCTAGGCACTTGTAAAGTCAATTATTCATACCTGGTGCAGTAACAGTGCGTATCATACTCCATGGGGAAACCTCATCCTTGAGTCCATCGGACACCAACGCAGCCAAGGCGGTGAACAGAAGGTTCGGTTCATCACCTCTGGCTATGGCGGCAACAGCATCAACGACCGCTTCGACCATACTACGTTTAGTAGCGTAGATGGGTAAGCCGACGACCGAGAGCTCTCGAGCTCGGATCTGTTGACTTCCAGACGATCTGTAACTGAAACAGAAATGTTGAGAAAAACCGAACTCTGGGAAGATCTCACGGATAACCACTTGAGTTTTTCCAATCATGACTGAAACACCGTTCATACTCAGCGATGCGATTCTAATCGCTGCATCTCACCTGTAGCGCAGAACTCAGCAATCAGTAACCACTAGCACGCAACACTATGTATTGACCGAGGTAAGAGCCGAGCGGGTGCACATCCAACGCCATGTGAAAAGGTTGCAGAAATCTCCGCCATGGCGATCGCGTCACCGAGTATGAACGCAGCTAAGTGGCTTACACATGTGGGCCTACATCTGGACACACCACCCCAACTAGACTGCTTCTGGAAACGGTGCGACTTCATGCTTACCCTTCTGTCTGTAACCCCTGGCGGCCTCTTTCCATTGCGAGAGACAAACACAACGTCCCCTTCTTTTTAACAGTCCCCTCCTGGATCCACGAGCATTTAAGGCATCACATTATACCACACGGAAGCCATTACGATTCTCTGCCTTTTATTGATTGCCGTGGTGAAAACGGCTCTCCACAACCCAAAAATATGAGCATTGAATTTTGCTTGCCTGAAAGGAGGATCCAAACATAAGCAGAGGGACAGCTTCTGAAACCTCCACAATTTTGAACCTCCCTGACCCTCCAATTTCCTTTCCCACAGAACAAACATCTAAACCCAATACTTGCCTGGGAAACAGTAGAGAAATCGTGCACTATGATCAGTCCCATTCAAGCTGGACATTCTACCACACTCACTAAGCCGAACCTCTTCTGTTAGTGTAACCATAAATCAGCGAAACAGAATGTTAATGCTATAACATCGCCCAGCCATGACAAATCACCGTATTATTGGCAATTATACCTAATTGGCCACTTGCTGAGGCCCATAATTCTTCCAAGGCCAGTGGCAGCCATTCAGTATCCTTCACAGATTACTTATCTCACCTACATTACTGCACCTTTACAGCCTGTGCACTCCGGGCAAAAAAAAAATAGAGATTCCTAGTGGAACAATCACTTCTGCCCCCTCTCTCCTCGCCTATCCACATAGCGTCCCGGAATCCATAACTCTGCTTTTTTTGAAAAAAATTTTTGAAAAGAAAGAAGAGCAGTCCTCCTGGCGTGATCAACCACCCACAAAACGATTAGCTAACAAAAAGCGCATATAAAGAACTTATGACAATAACTTCTATACCAAAATTGAGCATGCTAATTAAATTCATAAACGGCGATAACACGGTGGCATATAGCGGTACCTTCTCTTCTACAGGCCCTAAATTGCATCCTACATAGGTCTAGCCTTTCACTTCCGAATCTTGCGTAAAAATGGGAATTACATTACAGCGGTCATTCTTCGGAACAACTACGCATTCAAACTCCTCTTCGATACTGAAGGAAACTCTTATGCGTGAGTACTCCTGAAGGTCTATCCATGCTCAATTCAACTTCAGCGCAAACTGGTGCCAAGGAAATCCACTCCAGTACAAACTTCACCCTCTTTCCCTGCTTCTGTCCGCTCATTAATCGATTTTGCATGTCTGCTAATAACGTAATAAGCTTTAATCTACACCAATCACACAACCTCTTTGTGGAATTCCAGGACCCAAACTAGCCCGAAATCATTCAATTTTTTTGGATTTTTGGAAACTCCAATAACAAGCACACCTTCTACTCCTTGGCATGAGCTCATGTGACGTTTCAGGTCGATCGGGTGAACAATCGCACAACACATGACGTGATGCGGTCGAATGAGCCCAATTCGGCGGATGAATTCTGAATGTGTACAGCGTTTTAAGATGCCCGTATGCCTGGCACGAAATGCACTACAATGACAAACGATGATATGACTGCTACACAGGGTGCCACTCACCTCCTACGCACTCGGAAGCATGTCCTACACGGTTCGGTACGTTTTCGTTCGATACAATTAGAGTGTGACGACGATGAGCTCAATAACTGAGCATTCGATTTGAAAAATGAACATGCCTCAGCAACATGTCTGAAAAGATTTATTGTACACATTACAAAATAAAAAATGGTCTTTAGCTTCAGAATAAGCAATGGCAGGTTCAAAAAAAATCAAAATAAACAGAGAATCGATATAGGATGTTTAGGCGCTGAAAAGACATAAGACAAGGCAAGCGACGCGTTTTGCCTGAATCTGGCTCGAAAAGGAGCCCTGAAGCAGGAAGTAAGTGTGACAGTTGCTTTATGCGGAGAGAGGGGCCTTGCATTATTAGAATAAATATGGCTCACACACCCGCCCTTCACCCGAAGGCCATGTTGTTGTCACCCATTCGCGCAGAGAACCCAGTAATGGAGTCAACAGGATATGTGACAGGTCCGGGGACCCTTTAAATTATTAAGTTCAACATAGAAATTAGATATAAAATGCAGTACACTGGTCGCTACCTTGGGGATAGATCGCCCTTAGCCTGCTAACCCTTTTCGGGCTAAAAAATTGGTAAAAATCGCTTGACGATAAAAGTCGTACAATGTGCCCTAATCCACTAAAATTGGCCCGAGTAATACTGATCGATTCCTACTAAAAAAAGACTACTCATACGCATAACCCTACTATTCCAGCCGAAACCAGAACGCATCCGCCGCATCCCACTGTAAATAACGTCTGCTCACGAGGATCGCAACAGCTAGATTGGTGGCTTTGAAAGCCACGTGTGTAACCATTGATAACAACTAATCGTTTGGCTTGTGATCGAGTGATAAAGATAAATCGACTACACTGAGACAGCTCCGTTCGAGATATTACGGGGAATGCAAATCTGTTCCATACAACTCCATCAAACCAGTACGTGCTAGGCCTATTAGCGCTCCCACAGACAATACATATTCTTGTGAAAATTGATACTGTGAAGCTCAGAGAAAGCAATAAAAAATTTTGCAAAAAAAACGATAACTTCTATGCTAAAATTTATAAGAAAGAGCAGGGCCAACAAAGAGCCAAGGTGCACACATGCGGAATACTTGCCATTGACCTTCTGGCCAGGAAAAAAGCTTAATGCTTCATACTGATCCGTCATTTCTCTTCCTTCTAATTTGTAATTTGTGGCAACTTTTTAGAGGGAACAGATAGTATTGATTGATTTCTTACCCTAGTAAGGAGACGGGCATTAGGCAGACAGCGTGCTTTTTTCCTAAACCTGGGACTCCTATACTCGTGACTTTCACCCCGTCACTTTCAATCGACTTTCAGACGGCAAAGAAATAGTTGCAAAAGGCGCTCAGGTCCGTTCCATACTGTGTGCAATAGCATATCAACTACCTTACGATAAACATTTAAAAAGACCTCTATAGACTCACGAGTAACCATAGGGATGGGGTGATGGCATGACAGCGATCCGCTTACCCCTTACAAGTCCCTGACATAGGGTCCCATAGCTGCCAGTCAAGCCCTTCACGAGCTCGAGGTCTGAATCCCTGTCCTTTCCCTTCACTTTACAAAATTAGAGCTAAATTGACATCGGCCAGCCCCAAAACATGGTAAAGCCAATACATTATAATAAATACATGCATAAAGCTTTGCACTTGAATGCCTTCAGCCATACAGTTGAATGCCTTTGCCTGCCTTCTGGATGGCAATAAAATAAATGGCCCTTCGCAGATGTATTGACCCACGTCAATACTCTAACTTTCAGATGCCAAGATGTTTTGAGTGTAATGCGTAGAACACGCTTTGTACAAAGCTAACAACCGACTACTGACATATGTCACACAACGAGGGAAAAGGCGCTGCTGTTGCGTTAACTTGATGAATGACCTCACCAGTTCGATGCCTCAAACTCGGCGCATTTTATCTTACGGGATTATTAGTGGGCACATGACTTCATCAGAAGGCTAAAAACCATTGGAGCAAACATCAACCCGTCTCCATAAACTAATCCAAGAATCCTGATCGTGAGGAAACGCTGCCAAACTACCGCGGAACACATTCGCTAGAGATTGTGCTCTATAGATCTTGATATTTTAGTGTAGAATTTGACGCTGCGGATTCACGAATACCCGATCGTCAAAAATTATCGTATTGCCCGTTTCCGTGCGCATTTCGCAGTTTTCCTAGCCCGTTTCATCAATCTCCCGTTCGCATGAAAAACCTCTTCCTTTCGAAACTGGAACGTAACGGCCACAACGCTCCGGAAAGCTTGCACTTTTAAACATTCAAAAGCGCTAACGAATGCAGGTCCGGCCATAAAACAGCCGCAATTAGAATGCTTTCGGATGGAAGCGAAAGCACACGATAAAAGTGGGAAAACATCATGTTAAGAAATTTTCGCCTCTTATGACACTTTCGCCCTTCAAGAGTCGGTCAAAATGACTCCCTTCTCTCTGCCATTCTTCAGAACGGCAGGTGAAGGGGGAGAGAGCTTATGACGACGTACGAAAAATGATGGATATGTTGATGTAATATAGGCATGAATGCACGTTGAAAGGAATCCTGTAAACAAAAGATCCGTTCAAGTAGTCGGAATACGACCTCTCAAGGAAAATTCCTCGAATAGGTATAGGTTGTTCGAAATCTAAAAAGTTTAGTCAACGACCATTATGAGCTACGAAATCCGTGCCCGACCCATGAATGTATTTTTTTCCAAATTTTGATGACTACACAGCCACTTCCTTGAATCATATCTAGTCTTTACGTAGTAGCTGGCGCGGGAGCACGTCCAACCAGAGGTTGCCGTTTGCCAACCCCACCTTCCTGAACACGACTTCCCACACTCGGGTCTCAATCGGCAACTGACTGAGCTGCTTGTTATCGCTTTCTGATTATCCCACGTGCGGTGAGCTGATGTTTACACATGGACGCATAATCATCGTCTCAGGTTTCCGGCTACGAGATTGAGTGCTGCAATAGAACAGCCGTCTTGAATGGCCGCCTGTCATTGTGGGGCACGTCGCACGCATCAGCGAAACGCCATCGGCCGGCCGTCCCTCACAATCATCAGCCAGCCACAGCCACTATGGGTCCGCTGCTGCCGACCGCCGAAGGGGATGAGTTAGTGCAAGATGGATCAATTTCAAGCTTGCGAAATTGTCTCAATGAAGATATGGACTAGTAGTCGCGAAATTGTCTCAATGAAGATATGGACTAGTAGTCGTTCCAGCGACTATACAGCTATTGGGACATGACTCATTTTCTGCAGAAAAACACCATGAGAAACCACACCCAGTTTCCCGTCACGGCTAAGCTAATAATGAGACAAAAAGAGTACGGACACTATCGATCAGAACCCTGCTGCACTGCCAGAAGAAACTGCCTGTTGCATAGTCTTTATCGGATCCCCATTGCGACACTGATTACATGCGAAACGAACGGAAAACTAAACAACATCAGCCGTAGTCAATAAACGGAACTAAAAGGATTAAGGCGAGTCGGGCATGGGAAGAAACTGAATTACATCTGTTTACTACGCTACGCTGCGATTTAACTGCCATCTCATTCAAACTCGGACTGAACAGAACATCAAGAAACAGGGTCAAATGACAGAAATGCAGAGACCTGTCAGAGCAACGATGGAAACTCCTGCTTCGCCTAAAAAGCATACGACTACTACCTCACCATAACCGGTCATCCATATTTTGAAGCTTCCAAGTTGGTTTTAGGGGATTCGATCCACACATATGCTTTTTATGGCATTATATGTTGCTGATAAGCACCCTTACCCAGGTAATTAATGACGCCTTGGTAGAAACACCATCCCATGCAAAACCGGGTGTGAAGAGTCTTTTGCTCTTCAAAATAAAATATGCGTATTGATTAATTAGGGAACCTGAAAGGAGACCAGCTATGTCGGAAGTACGCTCTGATAAAATGTGGATAACAGCCTTAATCGTTTCTGTGGATGGTATATCATGGAAACTTCCATGATATACCATCCACAGAAACGATACGCACTGAATGAGATGCTAAGAACAATAGCTCGCCGATAAATATACTTCAAAGCGCGCCTCGAAAGTCAGGACAGGAGCGGGCTCGAAGAGGCCCCTAAATATTTGAAAAAAAAAACATTGTTTTTCATGCGAGACCCACTTTGGTAAACATCCGCAGGAGCCGGGTTCGAACGATAACCAAAGGGATGAAAAACACCATAAAGCATGATTCACCAATAATTGGTGGCTTATCGCAACTATGAGTCATCATAGATTTTTTAGAATTACACATTCCTTTCGGGAACGAGTAGCCTATTAGATGGACACACATGTGGAACGTTCACACAGAACTCGATTGTTAACGACCTCAGATGACAAAACGGAAAAGGTGCAAGACTGTAAGGAATAACCGGAAGTGACAGTAAAAGAATGAATTGAACTGGTAACCACAAAAAATGTCAAATGGACAGAAATGCTCTCATTTTCCACTCAGCGAACAATTTCCCTTTCACAAAACGATCTGGCCGGGCTGAAAGTGTTCGTGATGCAGCGTTTCCTTGTCCCAGGTACTAAGGGCAGTCCAACCGATGCATATAAAAACCAGTTTACTGGTAACCGTTATGGGCAACCAGTCACGAGAAGCGATTAAGTTACCAGGCTCCAGCACGAGCGGAAGGCCTCAGTTTAGAAAACATTTCACTGCTACTTCTTCACTTGAGCACTGTTGAGAGTTGAATTCGAGTAAAGTCGCGAATAGGCGAAAAGGAGTGATAGTATGTACAAGCTGAGTGGCAGGAAGCAATCGACATGGACTCAATTCACTGCGCAAAATCGCTCATATGAGCCTATCCTCCCATCCGAGGGTTCCCTTGTACAAACGAAATACCCCTTGCACAAAAAGATTTAGGTGAACTGACAGATAAATACAAACTGGGAAAAGTGGGAATGTTATATTTCACAGATTCCCTACAAGCCCTCTCAGAAAGTACACCTTTCGCAGCGGCAAACAGCTGTTTTTTGCGGATGAAGACGACACAATGTCCGCCAATGCTGTGTGGATATGAAGAAAAGGGGATGCATATTGGGGACAAAGCGTATAAATCTACATGCTAGCTCATTCAAAACGAGCCAAGAGCACGAAAAATGATTGCGATTGGGAGAGTGGATACCCAGCCAAGCCTGGAAAGAACGAGCTCTGTGGAGGATAAACCACTACTAAACACACCGTAACAGCACAAGGACATTTTTCCGCGGTTTCTAACAACCTCCCTTGACGGATCGGAGAGCATGGCAGAAAAAGTTCTCCTTCTTTCACCCTTTTGAAACTCGCAGTTTAGCAGCAAGTAATTACGGGAGGCGTGACTTAAATTAAATCTCTCCTCACACAGATCGATTGCACTTTTTCCACTCGTCACCAACGGTGGTAAAAGCAAGCAGCTTGCGAATGAAACCCCAAGACAATTCCTCATGTTCGTGTACATCGCCGTTTCAAGGAAGCACGCACACCAACAACATGCGTATCTATCAAACAACCCGTTCACATTCCACACGGGATGCACAAGCAATCAAGACCTCGGGGCAAATGTGCGTGTGAGTGGGCGCGCCGAATGCGTAATCAATAGGATTGGAGCGGCGGAAGACTCACACATACACACTCACACACACACTCACATATGTGTAGATGGATGAGGGCTCAGAGGGGCAATTATGGGCTCGAATGCACTATGACGTAAGGAATACACGAGCATGAGGAAAAACAAACGAGAAGAAAGAATGCGAATAATGATGGGAAGCTGCATTAGTAATGACTCACTTCGGAAGCAGAATCGAGAGCGAGGCCCAGTCCTCGATATGTGCCGGTCCACTGCAGCCGAGGCCGGAATCTGGGGAGTCTTCCTAAAAAATGAAGTGATAATTCGAAAAACTCATGAGGAAGCAAAATCGATTTGAAGCATTGAAATGGTGCCAAGTGAATCCTGGAGGGTAGTTGTGGGCGGACGGATACCGCCAGTTAGGCTTCCCCGCGCTTTTGCCAGAAACAGAGGTCACAGGGTGGCACCTCACTGGCATAAATAGGCAACTGAAGTCTATATGCATTGAAACCTGTTCACGTTTGTGCCCCGTAGCACAGTTAGGGCGTATTGCACCAACCACACTTAATACCACGCGAAGATACTACAACGGCGTCATTTATACACCAAGCCACATCAGTGAGGTTTCCAATCAGTTTTCCACCTAGTGGCAAAGAAGGAGGTTTCCGGTGATCAACTTTCCATGTAATGTGAGTCATACTGCTTTAAGGCCGCGTTCATACTTTGCGCCGGCAAAGGGTGGCTGCGTTCACAAACAGCAAAGCAGAGTGGCACGGAGGAGGTGCAGAGACGACGTAGGCAACGAAACAGAGTGGCACATACGGAGACGCAGAGACACGCAGCCACGCCCTGCCGCCGGCACCGTAAAGTATGAACGCGGCCTCGCTCCTGTCAATGTGAGCTTATGAGTACTGGTGCAATGTGACAGTTATGCTACAAAATACAGTTGCCCCTTCCTATTCACTATGACCGCTAAACTGCAAAGCAAACACATCACAGCCAGGTATGAGGGAATTCTACGTGGCAACGTGCTAACTGTGCACTTCAGAAAGTATTCCCAGGCAATATGTATGCACACCCATTTTCCCAAATTCACACGCTTGTCATCCTCATCAATCGATGAGACATCAAGATAGGGCGATTGATGTGCCCGAACGGGAGATTAAGAGGTAAAAAGTAGTGTGGCGTGTAGGTAGTGTCTGCTCGTACCAGACAGGTTTTTTAAACAGCTGGAACTTGCCTGAAGCAACGATGGAAGCGGTAGATCGAGGTCAGACGTCAACGGAGGCATGCCTTCTCGTTGGACTTTTAGCATGACATCACTCAGCGACATCGTCGACGACTCACATAATGTTGGAATCTAAACATAAACAATTTCGTAAAAGAACAAAACGTAAACATCCTGCACTTTTACCTTACCTGATGGGGAAGAGCAAGAAATCGCAGTTCGGGCGCAATCGACTTGTGGAGATCGGCAAACGTTCGTCGTGGTTTTGATGGCGCTGACACACGCACAAAACTGCCACCAGCACCAGCGTTCGCCGGTGCTGATGACGCTGCCGGTCGTGCGACTCGCCAACGATCCTGAGACGTGGACGCGCTCGCCGCTTCAATCTGAATCTCGTTGTCGTTGACGTCCACGTAACGACCATTCTCCTGTTCACGTCCGACGAAATTCGCCAAAAGACTTGTCGGTCGTTGATTGCCGGTTGCTGTTGATGGTGTTCTCAATGGACGAGTTACCACGGTCGGTGCGCTGAAAACGAAGCATTAGAATCTACATCCATTAAGTAATTAGAGTATTGGAAAGTCCATGAGGCGACATCTGGGATCAGTTCGGCCACGGCTAAATAAGCTCACGTGACAGCCGGATGGACAAAATGGTAGAAACCCAAACAAATGACAAAACACATAGTCACAGTAAAGTTTGAGTAATTCTAAATGAATGAGGCGACAACAGCTCGACGACCCGGAGCTCTGGACAGGGTAGACTGTCTCATATGAATCCAAGGTACAGTTTCACCTTTTCGGTACACTCTTTCTACACATTATGAGACTTTTTCTAAGTTTCTGACCCACTGTTTAGACAAAAAAACTCGATCTATACAGCACCATCTGAGGGAACCGAAAAGCTGAAAGAGATGGCGCTTCGACCCAGCTATATGAGAGCCAGGTCAAGAATGCAGCGCTCGCTGGGTATTCGTCAAACATCCAAGTCACGCCCGATAAATTCCCAAACGCATGAAATCCACCATGACCGAAAAATTTTGGCGACAATGTACGACATTGGCCGCAATTACACAAAAACATCATAACCGGCAGCACAAATGCAGGTCACAGGGATTACGGTAGAAACATGAGAATGTGGGAAAGATTTTGAAGAAAATGTGAACAGATGACTAGCAAAAGGTGACAATACCTGGCAGTTGTTTCGTCAAGTGGTTCCGTGGAACGTATGCGTCCCCATGTGGTCAATTGGCCACTTTGCCAATGTCCTGAATCGGCAAATGTGAGTTGGAAATCTTCGGTTCGATGACGGCATCGTTCTCGTAGTTGTTCCGAGTCCAACGAATCAGTACTGACGGAACTCGAGGCGAATAGGGCCGAGTCGCCACCAAAGTCCAACTGAGCGATGCGAGTGTCGATGTCCGATGGCCAAGTATCATCTTCAGGGTAAAGTTGCAGTTCGCACAGCTCCATGAACGACCCTCGGAAGAAGGGACCGGGGGGATGGAGGACACGAGCTGCTGTGTTGCTGCTGACTGCTACGAGGCTGAGTGCGCTCGCTATGCTGGTGGTCCCCGCCGAGGAATCGATGCCGCCCCTGCGTGTCTGCCCCCCTCGCGGACCGCCCTGTGCGACTCTATCCGCCTGGTGCACGACGGCGACTGCGCCGCCACCCCTTCAGTCAGCTGATTGTCCCCCCCCCCCTTGCTCGTCCAGGAGGGATACGGTAACTATTACTAGTAAAGCCTTCATTGTTCGCTTACCGTTTCTTCGTCACCACATTCACGTGGTCGCTTCTTGTAATAGCAGCAGCACGTCGTTGATAGTGATCCTGTTCCATTGGCCATACTCGCCGTCGGCCGTGTTCTTGAATACGCCGTGTCGTCGGCGATTCGCCGGGCAGTTGGAAGGTCTTAGTTCAGCTTTTTAAGATTGAACGCCTGGAATCGATGGTTTTGATCTATGGGCTATCCGTCGGCTTTTCAATGGAAAGCCAGTTTCGAACGACGTGGGTGCCGATACACCCGACGTTTTCCGCATATATTTGAGCACACAAACATTCCATACGGGTGTTGTTTACCCAGGAATATCGTCTTGGGAAAGCAATTCAAATGTTTACTAACGAAACCAGAGGAATGAAGTATTTTGCCTTTATGAAGACTAGGCTCTGCTCCGTAGCAATCTGAGAAATACGCGTAAACAAAAAATAATTCATAGACGTGTGGAAATAAGTAAAAAATGAGTTTTAATAAAGTAATTAAAAGTCATAGTAATTTTGTTTTTTAAATAAATAGTGATAGTAATAATTTTAAAAATAAACAAATCCTGCAAACTTATTCGTGCTTTAATATAGAGCGCATCATTAAGTGTAAACAAATAAATAAATTAGATTAAGTGAATAAAAAAGTTTAGGTCACCTGGTTTTACCCATTCCAATAGTACAGAAAAGGTCAGGCGTGGTTACCTGGACACGCCACGTACTTGAGTTGCTCCCAGATCTCAGAGAAGCTTGGTACCCTACCGCGAAACTTACACAGCCAACTGAATGCAAGGATACGGTCGGGCCCAGTCGGACTGGATCATTTTCCCATATCACTCCGTTAGAGTGGTACGGGAGATTGATGGGTCGCTAATGAGATCTGGTCCAAAGTATCGCAGGTTCCCAGCCACATTGTTATTTCACCATCACTTTCGTGGGAAAAAAAATGAAAAGAGAATGCGGATGCTCATTTATTAACCATTAATCGTCCCGAGGAATGCGATAGTCGCGAGTTTTTGCAACCCATCATCGCATCCCTACGAAATGATAACGTTGTCAAATGATAGATTATTAATTCTGACCCCTTTTCTCTGTGATGAATTGTGGCTTAGACCAACTGGACAAAAGTAATATTTATAAAGTAAAAACATGGCGGGTGGTGTCTGTTAATTAATTTATTTGTCCATGAGACTCCTCCCTAGCCTAACCACTCATTTAAAAACTAGTCCGAAGGTGCGAAATGTTAACAGAAGACTCGAACTCAATAAAAAGTTCAAAAAACTATGTTTTATGTTCTGATCCTTGTAGACGCTGATATGTGCCAAGCATTCGAATTGTATGGAGACCCTAGATATGGCTACGTTCCTGGTATGTAAAGTGAATTGAAATCGGCTTCAAGTTTGGTATTTATCGAATTACTGCAAGAATTAGAGGTCTGCGAAGGATCCGATCTGCAGAACTGTAGAATTGACGCTTCCCACCACTGCACCACCTCCGGTCTGAAGTAAAATTTGCAAGTATCGTTTTTGATTATTCAAAAATAGATCTACGTATTCGACAGAGAAATCGCTAGGATTTATTATCTGTAGGTGTCACTTGATATCACCCAAAGGAATCACTTGTAAGTATCACCCCATATTTCTAGGTATCACTTTTCCGGATACTAAGCACTATATTCACATGTTCGGAAAATCTACAGAATTCGATAACTGTCCCCATCATCTCACGACAACACCATAGGCATCAGTTGTAGATTAGATTGTAAGTATTATTTGACATCAGCGGACGTATCTATTATATCGTAGGTATCATTTCCCACTTGATATGTGTATCTGCCAGGTGCCACTTTTTTGACGACTCGAGCTTAGATCTATGCAGGTATTTGATAAAGTTCAGGATAAAAGACAAAGTGTTCTGGCGTTAATCAATGCCTTCTTAGGATGCGCCACACATTCTAGTTCCGTTCAGAACCGTGGTGGCTGGTGAATGTGATGTGACCTGTACAGTGACCTGCGGTGGCCAGCTGATGTACAAGTCACTTCTTTTATCCTCCTGGACATGTCTGGTGCCAATTTACCGACCACGGAGGGATGGTAGGCTGGTAGGCCTGGGCGGGCGTCGATGCGTGATTTGATCCCCGCACCATGAAAGTGGTGTGCGCGCCACCTGTCACTATACCACTTCCGCTCCCAAATTTGACAGAGAAACTAATTCGAAGCGTCGACTTTCGACTTATTTACTCGGACGCGAAAGGCGTGTTACTGTAGTCATAGGAACCTAAAATGTACGCACAGGATAGCCCGCCAGTACCAGCGCGAGCTCTGACATTCTCTGTTAATCACCTTAAAGTTTACTTTCTTGGGGTAAGTAGGTTCTCGGATAACTGCTCAAACTGCATCTTTATTGTGGCTGCACTGTGCACCCTTACGATGTTGTGCCCGCTTGAACACAACCGAGCCACGCCCACCCAACCAGATCACACCTTTCCTCAGACAACGATTTCCAATGTAGAAGCTGCCTTCATCATCGAAATGGCTGTTTCATCAAATTATCTTCTCTTATTGCAAATATCTTCCACCACGTGAGCGCCACGTTGGAAATCTGTTCGTCTAAGGCTAGGTTCGATTTGGTTGGGTGAGCGTGGCTTGGTTGTGTTCGAGGAGGCACAACACCAGGAGGGTGCCCGGTGCAGCCGCAACAAAGGTGCAGCGTGAGCAGTTATTGAAAGACTTGTTTGCCCCAAAAAAAGTAAGCCGCTAATCTGATTATCGCGTGGTGTGCGTTTAAGCAACATGTAAGCGAAGTAAAAACGTACAAGTGCCAAAGAACAGGACGCGCAATTTGTCAAAATGATCAAAATTCATTTTCGTGGTAGAAGCTATTTGTCATTGTCATGTAAGACTTTTCCACAACAGCAAGCGGATTTCTTTCCTTTAGAACCATCACGTGACTGAGTTAACGTACGCTGACCGATAGTGCACTTTCGAGACGGGAAAATGAGTTCGACTACGAGCGAGCTGGCGGCTCTGTTAAAATCGATCGGTGATGCCGAAGGCTCAACTTGTAAGGGGCTGAGGCGCACAATACTTCCTTCTGTTGCTGCTTCATGGTTCAGAATCGATGCAAACTGATCTCGATCACTACGACAGCTCATTTGGGGGTTTTATTCGTAGATCAGAGTGTTTGCAACAAAAAGCGGCACAGACACTTACTGGCGAATGTCAGAGGAGAACTGAATTATGTAGGACATCTGTACAAGTATAAAAGCAATCACTAGAAATTGTATGCAGCGCCCAATTGCCAAAACCGATAGTAACGCACTCTCCGCGAATGCCCATCAGGAATGGTTCACCTCTCCTAACGCTTCTTTTAGAAATACTTATCGCTGGATTGTCTGTCTGAAGCGGAATCGAGCAATGGACCAGATCGTATACCACACATCGTCCCCGACCTCTCTCGCCTCCTCTAAGGATGAGAAGAGCATGGCCAATTCCAAGAGGAAGCTTCAAATGATGCGGACATTCCATGAAGTTGCTCGAAAATGCATGCGTTTTGGAAACTCTCCTTCTTCTGCTAGTCGCCCTTATAGAGCGGAGAACGGCAAGAATAAATCTTGTAATAGGAGATCCCGTTTCGGTCACTGAGGTTCAAGGGGTTGTACTAGTCTAGTCACTGATGATGATCCACACCTGCGCTTCAGCCGGAACCACTTTGTAAAGCCATAAATTCTACATTGCCTCTACGGAACCGAGGAAACGGGTCTAACGACAGTTTTTGTTCTTTTCTTTTGTCTGGCAGCTGATGAATGAATAACATTCCTATACAAGCTTGAACTGCGACGGTACCTGCCTTGTACGGAAATTGCCTTTGAAAATCTTTCAAAAATAAATAATGAGTGGCGAACCTCCTTTATCCAAAAAAGCTATTTGAATCAAGGTTCCTGGAAAACGCAATTCAACGCTCTTACAAATGCTGAGTTATGGGCAACGCTTTTGATACTTAAATAACTTGGCATGTTTGTAACAACTTTCGCATCACGGGCTCCGGCGAAAATCAGCAGCTATCAAAAATCGAAAAAAAAATAAAAAGCAACTTAAAGCAAATTTCTGTCCTGCGGTCACGGAATGATGAACAACTTCTCTTTTTGAAAATACGAAAATAGGGGTGACATGCAAATGAAAATCAAAAAATAAGGATTAGAGCGAACCTTTCCTGTAATAGTTCCAGCACATTAAGATACTGTTCAGAGTTCGCGATTCGCACGACTCGCGCGATATAGACGGAAGGAAATAGATTCATATAGATCAAGCTATTCAGGCAGAAAGTATTAGATATGTATGTATCGATTAGGTGAACGATACGCTTGAACCGCGCGTACCGTTCGAATCGCGTGTGTGCCTGAATCGTGAACTTTGAACAGTGCCTCAGCGATAGGCAGGCACTCCCAGGGTGTCGAGGAAAATAACCGCTTCAGTACGACCCCCCTCTACGGCGTCCAAATAGACCCTCCTCTTTTTTCACCTTCACAATACCATTAACCGTGGCCTGATTGCATAGTTGCAGTAAGCTATATATCCTTTCCTGAAGCAAAAATATATTTGTTTTACGTTTTGTTACACGGATTGGCGGTGAAGTACCTGATGCTTCTCATCTACCTATTGAGAATTTAGATTTTAGAGTTTATCGCTGACCTTTGAGGGTACGACCCCCACCCTCCTATGCGGTCAAATACGCCCCCCCCCCCTGTCGAGGAATCCTCCACTCTCAGTGTACCCTGGCGATAGGAGAAGTAGCATACCTATGATGAGGAGGGGAAAAAACGCATATCTACCATGGTATATGAAGGAATATATAAAGGTTCAAAATTCGCATTAGAAGTTCTATAAAGTTCACAGACGTCCTATCGAGCTATAAAGTTCTGCCTTGTTATTTATTAGCAAGGTATATACCGAAATAGGTGAGATGGTGTAGCGAATGGAATACTACTGTCAACAAGGTCCGCGGATCAAATCTTGCATCAGTGCCCACTCAGTCTAAAAAACTCCTATCGCTCCGGGGCGGTTAACTGGACTTCTGTTTGGCCAGTCTTAGAGAGCAAGTGCACTGACTCTTACCTCACCTGACAACGGTTTATCTCGCAGCAGTATAGGTCAGATTGCATTTAAATACCAATACCATTCTGAATGGAAACTGAATTGTGTGGCGTGGCGCATTCCAGAAAAAGGAATAATAACTCCTAGTGCCTATATTTATATGTCCTTATGGACGGATTTCCACAATTCAGCTCAAATTTCCCACCCACCAGCTTGTGAGACCACCTGTAGAGCAGTGCTTATAGCATCTTGCCCTCCGTTTTTAATGGCCGCTAACAACGTGCCCCTCGGCAAGGCCGTAAACTCTTCGTTTTCTCAAAAATGCCGACAAAACGTGAATCATCGTTCGTCGGGTTCCGGATGGTTTTTCTGGGGTCCGAGGGTCCTTTAGAAAAAAGACGATAGCATCATTTAAGATTGAAACACCATTAACGGACACCAGATGCGTTATGTTAAGACATTCCTCTTGCTATGCCCAGATTCGTATTACGAAGTAAAATGCGGTGGCAGAGCACACGGTTAGGGTTCGGCTGCAACTGTGTCTAATCCTGCTTGTCGTCTACACGACTTTCAGGATCAGATCCCACCAAACCATGTAATTTGTTCACTTCTCCAAAAATAAGCCGTTACCCAATGTGGGAAATACAACGTAAAAACATAAACAGAAAATGTTCAGGAATAGGCTGGCCCGGGGCACTTTGCACATGAGATTTTCCCTGTGATTCTAAGCAGAAACCGAAGGCGCGGCGCATTCTCAAACAGCTTTCAACAGAATATTCTACAACCCATCTGAGATATATCAATTGAAAACAATCGTGTACAAAACAAAAATCATCTTCAATCGTAAATTCGAACAGATTGAGTCAGATCTCCGTTAGACGGGATTTACAAAAACGACAAGCGCAAGCCCACTTAGCGAGTCTCAGCTCCGTTTTCTTATGTATCCCATAAGCTTGAGTATTGCGTATATGCACTCCCGTTCCCACACTGTATCGTCTCCCACTGGGAACCGGATATCGTAGAACGATTGCCGAGCCATCACACGCAAGAAAAGACATATGTATGTCTCGATTGCAGACTACCGATATACCTACAGGGGACCAACATTGCGAAAAGAAAAGTGCGTAAAAATTACTGGTAATTTGATGAAAATTCCTTTTTCCTCCTTTAAAACTCTACTGTGATGTCAGCGAAGGCTGATAACAGACATTCAGGTTCAGTGTCACGCAAGGATCGGGGAATTCTTCGGAGGCCTAGAATCTTGAGATGGAAAGTGGGGAGAATGGTACTTTGGAATTTTAGTCGACCATTCCTCTATACCCACGCACTGTTGAGGATATTTCGGGGGCAGCTCAACCAATAAACTCGGAATGCTTCCCATTTTTAGAAGAGAAATCGAGCTAAGAAGATCACAGTGATTTCAGCTGAAAGAACGCCAATCATTCGATTACTTTGCAAGAGTTGCCAATATTTGTGTCGAGGGTTGTGGCTCCATTCTTTCGTGAAATGTCGTGATAATATCTTTGATTACAAAAAACGTTATAATTATGAATAGGAACAAATAGCAGGAAGAGGGTGTAGTGGTGAGTGACACTGTTGGCAGTGGCATGATCCAGTGATCAAATCTCCGAGTTATACGCGCTCAGAGCAAGAGTAACCAAGTTTCCGTCTTTCCGGGGTTTTTAATCGAAACCAAATTTGACTGTGAGGATGAATATATTGATTTGTACATCGGCTTGATCGAGTGATGGTACGAGTCAATTCGCAGGAAGGCCACTACGATTTCCAGTGAAAGTGAAATCTGTGGCAAACTCCAAAAACGGGTTCATCATCGTCAACAGCCTTGTCCTTCATGAATTAATAAAATTGAAATCAAACAGCTCACAATTAGCTATGATGATATCATAACAATGATGCATGGAGTGCACAGAGTACGAGTGAAAGTAGGCTTGAGATCGTGGAACGCACAGTTATGAGCTCCGGTTTGACCGTGCCTAGCCTGGGCTTACGGGCTATCAACAGCACAGGGATACCAACAGAAAAACTATCGCTTTCAAGTTGGCGACATTCTCGCTCCATAATGAAAATAAAATTACTGTTTTCATGGGAGAGAAACAGTGTAGATACCTTCCCAAATGGATGGGGAGGGTGGAGGAGGGGGGGGGGGTGAGCAGTGGGGTGAGCAGTGGACAATGAAGAAGGAAATCATTCACAAAGAGAAAAATGGGTAAAATGGGAACTTCTGGGAAAAACCGAAATAAAACGGTGGATATGAGCTGCAATTCTCGGCCGAGAGGGTAAGTTCAGACAGTACGGTCAAGTAGTAAAAGAAGCAGCGGTAGCCCTTTTTTGTAAGCCCCGAAGGTATGGAAAGCTTAGTTGACTGGAAATAGCCCAAAAGTGGCGCCCCACCTACCTTCTGCCCGTGAGGTACTCTTGGGTAACGGCTCAGGAAGTTGTCTTCAGAAGCAAAAGCCAGCAGCGCTTATTTCTGGGGCCACTTCTTCACCCCTTACAATCAAAGGAGCGGACTGACGCCAAACGTTCTCCATAAAGTAATTCATTCGCGCAAATCGCCGCAGTCCGTAGCTAATCAATCGATTGCGCCAAATAGCCACTTATAAAACTCTTGAGTTTCTTAATTTTACGGAAAGAATGTCGGATATTCGAATACGTCGAGGAAGAACTGTGCTAATAACCTCAAAAGGGATTCTGAACACGCAATGAGGGCGATAGAAATGGAACAGAAAAACCACGCGAATCCAGTTTAATGGTCGCTGAAAAGAAGTAAAACCGACGAGAAAATGGAACAACGAGCGGATGATGATGGAAAGAGTGGGAACGGAGTTTGGGGGGGGGGGGGCGGAATTGGGGACATGTTAGGTGTGGATGACCAAACAATTCAGTTCATGATTGTGACAGATGAAGAAGGGCATGCTGGTGGAACTTGATGAAAGTGGTGATAGCCGGCAAAGAAGAATCAATTTTACACTCGACCGGGCGATCACCGATTTCGAATGATGGGAGCTCCCTGCGATCACCGACGAAATGTGTTTAACAGGTGGCTAGCACCGATTGAAAAATGCAGCTTGCTGACCAGTTATCCGGCTGGTTGGCTGGACAAAGCTGGCCAGGTGGTTGCAGTGGTGGTGCTGACAGAGCAGTATACATGAAGGCGTAGCAGATGGTGGTTATCTCGTGTCGATGATCGATGTCGTCGTGAAAAGAAGAATTACGACGAACGAAAAGCCGGTGCTCGATATCAGATACACTCCCACACATACACTGATGATGCCGACGATTCAAATAGTTCTCCCTTCTGCCCCATCCATCAGGCGCCACGTCCTCAATAACCTCGCTCGGAACAAAAGTGTGACGCGTGCTTAGAATTCCATCGCCAAAACATCGTTGCAAAGGTTTAAAAGGTATTCGACGACAGGGGCGAAATGACTACGTAAAGGCTGTGTGTTGTTCAAAGTGCGCTAGTAAGGCGATCAAGCCGAAAGGAAAAGACGCATATCGATTAAGCGATCAAGCGATCAAGCGATCAAGCGATCAAGCGATTAAGCGAGCAGGCGATCAGGAGGAAAAGATGATATACATATAGATTAAAGAGATAGTCCACTAACGTCCAACGGTTCGTGGTCGAGGAGGAGGGGCCCTGGTGGGTGTCTCCCCGTCGTCCGCGGCGGTCGGAGACGCTTAGTAAAGCAGAAATCACGTGAACATCCCCGTTCTCCCCCTCCGACCGCGGCGGTTACCAGGGAGGGGGTGTAGCGTCATGTCGAATTTTCACTTTGCGGCGTCGCACTCGCGGCGCCATCAGCACAACCTGGCGCGGTCGGTTGGAACCGCTCAGGACGTAAGGGCTGGTACCATGGAAGTTCTTTAAGAAATAGCTGTTCATCTCATCATTATCCAAAAACAATAACTTTTTCGCCCTGAAAAGTAAACACAACAATAGTATTACATGATAGCAATACTAATCAAGAATTAATTCGTTCGGGCGTAAAACTTCAAAGGGAGTGTACGCAAGGTACGCAATCATACGCGAAGAAATCCGCGGCGTCGCTCGCCGCGCGCGGAAACTCGACATCAGGCTACACATTCGGGGGCACCAACTCGGGAGCCTCGCCGCCTCGGCCGCGGACCCTTGGACGTAGGATGATTCCCCTAAGATGATACGCCTGATCGAAGAAAGCATATGCAATGGCCAACTCTGAAGGCTATCTTGATGGCTAGCTGACGTCAGACTTCGAGACTACAATTTTGCAATTCCGCGATTATGTAGTGACGTCACTCCGCGGGCGAAGTAGCAGCTCTTCAAAATCTTAAGATGGCGGAATCGCTTGCAAGAGTGTAACACAGCAAACTCGCACAATCCCAAAAGCGCAGAATCGCTTAAAGACAAAATCGCTAAGTCTCACGTCGACATTGGAAGATAAGCAGCAGCAGTTGATCAGTTTCGTAAAGGGCATAGATTTGGCAATGGTTGTTGAACAAGTGCCTTATTCTTTGAGCAATGCGTACTGCCCACAAGTGGTCATGAAAACCGGAGGTACTGAGTAGCTGGCAATGAAAAAAAACCAAAAAACATCAAAAACCCGCATTATCGCACCTAATTCAACCAGTTTCAATCGGTGGACAATTTGGCCGTCAAGCAATCCCTGAAGACGAGTTTTAAAGGATAATACGCATGCAAGCACTACACCTCAACCAAGCCTGGTTGTCTCCGAGCAGAAGGTCGTTTTTGCAGAACTTCATATATGGACTGAATATATGGCTCCCAAGGTTATTTTCATCACAAAAACGCCTCTGCACTCCCCTGGATTCCCATTTTCTTCTTCACCCTCCATGTTGTGATAGCTTGCAAACGTGCACGCTTCCTTGAAGTCAAGAAGCGCGATAGTTTTTCCATCACTTGAAAAGGAAAATGAACCTACGAGTAGTGCCGTGAAGGGACATCTGAAACAGGCGGTTAAAAATCCGAGCGGAAGAACCCCCATTACTCCCGCTGGTCTTTGTCGTGGACGTGTTTTCTCTACTCCACATCAATGTTGTATCGATCGAAGCCATGCGTACCTTTGAGAAGAACGATCATCAGCAGCGCATGACGCACTCATGGTGTTGAAGTTGGAAGACATCTCGGAAGGTAAAGCGGTACAAGTCTCTCCAAGAGTGGTTCGACCAACAATAGACAGATTCGATCCACTTGAAGACTCATATGTAACCGCTAAGAAGTGAGTGCTGCCGTAATCAGCACTGATGGGAGGTGTTTGACGATGTTTTGACTACACCCTTCAACACACAAGGGGTGTGGCCAAAACGCATTCAACGCCTCTCCACTTACATCGAATCTGACAGTTTTAACTCAAACGCACATGTCGCGATAAATTGTGAGCGGTGTTGCGACCACTACTGGAAGCAATGGTTCTGATCCACTCATCAAAGAAGAAAAAGCGAACGAGAGGCTTTACTAACACCAAAAATGAGGCACCTTGAACACAGTCCTCGTACGAGTACTACAGCTTAGAAACGACTCTTCACCTTGTTGTATCACTCATTGTCAGCTTTCAAAGATGTACCTGTTTCGTTCTCTCTTTACCATTAGAATTTCGGTGTGATGGTCCGAAAGCTTCCTTCGCCACGTAAACACCACGTTAGATATTGGCTCCTCCAATGCAGGTGTGATTCGGTTGGGTAGACGCGGCTTGGCGGAGTTCGAGCAGGCATAGCGTCGTGAGGATGCGCTTTGACGCCGCGACAAGGGTACAGCCTGAGCAGTTGTCCAAGGGACTACTTGCCCCAAGGAGGTAAGCGACTGATCTTATTATCGCGTGGTGTGCCTTCAAACGATTGCAGAATCTGCTCTTCACTTTCTGTAAATACTACCTTTAATGACGTCAAAGTTTACGATAACGAAATGGGACCAGCATTGCAGCACACCCGTCATCTTCATCTCAGGAATTCAAAAGTAAATCAAAGCTGTGTACTTTTTAATAAAGGAAGCGTATGGAAATGATAACACAAAGAAATCAGCTGATTTTTTCCACTTTTATGGGAGTTTAACGCTCAAAAACATGAGTATAGAAAACCCGTAAACGCCTCCTCTCCCATGGTTTCAAGAGAGCCTAGCAAACAGTGGTGCCCTGTGATATCTTGACATTGACACTCATAGTTAGTTTTTCGTTGGTCGTTCCTACGAGAACTGACCAACAGATGGATAGCACTACAGCGCCACGATACAAAATGAATCAACGCATGCACTCTATGCTTATACTGACTTTCAGCTTAGGTGTCGCGTTACACGTTTGCCAGTGAGATGAAAGTAAACTATAGGTCAGTTTTCTCGAAAACAAGTACTTCTAGAAAGTAAGCCTGGAATCATGATAATGAAAGGATATGAACGAACTTAAAGGCTCCGATTGGTTGCTTTCGACATTTCCGTATCCAATTACCGATCTATTAGTAACCCAGTAAATATTATGACTCCTACTACATAAAGTGTGAAAGTTGGGGGCAGCTGTTCATCTTCCAAGTAGTTTTTTGGCCAGTCGCTTTCTTTTCAAGCACACCACCGCTTAACAATTCACAAGCACCGCTTTTGAAGCAACTCTATGCATATCCCCTTTCAACTCGCACCGTCGCTCCGGCGGACCATTCATTCCTTATTCCGTGTGCTTCTTTATTCGTTTACTTTATTGACCCAATATTTCCGAAGGGACTCATTAGTCACTGAGATTTTTCGTGGTACGTTATAATAGCACTATGATTTCGTTTGGTTATCACATCACTTTCATCCATACGAACAATACGGCACAGGAAAATAAAGACCAAAGTTTTAATCGCATAGACTTACGCCATTTTCGACGCGCTTCACGAAGTACAGACTCCAACCAGGTGGCGGACAGCTCGTACTCTTGGAGGAAGGACCTCCCACTGAGGCGTATCAGCAACACCTTCGTAGTATAGATACGTCACTTCCGGGCGATACTTGCCCCAATCTCAGTTCAGTTCATCAATCTCGTTTCAGTTCATTTAATTTGGCACAGATAGCCTATTCAGTGGACAAATGCTTTGATTTCAACGATTCGGCTGCCTTCACAACACAAGGTATACGCCCGACACGGCTTCAACCGTAGCTACTAT
Source organism: Trichostrongylus colubriformis (assembly GCA_963978905.1). Taxonomy (NCBI): domain Eukaryota; kingdom Metazoa; phylum Nematoda; class Chromadorea; order Rhabditida; family Trichostrongylidae; genus Trichostrongylus; species Trichostrongylus colubriformis. Next base: position 10,331,637 of record OZ022260.1, read on the forward strand.
CATGAATGAAAGCAAAAGGGCTGACATCATCGCAATTTGGCGATATTCGCTCACAAAGTTTTAGTATTTCGAAATCTCAATGGCGCAGAGCCGCATGTGGAAGTGCGGCGCCGCAAAATCGCGAATACCAGTGACAGTCATGGGTACATTCTCAAGGTTTTATCAATGCTAAATACTCATCTACTTCCCATTCAATTCCTTACGTATCGCAAGCTCGAACAGAAGAAGCTAGTGCGGGAAGTGCTGCATTGGTGCCAGACATTGTTAAACCAGCATACCTGCCCCTTGCCTTTCATCGTGGAGCACTCCGGCAACAAATATATTTATTCTTCTTCAGATAGGAGATAAAAACATTGAAATTTAAGGCTAACTGTAAATAGCTTCGTGTTTAACTCACTCCTGTCTAATTAGACTAATAATTGATAGCACAACGAAAACAAATGTGAAACTATAAATCAACCGCAGGAAGGAGCTGCGACAGAGATGGCCTCACGGATTACATGAGATGAGCGACGGAGACATCGACTTGAACTCAGATAATACAAAAACCTATCTCTTTTCGCAATCAGCAGATCTTTACGTTGGATATCTACCTTCCACGGGTGACCTAGCGGAAAGTCATACGAGCGGCACAGGAGAGGGGGACAAGCAGAATACAACAAAAATAACTACTTCTTCGATCCAATACTGCAAAAATATTCAGTGCCACTTAGACAGTGACTCCCAGAACGAAACCAGAGGCTATCCTTCCTCTCTACAACACTTTACTACACGTACTCAACACATAATACTATGGATTACTTGCTGTTTACTACTTGTATAAAATAGTAAACACATCACAGAGGGGGATTAAAGCTCTCTGCTTGACAGCAAGCGTTCCTAGGCTGCAACGGAGAGGCAAAGAGCACAGGCAGGTCTACCAAACGTATTACTGGACAGTACTACCGCAGAACATCGTCTCCCAGCATACATCGCTGGCTAAGTAAACCACGTCCAATTCTGATTAAGCAAACCACGCCCAATTCTGGGTAAGATATGCTGTACAACAACGCGACAACTCGTCCGTAACTGTATATACACAACACACGGAGAAAAAAGGGGAGGCCCGTAGGAGTCGGTACTCCTCTGAATACCCGAGGAGAATGAGAAAAACCAGCTGCACGAACAGCACAAGAATCAAATAGAAATAAGAACGTTGAAATTGTTTGCGACCAGATTAACATGGACCCATAGTAGGATCGAATAATCGAAGATGACAACCGGCTAAGCTTTTGAGAATGACGAGAAGGCAAATGATGAAAAGCTTTGGGAAATCTCTCGCAAGACAGGCTGTCGTTATCGAAGATCGATGATTTTCTCGTTGACAAAGTAGTCTGGAACGAAAACTCTTTTCGTTGGCTTCCGAAAGCATAGACGCACTTTCAACTTCTCCTTGTCGTCCCAGATCTGAAAGAGGCAGTGAAAAAACTCGCTTATCGACCAATCCCCAAACGAATTCACTGACAACTTATGATTGATGGGTAGGAGGGAAAAGTCCGACGTTAAAGTGTACACTTATAGAAATATTGACAAAAAAGTCTTCAAAAAGGCTCATGAGCTACGCTGAAAAGTGCAAACATGATTCAGGCAATGATGGGTCATAATGGAGTTACTAGGCAGAAATAAATTCATACTAGATGACCCTAGCCGATTTCCTTCATACGATGCGCGCCTCAGAAGTAACACCGGGGTTACACTTGCCTTTAGCAACGTTGGGAAACGGAAAGGCATCGCTGATTACAGTAATCCACGCCCAATTCAATTCTAGAGCCGAGCACGAAGGGTGACAACCGAGGACCATCTAGTCACTTTAAATGATAGTTCGAAACAGATTTTCTTTCTCAAATTTTGATATTCTTTAAAGGCAGCATGAGGGGAAAGTCGGACGAAATGTAAAAGAAGTAGTGAATGTGAAAGTCGAGATGCCTAGTAACAGGACAGTGGAGAAACAACGGATGGAATTGGCCAAAAACCCGAGAAATAGGACCCCCTTTCCACTGTGGATTCTGGCGAGGACGACCTGTCCGTCCAGAGGCGGGTAGTCCGAACGAGATTCCCACTGGCTTGTTGCCAAATAATCACAAGGGAATGTTTGGAAATACGACAACATCTACTTTTTAGAGTGAGCTTCAGGCTAAAACTGCGAAAGCGCGCCGCAAAACCTTCGATCCTGCCGCATCTCCTTGGCCGCTCCCACCCCAGTCAATCGGGAATCACGTCATCGGGAGGTGGGATCGTTTTATTCAAGAGGCGGAACAGTTGCGCGGTGCGGCTTTTTGCAATGTTTCTACAGCTCAGAGGGGCGCTTTTTTACAGGCATTTCGCCACAGATAGCCTTCTTAGGCCCAAGACTACTATGTGTGTGACTTCTTGTAGGGATTTCTCCATTACCACATTACCCCTAATGCTGTCTTTAAGCAATCAATGCTTAGTCATTCAAGAACTATGATCTTCAGACTTCAGCAAGGTTAGCATGAACATTCTCAATTCCGACGAAAACCAAATAATAATAAAACAATGATTGTTCCCAAAACCGAAAGATGAAGCACAACTCATTAGGTCAGTCCTAAATCGAAGAATTATGTCGAAATAGTGCCGAGAGATTTCAGTGCGCTACTCAACATGCATGGTGGTCGATTTCGAGTACTCAAGGGCTTAAAAGGATTCAGCTGTCTCTCCGAAAGAATCATTCCCTGATTGATCTACTGCATTCCGCTTTCTAATTCTTCAAAAAACTGATTATTTGGTTTGACTAGAAGTTTGTCGAACATTTACTTGATCCCACCTACCGTGTACGCGGATAACTCGAAGAGGCTTGGTTTAAGATCTCAAATAACTCGGCTGTATGGCGACACTATCGTGGGAGCGGTTGCGCTATTGTGTGTAGTAATACTCGTGATGATCGACAATGAATGTGCACGTTTCGAAACTCGCATTGCATCCCGCACCCATCCCTCCATCTAGCGATGCAGAGGGGCACAAAAAGGAAAGAGTGAAAATGGGGTCTCATTTCTCGGGATTTTCGCCATTTTCCTTCATTCTTTTTTACTGTTACATTGCTGACTCTCTTACTACCGTGAGCACCATTACATTCATATTCTCCAACTGTTACACAATCTGCCAAATTTACCCCTTGGGACGTCAACCTCCTCAATCAAACTTGCGTGTGAGGCTACTTACGCCGGAGAATCGCGTGGCCGCCCGCGGCGAGCGGCGCGGCGGGTGCGAGTTCTAGTGGAAGGACATGGCAGCCTTCGAGTGAGGCAGTGTGGCATGGGTGGAGGAGGCACGGTGACATGGGTGGAGGAGGCAGTGTGGCATGGGTGGAAGCACAGAAGTGACGCACCTACGCTCTGCCGTGCTCCCAAGCAGGGTCAAGCGTCCAGTTGAGGAAGATTTTCAAAAAATACGACCCCCCCCCAAAAAAAAAGGGGCCCCAATACGACCCCCCTCTCTCAAAAACCATAATTAAGCATTTGTCGATTAATTGCTCCACACCAATATACAACTAAATGGACACAAAAACCCGAAAAATATGTGATACAGGTGGGATTTCCAGTACTATACACTCAATATATAATCTATGAATCCTAGATTCCAGATCGCATCACGCTTCTACCTCATAATCGAACAATTTCAAACAATAATTCAGAATACTCTACACATCTGGAGAAGTTAAAGATCTCATATCAGGCGACGGCTGCGACGCGGCGATCACGATGGAGCGCGGTATCTTCCCCATACTAAATTCCGACATTTTGGAAATAGTTCAAACTTTACCTAGAGCCCATCTTTCGAACAGCTGTAAACTGTTTTCCTAACAACTCCCTCAGACCTATCCATTGCCCGTTTGCTTTCCCCAATGGTTGCTAAGTTCTCGATATGGGTTTCCAGATGAGGATTTGATGAGGAAAATTTCGAAGTGTTTCACGGAAATGGCCACAACTTCCTTCAAACTTAACCATATGAGTTCGTTTTGGTGAAGCAGGGTCTGCTAGGTTGTCGCTTTCGAATGACTACCTAAACTATGTCATATCTCTAAAACGAAGGAAGAAACCTTCAGAAAAGCCAGTTGAGGAAAGCTTTTTTTGCCGAATTTGCGAGATATTCCCAAGATTCTTCAGAAAAATTGATTTATTGTTACTGAAATTTCTCTAGTATGCATCCTTCGCTCTGGAAGGCCTAGTAGGAGGGCAAGAAGCGTCGGTCAACTTCTCTCTGGGATGCGCCATGCATGAGGATGTCATCCACATTCTCAATGAATACAAACCTTTTTGCGGTTTGTATAGTGGCTGCTAACACGAGATTACGTACTTGCAATCGTAGTAATATATGAAGAAAGTCCATATCAGCTAATTTTCCGTTTTCATCCCAATGTTTTTGCAGTGTCCATCCACGGTGGTACCTGTTGATAGATATCGCTTTCCACGGCTATCGGTGAACTCCGGAGGTGTCTCTGTACGTGGTTTCGGTGTCAGCGGACCAACGAAAGGTCTATTGGCGTTGACCGGTTTCGTTGCAGATCGCGCCATGCATGAGGTTTCCATGATGATTAAGCTAAATTAGTTTCAGGTACCAACCTAATTAGTCAGTTTTATCATTTCTTCCCTTACACTTTAGACCTTCTGCGTGAGAACTTCTGTTGATCCCCCCCCCATCCTAGCGGACCAAATACGACCCCCCCCCCCCGTTGAGGATTCTTCAACGGAGGCTTGACCCTGCTCCCAAGGGCAATCGATTCGCAAGTCGTACTGGTGGTGCCGCGAAGCGATTTTCCGGCGTAAGTAGCCTCACCCCCAATCTTGCGACCCACTGCTCATCGAGCAGCTCCATGTGTAGCACGCGATCGCACCTATGAAAATCGCTTACTTAGTTTATCCAGCCCTTAATAATTACAGAAGTTGTCGTGAGCTTATATAACACAACATCACAAAGCGTTCGGCATAATAAAACACCTCTGGATGTATCACGCATTCCAGCTCCATTCAGAAGAGTAGTGACATTTGGATGCCATTCCACTTATGTATACAGTTACTAACAGGAACGGCCTATGTACAACTCAAAATGTTTGAACGACAAAAAAGGAGGCTTTGCCAGACTGGATTCTATCCCCGGCCCAGTTATCACCCCAGATCCTGCGTTTGATAGCGAGCTCTAGCTCTGAGTCACTCCAGCTGACACATTCGTCAATCAAAAACAATTACTGATACAGTACCAGATACAAATCAAAAACGGATACAAGTATAAAAGTATGTATGAGGAGACACGTACAGATAGAGATATGTAAGGACGGCCGATTGCACGGGTTGGAATAAACTGACTTACGATTTCAAGACGTTACCATCAAATACTCACCTTATCTTCGATCTCCGCCGACAACGATTCGGATGGCGCTGTCGTGAAAGCTTCTGCCATTCGTTTGCACTCTTCCACAAGATCAGGGCGTCTCTGGAACTAGCTTAGAGTGAATGACAATTCGTAGCAATCACTCTAAGAAAGTACTAGATTCGAGATAAACCCAAAATTTGTCAAAAATTGAAGTCAATCTAGCCCAAAGACATCGAAGCTTGATCAAAGGCAATTAATTTCCACATTCGTCAGACTTGTTTCTATTTAATTCGCGTTTACCGTAATTTGAATTACTATGAAATGCGCAAGAAAAAAGTGTCAGTTTCAGCTTAAAATAGTTTTGGTCCATTTCAAGGTTCATATAAAAGTAGGTGATACTTGTTATAATGGGGCTTATTACCTTGAACAACCGAAAATCGGATTAACTGAACACTAATTATCAATCACACAAAGAGGTTCCTTCCCTAACACTTGCATTGTTATAGGCTACGGAATTTCAGCATCGAAAACAAACTCAGAAACATCGAATTTGAAAAGCTGGGACGGGAAATGGTTCCCAAAAACACGGAAAAGTTAACGCTTCACAACAAAATTCGCTCACCCCATGAAAAATATCGAAGCATCCTATAGTGCAACATACGGCAAAGGGAGGTTTATGGTAGTAACTGTGCAGTGGTAAAACTTGTTCCTTTGATATTGTAACAGTTTTTCCAACGTCAATAAGGAACACGTCCAACGTTGAGACCTGTACATGCAAAGTACACAGATACTAAGCAAATTATATTGTTATATCAAATGTTATGCTGCTTCAATACTATCATATTATACACTTGCAACATCTTATACCATAATGCAAGTACTCACCGCGTCATTCATTATAGAAGTACACACCACACCTCGTTGCCACTGACGCTCAAACCAGACAGCTGCTCCATCACCTTTCAACCATAGCTGCGGTCGCGCAAACTCCAATTCGCCTTTGTAATCGTCTCTAAAGAAACGAAACTTTCTATATTAAATTGCGGTGCTACGGTAGTTACGGGGGGGGAGGGGGGAGGGGGATCAGTGCACTCTGCTTTGCGTCTCTAACGCTATGGCTAGAGCGCAGAGAAGTAATACGCTAGCCGAATCGTGTTTGAATTCTGTATAGTAACGATTCTGATGAAGCAAATTTGTGCTTTCTTTGTATCCTATGTTAGCCTAAGCCTTAAGGGAGGAGATTGCCTCCCCCTGGGCTTTTGCGAATACGCCTAAGTGGTTGTTTAGTCTAACTGAAGCGAATTTTTCGTAATAATTGGAGAATAATTCAGTCGTTTTCTCAGTTAATTTGCTATATCTAGGCATATAATAACCTTGAGAGTGCCTACAAACACAACATGGGTGCGAGTTATGCTTTTGTCGAGTGCCCCCCCCCCTCCAGTAACACCAAAATCCTACCAGCGAAAGTTGTAAATACAAACAAAAATTCGGTGGAACTTCATGCTTACCCGGACCCATTCAGCCACTCAGTCTGATAGGTGTGGCACCAATACAAAGTTCTCTGCTTCATATTTCACTCCTTCCACCCCATTCTACAGTTATGAAGGACAAGTTTACTGAGTCCATCGACATCTTTGGCATACCCCACTCTATGACCATACGCGGTGCACCATTAGACGTTCCCATCCATGCGACTTTGGTAGTTAAATAAATTGTAATTGCCATATTGCAAAGGTTAGCAGCAAATGTCTGCAGGTGAATATGTGACAATGGAGCCCCAGATACAAATTTAGTGTCACCCGTTCAAATTTCACTAAATGAGTAGAAACATTTACTAAAGCTCCAACAACATTATACAACTGGTACAAAACTCATACTACACTTATACTAAACAGATGTATAACAAATTCAAGGAAAAAAAAAAACGAACCGCAACTGAGCAAGCATGTCCTGATACTGCTCTTCTTCACTTTCAAACCGCACGTAAAACTCATCCAATGCGACAAAGTGTGTGAGTTTTACCTGAAATGTGAAATGCATGCATGATCCCAGGGTGGGGGTCGGTAGGTCGAATTTCCGCTTGCGGCGTCGCACTCGCGAAGTCGTTTGGGTTTGCGCTCAAGACGCAGTGGGCTGGTGCCGTAAGGGACCTTTAGGGATTGTACCAGTTTTCGGCAACATATTGTGGATTAGAATTCCCGAAGACTGCAATATGAGCTCTCCATTCTCCTTCGAAGGTAGTAAAGGCATACAGTGTGTCCCAAAAGTATAGGTCCACCCTATTTTTCATCCATATCCCCAGAATGGACCAGGGATTCCTTTCCAAATTTTTATCTGTGGTACCTGATCACTAAAGCCATCAAACGCCTGAGTAAAATTGGAGACATAAAATTGCAAAATTTTATTTGCTTTTTTTTCAAAAATAAGGGTGTCCCAAAAGTATAGGTCCACTCAGTCTTTCCGCCTTGCTTCCATTGAAAGGTAAGTTGTGAAGTGGATGTGCTGACGCATCCTTCTAAGATTTACTCTACAGTGCCATGCCACGCGGTACGCATTCATCCGAGTACGAAAAAGGGCAAATTCTGGCCTACAAGGATGTGGGACTCAGCAATCGCAAAATTTATGCGAAGATGGGCCTATCCTACAACTTGATCAACAGCTTCAGTCGCAACATGGACCTGTACGGAACTCAAAAGAGAAGTGGAAGACCGCAGAAGCTTTCTGAGAGGCAGAAGCGTCGGATTCTCAACGCTGCGTCCAATTCTAGAAAGGGTGTTTGTCGGCTGTGCAGGGAACTGGCACCTAATGTATGTATGTACCACTGTTTATATGGTAGTAAATTACTTTCTAGAACGTCCTGATATGCCCTGGAATCCATACGATGCGTGATGAATAGTATCCTGCTCTTACCAAAGCGAGAGAAGGCGGCATAAACCATAACATTACCACCAGTAAATCCGCGCCTCGAGAAGTGGCGCGGCTCCTTCCTCAAATCCTTCCAGTGACTTTCCAAGCCATCGGGTTCATCCAATTTTGACTTTTCTCATCAAAAAAGATACCGGCAACGCTATTACTGATACGCCGTAAGCTACACTACGTCAGTAATGTAACCCTGCAGGCTACCTCATCCCATTGATGCGTCCAGCTGACATTCTACTTGGCAAAATGGATTCAAGCCTCTTCGTGCGCCCTCGTGAGGTATGGCGTGAACGAAAACCGTATTCGCTCGATGTGAGGAGACGACTTGAGCAGACGGTGCACAGTGCTTTTCGATACAGTAGGTGCCAGTTTCCTGCACAGCCGACAAACACCCTTTCTGAAATTAGACGCAGCGTTGAGGATCCGACGCTTCTGCCTCTCAGAATGCTTCTACAGCCTTCCACTTCTCTTTTTCGTTCCGTACAGGTCCATGGTGCAACAGAAGGTGCTGATAAAATTGTGGGATAGGCCCATCTTCTCAGAAATTTTGAGATTGCTGAGTCCCACATCTTTGTAGGCCAGAATTTGTCCTTTTTCGTACTCGGATGAATGCGTACCGCGTGGCATGGCACTGTAGAGTGAATCTCAGAAGGATGCGTCAACACATTTACTTCACAACTTACCTTTCGATGGAAGCAAGGCGGAAAGACTGAGTGGACCTATACTTTTGGGACACCCTTATTTTTGAAAAAAAAGCAAATAAAATTTTGCAATTTTATGTCTTCAATTTTACTGAGGCGTTTGATCGCTACAGTGATCAGGCACCACAGATAAAAATTTGGAAAGGAATCGCTGGTCCATTCTGGAGATATGGATGAAAAGTAGGGTGGACCTATACTTTTGGGACACACTGTAGCTATCACTGCTTCTACTGTACTTGAGGTTGTTGTTGATTGTTGTGACATCTTGATAGGTTTCGTCAGCCGTTAAAGCTCATGAAGAAACTTATATGGATCACAGAAATGGACACTGCAGAATGAAACAGAACAATAACATTTGAATTATCTTTAAGCAGTTGGCGGGCGCACACTACTGCGCGCGATTCATGGCGATGTTGTGCAAAACAGGTTTGATCGGCACGATCACGGTTGTGTATGGAATTGAGCGGAAATTTCCTTTCCTCTGCTTTCAGCTGAGCTATTGAATTGGAAAAAGCTATTGAATTGGAAAAAAGCAGAGAAGATGGCGTGATAAAAAAAGCATTCCGGTGCTACGATACTTCAGTCGCTTTGTATCGGACCCGTTTTGCACGTTGTCAACATGAATCGCGCGCAGTAGTGTGCGCCAGCCAACTGGTTCAGGTCATATTTGGGAATTCGGATAGTTTAGAGATCGATAAATTGTATTCGATCGCATCGATTGGTAACATTTTATTCACCTGCTGAGCATCTAATTCCTACACATTGATGGCAGATCCATATCCCGATTATCGATGTTTTTCGTTTTCGTAAACACGCCTCACTATTTGGAATTTCGCATAGTCTAGCGGTCGATACTCAGGGTTGCTGCCAGTACCGCATTATAAAATGATTCCGAGTGAATCGCTTGCTTTGCTATCACAAATGTAGGTTGTATCATGATTATCAATGTAGATCGCAGTATCAAGAGAAATGCACCATTTTATGGAACGCTAGGCAGTTCAGCGGTCGATACATCGGCCAGTGATATCAGAACATAAACAGAATATGTTAACCCAATGACAGTAAGCATCAGACGCGTTTGTAAAGCGGTCGTATATGTAGCAGTAGCAGCAAGCGATGTAAAGGATTTCATCCCTTTCAATTCCTAACGGTTCTTATCAGCCAATGTAAGCCGTTATCAGTTTCACTGACGCTCGTGTAACCAACAACACCATTGAGCTCCCCGAACCCTACAATACCTGCGAATGAACACTTCACTGTTAGCCGCAAAAGCGAACCGGCCCTGGTGACATTTCCCGTCTCACGCTCCTTATCGAATCTTATCAACTATTATCAGTTTGGATCACCCACCATTGATGTGCCCGACCCACCCTGCTGAACAGTTATGAGTGTCAGCGCTCTTGGACCAACGCGAAAGGCGAAACGCATTTGACGACATATGCCTTCTCATACTCCTTATCAAATCTTATCAACCGTTATCGATGCGAGCCACCCACCATTAATGTCCCTGTCCCAACACTCAAAACATTTATGAATATCGGCGCTCTGGGATCAACCCGAAAGGCGAAATGGATTAGACGACCCTAGCCTTTTTTCGCTCATTATCAAATCTTATCAACCGTTATCAATGCGGGACACCCACCATTAATGTCCCTGGCCCACCCTCCTAAACACCCATTGAGTGTCAGCGCTCTTGGATCAACACGAAAGGCGAAACGAATTTGACGACATTTGCTTCCTCATGCTCCTTATCAAATCTTATCAACCGTTGTTAAGCTGGATCACCCACCATCAATGTCCCTGTTCCACTCTGCAAAAAGCCCGTAAGTATGAACGCTCTAGGTTCAATGCGAAAAGCGAAACGGATTCAACGACTCTGGCCTTTTTACGCTCCTTATCGAATCTTATCAACCGTTATTGATGCGAGTCACCCAACATTAATGTCCCTGGCCCATCCTGCTGAAAACGTATGAGTGTCAGCGCTCTTGGGTCAACGCGAAAGACGAAACAGATTTGGCGACATTTGTCTTCCGAGGCTCCTTATCAGCCCTTATCAATTGCTATCACTTTCGGTCCACCACCATTGGTGTCCCCTTGCCACCCCCTACATCACTTGTAAAATTCATGGTCCCAGCTTTGCTGCGACGCGAGATATGAATTTCGTGACAGACAGACAGACACACACACACACACACGGACAGACAGACATACTTAGAGGATTATATAAGTAGGATATTTCAATTATCTCAGAAAGCACAAGAACATAAGCAAATAGTCGCCAGCGCTGAAAATAGGTGCAATTTTTGAGGTCCCCTCCAGTACCAGTCCATTGCGTCTTTAGCGGAATTCCGAACGACTCGCACTCGTCGCGCCGTTCGCCGCGCATGGTCGCGCGGAAATTCGACCTATCGACCCCCACCCATGATTCCCATCTACACTAAAAGATATACGAGGTATGCTAATATATTAGGTTGGAACATAATTTCTGTTACACAATGATGAAAAAATTTCAAATTTATTTTTTTTTAGTCAGTTGGGGCCATGTCCGTAGATTACGGTGGATGGGGGAGCTTCGTCCAACCAAGGTCCTGGAACTTTTGACAGGTCAACTTTGCCACATGTGAGTGAGCGTTGTCGTGGAGGAATAAGACTCGGTACATTTTTCCGGTAAGTTTTGCAGCTACGGTGTCCATTTGCCCGCAGTAGAGATCGGCAGTGACTGTGTTGGATGGCAATTTTTTGCCCTTTTTTTGAAAAATTTTCTCTTGGATTTTCTTTTCTCTTTGCGATTTTTTGAATTTTTTTTTCTGTTTTAACTTGAGTCGATTGAGCCATCGAGTTGCCGCCATATGAGAGACAGTACCTGGGCCCATCGACTGGTTGATTCGGTTAGTGGCCTTGCATGCTGAGGAACCGGGGTGTTCGTGAATTTCGTACCTCTCGGGATTGTGGGAGATTCACTGCTAGTTGAATCCATAGAGAACATGAACGTGTTAATCAGTAATCCTTTTCACTCGCTTTATATACCCCCCAATACCAAATACATATTCCAGAAGCTTTCACAGTTTTCCCCATGAAAAATAAAAAGTGTAACAGGAATTATGCTCCAACCTAATAGAAACAAAGAGAGTGACAGAACATGAATTCAAAAGCAGCGTTAGTTTTGCAGGTGTGAGCCAGGCATCCACTTCCAGTCTTAATCACAAAGTATTCGAAAGCGTATTAACCCCATAGAATGACCTGCGAAGACGCTTAAGCTGCCGTCAGACTTCGCGATTTTGAATTCATGTTCTGTCACTCTCTTTGTTTCCATATTAGCATACTTCGTATATCTTTTCATTGTCGCGGTTCCGCACGCGAAGTTTCGGCAATGCAAGACTCAAGGTCGCCGCAAAGTCGCAGAATTGCAAAATCGCGAAGACTGACGACGGCCTTATGTCTCATACATACATGATACCGCTTGAACCTCGAGTTGAATGCTTGCTACTTCTAAACCAATACAAGTTCTTCACAAGTGATATACAACGGGCAGATGAGTTTTCAGTCACGAATCAAAAACATCTGTCTCCGACAGGTGACAAACGCAACCCAGCTGCGCTTTCTAAATCAAAGGCAATCCCATGATGAATTCTTAAAGTGATCATTTGAGGGACCTTGTAGACTGTGAAATAATGTGATTTTTTCAGACAAAATGAAATATGAGTTAATGTGATATTTTACATACAAAAAAGACTGAGCGCTAATGTTCATGCGTAAATCTTCACTCAAACGCTCGTAACGATGACAAAGGTTTTGTGACTGTTTACTGTGTTTCATGGGAAATTCAACCCACTCAGGCCTCTTCGTAATCTTTTGATTTTCAGTTCACTGTCTCAAGCTTAATTCAAAGCTCGGAGCAAAATTTGCAACCTAGAAGAGAAGTTGAGAAAATATGGGTGCAGCCCTCATCCAAAATTTCCACAAGAGCTGACCTTTCTGGTTGTGTAGGTATAAGTGAGGGCCACATGTGCACACTATACCACATTACCGCGCGCTACGAAGATGAGCCACTACATAGCGCTCATCTTCGTAGCGCGCGGTGAGTGGTGAATGCTCATATACGCTAGGTAATTTTGTCAGTGCGCTCTAACAATCAGAACACAAAATATGCTCTTTGTGTTCAAAATCTCAGTAGCTGCTTTCAATACCAGCAGCGCACTTAAACAGCGGGCAGGTCCCTATAGGAACATCCTACATACACCTATCATAATAGCGCTTTTGAAGGCAGGGAGCCATCAAAATGTAACAGTAGGGATTTTGCAGAAGTTCCACATAAAGGCAATAGTATGGGGTAATTCGGAAAGTTCTTGCGATTTTCGATCTCCAATTTCAAATGCACTTATGTATCTCGGCTCATACAAAATGATAAGAACCATAAGATTCAGCAAATTTTTGAACAAGATGCAAAGTTGCCCGAAACCTTGGAAATTTAGATACGATGAACTCGCTGAAGATCGCTTTAGCATAATTTTGAGCAAATATTTGACCATGCTACTACGCGAGCCGACCAAATAATCACATCATGAAGATACACCATGCGACGCTCACTTCTATGTCATTTTCATCCTAACTTCACAGCTATGTATTTGACAAATAAAATAAACAAAGTAAATGTAATAGAAATAGCAAATGGAAGCCGATAAACATACGAAATCCTCATATGGTACTTCATTTGAATCCATCAAATATTTGTGCTTGCATTCGTATTTTTTCGGCTCATGCGGTACACGTCGTCTTTGATAACCATTCCTTGGTGGCTCGTCACTGTACTCCGAATATCGCTCTGAATCCAAGGCCATATTTTCGAGTTCCTGTGATTAGACAATGTACGAGTACAAGCACTTAACCTACCTGGATCTTTTGGCCATCCTCCTCGGGGCTCATACGGTTGATTAGGCGATGGCTTAAGTCTCCCGTTTCGATCTCCCCATGAACGTGGCAATCGCTCTCCACCCCACCCCATTCTGAATCTCTCTTCTTCGCCAGATGGCATGTTTTGAGTACGTGACCTATTCGGGGTGGGTGAGCGGCGATGTGGCTCAGGATCGTAAGCCGGAGCACTGAAGCGATTGCTCCTAGATTCTGGTTCGCTTGTGTAAGGTCCTCTAGCGTAATGTTGATCGTCTGAAATGTTGTGTGTCTGTACCGCGTAACACAACGACTTACAAAAATGGTATAAATGGGACATTTCTAGAAGATTTCTGGAAATAATTCATTTATGTACAGATTAATGCTAAAACAGCATCGACCATTCCTAGAATATACGTCTTTCTGATATTTTAGGTGATACTCTCAGATAGGATTACTGTTTCCATTGAACGAACCCTGACAGCTTTCCATGAAACTGATCTCACATACTTCTCCAACCCCACGGTTTTAATTAGGTAAAAAATCCAAAAGAAACACTACCAAATGGGCCTCACTTGGATGGGACGACATATGGAGAAATGGGGAGCGGGAACCCGCAATTCAGGATCACCCCCCGAGAAGAGAATGTCTTGTTAGATTAGGATTGAGCACCGCAGAGTGCAGCGTGCGGCGTGGTCATGCCAGAAAGGAGCGTGGTATATATTTTGGGTTCTGAAGCAATGACTCTGCCCTGTGCCTTGTTTCAGGAAAATAACACTCAATCGCCTTGAAACCCTACTATACAACGCCTCCTGACTAGCATATATTGCGCCACACGTCGCGCACCGCCTTGCGAGATCCTGTCCTGGCAATGCTCACCCCCATCAAAGCGCTCCATCCACTATTACGGTAGACCTAGTTATACCTCTTCTTCAACATTGTTGATTCCACAAGCTGCTTTGTACACAAATCAGATCCTCTTTTTTGAAAGAGCTCATTAAGAAACAGATATGAAGATAGGGAATAATAAGAAGTGTCTAGAAACTCTAACAAAAAATGACTCTAACAATTAACATGAAAAATACCATTATCGCGATACTGTGCATCAGATCTTCTGAAGCGATCGCTATAATCATTCTCAGATCCCTGTAAAATGAGCATTCACTTCCAACAAGCCAACATCACATGAAAACACACAGCATACCGACTCCCTTCTTTCATCGATGTCATCGCTATTGCGAACATAAGAAGTCTTGAACGCCTCCTGAGGTGAGCTTGCCTAAAATAAGATCCACATTCGGATGGAAACCGTTCGGTTAAAATGAGACGAATTCACACGGAATGATCCCAGAGCAGAATAGCTGATGTTAGGAAGGATTTCCCGCGTACAAAACCCGCTATGGCACAAACGCAAGAGTGCTTGCTCGACGCTTATTTCGGACCCAATCGAAAAACCACATGTCAAAAAAGCGCTAAGACTTTGAGGAATCCATGTTATGATGTAAACAAAAGCAAATCAACCAATAACTCAACTCTCCCGGTCTTGGTGCTCCAGGATTGAGTGACACCACACCGTCTGCAAATAAATTATTTATCTTCTTAATGTGTTGCCGCTGCCATTCACGAAGAGCAATGCATTTGATAATAATTCGTGTTATGATTACAGATGATAAATTATGCACCCTATAAATATTCCGAGAGTGGTTATGTTAAAACTATTCCGGAAAGCAAACTCACCGGGCCCAAATGAACTTATTGTAAACGTTTGTTTATAAGACGTGACCGCTACGCCGATCCTTGCATTATCGTGCATTTTTTCATCACTCTTCTGAGGTAATGTGATCCTTTGCGAAATTTCACGAACTTTCAATCCTTGGGGGAAGCCCAGTAGTAGAGCATAAACCTTAAACAACAAAATTAAAACGGAAAATAGATTTGAATTTTAAAGGAATAGTAGAAGCAGGTAAGCTCAAAACGATACCTTCCGTGCGATTTCCAAATTGTTCAACTGTATTGGCTGACCGTTCTCATTATTGGTGGGTGTCTAAAAGTGATTTAGCATTACCCTTCACTTTCACGCTGAGACCACTTGCGATTCGGTAGCCCGAAAGCCTCCAAACCCCCTTTCACCAATAGTGTTCGAGGTCTCGCCCGCCTAACCAGCGAGACTACGCCTTCAGGAAAGACTTCTGCAAATGTCCTATATTCAAATTTGACTATGGTAAAAGCCAGAACAGTCGGTTTTATCCATTCAGAGAGCAAACGTTACTGTAACCATACCGCATTAGAATGGGCTGGTGTTGCTGCTCGCTTCTTTATAGTTTCAACGTCAAGCCCAGGTGGATACACAGGCTCTTCCATTGTATTTCGCGAAAAACTCCGGGAGGATGGGAACCCAGGTGGTGGAGCGTCGGAATCCATTTCTGTAATGCAAAGTCAGTACGTTTGCGCGTTTAAAGCAAAACAACACTCGCTCTAAGCTTATGTATCCACTCTTGATGAAAAGGAAAATACAAAAAACGCGTCGAAATTCCAAGCTGCAGTGACACGGAAACACCTTCCTGGTTAAAACCACGCTCACTTCACTTGCTTCAACCTCTGTTTGTGCTAACAAATGAGCGAATGAAGTCTGACGCACCTATGAATCAACATAGGCATAAAAGGCTTAGATATTTATTGTAGGATGGATACACGTGAAGATCATGATTGAGGAAGAGCGGCCTGTGTCTGCATCATGCCAAGAGAAAGATCCACATCTTGACGGTAGGTTGCCATTTCAAAAGCAAGAGAACAGGCCGAACACGAGTGAACCTCTCGATCAGAAACGCTCAAATCAATGGGTCTATTATAAACAGCCAGCTCTGGCACTCTGCCTTACCAAAGTACCACCCATCTGATCAACCATCAGAACGCCACTGCACTTTTACTTTACACTACTTTTTGAGGGTAACGAATGGCGAGCAATGTGTGCGACCCTTACAACAGCAAGGCAAAAAGCAGCATGATGATGGAGACGGCGATATCACATGTCCAGCTAACGATAATCAGAACGGAGGCCACATTCCAGCTCATGATAGGACACTCTACTAAGCAAATACTCCTTCTTTCTGACTGTCTGACTGACAGCGTTAAAGACACCGGAAGGAAGACTGGAGGAAGATAAAATTAGCAGATTTGAGTATAATAGTAGAGATGCTCACCAATGCATCAGTAGGGAAAGAACGAAATAAAATGATGAGAAAATCGAGAAGTGTGAACCCGAATATGAACCCCTTCGCGCACCTCTGCGACACCAGCTGGGGGTACACTGCAGACGAGCGCAACGGCGAGATCAGCCGGCCGCGAACGTTGCCCCCCCCCTTCGCTAGCAATTCGCCTGGCTGATGAACTGCAAAATGACGAGCTATGCTGCGGGACCGTGATAAGACCCCATACCCCAAGCCTTCTTTTTCAATGCGAGTTTCGCTACATGACACCTCTTCTAAACTGGAAGATCAGAAAACATGTAATCCCAGTTCTCACTTTCTTCTTACCCCTTCCCGTGCCTTTACACTGAAATGTACTAAGACCTCATAATCATCGCACGCGGTGAATTAACAGAGATAAAATGCATGGTTATGTCAAATTGTGATAATCCAACCGTGAAACCCCACGCATACCTTGGAGTGCTGCCAAGCAACACTTGCTGTGGCCTTATTGAGGCTCAAGGTTTTAGGAAAGAGATACACCCAACACTGTATAAATTTTCAAAGTACCTGGGTGGTTTTCATCTATCGATGACAAGCTGGAACGAGACGTCGTGTCGCTGGCTATATTGTACGATGTATTCCTGAACACAGAAGCAACTAGGAAAACGGAATTCCAGGGGAAACATCTCCCCACTATGCACCATGTTTTTCAAATTTTTTGCTCGCCCTTAATCACGCAATCACGCTCACTTGCTTTCTCATTGATATATTACACTTTTGTAGGCACATTACAAAAATTTTTGATAACCCACATGTTAGTAACCACTGCTCACAAATGTTGATACAAAGCCATGTGCATTATGGTCGGTCTAATTTGACTGACAAAGTCTAGGACCATGCTCGATATGCATGAACTACCTCATGTAATAAACTAGATATACGATGACAGCTGACTGCTACTCTGCTGCCACCGTGCAATTATACACCACGCCTAGTGTTCGATGAGACAAACACTGAACTGGGGAGGGGGTTGATTCGTAGAAGACAAGGAAGCACAGCCGCTGAAAAACCTAGCGGTAGGAACCATCACCCACATAACAACCTCTCAGTGGAACAAATTACCGAGAAATGGAAAAAAGAGAACTTTCCAAAAGTGTGTCCACAATCAAATCTGTTTCTCCAGCTCTTCAAAAACCAGAAAAAAAGTTTATTGAAAGCAAAAACTTACCCAAATCCAAAACGTGCAGGAATTTGTGCGTTTTTCGTACCACCACTCAGTTTCGAAGATGATGGACGTTCATCTTTGTTTAGTTTCACATTTTGTTGAGAACTGTTAAAACGAGGATCGGAAGAGCTGAAAAACCTTGAATATGCTCAGCATAACTGATGGGTGACATCAAAAGTAAAACGGTTGCACCTGTGATGGAATGGTATGTCGTTTCTAGGAGTAAAAGGTCTTGAAGAGGAGTTTTGTTGCACAGAAGGTAGGGGAAACCCTCGTGGTGGTCCTGAGTTCCTGAAATAAGAAACTGAGCAGCAAAAGGCATTGCTGAGGTATGATTGGATTTTCTGTGTCAGAAATAATAATGGAAGCCACAACTACCTCCGCTGAGGCATTATTCATAGTTCGCGATTTAGGCGTATCATTCACCTAATCGATACGTATCTCTTATCCTGTCCGCCTGAATCGCGCGAGAGTAAAAATAACGGTGCCTAGAGAGGGATGCAGAAAACTTGTTGAACAATAACATTTCTTTACATGTAGAGTTAGGCCGCCGTCAGATTTTCCAATTTGCGATTCTGCGATTTCGCGATGTCGCGGCTCCGCATGCTAAGTTGCGGCATTGCACAATCTCAAGGTCGTGGTATCGCGAGCAAAAGTGCGACGTCGCAAAATTGTGGAATCGCAAAATCGCAATCTGACGGCGGCATAAATGCCCTTTTATTCACAATTCGCGTTTCATAGCCTACCACAGATAAGACATACATATGATCTTGTAAAGTCAATGCTACTATTCGACATTCATGTAAAAACACGATACCTCCTAACATTCAACAAGTACCCCCCCCCGCCTCTTTATGAGCCCCGAAATAGCACGCAGTAAATGAAGGGGCAATCTAATCGACTACGTACTATAGTCTACGCGAACCTTTATCATTTGGAAAACTTTATTTCATCAATATTTCTGAAGAAAGATGAAATGCGTGCATTCTGGACGGATTTAAAAAGGAGAAAAATCTGGCGCTGTGACTACCGTAATCAATCTGGTGACAGCCCATTAGCCATACAAGATAGAAAACTAAGGACCTTAG
This sequence comes from Trichostrongylus colubriformis, assembly GCA_963978905.1. Lineage (NCBI taxonomy): Eukaryota > Metazoa > Nematoda > Chromadorea > Rhabditida > Trichostrongylidae > Trichostrongylus > Trichostrongylus colubriformis. Next base: position 10,351,012 of record OZ022260.1, read on the forward strand.
CTGGTCCAAATAAAATTCGACCTTACAGGTGGTAACAATCTGCTCGCTAACCGCATCCGTTCAAGCAGGAATTACGTAAAGTAGTAAAATAAACATAAATGAAATAGAACAAACTACCGATTGAACGATGAGCGAATGCGTGGTCCACGTTCAAATGATGGCTTATGAGACCCTTCTATAAGATGAAATAGCAAGGAATTGAATAGTGTTTGATAAGAGCAAAAAAAGAAAATGAAAACTCACTTCCTTTTTTTGATTTTTCGGTAGCCATCGACTGTACGATACTTTCAGCTTCTTTCGTAGTCTCACCGAACCATCTCTCTCCCTTAAAACAGAAAATACTGAAAAATTCAAGCTCCTTAGTACCCACTCTCAAACATTTCCAAACAAAAATGTCGTACCTGACAGTAGAACTTATTTTTAAAAGACTTGAGAAGCGTTTCCAGTTTATCAAAACCAAATTTCCGCGTGTCTATCTCCTTTCCACACAATTCACTTAATTATTACAAATTCATAAAAAATCATCGGCAGTGGTATCAAACCGAAAGACCAACTTACTTATAATCTTTCTTGATCTCGACAATCTTTGCCCCTCCTTTCGTCGCTCTGGTCAAGATGACGCTGTTGAGCACCGTCAATAGTTCGTCTAGCTCCTTGTTATTATTCGCCATTTTCACTTAACAATAACTTACAAAATAAAGGATGAAGCAAATGACAGGAATAAATCTCTTTATAATCGTGCATCCAAGCACCACTCACAACTGTAGCATCTGAATGCGCGTTTAATTAAAGAATTTGGACTTTTTTATGCTTTGGAACCTGTCAGACGCAATCGAAAACCGAAGGATGGTAGTTTTGGTTGCCTTTCGTAAAGGTTTCACCCAACCATTTTCCGCACGTCATACCGGCCTTCCCGCCATCTGGCACAACTCCACTACAACCAACTTCCAAACAGCACGTTCAACGATGTGACAATCGGTCGAAATTGAGAGGTGATAACAATAAGAAAAGCGACAGTAAACAAAAAATTTGAATTGGACGTCGTCGATCTCACGTGGACGGTTTCGCGGTGTGCTCAACGAAGGCTCCGCAGGTAAGGGCAGAGACATCCCAAGGGACATCAAGGAGCCTTCCCACGCATGCGCCAAACGCTTTCTGCCCAGAACCTTATCATTCCACAAAATATTCCCCACCCCTGGTAACTAAATTATCAACAAAGCTGCCTCCGAAAAATACTTATAACAATACACACAATCTTAGCCGATAAGGGATTATGATATTATCGTGATATCAAAGGCGCACAACCGTCAAAACACATCCCCGCACGGGTAACACATTTTCAAAATATTTATTCTGCATGGGCTGCAAACGATGAAAAAACCCGTATCAACTTATATAACATCAACGGAAACAAAGAGATCGATAAATATCCAACAGAGAAAAGAACAAAAATAAAAACAAAATGTTATAAATATTCGCGAGTAAAGTGATTATTAAGTAGATGAACAAGAAGTCAACAATCGCAGAGCAAAAAATAAATAAATAACATCAAGACATCATCGTGTTTGATGACTTCGCTTCCAACAGTAGAATACGTTCGATGGTATGAGCAGCATTGTGTATTGCAACCATTGCGGTAGGGGAGGTATCCTGCCAGACTGTTTCCGACAGTAGCACTAATACCTGAAATATACCACATTACTAAATTGTCACCGCTTCGGACTCCAAATGAAAACAGATTGCCCTTCCCTGCGTTGTCGAAATTCTCAAGCCCGGTATATTTAACACAATGGAACTGGAAAAGGACACTGGGAGTCAGGACAATGGTAGGTGATGAAGCTGGGTGCAGGGTACATGATCTCGCACCACAAGTCAGTCTAACTCCACCTACCATGGGCGTGGGTTTTCCGTTAGGATGACAATTGAAGGGATCCCTTGGTACCTTCCTTCGCACTCTCCTCTAAAGTGCCTGTAGAACGACCTCACTTAACTGGCTCAGCTGAGTGCGCTCGACTCACCTCATGACAGTAACTGGTATGGGGTACTTCATTACATTAAAACAATCGATAGTAAATGAAAATGAAAAACCATAATGGTGTATAGGGCACAATTTCTAATGTATTACCAACATGGGTGGACTCTGTAACCGGAAACACCAACAGCGTTCCTAAGGTGATCGTGGAGCACACCGGAAAGTTTTCAGTTGTAAGGGATGAACGAAAGACGGGTCCAGCAACGGATGAAATGATAAATGCTACTTGGTTCTGAGGGATACTGAAGAGAGGTAGATGAAAGGACGACGAAGATAAAAAGAGGTACAAGCGCAGGTCTCTGATGGAAATCTTTGAAAGGCTTGGAGCTGAAGACGAGGAGAGAGGAAGTGCGGAAGTTGGAGCCTCCGTAATGAAGCTGTGCTCACACATGATTATTGAGCAGAAAAATTACAGTAATAAAACCCTATCAAAGGCTCGCTATTTGCAGTTGGACAGAATTGAAAAAAAATTGCTAGGAATCTGTAGCGAAAAGCGTTTGGTAAGGAGTGCTATGGGAAATAGATGCTTACGCAGAAATTAACACAAGTTGGCAGAGATTCATCGTGCCCTTGTTCATAAACTTGAATAGTTTCATTTGACCAATGAAATTCATACGAGCTTAATAAAACGAGGCAGTGTCAAGAAAAACATGGAAAGTTGTACCTGCCTTTCTTTCATGAGCTTTTCCTATTCCTATATTTATCTATTCGTTTAATACAAGTTGAAAAAATTCAATTTTAGAATTTAACTTAGAATGTTATAAATTTTATTAAATTAAATTGATTTGATTTGAAAAATTTAATTCTTTTAATATAAATTAATTTTCTTTTGATTCTTTTTTATCTCTAATTGTGCCACCATCTCATTTCTACGCTCCATATCGTTTGAGATGAAGCTTTAAAGGAACCGGAAGGGGGTCCGAAACAAGAGGAAGATGCAAAGAAATGAGCATTTTGTAACGAACACTCAAGGTTAGAAGCGATAATAGGCGAAAAACCCCGGACTCGAAAGCGCGACGCTGCGGTGTGTATTCGCATCCCATTCGCATCAGCGCATCCATTCCGAGTTGTCCGCTGTAGGAGACGGGCCGTGGGCCAACGTTAGTTGTAGCACCTGACTCCCAGCGCAGTGGAGTGGCCATTCCCAACTTCATTAGCATTCATGTAAGTACATCTAGAAACAATATAAGAAAGAACAAAGTAAAAGGTGAAGGAAAAACAAAATTATAATAGAAACATCTCCTTTTGGCACCATGCCAAGGCGTCAAATTGGCGAGTTTGTGCAATGGCGGCCACTCAAACTCGCCCACACTACGTCTGTTCTACAGTAAGCCAAAATTACCCCCTTCTGGTGTCTTTAAAGAGTAAGCGAAACCAATAGGGAGGCCAGAGGCGAGTATGGGTCCGTATGAAGTAATTAGGGAAGGTACGAGGTAGGAACGATGAAAGGTCAATCTTGACCAACAACGCCATAAACTTAGGTCTGAAGGATAAGAGCTGTAACTTGCCATGTTGATTAATCTTAGCTCCTCTTCAGAAGGTCTTGCTCCATAAAAATTTCCATATTTATAAGCTGTATTGACTAGATGGCTTAGTCTGTAGTTGCGTCAAGGAAGAGCAGCACCATTCTCAAGTGATACCTACCTGATCATCAACATCTGTGAGGCACACATTCTCATAGAGTCCTTCTGCTGCCGCACGTCTAACGACAGGCAGAGCACTTGAAAGAGATCGCACGACCTGATCAAAGACATAATTTTTTTAGTTTTTTGTAATGATTTCGAGTGAAGATGGATGAACAACATCCAGATAGTGCAGCTAGTCACTGACCAGCTGCATCGCTGTACGCCAAGTGAGACTATCACGATTACAGCCAAGCAGTGCACATAGCGAGTTGAGCGCATGTTTCATTCGAGGCGGAGAAGCCGTGCGAGAATTTACGATCTGCAGAAAAGAAACAATCAGGAAACAGCTCACAGTAACTCATTCATTTTACTCACCTTTGTTAAATGGACCAGCAGACGTGAGAGAGCTACTGAAGAATCAGGGCACTGCTCAAGAACATGAAGTCGTGATAGAATTTGTGGCAGCAAGCGTAACACGCTATCTCCTATGCGGATCACCTTTCGGCCAACGTCGAATAGATCAGCCACCGTCGCGAGGAAGCGCTCCATTAGCTAAAAGCGGTTCAAACATTAAGACTTACAGCACTCAAATATGGTACTCAAAGAACCATTAAAGCAGAAGTTGAATAATTTTTCGGTACAAACCAGCACCACTTTTTCAGAATATCGGTATCAGCTGAATATATTATGTTGAAAGACCGTGACCTCTCCGTTTTCCATTTTCGCCTTTCTGCACCTAATCTCTTATCATGAGACAGTAATGTCAAATAGTAACACAATAGGAAAGAGTTCCTCAACTCTACAGGAATATTCTGTTAATTCATTATATAGCGGAGTTTTCTCCTTGATACAACCAATTGGAACGTGGGTTTCGGGAGGTTCGAAATAGCGCCATCGACAATTGGTCTTCCAGAACTTCTTTGAAACGTGCGCTTCGCATCAATGTTTCACCACGCTAGGCCAGCGTCTGTTGATGCTGCGTAAGAGTCTTTGTATGTTTTTTCACGAGACATTTAAAGACACCAGAAGGAGGTAATTTTGGCCTACGGTAGAACAGACGTAGTGTGGACGAGCTCAAGTGGGCGCCATTGCACAAACTCCCCAATTTGACGCCGTGGCATGGCGCCAAGAGAAGATGTTTCTTTTATAAATTTGCTTTTTCCTCTTACTTTTTCCTTTATTCCTTCTTACACTGTTTCTAGATGTACTTACATGAATGCTAATGTAGTTGGGAATGGCCGCTCCACTGCGCTGGGAGTCAGGTGCTACAACTAATGTTGGACCGCGGCCAGTCTCCTACAGCGGGCAACTCGGAAAGTCAGTGCGATGGTGCGAATGAGGCGCGAATACACACCGCAGCGATGCACTTTTGAATTCGGGTTTTTCACCGATTATCGCTTGTAACCTCCTGCGTTCGTTACAAAATGCTCATTTCTTTGTATTTTTCTCTTGTTTCGAACCCCTTCCGGTTCCTTTAAACGGAGCTCATCGGCGGGACCAAACGTGCGGGAAGATCAATAACTACATGAGCCAAAAGCGAGGGACACAGGCAGACTGTTTCCCGAAGAATGAATACAATCATCGTCCACCAAAGTCACATTTTCGATTCGTTTCGCGGCTTATTTACACGAAACTCAAATTTTGCTTATCGCTATGGGAAAACCAGTCATCAATCACACTGTACATGGAGGAAATTTAAGAAACAAATTCCGCACTCTTTTCAGTGAAAGAAAAAATTGGGATAGCAATAAACAACTTTAAAAAAAGCAGAAAGTTCCGAAAAAAAAATTGAAAAGTCGCATTACCTTTAGGTTTTTGGAAGTGGAGAGCTGATACTCCATCAATGCCTGAGAGGCTCTCATCGTTGTCCCTTCACTAACTCCTCCTGAAAGAGAGAAAAATTAATCCTACTTAGAGACATCTTAAGAAATGCAAAACACGAACCTGCAGATATCACAAGACCACAAATAAGATCAGTGTAGTATTCATCGCACAACAACAGAGGTGTTATGGACAGGAAAACAGAATCCTAAACCAACGAAATCTTTACGCTCCAATCAACAATATGAAGAAATCGTTTGAAAAAGAACCTGGATGAAATCATGTTCATCACGGTAAATTGCAGACAGCTCGTCAGCATGTGATATATGTTGACGAGTGATCTCTGAGGATAACAAGGTTTTTATGCATTTGCAAGCAGTCTGAAAAGTGACTCAGTTATTCCAAAAATGTTCCTTTATATCAACAAAGACCAGATATCGGATCCTAATGATACCTCTCGTATCCGTCCAATTTTGCCCACACTTTGTTGAACCATATGTTGCACTACTCGCTGAGCATACTGCTGAATCACTGCGTCTTCCAAGCCGGGAAGACTGAGCACCTTTGTCATTACACACATAGCTGACATTCGGACCTGAACACAAGTTGATGAAATTCAGAATACTTTGAAACCACAGCAGTCCTACTTTGTTATGGGTATGAATCAAAAAAGTATCACATTTCTACTGACAAGATTGCAGAAAGGGGGAAGAACTTACAAAGCGACCGATATCTCCGTGACAGTCAGTGGTATAGTCTTCAATAGCGCAAAACAAGGCATCAAAAACGGGAGGAATCCATTCAGCACATGGTCGACTGGCAAAGATTTCTCCAAGCGCATCAACAGCACTACGACGGGCTAGTGCCCATTTGGCATCAAGGCTATTTCGCCTAAACAAATCAAGTTGTGCTCATAACGCTTATGCTTTGTTTACCAGTGAAAAACTTAGTATCCAAAAAAAGGCGAAGCTACTCCGTAACTCATTGATTTATTATGAACCACTTGCAATTATTTTCCAATTTATAGCGAAGTGTATCAGTCTCCACTACTACGTTGGGGGGGGGGGGTGTACACATAGGACAAATTTTTGCGCGGCGATTACATCGCGTGCGATTGCGTACAATGCAACACTCCTTTTAGAGTTTTACGGCCTAATTAATGATTTCTCAAATAGGATTGTTAGGATTGTGCTATCGTTTCTTTTACTTTTTATGTCCCTATTTTGTCGGCAAAAAGTTATGGTTTTATGGATAATGATGAGGTAAACGCTGTTTCTCAAAGGACCTCCACGGTACCACATTTGCGTCCTGAGCGGAATTCCAACTGACTGCGGGCAGTTGTGCTGAGCGCCGTGAGTGCGACGTCGCAAAGCGAAAATTTGTCATAAATATGCACACCCCTACATTGGGATTTAATACCAATGGATACTCAAAGCAATACGAACAAATAGTTAAGTAGTCAAAGTTGGTCAAATAAAACAAGCAAACAATTAAGTTCAAGGAAGCAAAGACATGGCATTCCAACTTTGAGAGGACAAATTTTACCTTAGGACGCCGTCAGACTTTGCGATTTTGCGGCATAGCGCTTTCGCACGCCGACTACGACCTTGAGGTTATGCAATGTCGCAAGTTCGTGCGATGCCTCGATACCGCAAAATCGCAGAATCCAAAATCGCAAAGTCTGACGGCGGCCTTATAGTGAGGAATGCTATTCAAAAGATTTTTTGATATGACATGAATAATCAAGTACATAAACGAAAATGTATATTAGTGGAAGGTCACTGGAGATGTGGATAGTATTGTCCATAACATTAAGAGCTTTTAAACTCTAGAGATACGGTCAATTATCTTGAAATCAACTCACTTGACAATTACCCCACAAACAGCCTCAAGCATTGGCAAATTGATGAAACGCCGAGGTAGAAAAGCAACTACCGAGCACAATCCTATACGCTCATTTTCTCGCCTAGCGATTGAAATCTGAAAAGTATGTCATGTATGTAAGAGACGCATTCAAATAAAAAGTAATAGCACACAATACAAACCTTCGATGGAATGGTTTCTATTTTCTTATCGATGCTCGCTGAGACACGGCTCGAAAAGTAGGCCGGAAAGAATGCTGAAGCAGCTGCGGCCGCGGCAGATCTAACTGTAGCCGTGTCGTCACATGCAAACATCAACAAACGATCTTGCCATTTTTCAATCTAAATAGCATTTCTTGAAGAACGTGAACCGGCGTAGGGATTAATATACTCACAGTTTCAGCATCCAGTGCTATTGGTACGGAGGACAAGCAGCGTATGAATGTTGCCAACGCCAGACGAGTCAGCTCTCCTCCAGATATTTTCAGTTTTTCACTTTCTGCTCGAAGTTTCCACGGCAATTCGATAGCATTTGATAGGATCTGAATGGCACTTAATAAAAAGCAGTCACGACAGAACCGAAACTAAATCGTAGCAGACAAACATTATACTAAACAACTGAAATATAATAGGCTCTCCTACTTCATTGCTGCATGAGAAACCGGCCAACAGGAGGCCTTGAATGCAGTGAGAAAGAGCAAGAAGGTATCCATGACGATGAATCTGTAAATATTGGAATTAATAAGGGTAGTTGTCAGCATTATATTGCACTACATAAACAAACTTACAGGATTCGGAGAGCTGCAGCCGTCAAGTAGGAAGCAAAGTTTCGAAGAGACATATTCTGAGTGAAGAGGAGCCAGAAGACCCAGAGCTATGGCCGCTTGCTCACGAATCAATTCATCCCAATGAATCACCTGAAAACATCGATGGAATGACACCCTTAAGTCATTTTACCACCAATAAAAGTTTACCTTGTTCTCTACTAAGTGATCCACTATGGCATCAGCGTACTTCGGGAAACGTACAACTTCCAAACACGCTTTCGTATAACAACGCAAGCGATTGCCCACCGTGAAGTAGTCAACTGAAGTCGATGAAAAGTGGACATTAGTACAAAGAAATCGTCCATAAGCAAAGCGGTGGCTCACCCGTCGTCAACAGAGCAATTCCATCCGGAAAATCAGCTTGGCGACCGACATTTTCTTGAAATGCTGCCGATGCAGCTCTACGTAGATTCACTTCACGATCGAACAATGCCACACACATCTGTAACACAGATTATAAGATTATTACTATCTAAAACCTGCATGTAATGTGCTACAATTGCACAATAACAACCTCACCAAACTCGTGGCAACAGAATCGACAAAAGTCTTCAGCTCTTTCGGCTCATAAGCACGAGCAAACGCCCACAACACGTAACAAGCAGCATCACGAACGTTGCTACCGAAAGCATGCCTTCCCATAGGCTCCTCATAGAACAGCGCTTGTTGTACTATTGGGAATGCCTGAATGTGAAGTCTAGTGTATATCTGTGCTCTTCACCCATACTCTTCGACCGCATCACGCGACCGCTGTACGAGCGGTTTGGTTTATTTCTGAACCAGTCGGAGTGTTGGGGCAGCGATCGGTTCAGAATCGAAAGTGGGGCGCCAGAAGCAGCGGTCGTACGATTAGTCGCCTACAATCTTATTCCTGACAACTAGAAAGTAAATAACATTCTTCCAAGAAAATAAATTTGACCTAAGCAGGACCGGGGTGTGGTTCGAATTAGGCAATATGGTAAATAAACGCACCTTATCTAGCGCTTCCGGAAGAAGAAACCCTCGACGCGAAAGCTCGGCTAATGCTAAGCAACCTCCGTGCCATGAACAGTGACCAGCCAAACGATGGAAATTAGAAGACAGTATGGAATCCACCACTATAACAGCAAAATTCGAACGAAACTGTTTATCCAAATCAATAAAGCATACCTTGAACGGCAAGTTCTTTCGGGAGACGAGCTGTTATCCGTCCAACTCCTTTTGCGGCCGACCACCTCACTGTTGTGTGATCATCCGAAAGTGCACACAGCACACAACCAACTGCCCATTCCACCTTAAGCAAATACATGTGAATGACTAACGTGTTTGGGAAAGATGGGAAAAGAGCGCTTAAAATATTTTATCGATCGAAATTTTTCACGCCTGTGGGAGTGCGGTGCATTTTAAACCAGTTACACCGGGGTTACACCTTGCGGACAGCATGCCACGGTCAAGGATAGGCTTCACGATTTTGCCCACGATTCCACACCTGCTTTGCGATGCTGCGACTTCACATAACGAGCTCGACATCGCCAATCACGCGATGTGATATCCACAATGACTTTGAGTTAAATTTATGCACCACTTCATCCGGGTGATCGTCATCTTCGTCCTCCTCCATACACATGACGTCGGCTCCCATATTGTTGTTGTTCAAACAATCTTGGGTAGAAACGACGTCGCCTCCATTGGCCTTGGGACTTTGTAAATTATCCTCTAGACGTCTCCTTCCACGTCTGAATCAAATAAAACATACAAAAAGAACCACGAGTGCACAATAATATCAGAAATTGAAAGTTTGACGCACATAAAACATTCAGTAAATGATAACAGAAATCAGAATTCTCACCTATATCTCCATCTAGCGAGTCTTGGCTTCAAGGCCACTAGGGCTAGTCTCTGTACCATTTTAATGAACACCTTCCTTGTCAACGAATCCTTTTCTGACTTCTTAAGTGGAAAATGCACAACAATGGCCTCTCGTACAGTAGGAACATGCGGCAAGAGATGCACCCTGTCCACCTAAACACACAATCAATCCAAGGAAAGAGAAATATCCATGCAAAACCAATCCAATTGAACTAACTTACGTGCTTGAGTATGGCGCAAATAAGCATGGCGTAGCTCAAAAGATTTTCTGAATTATTCACTACATGATGTGCACATTCCGAGATGATGTTGGGAATAAGAGGAACGCAGTCGTGACGAGCAAGGCACTGCGCAATGACTAGAAAAGCAGCTGGCTGAAAACAAGTGCTTGAGGCACAAGCTGAATCCTCATTGATACACTACCAGTAGCTGAACCTCAGTCTTTTGTATCTCTAGAGAGGCCATCTGATCCCCTTAAGGGCATAAAAAGAAGTCGCAAAATGTCACGTTCAGTAATCATAGATATCGAGCCCACTTCATTACAACCACACATGAACACTAATAACACTAAGAGAAGGTAATTTCAAATAGCGCTGATTCGCTGTCCCGGCGCAAAGCAGTGCTATCTTTTCTAGTTTTCCACCTCAAAACATTAAGTCAAAGCTAAAATAATTTGGAATTTATTAAAAAATAAATAAATAAAAATAAATAAAAAATAAATAAAAATTATACTCACATGAGTAGTAGACCAAGGATATTTCAAATATGAAGAAGCCACTGCAAGAATTCGACTAGTTGTTGATCCAGGTTGATCCGCTGGGTCAAATCTGAATCAAAGAAAGTAGAAGCAGTATAAAGAGAGTATGTCACAAAGCCCTCACCTCCTGAAATCAAAAGGATTTTTACAAACTATCCATAACCACAGAAGAAGCATATGACGCTCATATAAATCACTGCCGATACTACATTTGTACTGTTCCAAAGCAGTCAGCAATTTATCGAGATAGGAAACCTGAAAACTGATCAGCGTTCCCAGGTATGTTGCGCAGTAAGAAGATGAGAAACGTGGAATTAAAAATTCAAGCGAATATAATTTCAAGTAGAGACTTACATGGTGAGACAGAAGTCTAACAATGACTTTATATCCACGAACTTTCGTCAAGTGTGCTATGTAGCGCAACGCAGTGACCGACAATTGATCCAAGCGTTTATCGCGACTAGCTGAATTTGAAACAAATCACTGAGCAGACGGAATTCATTGACAATTACTGTTCACTGCCCACATTAAGTACATTAACATGTTAGCAGGTAAAATCATGAAAGTAGGGTGCCTGAAAGGGCTTCCGGAGAATCACAAAAAGTGCGTTTGGACTGCTGGTCTCGCGACTAAATTCCACAGTCTCCGCTCTATGCTTCACGTTCAAGTGAAACCCATAACTTCATAGATTAATACATGGTTGGCCAATATGAGGCCATCATCTCGAAAAGCGTTCTCGGAACCGTAGGACGATGTGGAATACGTGAGAAGGACGCGCGAATCAAGTGATGTTTTTGCCCTTTGATTAGTTTTTTATCGCTATTTTTCACTCCTCAAAAAATTTACGTTTTTGCTGTGACCGATATTTCTGAACATCAGGGGTGGGTCGAAGAAGTGAGTCTGAGAAACTAAGTATTCCTCCAATCATAATAAGCGGTCAAAGACTTCCACATTTCGAGAGTAGGTTATGATTACATTTAAATCACACTGCGATCTATTTTCAGGCAAGTTCACTCATATACAGAGCAATTATTCAGTGATCATGTGGCTGGCGTAGAAATCATGCGGCGGCCCCTTCCATGGTGTAAGCTCGCGTCAATAAAGGCTTGGCCGGCAATTCTTGCCACTCCATGCCCACTCCATTTCAATTATTGCTTGGCATGCTTGTCCAGTGCTTGTTTCTCAGTCGGGATGAAAAGATATAAGATGAGGTGCACGGCTCCTAACGGGTATTGCGCTCTGTACAGAAATTCCAATCAGTTTGTTGTTGGGGACACGCTCTGTAGCTTTCATATAAAACCCTTCAAACGCCTGAGATGCCTAAGATGATTTTAAGCACAACAAAGTGAACTAAATTAAATATCGATAATGAAATAACTGGAAATGAAAAGCAACGTTTTATAAATGGTGCGCGGTTTCTTCATCCAAATAGCACAACAGACTCCGCCAGTGGTTTTAATAGATAAATGATTGACCAATGAATTAATACATTGAAATAAGCATGATATTGTTAGATAAAATCTACTTAGTCAAAGCTACCTGATGTGGGTAGAGTGATGTAAGATTCCAAGCTTTTCAATAGTGATGGAATAATACAATCCAGGAGATTCGGTTGCTCTTGATAAATATCAAGCAAACGTGCATAGCGATCCAAATCGTTCTGAAATGCTTTACACTTTATGTTTCCTTGATATTTTAGAAACCTTCGAATCAAAGGTTTGAAACTCACCTCTAGAATGTCCTGCTTTCCCTGTGCCACAGATTCAGGCAATGATAGCACAATGTTTTCGATGATTTCCCGATGACCGCTCGAAAGCAATCGCGGCAGACAACCAACTACATCATCATCGTCGTCTTCCGCGCTTGGTGCCTGCTGTGAGTCACCGCTTGGCGGTGCGTCCTTCATGCTCCTTCAGATGAATGAAAAAAATTGAAAGCAAACAGAAATTGTGGGTAACGAGCGATATACGGAGAACAGGAAGGTAAGCTCTCTCATTTGACCGATTTTTGAAAAGTGAGATAAGTACACGCAGAAATGACAGGAAGCAAATTCACAAATTTACTTGTCTCACGTTATTAGGTCAAAGGAATGCGCTAAGCGTGGCCGCATTATGTGAGCACTGCGCTCGCGCTCGCGCAGCGTTCACTGCGAAAATTTCGTGGAACACTGCGTCTGGTGTTTGTGATTGTAGTTTATCACTAATTGTAAGAGAGAAGTATGTACTACGTCTAATTCAAAAGGCTACGCTCAAATTGGCTATCAGAACAATTTAATTGCTGGTTATCCCGGATCCTACCTATGCTCGAATAAAACTCCAAAATATTAAAAAGTGTAAGCTGCTTACGTTCTGCTGAAACCTATAACATATTAAAGCTTCGCGGCAAATTGCAGCATAGGATAGGGACTCAGTTGGCGAAGGAAACAAAGGCAAAGGGAAAGCCTCTGAATTAGCCGCAAAAAACTTGGACACGCGACAGTGTGTTCAAGTGATGAACAAACGATGCCATTTAATGCTTTGCTTTTATGGTCATAACAATTGAACTGATTGAAAAAAGAATAAAGAAGATTTAAGATTATGTTATAAACATATGCAGCTCATAAATAACGAAATTATCGATTGTAGGAATTTTTCATGGCTTACCATAGTGTATTATTCGCTACCAAAAACCGAAAACTCAAAAACCCATTCACGGCATATAATCATTCATAATTTCAACCTACATGTTATGGTCCTTGTCCTTAAAGGTAAACTCTAACCACCTGATGAGCTAAATATCTAGCCATCGTGTAAAATACAAAAATAACAAATAATAAAACAGCGGTGACAAAAGTTTTTAGCCTAATGTTTAACAATTTTTGAAGTTGTCTTAGTGGAGAGCTATGCTTTTCGAATTCGTGAAATAATTTCAGGATTGGCGATGTAAATAGGCAAGTGACTATTTCACAATTTCTCTCCTCATAATTTTGTCCCTTCGACAAAAATTTAGTTGAATTCATCCATTGTTCTACTGCACCAACAAAAAAAAACCTGTCAGCAAAAACTTATCAGAAAACTACTTGGGGTTCTCTCGGAAACTAACAGCTAGGGAATTGTAATTGTCACTAACAAGTTTTCCAACAGAGGATGAACACAATTCTGAATAATGAGTCACTCTGAATTGAATACATAGGTCGAAGATTAAAGTGAACAGTATTTCGTATTATTGATCCAGCAAGTATTACCGTTGGATCAATTATTATCTACTTGACGAATACTAGACTGAAAAAAAGAGAAAGGTTGAAAGGGTGTCCGCAACTGAAATGAACTTGACTATGTTAAAAAAATACGTTCGAGAAGCAATAACGATTGGAGCGCGTCAATACCCCTCTCACCGCACTCTTCTGGAACCAGATTAGATATAAGGTTGCGTTCATACCAAATCGAATGAGAGTTTTGGCGCATCGGCGCATCGGCGCATCCGCGATTTGAGAGAATTGGCGTGCCACGTCACCCTTTTTGAACGCGGCACGTGCCAACGTGCGGTTGATTTCTTTTCTTCTCTTTTCACTTCTTGATCTTTTTCTGTTATGGCAAATATCCAAAATCGCGGATGCGCCAATACTCTCATTTTTCAATCGATATGTATCCTATCCATCACGCGAATGCGCCAATTCTCTCAAATCGCGGATGCGCCGATGCGCCGATCCGCCAATACTCTCATTTTCTAGATCGATACGTATCTTATGCATGACGCGAATGCGCCGATACGCCAATGCGCCGATGCGCCAATACTCTCATTTTCTGATCGATACGTATCTCATGCATGACGCGAATGCGCCAAATCTCTCATTCAATTTGGTATGAACGCAGCCTAATGGTTTTTTTACTACTAGTATTGTCGATTCGCTACTGGTTGAATTAGAGAATATTTGAAAATGGGAACTCACAATGTACTTCGTGGATGCTACATTACGCATGACACCAGTTTTGTGTTCATTTGAGACATACGTGTTTTAGAAAAACCACCATATTTTCAAAAGCAGTACGAGGATAGAATTGATCGACTATTGACAAATAAAAGTAGTGCTGATAGCGTGAGAGTGAAGAGAAAACCACGTGAAGTGTTTGGAAACTTGAAAAATGGGGTCCTTAGGCAGCCTTCATATATAGTTTTGGAATTTACAGAATCGCGGAACTGCGGACTTCGCGGGAACGTAAAGATACATGTCGATTGGGAGAGTTGGGGAGTTCGTGTAATTGTGGAAATGCAGAATAGTGGATTTGCGGTAAAACACTAGATGTGTATCGACTTCCATACTACGAAGAGTCGGAAGGATTAAACTATGAAGCGGAAAAAGCCTTCAGTTCCGCACATTCCACTTTTCTGCATTTCCGCAAATTCGCGATTCTGCATTTCTACAATTCCGCAATTCTCCCGATCGATACGTATCTATTCTTCTTCCCACAATTCCGCAAAGTCCGCAATTCTCCTAAGGTTGCGTTCATACCAAACTGAATGAGAGTTTTGGCGCATCGGCGCATCCGCGTTTGTGATTTTTGGCGTAGCCACGTCACTCTGTCGGACGCAGCGCGTGCCAATGTGCGGTTGATTTCTTTTTCCCTCTTTCTATTTTATGATTTTCCATATCTTATCGAAAGTCGATATCTGTTATGGCAAATATCCAAAATCGCGGATGCGGCAATACTCTCATTTTTCGATCAATACGTATCTTATCCTCCACGCAATGCGCCAATTCTCTCAAATCGCGGATGCGCCTATACTCTCATTTTCTGATCGATACGTCGAGATCATCGACGCATCGGCGCATTGGCGCATCCGCGATTGAGATTTTTGGCGTGCCACGTCACTCTAGCAACGCATCAGTTGAACATATGCGGTTGATTTCTTTTTCTCCTCCTTCCATTTTGATTTTTCCATATCTTATCGAAAGTCGGTATCTGTAATGGCAAATATCCAAAATCGCGGAAAGCCAATACTCTCATTTTTCAATCAATGCGTATTTTAGGCTGCGTTCATACCAAATTGAATGAGAGTTTTGGCGCATTCGCGTCATGCATGAGATACGTATCGATCGGAAAATGAGAGTATTGGCGCATCGGCGCATTGGCGTATCGGCGCATTCGCGTCATGCATAAGATACGTATCGATCTAGAAAATGAGAGTATTGGCGCATCGGCGCATTGGCGTATCGGCGCATTCGCGTCATGCATAAGATACGTATCGATCTAGAAAATGAGAGTATTGGCGCATCGGCGCATTGGCGTATCGGCGCATCCGCGCATCCGCGATTTGAGAGAATTGGCGCATTCGCGTGATGGATAGGATACATATCGATTGAAAAATGAGAGTATTGGCGCATCCGCGATTTTGGATATTCGCCATAACAGAAAAAGATCAAGAAATGAAAAGAGAAGAAAAAGAAATCAACCGCACGTTGGCACGTGCCGCGTTCAAAAGGGTGACGTGGCACGCCAATTCTCTCAAATCGCGGATGCGCCGATGCGCCGATGCGCCAAAACTCTCATTCGATTTGGTATGAACGCAACCTTATCCATCACGCGAATGCGCCAATGCTCTCAAATCGCGGATGCGCCGATCCGCCAATTTTCTCAAATCGCGGATGCGCCAATACTCTCACTTTTTTTCAATCGATATGTATCTTATCATCCATCACACGAATGCGCCAATTCTCTCAAATCGCGGATGCGCAAATGCGCTCATTTTCTCGATCGATACGTATATTTCACTTTACGCGGATGCGCCAATGCTCTCAAATCGCGGATGCGCCGATCCGCCAATTTTCTCAAATCGCGGATGCGCCAATACTCTCACTTTTTTTCAATCGATATGTACCTTATCATCCATCACACGAATGCGCCAATTCTCTCAAATCGCGGATGCGCAAATGCGCTCATTTTCTCGATCGATACGTATATTTCACTTTACGCGGATGCGCCAAAACTCTCATTCTATTTGGTATGAACGCAGCCTAATCGGTACCTATCCAATCCATTACGCAAATTACGCAATTCCACAAATTCCAATACTTTGAACGCTACCTTACGTTACTACTTTGATGGCTAATTTTGTGGTACGTATCGATTTCAGCCACGTGGATCTGTGACGTGCTCATGAGCAGTACAGGATGCGCTCACTGTGTAAGAGCCAGACTTCCTTCCTTAGGCACCCTTTTCATTTGCCCCAGTGGTTCACGACTAATGGCCAAAGAACACCTGCCGGCTGAGGTTGTTGGTTGTTTTGGTCCAACGACGAACCCTAACATGGTCCCAGAGCTCTTACCGTAATGTAGTTTTTTGGTCTATTTGGTTTATTTTCTAGTAAAAGCATATTTTATTTGCAATCCGGTCGTAACTTCGCTTTCATAATAGACTTAATTATCATAAACCAGTCGCGTAGAAGACAATTTTATTTGGATCACTAAATGGGGCTATGGATTTCAGAGCGAAACGCATAATAATATTAGGTTGTAAGGAAAGTTTTGACCAGTTCTCGCAATTTCAACTTTGGGAGATCATAACTCGGCTCAGACTGCATCTTTTCTGACAGAGCAAGCACCATTCGATTCCCTACAGTTTTGACAATATTATACATACTTGCATATCTCATTTTAGTGAAGGGCTGACGATTTATTTCGCGCGAAAGCAATAAAAGTCGACTCCAAATCACCATTCTTTCTGAATACTCTGCTATTGAAGGAGCAGTCCAGATGTTTGGGAAAGTGGGGGTTAGTTAGCGCTAGATTTGATGAATATGGTGGACGAGTAAGGGTTTCATCCTGCAACTGCTTCAGTTGCTGGAAGACAATTTGTGAAAAATGCGCTCGCGCATGACTGCTCCGAGGGGTAGCCGGCACCCATTTTTTTGGGTTTTTTTTTCAAATCGAGGTTGCTTAAGGTGGTCAACTAAGTTTGTTTGTAGACGACCAATTCTTGTGGAAATCGTATGCAAGTATGTACGCTCATAGCTTTCTGTCGTTTTAGTTAAAGCTATTTAATCGAAAATTGAAGCAATTCATTCTCATTTCTGCACTTCTAAAACCAGGGACAAGGTGTTCCATCCAATGCTTCACCCCCTCCTCTTGCAGTATGCCCATTTGTGGTTTACTTTTTTGCGGCTACCTAAATGACGAGATTTGTGGCTTTTTTTTGTTTTACCTCGTCGTTACATGAGTCAATCAATGTAGCTCAAAAACTTGAGAATGGAATATTGGGAAGAAAGTGAGACTTCCGATACGTTGCAGGAGGGACCTGCTGCGGCCGTTGAGAGCCACATGCGGAATCGCGCGCGCACATGTACGAGAGGCGTGGTGTCGTGTGCGGCATGTGGGCTCTTACCCAACTGGAGTATCCTGTACTTTGCGGTGCGGGCGGCAAGGCGGGCCTGCGTGTCTCTGCTTCTCCGCTACGCCACAATGCCTCGGTGTCTACGACGTCTCTGCATCTCTCCCGTACCACTCTGCCTCGCTGCCTGGAAACACAGTCACGCTCTGCCGGCGCTGAGTATAAACACAGGCTAAGGCATAGCGATCGCCGCGCGGCCGCGCTCTCCGACGATATTCTGAGGAGACTATAGGCATGTGCGGATTTGAAGCAAGACATATTCAAACGATAAGCAATACTTCTCCTCCTACAATCAAAAATGACATAAAACAAAAAGAAAATATTGTTATTTATCCAAAAATGAATAAACGCACAACACATACAAATCACTCGGGTACAATGACATTCATTGTCAACATTGTCATAATTTATTCAAACGTACATACATATTACAAATGTGAGCAATGAGTGATCGATAAAACACGTCGATGGAAGGGCATGGCACATCTTCCGTTTCGACGATATCATATCGTAAGGCAGCACAGTAATGGGGAAGGGATTTTTGATTCTCTAGCAGAGAATCGAGATAGACAATAGCTAAGTGAATGAAAAGTGAGTTTGTAAGAAGGAAAGGGTAGGAAAGCGACATGGTCAAGGCAGTGAGAAAGGTGAAATGCAGCAATATAAAGTGAATATGGCGTCCCTGACTCGAGCTGGAACTACATACGTACACGCGCGCGACTGCACGCATGATAGGCACGTTTTTAGGGATTCTATGATTAGCGGTCAACACCCGGATTACAGTTCGTCGATTTTCCGAGCCCATTTTTTTTTCGGGAAAACTATACTCGAGGTAACCACAACGAGACAGTTATCTACTAAGATCTCTAGCAGGAATAGACAGATAGACAGACACTTATTAGGGATCATGAGCGGCGGTGACATGAATGGCGCTGGCCAGCTACCTAGGGCTAGTCACTAGCATCGAGGTCCTTCGATACCGAGTAACGACGGTGAGATGGTCAAATCGGTAGCAATGTACAGACCATGTTCGATAATTCGTACAGATGGATTGACGATATTGATTGGCAGACCACCGATACCGCTCAATGGGAGATTGATCACGATTCCCTTCTGTAGTGTGTCGTTCAGCAACTGAAAATAAAAGTTCAATCGATTAAATTACTCTCAGTACTACCTAGGCGGGGAAAAAATTTATACTTATCTGAAGGAGCAAGATCTTTCATTAGCCCTAACCCTCCGCGCGTGATATTACTTTAATTGAGCGACAAACAATAAGATTTTTTCTAGGTAGGCCCTTAGCTCGGAGGAGAGGATACGCGTGGACAAACGTCTCCAGAGAACTTAAAAAATTCACGCAGAAATAGTCACTGGTGGGCGGTACTTGTTCTAAATGGGTGGGACTTGAGCCCAATGCCAATGGCTCGTAGATTGAGCTTATGTGTGTACTCATGCTATCATCCTATCCCAATCAACTCCAAAAAAATTTCAGAAAAACCAGATGCACGATCAGGCGGCACTTGTGATTGGGCGGAACTGATGCGATACTGGGATATGACTACTTCAAGTACACTGCGGTCTATCCTATTTAGAAAACCTAATCTATCTTGTTTAGTCCTTTCTAAAGATTCAGGGACAAGTAGGTGGGATGTACCCAAAATGGCGAGGCTTGTACCGACACCAAATGTTCACTGAGTGGGTGACGTATGGTTATGAGCATGAAACCCGATCCCAGTCTGCTCCGAACAACTGTCAGAAAAACCGCAAATGCGCGAGTAGGCGGTACGCGTTAGTGGGTGGGTTCTGTGGCATTGGTTGAACGAAGATTCAGATCGGTCACTCGTCTCTCACAGTAACCCTGACGTTAATTAAAATGTTTTCGACCATAAATTTTCGTTCTTGTGTGGGAAGACGCAACTGCTTAAGCTGAGAAACATTTTATTAACGTCAGGGTTACAGTGGGAGACGAGTGCCCGACCTGATTTCGTTATTGTGTGGCATGAGGCTGAGGTGCAGAGGTTAATCACGTACGAGAAGTGAGGTTTATGATTACTCCATGTACATTGTAGCTACCCTAAAGTCTGATAGATAAGTCCGCCCGCACGCGGTGTCGCGCGCGGTACAGGCAGCCGCCCGCAGTCTTCAAAAACCAAAGATGGAGGAAATTGAGGACGTTATGATTAGTGAATTGTATTACTCGAGTTTATACTGTATTGCATAGTGTATTTGTTAATAAAAAAGCTAGTAGCAAGTAAAGTTGGGGTCGTACGAAAGGTGAGCACAGAAACCTAACAGTTGCCAGAGAAAAGTGAACGAGTGAGAGGAGAATCGTTGTTTAACGGGAGTTTCAGCGATGCAACAATGGTTTTGGCGAAGAAAAGCGGTTGAATAAAAGCTTTTTCTCTTTCTGTTCTGTAATGATGCACAAAGCCTCACAAACATGCATCTTTTACCTTCATTTCCCCTTCCTTACCCCTGCAAAACGCGCTTCTGCTTGCCGCGTCAAGTTTCTCCACCTGATGTGAGCCCTTCTTCTAGTCATCAAGCCCTTTGAAACGCCTAAACAATTTACGGTAGGCAGTATACGGGAGGATTAATAAAGTTGACCCAACAAAAGCCAGATATACCAAAAGCAGCATCAGGAAAGGGACGAGCTACGAAAAAGAAGCTGCTTTAGTTTGCGACAATTTCTACTCAATTTTTGTGACGACTGTCAACAGCTTCTTAAGGGCCTTGAACCAACAGACATTAATAGATGAGATGAGTGAGAGTTTCTGTTATGAATGGTTGTTATGAATGTGATGAAATTGAAATTGCGTAGGAAGTTTAAGATGTATGATCAATGTTACACGGGTTAAACGAAGATTTCGATACGTAGTATTTTCAGGTATTAGAAAAAAAGTTAAATAAACATTTTCTACAGTTGTCTAACTTAAGAATGAAGGAAGCATCGCGATCCTGTGTTCCTTGAAACTGCGCCTGCGTCCGCCGCTCCCGCGCGCGACACCGCGTGAGGGCGGACTTATCTATCAGACTTTAGGGTAATTCAATTGAAGACGTTCAACATACCTTCTGTACAAGTTCCTTTCCAAGATTTCCAAGGTTGTCAAGTGCGTCTTGTGGCAAACCAAGTGATCCTGTTCTATCAGACAACTTCAGGGACGAAATCTCTGCTGTACCTACTAGACGATTCCCGTGGATTTGTGCTACTATAACTATTGTAGCTGCTATCGTAATTGAGCCAACCTGAAAAAGAACAAGTTTCTGTTGATTATTCAGTCCTTCAGATAAGTTCTGGGGTAGGAGAATTAAAGGCCTAGTCTGTACTCAAACTACTTGTCTACATATGGAAATGAGCAGAGTAATTCGTCCCTACTACAACAGAAAAGACACAACACAATAACTAAAAAAGTCAAAAAGTCAAAAGTGAAATGTCAAAGTCAAAATCAAAAGAAACCTTATCAGCTTCGCTGGCAGCGAGAGAGTTAGCTGTTAAGGAGAAAATTCCACGAAAAATCCTTAAAGGCAGCTTTAGGGGAAATTCGGACGAAAAGTAAAAGAAGTAGTGAATATGAAGCCGAGATGTCTAGTAACAGCACAGTGGAGGGAAAACGGATGGAAATGGCCAAAAACCCGAGAAACATGACCCTCTTGCCACCGTTGGTTCCAGGTGCGGACGACCTTTCCGTCAAGACGCGGGTAGTCCGCATAGGTTTTCCATTGGCATTACCAAGACGTAAACATGAAGGGATGTTCGGAAATGCGACAGCATCTAATTTCATGTGGTGAGCTTCATGCCAAAAGTGAGAACGCGCGCTGCGATACTTTCAATCTTGCCGATCTCCTTGACCAACCTCACCGTGACCAACCACTAATCACGTCGCCTGGAGGCGGGCTGTCCTAAACCGAGGCGGCTTCTCGCCATGCATAGGCCTTTCAGACCCGTAGTTTTTCTCTAAATGACTCCTTTTAGGATTTTTTATCACCCACATTACCACTAACACTGTCTTTAAGCACCCATCAGTTTCTGTAGATTGTTAGGGTGAGCATGGGGCCTTTGAAACGGTTCAAAATGTCTTTGATCGATAGGCATGCTTTCTACTTTTAGGCGGCTAAGAGCGGTACCATGGAACCTTTTTTTTCAACGAACTCCCTATGCATAACCGTGAGGAAAAAGTTACCCCTTTTTGTTCTGTGTTTTTCACATGGTTTCCTTTATTTTTCAAGAAAGATCATATGAATTCTCGATAGAGCTTTTTTTGCTCTGCACAGCGCTGCTTTTTGTTTTTCGATTCCTTCGATTGCCTAATATTTATGAAGTATGAAAATGAAGTAAGCAGAAGGCAAAAATTCGCACTTCCGACACTTCCTATTCTTCGTCTACCATCGAGGTCAAAAAATGTATGCGCTTATGTTTTCGATAGAGCGGGAACTTATTCCTCAACCTAATACATTCATCAGCCTTATTCCAGCTCTTCCTGCTGCTTTTTTGTTGCGGGTACAAGTAACTTCCACATTGTAAACAAACAGGTGAGCGCTGAGTCAGTGTGAATTGTACCTTCAACCACTGGCTCACATTTGGAACCAGTTCGAGGAAGAAAATACTTACTTTGTTGCTTGTACCGTAGATATAGATATCGGCATCGGCAACCAAATCCAACGTCACCGTACCTGAATCGTGAGCAAAAGTAGTTGAAAGAATGCAAGCTGTAGCTTTAAATTGCAGTCAGACTTAAAAGAGCCACATGTAAAAGAGTTGAGCCAAATTATCACACAGATAGTCTAATACGTTGACGACCATGTGACGTGACGCTGTTTCACACCACTTTTACGGAATTTTTTAGAGTTCGACCGTTTTGTCTTTTAAATCATGCGTTCATCGTAACTATACATTGTTATTGAAAAAGCAGACCATGGAAGCAGCTAGTTTGTGGAGTAATTTTTGAATGAGTGAATAAATACTACTGAGCCTAGATGAAAAACAATAGATGCAAAAATAGAGCTGTATGCTGCTATAAAATTAAAGAAAAGCTGACTTTGATATTTCTGATTTTTGATATTATATTTATTGCTGTAACTTGAAGAAAAGCATTTTCAAATTTATTATAATTCACTTTGACGTTATTACATTGAAAGGTTATTACAACCTCAAATATCACTGGATTGGATCGAACTACTTGTAATAGCCGTCTGCCGTCAAATCTCATCGCAATCTCACGGCCTACATACAATACTGGGGTCATTCAAAGTCGGGGGGGGGGGGTAGGCATAACTTCTCACCGACGTCGGAGCTCCTTCCCTCCCTAGGCTTAGGCTGAACTTTATATCCTCTCCTCCTACATGAAAAAGCATCTGTCTCATGTGCTTCAGCCTAGGCCTGGGGAGTGATGAGGAGCTTCGACCTCGATTAGAATTTCGCGTCTTCCCTCTCTCCCTCGGCTTTGATTGACCCGACTGTGGATCAATTTTCAAAGAAAAAATAAAAAGGTCCTAGATAGAAAGGGACGTAGTATCACGCACATAAGCGTGGGAAAAAAAGCGCGCGATCGCACGCGCTAGACAAGTGTAAACGGCGGTCGTCAACGTGCTGAAATTGACTTCAGACCACATTTTCGGGCGTGTGGCATTAGGTCAGGGTTGAAATTTGCCGCTTGCCGCACGTGCGGCACATCCTAGTGGCAGTGAACATGACTGGTGCGCGGAATGTTCCCATTTCTAAACCTTTTAAAATTCTCGCTCTGACCTAATGATACATACTTCGTTTTCACTTCGGGCCGACGCCAGCCTTCGCGGTTTTGCGGTTCTGCACTGCACAATTTCGCGATTCCAGCAATTTTGCTGTGTTTTCGCGCGCGGAGACGCGATACCGCAAAGTCGCACCATCGCGAAATCGCGAACTCTGACTTCGGCTTCAGGTTTCCCAAAAAACATAATTAACTGACCTCCACGTGCAGCACTGAAAATGACCGAAGGCGCGCGTACTGTTCGAATCTGGATATTGATCTTCTGGTTTGGATATTTCTCCCGTACAGCCGGTAGAATATCACCAAAACAGATGCCGAGATCGGCAAGACCACCAGCATCCTGTCGTTTACCACGTTGACCCTTCATCATCATTATGGCCGCTGCAGCACCACGCCTATTTCTCCACGTCTTCCACGTCTTTTTTGTCAATCTTCGTCGTCGACGTCGTGTTGAATCCTCTTCGTCTAACTGAACGACAACCGTAACCATTTTCATGTTCTACACACCCTAACCCACCTCCACCTCAGTGGCTTCGAGACCGTCTTCATCTTCATCCTCGCTACATGTTGTCTTTAGAAGTTCACCGATCTTAGGTGTATCAGGACCGATATTGAACGTAAGGAACTGTTTTCTGCAATGAATTATTGAGATGTGTAAAATATGTGGCTACATCGCATATCCCCTGGAGGGTTTTACAAGCGCAGATTCATACGATCTACGCGAGCGTGGTCGCAACGCGTACTCATGAAGTGTTTTCCGGCAACTCTGAATGGTTGTTCCAGTACAGTTCCACAGAAATCCCACATTCCAATTACCCCGCTCGAAAGTGAATTTCATGCAAATCAACTGTAGCGGTAAGTTTTGCAGAAAAACCATTTCTTTTAAAAAGAACAAAATCTTCAAAGCTCTTTCCTGTATCTTACCACTGTTGAAAAAAAACTCACCTTGCCCAGATAAACCATAAATGTTAAATTTCGCCGGTTACCAGTCTATGAGAGCGTTCGCGCCCCTTCCGATTCCTCCAGGGAACAGCCAGCTTTTCACAATCAGAGAAAAGTCGTAATGCAGATTTTTTAACATAACATAATCCCACGCCTACTCGCATACAACGGTGTCTGATTACATTTGGTAAGACTACGGCGTAGCAGCCACATCCTGTAAGGGTGCGTCTATACTCGGCGGCGCGGTCTGCGCCGCGTCAATTGGCTCGCGTCGCTGAGTATGACGCTACGTGGAGCATGTGGCGCTACAAAGAGCGTGTGGCGACCAAGTAAGCAATTCAACAATAGTTATACTTCCTTTTCAATAAAATTCACAACAATCACGCCTTTATTACTGCACATTTCGAAATTACTATGAATTCCATATTGAATCCCGAAAAAAAAATACTTAGATACTGACCTGTGTAACCAGTAGAATAACGTATTCACTGTCCAATCAGATACGATGAATTCAGCCATATGAGAATCATAAGCAGCGGGAAACTGTACGGGGAACGCACCGAATGGTGTACCTAAAATTTCGTCGGTTTGCACATTATTTTGTCAACCCGATGGTTGTTCGCTCTTGCCACAGCTTCCTGCAACTCTCGGCGACGCGATCTCTGCGACCACGACTTAAGCAACGCATTCAGGTTCGCGGTCAATATGTTGGCATATTCACTGACACAGCACTCGAACACACCAAAGTATTGATCGCGGGTCCTGCGTTGAGTCAACTGCAAACGCATCGTCGAGTATAAATGCAGTCCTAGGCGCTTCGCATTTCCAGAGATTTTAAATAGCCGAGTGATATGCTCCGAGAATGCAGAAACAATTAAATGTGTCCCACCTCCTTGTGCATTCGGACTGAACTCTCCGGTAAGATCAACGGTGAAGTCATTCGTAGTGGCAGACGTGCCCAGTAGTTGTATACTCAAGTATAAGTCACTGAGTTTACGCTGAAAAAAAAAATGATTGTAACCTCGGTAAATGGGCAAATGGGCAATTCGACCAATACAGAGGTATGGAGAAAGGAGGTATATTGCGTTCATAGTGCGCAGGTTTGCCCCTCCCCTTACGCTTAAGGGCACACACAAAAATTAATGAAACCATCTCAAAAATTTTTCCTTGAAAATACTCGAATTTTCCTTGAAATTTCGGGTGAGCAAAATAAATGGACAGACAGTTTGAACGAGGCCTCTGCTCACGTTTGCTGATTAAAAAGTTCTAATATAATTATTATCGATGTGCTCTTGTCATTATTATGCCGCGAACACTCACGGCACGTGTTGGTGTTTATTTCGACGTCGCGCCGCGCCGGGACCGCTTGCGGCATGAGCATGGTAACCGCCAAACCGCCTTCTGTGTGCTAATCGGGTCAACTGAGGCTTTATGAGGTTTTCACAGATAAGGGACCATCTCAATCTGCCATGAGTCATCAGCACAACGATCATTGACGTAATTAATTGAATCACATACCATATCGAGACTAGCGGCCAGTTGTCGGATGAAACTCATTGGATCATCGGCAGGTTTTGCTGAAGGAGCTGGACATCTAGCGCACAAGTCAGGGCTAGGTGGTACCAACATTGGAGCAGGAGCACCAGGAACCTAAAATGTACAAGAATGATAGTCAATCTCAATAGCATACCCTAATGGGAAGGTACTTACAGGAGGAATTGGAGCCACAGGCACACGTGGTGGACCCGGCTGGAATCCTCCCACTCCTGCTCCACCTGGTCCTGGCCCATAAGGTCCTCCTGGTCCAGGGAATGGTCCACCTCCTGGGCCTCCTTGAAAACCACCAGGGCCAGCAATTCCACGACCATTCCGAACGATTTGTACAAAGCTGTTTCGACCGGGAACAAATTGTTGTCCTTGTTGTCTGAACACTTGCGCCTGACGTTTGTTTCGGACGATTGTGTGGTGTGTCTGAAATTAATGTGTTATTTTAGAATTTCATAAACATTTTACAGCATATTTAAGTGGAGGAGATGCTGTTGTGGCTAGAAGCGCCGTACGCTCAAGTGTGATTCATGGATCATCCACGGCTGGCCCACTAACACCTTCCATTTCTTTCAGAGCCGTTGTCCACCATCTAAGATTTTCAATGAGCATAGAAGATGGAGAAAACACTGAGCAAATATCCACGGTTTTTTCTTTTTCGCGCTTAATACACATTCAGTATCCAAGGAACAAAGGTCAAATACGTGCCATATTCCCAAAAAACCGTTCCCATTATGGCTCAAATCAATTTCAAATTAATAATTTCAGTTGCATTTTCGTATTGGAGATGCCAGGATCTCTTTTACCACCGTGTATGTGCGATTAGGATAGAAAATTAGCGTGGTGGAGCCCGAAGTGCTACGTAATGAGTGCAACTCCCTAGCGGTACAGTCCATTTCACAGCGCTAGGTAGGGCATGGGCTACGGGCTTGGGTGAGAAGGTGTGGCTGGGTAAGGGAGTTTGATACACTCTCACCCATGTCCGTAGGCCACGCCCCATCTAGCGCGGTGAAATGGTCTGTGCAGTACGTTGACACGTTGGATACCGTCTTCGTTCTAAAGCGATGACGGTATCCGACGTTTCATTTTGGGCGTAATCGCTTCAGGACCCACCTATTATGGCGCCTCCAACACGCACCCATCCACACGCGACCACGTGAATTTTCTGTTCTAGTGGCACACCCTTTATCCAACACATTCACAAAGTTGGATCTACGTTCGGTAAGAACGAGAGGCGTGCAGCTGAAAGGCCGTGAATGCTTGCGGTTACCATCCTGGGCGAGCTTTCTGTGCCTTTTTTGAGTACGCTTTTCTAATAACAATATCTTAAACATGCTGTACCACATTACTAAATCATTATTCACGTGAAAATACAGCTTTATGCGATCGTCTCGCAACCGCTCGCATCTCAAATTACCTTCTGAACATTGGGCTGCGTATAAAATCTAGAATTCCCTCAATATTGTTAGATTAGCAATGTTGTGACCAGGAAACCATGCTCTCAGATGACTGAGTTCTCACGGAGCCTTAAAGACACCAGGAGGGGGTAATTTTGGCCTACTGTAGGATAGACGTAGTGTGGACGAGTTTGGGTGGCCGCCATTGCACAAACTCGCCAATTTGACGCCTTGGCATGGTGCCAAAAGAAGATGGTTCTATTATAGATTTGTTTTTTCCTTTTAGTTTTCACTTTGTTCTTTCTTATATTGTTTCTAGATGTACTGACGGGTCAAATAAAGTCGGGGGGGGGGGGGGGAGACGCAAAATTTTCACTCACGTCAAAGCTTCTTTTCCTTGCTAGGGTTAGGCTAAAGCAGATGAGACCTATGCTTTGACAGATGCTTTTTAATGTGGGAGGAGGGGATATCAATTATAGCCTAAGCCTAGGAAGGGAAAGGAGCTTTGACGTCGACGCAAAGTTGCGTCTCCCCCCGACTTTAGTTGACCCTTCTGAGATTATCAGGTATAGAAATGCACAATTAAGAAGATCCATAAGTAAACAAGTAAAATATGTCACTAGAAAACAGTCTAAAGAGGAAATAATTCAAAAATAAGGTTACATCAGGCCGAAGGCAAGGCTTAAAATGAACGAAGCGTGGCTCGCCCATGGAAGCTTGCAGTTCGGACGGAAGCGCGCCCTGGGGGCAAATAGCGCTCTATGGCGCGTTTTTCAACGCCGGTTTCGTTACACATTGTATCTACCGAACCCATATGTTTGTTTTCAGACGCCATTGTTTTTGTAAACGTTATTCCGCCCTTGCCCCCCTCCCGGTGCCTTTAAAGGCTTGAAGGTTAGTCTTACAGGCACACATGGCGACAATCCGACCCGCAACGCCATTTAGGCTCAGCTGACCAAGAGGGCCTGGCTAGCGTGGGTCCAAGTTCTGAAACGTCGTGACGGTGCACCTCAGTGACGCAAAAAGGGGGCAACATGAATAGTCTCCCAGCGCTGCACAGCTTCAATAATTCACCCATCTGATTATAGCACCTTCAGTTTTTAAACCTTGAAAAAAAAAGCTTTGAAAAAAATCCTGGAATTTCAGAGCGGTTCCAGGATTTTTTTTTCAAAGCCGGAAATAAAAACGGGTATCCCACTCACGTTCGATTCACGGACGTGTTCCCATAGGCAGTTTTGAAAAAAAGTTGTAAAGTGCAACATATTTAACGCAATCAAAAAGCACTTACCGCTCTTTCTACGTCACCCACCAAAAAGGCAATGGTACGAGATCGGGTGGCAGTTGGAGCTGCATGAACTACAGCTGCAGCTTTCCTCACCGCTGGTTTCAAAATCATCGACTGAAGAAAAAAAGTTGTCGGATGGTATCCGAATTTTTTCTGGTAGAGTAAGCCTTACCTGATTGGTATTGTAGTTCCTTTGCTGAAGTCCTCGAGCCTGTGGCCGATCACCGTATGCAGTCTGAGGAATTTCAGGAGCCTGTCCTGATCCTCCCTTAGACTCCAGACGTAGAGCCGTCTGTCCACATTGAGTGGCACACTAAAACCGGAAAAAAATCGGTAACAGATCGCGGAAAGCAGAACTCGGAGAAACCATCAAGACTTACGTATTGCGGACTTGGTGCTACAGCACCACCTGCTAGAAGTCCGGTGAACAAGCTGAGCATTTGAGTCACGGCGACCGATTGCGGTAGCCCAGCCAGTTTACTGTTCAATTTCTCATCAATGATCGATGGCAACATTGCACATACTCGGCCAGGAACCATGTCTCTAACTGTTTTGGAGATTTGTTGCTGAAAGAAGGAATTATGAAAGGCTGAAAAGGAATAATCTTTGAAATGGTTATGCATGATCAACCAAATTCAGAATTCACTTTAGAGCATAAACGTTACAATGTTTCAATAGAAAGCAAAGCGAGCTTCGATACAGTATAGGCAACCCTGGGGAAGAACCAAAAAAAATTATTAGGTTGGACGGGAAGTTCTGGGACACCTTGTGAGAAAAATTCAATTTATTTTAATTTTACTCACATGTAACTTCAGTCACCAAAGTATGCACCATCGTGATCTACAATGTACTGCCAACGCTCAGGAAGATCGTAGATACCCTTCCGGTAGAATTCGGGAGACTTCTGGTCAAAGAAGTTCTGGAGCCCGCTCTTGAGATCGTCGTCATCTTTGAACTGTCGCCCGTCAAGGAAGTGGCTCAACGACCGGAATAGGTGGTAGTCAGTTGGGGACATGTCCGGGGAATATGGTGGGTGGGGAAGCGTCGTCCAGCCGAGGTCCTGGATCCTTTGACACGCCAACTTTGCCACATGTGGGTGAGCGTTATCGTGGAGGAAGAGGTCTTGGTCCATTTTTCCGGTAAGTTTTGGCGCTCCGGTGTCCAATTGCCTGCAGTAGAGATCGGCAGTGGCTGTCGTGTTGGATGGTAACAGTTTCCTATTTTTTTGAAAATTTTCAAAAAAAAAAAGTTTTTTTCTCAATGCAATTTTTTGAATATTTTCCTGTTCCAATTTGAGCCGATCGAGCCATCGGGCTGCCGCCATATGAGAGACAGTACCTGGGTCCATCGACTGGTTAATTTTGTTAGTGGCCTCGCATGCTGAGGAACCGAGGCGGTGTTCGTGAATTTCGCACCTTTCGCGAAATTGCCGTAAATTCACTGCTAGTTGAAGCCGTAGAGAATATGAATGTGCTATTCAGAAGCCCTTTTCAGACGCTTCATATACCCCCCACTACCAAATGCTCCCGAAGCTTTACAGGTTTCTACAGGAAAAAACAAAAAGTGTCCCAGAACTTCCCGTCCAACCTAATACCCAAAGAGTAGAACAATCAAAGTCGCAGGTTCTCTCCAAACGACCTTTCTAATGGGTGCGAACTAGGGGCGGCGCACGTATTCAGGTCCTGGAGCGATTACGCCCAAAATAACATACAAGTAAAGAAATCGATCAGGACCCAATCACGTGCGGCGCTCCTAACTCGCACGCATCGCGCCGCACGTCGCGGCGTAAAATTCTTTCGAACAACACATTTCCATAAAGCTTTAAACCCGATTCAATATGATTATGGTTTTGAATATGGTCATGATCAACAAACTAATCCCTAAACCATAAAGTGGTGCTTACACACCGCAGTAGTAATCCCCATAATAAAGAAAATAGGAGTAGCTGGTATGGAAGCATTGGAAAAATCGAAAACTGCCCGCTCCGCCTACTATGGGCGGAGCGGACAGTTTTCGAAGTTTAGCTAGATTCTCAGGTACAACTATGAAAAGCCAAAGGTAAGGAGGTAAGACGGTTTTCTCCCGGTTCATCTGTAGCAAGTTGTCTATTTACGTACTTCTTTCGGTCCCCACCTAACCTTGATGGAAGTGAGAGGAATAGGAAATCGTGTTACTGAGAGTCTAGCAACTGAAGGAATTAGGGATTCAGATGGAAAGACAGTAATCCGACTTTTCTTAGAGTCTTCGAAGAATAAACGGGGTTTTCCCTGGTGTGAATGGCTTCCGTACCGACGACAGCCCGTTTCGAACCGATGGTTCTAACTATCCGGCCGCAAACGCACATATATTTTGCACAGGACCAGCTCCTATCTGGGAAAACTAATTTTGATTCGATTAAAAAATGAGAAAAAAAGTGAGAATTTTTTCTAGATTTTCGAGTTCTTCTGTTATGAACGCGATCAACTATGTAAATGCAAGCAACACCGCCGAATTTTTTCTGGGATCAATCATGAATTTGAATGAACGTCCATTCAACTCACCCTGAACATAGAATTGACAAGATCACCGATAAGACCACCATTTTGAATGTAAACATCAGCATATCCGATTTGTATATTACATGACAACATTCTGGCGTATGGACCACGTGGTCCACGTTCTACAGCCAATTCCACGGTGATTGACATCTAAAAAATGCAGTTTTTATGTTTGTAATTCAAATTACGTAAAAATGAAACTGCAATTGTCTTAGCGGCAGGCTTCTGTGAGCGATGTTTACAAGAAAAAAAGTCATGTGGTGCAGTAGGGCCCACTACGGCGTCGCTAAACGCGTGTCCTCAGTTTTGTCTACTGAGAAAATGTTGCGTGCGGGTCACCTTAGCAATTATGTGAGCCATACCCGAAGGAAGTCACAATTCATAATTTGGGAACTGTCGCGTGAAGAAGCGGCTGATCGCACCCGTCAATTGTGTATAACTAGTACAGGATATGGAGCACAAAATGAAAAAACTTACTTGATGTAGATTAGCTTGCACGATACCGAACAGCTGGATGGGCAATAATATAACGACCTGACCTCCAAGATTACCAGTTACTCTGCAGCATTTAGTAATTATTATTATGGGCAACGTATTGGGCAGACATTTCACGGGTACTCACCCTACATCGACACCTTGAACCTGTAGGATAAGTCGGTTTGGTGGGGCTGGATAAAGGGCGACATGTTGTGGACAACGATATCGAGAAACGTATAGATTGTAGACCAGAATACATCCTTCGATCTGAAATACTCAGCATTTTTAGTGAAAATCTCATTTGAAAGTCTCTTGTTTGATGAAGGTTCAATCTCTTAAATGAATTCGGACAGTTGGAGACGAAGTCTGGTCTGGAGGAATTGAAGGGCGAACTCAAGACAAAGGGTAAAGTCAACGACACCGGAAGGAGTAAATTGGGCAGATTGTGGAGTATGAAAGTAAGGAAGTTCAGCAGTTTTACAGTGGAGAAAGACCGAGGTAAAATGGCAAAAACTCGAGAAATCGGTACTCGGAAACACTCTTCTCACTCCATCTCTTTCGCGCTCCTCTGCGTGACTAGCCGGTGGGATAGATTGCAGACGGGCGAGAGGCTCAATCAGTCGGCTGCGAACGTTGTCCCGCCCTGCTAACAACTCCTCTCTCGGATGAATGGCAGCACGACTCGAAGTGCCTGGATATCTTGATAAGACCCCGACCCGCGCTTTTTCAATGCAAGTTTCGCCACACATCAGGCACTACCCCTCACGGTGCTTTTGAGTGACGCTATTACTACATGGGTAATTCATAGACAGTTCCAAAATATAGCGCCGAGGTCAAAAAAGCCCTCCAGGGTTACCTATTATATTAGGTAGTCTAAAAAGTCTTTTCGTATTTTTAAATACCGCTTTTTCCCTCAAAACTGCTTTCCACAAAATTTCTTCTATACATATATATGTAGTACAAGTCCACACGCATCTATGAGTATTGTTGTCTTCCATCTCCCGGATAACCCTTTTCGGCAAAATAAAAATATCAAAAGTCACCTCATTTTCAATTCCAATTTTTTTCTTTGAATGGCGTTAGACAGGGAAAGGAAAAGGTGATAATCCGATGGAGCAAGATCAGGGCTATAAGGCAGTAATTTTTATCCAAGCTCGAGAATTTTTTAAAAGAAAAAATCTAAAAAAATTTTTACCACTAGTGAAAAAATGACTCGCCAAAAAATTATCGAGGTTGGATAAAAAATTGCTGCCCCATTCATCTTATAGCCCTCATCTTGCTCCATTGGATTATCACCTTTTCCTTTCCCTGTCTAACGCCATTCAAGGAAAAAATTTGAAAATGAGGTTGACCGTTGATATGTTTATTTTGCCGAAAAGGGTTATCCGGGAGATGAAAGACAATAATACCTATAGATGCGTGTGGACTTGTACTACATGTGTATGTACTTAAGAGATTGCTGGAAAGCAGTTTGGAGGGAAAAAGCGGTATTTGAAAATACGAAAAAACTTTTTAGACTACCCAATATTTGGTATGGGTTTGCTACAGAATGCTTGAATTGGTATGTCATGCGAAGACATGGCTGCGGTGCTTTTAGTGCGTATACAGCGGAGGGAGCAAGGCACTGTGGCCCGGTGACGCCACTCGCGTGACGCGGTGACTCAACCCGAGTGTCGTGTCCCACACCCAACTGGCATCATATTCGCCAGGAACGCTATAGATTGAACCGCACACCGGCTAGTTCCCGCAAGTTACTATTTAGCTCTATTGCCATTACGACTCCACAGTGGAGTGCGTCGTGCACCATAAAATTCAGTAAATGTTCCTAAACACTCAATTTCTTTAGCCGTCAGTTTTGGATTTTTTCCTGAAAAATCCCTTATTTTCTATTGCGTTCAGTCGAGAACATGAAATACTTAGAGGCTGTGGTCGAGCTGGGCATGTGGGTGGTGTGACGGCTGGCGCTTTTGCTAGTTCGACGGACCCGCCAATGACGAGCAACCGCCTTGTCTATGAGGCGGTCCTAGATTTGTATCCGTTCATAATATCGAAATTCTAATTAAATTGCTATTTCGATACATTTTTGGAAATTTGCAGGGTGAAATCTTTGTGCACACAGCCCCATTCCAACTCAAATCCATGCTATCACGCCGCAGCATAACCGGATTCTTGTCGCCGGTTTCACGCATGGCAAGATTAAAACCTGATTTAGACACCTGCTAATCTTGTGAGGCAACAGATAAGCCCTGGCTCTGGGTTTCATTGTGCTTATCGTTGGCGATTACGTCGAGCGGTCACTATTCTCACTATTCCCCCCCCCCCCTATTGATTTTCGCATGAGCGCTCTCAAACGATAACGCGACTATGATTGCCCATACTAGTCAATGAATGAGAGATAGGTTGATAGGTTTCTTATAGAACGATGTATGGCAGGGTGGACATCAGCAAACTCTAAGTGAGTCAGGTCATGCGAATAGGCGGCGCACGTATCCCCTTGCGCGCGGTCAATTCTCACGGGACCAGCGAGCCATTTGTCGTGTGCGGCGTCCCATTTCGAGTGTCCTGGCGCTCACCTATGTGCAGCAAACTGCTGCGCACTTCCATTAGCTTGCTTATAGCACATAGTTTGGTGGTGCTCCCAATTAGCTCAGATATGATCTAGCTTGGGTGCTCCATCGATAGATTCTCCATTAAACATGTGAGGCTGATGGTGATTAGCGAATTAGATTATCATTTCGCAATGACCAAAGGAAGCAAGCAGCACCCGAAGTCGCACTCATACTTGGCGAGTGATCGCTGCGATCGCGATTGATGCGAAGCATCTGCGACTCATTGCCAGCCATTTAAACGTTGGCATCTCTAGCACAAGAATTCTGATGAGCCTACAACGTAACGCGCTGCAGTCGCGTTGCGTCAATCATGCCGCAGCGATCGGTCGCCGAGTGTGAATGCAGCCGCAGCGACTATCACTTATTGGCTAAAAATGAAGTGAGGGAGTAGAGCCGCTTGGAGGTTGTTCTATTGTGAAGTCGTTGGCCTGTTTTTCACTGGTAGTAAGGAAATCTATTGAATAGCTGATCTGACAATGAGGGCGAGATCCACTTATTTGTCAATAATTTGTGGTTTATTTTTTGAAAAATTAGCCGACTTACTCCTCCTGGAACGGGTTGGGTAATCGGTGGGATTCGTGCCCGTTTTATTTCCTGATTAAGTAGCTCGGCAATCAACAAGCTGGCGTATTGGAATGCTCGTTGATTGATACGTGCTCGAATTCCGGGAAAGCCACGAGTTCCTTGCAGAAGTATTGGATTGAAGTCGGGTCCATAACTAAAATAAGAAATATGGAACTTGAAGGTTTTTCAACCTATACTCAGGACGTACCTTCCAGGTGGTGCTACTTGTCCACCACCAACAAATGACCCGACCGCACTACCACCAGCGATCGGCCCTCCAGCATAGCCTCCTCCGGCCAGACCAACAAACCATGTCAGTAAGAATATCTGAAAATAAAAACAGTAAAAATCAATCCATAATAAGACCATTGCCATGTTTTTTGATTAGATGATGATCAATCAATTTTTATTAAAAACTTCAGAAACACTCCTATAGTTCATAGAGATCCTGGGTAGGTAGCCAACCGCGGCTATTTTTTTTTGGCTGATCCAGTCCACGAAAATCACGAAAACGATACGGAAAAGGATATAAAATACGTTGAGAGCTGGGCGTTTGGGCCGTGAACTACTAGGTGGCAGCTACGATGCGGTGTCCTTTGCGCATTACGGTACTGCACCAAACGCAGCTGAAACCACGGCAAACACACGCTTTTTTTGAATGACGACCTACCGCCCTTTTCTTGATATTATAAGCAATTTAACGATTTTTTTTTTCTAGAAAACACGACCGAAAATAACCTGAAATGATTCTTGAAAATTGGGACGTGGTTGCCAACCCGCGCGTCTCCTACAAGATTTTATATGACCCTGCCCTTGCATTTTTTAATCGTTTGATTCTCGGCGTTTGTGATTCCCTCTTCCAAGGAGGGGGTTTTCCATTAGAATAACGCAACTCACGCTCCCAAGAGCTTTTCCTAGGTTTAGGTAGAAGGAATGCAGCTATCGTACCGGTAGTTCTCGCAATGGCTTTATATTCATACATTCGGTACAGTTGTATTACAATATGCATCAAGGAGTAACATCGAAGCGCGGAAAAATATGTTGGTTAAACCCCTCCTCGTTTTTGCGCCACTTCTTCCGGGCAATAATTTATGCAAGCGGTTTTTTGATTTATAATCGCATTCCGATGTATCCGATCTCTCCCATTTCAGATCAAATGCGCTTTTCAAAAATTTCAAATTCAATTCTGGGAAGATTATTTTGTAAAATGAGCACTACTCGGTAATCACGACCCCACAAACTGGCAGCCATTACAAAAAAATGAAGCACAAACTTTTCCCTTGGAGGTTTCTGAGTGAATGTGACCTTCTTGGTAGGGGCATTCGGAGCCCCTACCTAGAACGTCACATTCACTCTGAATCGATGTCAAAGTTCACATTTGCGATTTTGCGACGCGGCCATTTTGGTGCGACTCTGAGATTCAGCGATGCTGCGATTTCGAATGCAACACGTGACACCACAGTCGCACGAGGTCTAAGGTCATCGTTTTATCGCTGACGCGAGAAGACTTTAGTGACAAGACGGATTTCAAAGGGGCGTAAATTTGTTACCACCGTAACCCTGTTTGGAAGACGCAACGTGTCCTTTGAAGATCTTGACACCAGCACGGTCCTTTAGGAACACCGGGAGGAGGGTGGTTTTGGTTTACGGTATGGGAGGACGGTGGGTTGTAATTACCGCAATGCACACACGGCATCTTGTCAAGACGTCGAAAGTGAACTCATTAGGTTTTGATGGTAATCACACCTTTTCCTTACGCTTCCGCTTATTCTTCATTTAATTGTTTTAATTGTTTGTTGCTGTGTGTTGTTTCACTTATTTCACATCATCACCAATGAATGAAATACACTCTACGAGACAACAAATGACGCCTCTACAGCGGACAACTCGGAAAGTCAGTGCGTTGGTGCGAATGTGATGCGAACACACGACAGCGCCGCGCTTTTCAAGTCCGGGTTTTTCCACCAACTATCGCTTCTAACTTTGAATGTTCGTTACAAAATGATCATTTCTTTGCATATCCCTCTTTCTTCGGACCCCTTTTGGTTCCTTGGAACACGGTGAAAGTTGGGATTGTCAAAGACTCGAAAATTTTGAGGCAATCGTTGCTGGCGATAATCTGGCTTCCCGTGTTAATAGAAGGATGCGAGCCAAGATTTGCGGATTAAAGCAGGATCTAATATTCGTACTGGATCTCCTCAACTCAATATATTGGGGGTGCGATATAGGTACTAATGAGTTGGGGTGGCCACTTCACTGAGCTCGGCGTCCGGCGATAGCTTTGCCTAGGTTTTCAGCCTAAGTCTTGGTTAGGGGCAGTCACTTCTCCTCCAAAGCAAGGTTAGGTAAAAGTATACGCTCGAGTGTACAAAGTGAGGGTCAGTTAAAATGAGGGGGTGGGGAGACGCGACTTTTCATCGACGTCGAAGCTCCTTCCTTCCCTAGGCTTAGACTAAAATTCATATTCCCTCTGCCTACATGGAAAAGCATGTGTCTCATCTTCGACAATCCCAACTTTCACGGTGTTTGACGGCACACTTCGCGATAATCAGACAGGTCGATTTACCTTCTTAGAACACTAGATCCTCGGATAACTAGTCAGGCTGCACCCTTTTCGCGTCGCTACGGCGCTACACCTGCTCGAACCTTTTACGAAATCACCCATTTTGCTCAGTTGACCAATAAGGGAGCTCAAGTGGGTGGCGTCGGAGTGGGTTCAAGCAGTTGTAGCGCCGTGGCGACGCGAAAAAGGTGCAGCCTGACGACCATCTGATTATCGCGAAATGTGCCTTTAGAGGACCGCGCTTGTCAAGATGTTCAAAGGACGCGTTGCGTCCTTTGGATAGGGTTGCGGTGGTAACAAATTTACGCCCTGCGGAATCCGTCTCGTACGTTAGTGTGGCGCTAGCCTTGATTATTATCGGACAACCGGGCGCTGAACAAGCAGGCGTCCAAAACAAAGATGATATTCGTGATCAGCTTAGTGGATAGTGCTTATATGGAAGTTATATAACGATATGATGAAAAGCTGTGAAAAATGTGGCAGCGGCGCCAAAATTGAATACAATACTCGTGATTACCACCGTGAATTACCTTCATAAACACAATGACAGCGAAACTTGTTTCTTTCTACCGGATTGTAATAGTTTACAAAACGAGAACCACACAAAAATTTGGAACCATAAAATGATAAAATGGAAAAAAGAAGGATTAATATACACTGGCTCAAGTAAGGCTGAGGTTATACCGTGCGGACCGTCCGGACCGGTCGGACCGGCCGGTCCGACCGGTCCGGACGGTCCGCACGGTATAACTTCAGCCTAACGCGGGGATGGATTAGCGACACAGTCTGAATTTACGACCAATACGCAATCATGTGTCACTGATGTAAAGGTTTTGGCCTCATGAGAGTCCACTTTTCGAAATTTTCCCCATTTTTGTGTCCCTATTCAAAGAGTAGTACAAGAATCTTGGACAGGTCACCAGAGACTAGAAACGCATCGCGGGAACAGGACCAGCTCACGATTCTGGATGGATTATCCCGCTCATCGTTGAGGATTAGGCTACTTTCACAATACCAGTCAATGTAGCACACAAAAGATTCCAAACAGACTACACTCGACACTTTCATGATAGTTCTCCGAGCGGGCTTAACAACACGCTTAGTTGCAACTGATAGCCGGTACAAAACTATTAAGCCCTTTCATTTTTTCTTTCAAAGTTCTCTTAATGGTGCGCTGAATATGTATGAGCTTGAAGTTTTCTGTCAAGCTTGTCGCCAGAATGCAGGTTTATTTGAAGAATTTCCTCCAAGGTTCACCCAGCTCTTCAAGCCACGCCCATCGCGAGAGCCACGCCCCTCATCGGTCACGCATGCGAAACTGGAAAAACTACATTAGTCAAAGTACCACTGACTGGAGAGAATAGAGCGTACCAGTTGATGAACAAGTTATCAAACTTTTCTACTTTCACTTATTAGTACTCTTCATGCCCGTTGAATATGGGCTGTATGGCTTTTGTCAACTACTCTGCCACAACATACGCATATCTAAGAAATTTTCTATGCAAACACTGCGTTTAAAAACGGAGTAACACCAAAAAACTCCTTTTTGCTGCATGGGCCCCGCCCACTGAAAGGGTCACGCCCCCAACCATTAACTAGTCGCGACAAAATCTGGTACAAGTGCAACATGAAGGCAGTGCTGTGTGGATAAATTAGGAGGTATCAACGAATGCTGTCTGGCATCAGCGAACGAGACTTTCAATCACGACGTTTTTTCACGTACGCTCCTATGATCAACCAAAAATGAAGTACTCATTCTACGGGTATTCAGCAACTTCTCTTCCTTTCTCAGAGATTCACTTGCATCTTCAGATACCCCCATATCAAGTTCATCTTCAGAGATTAAAGGCACACTACGCGATAATCAGATTAGTGGCTTACTCCTTTGGGGCGAGTAGGTCCTCGGACAACTGCTCAGGCTGCATCTTTGTTACGGCTGCACGGTGGACCCACACAGTGTTGTGCTTGCTTGAGCACAACCAAACCACGCCCACCCAACCAAATCACATCTAGCCTTGGACTAACAAATTCTAACGTGGCGTTCACGTGGGAAGGAAACTTGGGATAAGAGAAGATAATTTGATGAAACAGCCATTTCGATGATGACAGCAACTTTCACGAGGGAAATCGTTCGCCTAAAGCCAGATGTGATTCGGTTGAGGGGGCGTGGCTTGGATGTGTTCAAGCAGGCACAACACCGTGAGGGTACATCGTGCAGCCGCAACAAAGGTGTAAGCTGAACAGTTATCCAAGGACCTACTCGCCCCAAAAGAGTAAGCCACTAATCTGGTTATCGCGCTGTGTGCCTTTGAAAGAATGTTCCAGACGGTTCGGTCACGGCGACTTTTTCAAACGGGTCTAAACCAGCTAGTGACTAGCGACTCTACGAGTCCTAAGAAGCTGAAAAAACCCTAGACATGACCACCCATAATCATATTTGTCTCAGGGAATATGCACTAACTTTTCAGAAACCGATCATTAGGCTGCTGTCAGATTTTGCGAATTTGCGACGTCGCACTTTCGCACGCGATACTACTACCTTGATCAATGGCACACCTTCGCGTCCGGCGCCGCAACATCGCAATCGCACAAACGCAGAATCGCTAAATCGCAAAATCGCAGATTCTGACAGCGGCCTAAGCATTTGAATAATTACCGCTATACGCTGACTCTGAATGCTACTCAAAAGATGTCGAAATGGGAGTGAAATGAACGAAAAGGAACGGAAGGAGATATCACTCGGGCACCAGCAAGTCCTCGTGAAGAGCGTTTCCTACGCTGCGATGAAGATTACTTCAGATATTGTAACGATTTCGATCCGTGGAAAATAATTAATTGAGATGGTGAAATACAAGTAAAAATAAATAGACAAATGGAAGTTTATTGAAAAATAAAATGGATAAATTCTATAAAATCATGGTCAATATAGTCACTAAAATGCATAGTGTCCTGATTGGAACCTCTCGGAATGCGCCACGTATTCGACATAGGTTCAGAATCATAGGCTTATTTGAACGTATTGGTTCATACAATAATAACCGTCCACCAAGCTTCTCTTTCACTATTCCAAGAAAAAAAAAACTGACATCGGCAAAGAGGCACATGAAAGTGAGACGGTTCCGTTCTTTATTGCCTGCCACCACACAGGATACTATATCGATCAATAATTCAATGATTCTTGGCTGTAGACGAATGCGTGGCGCATCTCGGTGCTTATGAATATTACTTACCTCTTTAAAAACCATGCCGGTGGTCGGTCGATGGCCTGACCTGAAAATGACTAGCATCAGTTTTGTATTCGTTCTGAGAAAGGCTACATCACGAAAATGATAGGGTGAGCGATTAGAAAATGTTTACGAGAAAATTGCGAATAATCTCGAACGAGGCTGTCGACTAATCCGGACATCAGAAATGAAAAATCGGAAAATAAAACATTTGCCAATGGCTGCATTCAACGGTCGCTGATAGACATTAATTGGCGCAACGGTTAACTTAAAAAGCAAGGAAACAGGTTCTTTATGAAGGCATTTCGACAATAAATCAACGTCTACAATCATAGCCACGAAATGTAGAACATTGGCCAGAAATTGTGCAGGTGACAAGTGGTATGTAGCGCAGTGGCAAAAGGTGGGCATTTGAAGCTGGCTTATTCAGGTACAGTACTTCTTGTTGCATTTTGAAGGTATTGGGAGAGGGCAAGGAGAGAAAGCATATCTGAAAACACTGTTCACTCTAAACGAACATTCAAGCTCAAAAAAAGATCATGTGTAGGGGATTTCCATTTGAAAAACGGGCCCTTAGAGCGCTACTGTGATCCTAGCACGCCTTACTTCGACCTGCACGCCCTGCAGTTGCGGAGTTGCCTGGTGGCTGGGGACAGAGAAGCTGTCACCTGATGCTGCTTAGGGTGAATTTGATTACATTCATGATGGTATGAAACAAGTGAAGTAACAAACAGCAACACAGAAAGGAATCACTGAAAGAGAGAGTGAGCAAATAAGTAAGAAAGAAGATGTTTATGATCAAAAAATCCAACTAATCACCTCGACGTGTTGGCAAGGCGTCGTGTGTGCGATTACGGCAAACTGAAAGAACCGCAAATGTTACCGTAGGCCGAGATTGCCCACTCCGGGTGTCTTCAAGGCATTTATGTCAACAAAATATGATATAGGCTTTTGACTGTCTCCACAAGTTCGGATGAGGAAAGCCTTGCGCAATTCGAGTTACACAGAATTCAATGACAAAGTGAGACCTGCTGGTTGCGTAAGCGGCTGCAGTTAGCCGAATGAAGCTAGTTCTAACGGGCCCGTCGCAGCGTGGAGGAGAAATATAGCGGGAAATTTCCCGCTAATGTGCGCCACGGGAGGGCGACACATTCACTCACCCCCACAGACAGCCAGAACCCTCAAAGTCCCGTTTATGGCCAACAGGCATCTGTAGCCAACCAACAACAACATCACCGTTCCCATAGCACACTAGGTGGTGTTCACGAGTAATACGAGCAAATACCATATGGTAAGCAATTGTGGAACGCACCACTTGAAGATGCGCAATAAACATTTCTTCATCTAGAGGAGTACCCACTTCAATGGAAGGAACATTAGTGATGAAATGCAGGATGGAAATGGCGATGGGCAGATCGCATTCACGTTTAGTCGAGGGCAAAGCGGTACTTCAGCGGTGTAAAAGCCGTAAAGAGTCGTATAACAATGGAATTTAAAAAAAAACAACACAACAGCTCAGGATGCAGTGGCAGTTTCATCTCCACGCTCGACGAAGGGATGAGATGAGTTGCAGCACAGCTATCTATCTTATAAAGATACGCGCCATGCTTCCCATAACCATTCACAAAGCAAGCGGAACTCAACAGAACCTATCAGCAGAATCCGTGAATTGCCTGTCAGTCACATTAAAAAATTCTTACTCGAGGGGTCGTTTTTCGAGGTGAAAAAAGAGGGCGTCAGATTTCTCGAAGAATAATCATTAACCTACTTTTTTCCAGTGATTTGGGAGTATCAAGGGATATCAAGGAGTATCAAAAAGTATCAAGTGGTCTCAAAAAAACGTGTCAATCGAAGGCTGTTCTTTGCACTGGGCAGCATATTTATAAATACCGATGAACATCACCAACAACATTCAAAGGCCGTATCCTCAAGGGAGGTTTGGAGATAATCGCAGTTCAAATTTTTAAAATTTCTCCAACGCTATGCATCACCTTGGTTGCTGCTCAAGTTAATTTATCTATTCATTTATTTATTTAGCTATATTAATTCATTGTGTGCATACGTAAATAGGGATTCGTTAATTTTTTTTCTGCTTTAGGTCAACTTGTAAGCCAAAAAATAGACTGAAATAGAAAGTTCGTTGGCCGAGTGGTAATGGCAACTGAGGGAGCTGAATTTGGTTAACCAAGGTGAAACTCGATCTAGTGATCCTTGCACCAGCACTGCAGCGAGTTGATCTAATTGATAAGCACAATATTCAAGCTCTTAAGATGAAATGAGTTCTCAATTCCTTCACCTGCCTCTCATGATAACGTTCCGGAGCCTTTCAGTGAATTATGACAAATCGATAAAAATTTTGATAAAAAATTCAAAAAACACATTTTTGCGCAGCGAAGAAGAACCTGAAAAGGATGAAGTGTTTGGCGTTGATCAATCCCTTTTGTCGGATGCGCCGCGCATATTAGTTCCACTCGCAAGCGTAGTGGCAAGTGAATGCGATTCCACCAATACAATGACTTTTGGGGGCCTACCGCTGTGAAAGTCAGTGCTTTTATCCTTCCAAAAAGATTTGTTACCAATTTCCAACCGCGGAGGGAAGGAATGCTTAGTTGGCCTGAGCACGCGTTGATAAAGGACTCGATTCTCGAACCATAACAGTGAAAGGTGCCGGGCCTGTCATTACAATACTTCGGTCCTCTTAAAAAAAGATGGATCTAAAGACTCTGGTTTTGAGAGAGCGCCATGTCCACGCCTTCCACTCGAGTCGCAAATGTGTAGGGTTTGCTCTTTGATCGCTATAATAGGAAGGCTTAAAGGCATCGGAAGGGGTAACGAGAAAGTGAGAACTGGAAATACATATTTCCTGGGAACAACCTTCCACTTCAGAAGAGGCGATGTGAAGCGAAAATCGCATTGTAAAAGTGCGGCTTGGAGTCTTACCAGGATTCCGCAGCACGGCATGTCATTCTGCAGTTCATCAGCTGTACG
The DNA here is from genome assembly GCA_963978905.1 of Trichostrongylus colubriformis. Taxonomy (NCBI): domain Eukaryota; kingdom Metazoa; phylum Nematoda; class Chromadorea; order Rhabditida; family Trichostrongylidae; genus Trichostrongylus; species Trichostrongylus colubriformis. The sequence continues at coordinate 10,395,023 of OZ022260.1, forward strand.
AGTTGCGGGCGAAGGCAGAGCAATGTTCACGGTCGGCTGATTTAGCCTCTCCGCCTCTGCAGCCTACCTTCGGCTGGGAACGTAGAGGAGCGCTAGAGAGAACGGAGGTTCTCGGGTTCTTATTTCTCGATTTTTTTTCTTCGTTTTATTTGATTTTTTCTCTACTGTTACGCTACTGAGCAATCCTACTTTCATATTTCACAATCTGCCAAATTTAACCCTTCCGGTGCCTTTAAATGAACATGATGTAGTGCTCTATGAGCACGACCCGATGTCTCAGACATTAAAAATCAAACGGTAAAGTTAAAAGGATGTAAAGGCAACTTCAAGGACTTGCAGTAGGATGCAGTGCATGGCGTTCCAGCCGCAGAAAAGACAGTGTGCGAAGAATCATGCATTCCTCCAAAACAGGGTGATGGAGTGTAAGGCAAGCCGAGGATGCCATAAACAACTTGATTTGGAAACAGCATGTTCACAAAAAGTTTTCTGGATGTCTGCGAACATTTGATTTATGAGCCGCTTTTGCTGCAGATTAAGCGTACTTTCAGCGAGTTTCCCTTTGCAGACGGTCCCGAAAAAGCTCGATGCCAGATGAGGGTTTCTTCGAAATTTTCTGTGCATGGCAGACTTTTCGAAATTATTACGAAATTCAGAGGAGACGGTAAGTACAGCGACTGCTACCACTAGGAAAGACACTACCACTGATTACTTTGTCGCCTGAGGAAAATAAAAGTAGATTCTCCGGGAACTGAGGCAGCTAGTGAAAACCAACTGGAATAGCCAAACCTGAGAAATGGAAGGCTTACTTTCATCAGTTACTTATTTTAAGATTCTTTTGAAATTAGGAGCGCTCTATCGGGCTTGCTATAAAGAGTGTTCCCCGAAAAACAGTTTTACCCTCAGGAAGCCCATGTGAGAGCCGCCGAATGAACTCGTTACATGCCCAAGAGGACTGATTATCGAAACAATCGTGTTACTGACCTATTTATAATGTTTTTTCGTGAATTTTCAGAACCCTTTACGACCTTTACAAAAATTGAAGAGTATAGCTCGCGAAAATGGTTTCACAGCTGTCGCATCGCTTTTAAATGTTTATCAAGATTCGTAGTCGTCTGTAAGCTCTCTCTTTTTGCAAGGTATCTTCATAGATCAGACTTTGACAGAGTGGCTTCATCTTCATCTTCTTTTCCGATAACATAAGAAACAGTGACATAATCAAACTGCTCGTATATTTGCTCTGCAGGTCCAGTATATCTCAGCGAGAAGTCCTCATTTTCGAATAAAATTAGAATGCGTGGCGCATCGCGATAACAACTTATTACATTACGCAAATATATAAAAACAATTTATCAATCTACGGGACAATCGAAACCATACATTGCCCATGCGCTTTATTGTTTTGTAAAGGATGGTTCACAGTTGGAGTATTTGTTTTTCTTTCAGTTCTGTTTTTTTCTTGTGTGACGCACCATAGAATGTCAATTAAATAAATAAATAAATAAATAAATAAATAAATAAATAAATAAATAAATAAATAAATAAATAAAATCTCAAGTGGTAAAGCTCCGAGAGATCCATGTCATTAGAAAAGTCAAGTAAAAGTAAAAATATATGAAATATGGCAGGGCACTGGCACGGCACCACTTTGTACAATAGTCTCAAAATAAAATAAAAAATAAAATATAATACAAAATAAAATACAAAAATGAAAAATAAATACACTATATGAAAAATATGATACAAAAAATATACAAAATATGATACAAAAAAGAAATAAAAAATATACGAAGAAGAAGAAGATAACACATAACGGTGAATGTAGGTGCATCATAGTGATGGCGATTGCCGGGTGAAAACATTGCAGACTGACAATCACCGCGATTCTACTTGAGTTGGAGTTAATCTTTGATGATTGCCGAGTGATTTCTTGCGCAATGCCACGAAAAAAACCCGGTAAACACGATTTTCCATTCTGTTTACAGCGTACTTCATTCCGAAAACTCCCTTTCTAGTCGATTGTCGCGAAAACAGTGGCTTTCCATCAACGAGGAACATGACGTTTTTCAGAAAATCCCCGAATCCCCTCACCAAACGTGGATATGACATCCGTAAAAGGGCAAGTCTAGTCGCGGCTAGTTGAAATTCTGGAAAATCGCTGTGCTTCAGAAAAAAAAGACTTGATCGATAGCGTTCGACTGTTGCCAGTGCTTCAAAAACTGATTGAAGAAAGTGTTCAAGCCACTAAGGAGCTGGCACACTTCGGGAAACGGTCACCACGAACGATGCACACTGGTTTCGTTCCCCAAGCGTACGTACATAGATATGTAAAGATAAAGTAGACGGGCTTGATTGAAGCCGTTTTGGGAAGCGCCGTGTACTCTATTCCGTTGAGAATCACAAAAGCATCTGAATACAATCCTTCCAATACTTCTAATGGAGGGTTCCTGCTGTGAAAAAGCGGAGCCCCTATGGAAAAGCTTGAGCTTGAGCGTATTCAATGTACACCTGCGATGGGGTTAAATTGGTCATGGATAGCTGATCAACGAAGGGACAGAAGCCGGAAATTTCCCGAAAAGGGGAAGAAGCTGGAAATTCCCAGTTGAAAATACTATTTCGTACTGTGGACAAATTTTATGGAGGCCGAAGGCGTCACAAGATTAGGCGTGCCATTGTGCAATCACTGCCCATAAGACCGAGTACAGCTTATGTTTAGAACCGTTCCTCACGGGTTGTGCATCAACGTGGGTAAGAAATATCGATTCGGACATGGTTGCCATGCTGACAAAGGAAAGTTTCTTTTCGATTTTAGATTTTCTCGTTCAATATAAAGAGCAGGAATTTGATGGGATGGGGAAGAATTTGCATCTCTTGGGACCGAAAAATGAGAAGAGGTAATTTCAGGGAGTTTTTCGATTCAGTGCGCTAACAGTCTGGTTTTATGCAAGGTAAGCAGTTGTTGCAACACAGCTTACGAGCAATCGCCAAGGTGAAACACCAGTGAGGACACAAGCATTAGTCAAAATCCTTTAAAGGTGTTATTTGGGCTTTTGGAAAGGGAGATCGTAAATTCTCCATTGGATAAGATTGCACTGGCCCTCTGGAAGAGGCAAATAGTGGAAGAAGGTATTAAAGCAAAATTTGAAGGGTTATGTTAATCTTTAGTTTATGAAACGTGCAACCCTCCCATGCCAGAGTTAATTTCTGGCGAAGTGAGCCGTAAGGCATTGCTTTGAAGAGAATCCTATTGCCACCCAGGAGAACGTCACGGCAACAGCTTCCTGCTTGCCTGACCTAAAGCTGAAAGTTAGGCCACACGGGTGAATCAGATTTGGAACCGGAATTGAGTGAGTGTGACTGTTTTCTCATTGAAAGATGGAAGAGATCCTTCATGATTCACGAATGAGTCAAAGCGGGACAGGCAGAATCTCCTGTTGAAGGAGTATAAACAGCAAGTGACATTTATAAGAATCACATCTTAGGTCATGAAGGGACAGAAGGGCATCTTGAACTGGGAAATTCCCACACAAGAACCCATCTCACGAAATGATGCCTCATTGGGCTGAATAGATCATAACAAGAACGAGAACAACGAGAACGATGACAACTGAATAAACTGGAATACTGGAAAAGCTGCTAGTTTTGGGCGGGAATCATCACCGTATGTTGCGTGATTCAGGGTCACCAGCAACTGTAACAACTGAAATCGCTCTCGTTTTTGCAACGACGAACGATACGTTTGTAATAAAAAAAACTTGCTAACTGGAACGGGCTTACGAAAGATTCTTCAAATGATTGGGGCATGCCGCCACACAGCGACATACGCACTTCTTCCGAGATTTTGTCTCAAAAAGATTGGGAAGGTGCAAGTTACCAGCAAGTTTTCTTGGCGCTCCCTTCGGTAACTGTGGAGCCTTGAAAGTACCTCAAGTGAAAGAAGTGTCACAGCACTAGGGACTCGGGGCAGGATACAGCGGGAGTCGAGGACTCAACGACAAGTGGGGGGGGGGGGGTCGTATTTGACAGAACTGGAGGGGAGGGGAGTCGTACCTGCAGAGTTCAGCGAGGCCACAAGAACAAGTGGGGAGGGGGTCGTATTTGACAAAACAGGAGGGGAGGGAGTCGTACCTGCAGAGATCAGCGATAAGCAGATGAGAAAGGGAGGGTATCTCATAGCGAACCCGTGTGAGGAAACGTGGTATAAATATGTTTCTGCTCAAAGTAACAATACTACATAGCAATATAATGCACAACTGTACAATCCGTCAACAGTTAATGGTAATGTAGAGTCAAAAAAATGGGAGGGGCGTATCTGGGGAAGGGGGGGGGGGGTGTGGGTCGATTGGTTGAATTTTTGCGCGGCCGCCAGCGGCAAATGCGAGTTGTTTGTAGTTTTATCCAATGAAACACCAACAACCGCTACATACATATAAGAACTTCCGACGTTCCTTTGAAGGTCCCTCACGATACCAGCCCACTGCAATCTTCGAAGGTCCCTCACGATACCAGCCCACTGCATACTGAGCGAAATTTCAACCGACTCCAGCAAGTCGTGCTGACGGCGGGGCGAGTGCGACGCCGCGAAGCGAAAATTCGACCAATCGACCTCATCCATAGCTGAGCCCCGTAGAGGAAGGGAGTCGTACTGAAGCGGCTATCTTCCTCGACAGCTGAGAGTACCCTGCTTAAGGGCTGGACAAGACTAGTGTTTTTTTATCAGTAGTACGATCTACCTCCTGAGCGAAGCATTCGACGCTACCTGTTTGCGTACGGAAAATGTCTATCTAAAAACGTTGTCAACCAATAATCATCGGACTAACCATAGCATTGCTACCTGGTACTAAGTATAGTTATTGATTGACTGGCAAGACTAGTGACCTTTTTAGGTAGAGAAAGAACCAAAAAAATAGACTAAAAAGGAAGTTTCAAGTTCTCTCAGAACTTCGGTATTGCTGGTAGTTTTCGATTTCAACGCTTCTGCCACAAGGTTTCTGGGTGGAATCTTTATTTCGGCGAATTCAGGGATGGGGCACATTGCGCCTTTCGATCTTTTCTGGGAACCGTCAAAGATTTCTACATCCATCTCGAATTCCAATGACATTGATATGAGATTGGACTTTTTGATGGCTTTCAGAATCTAGCCGGAGTAGAAACCAGTGTTTGTACCGTCCCAGACGAATCTGGTGCCGATTAGTCGAATACAGATGAATGGATTCATAAAGCCTAAGTGTGGAATGATCCGGGTTTTGATTCCCGGACCAGCCAGTGTGAGCGACGCGACATCACTACGTTAACTCCACCCCCCCCCCCCCCCAACCCCTTTGTGACTTCAGGTGAAGAAAAAAGGAAGTGATCAAGCAGTTTCAGAGCAAATGGTTAAAAAATCAGGGCATAGATGCTTCCAACGGATACAGTAATTAAAAAATTGAGATGAATCATTTTTTGTAGAGTGAGCCATGCATTTCATTACAAGAACAGCTGGCCGTCATTGAGACCACCGTTATTCTCTCATGAGGAGAATAACGGTGGTCTCAATGACGGCCGGCTGTGCTTCAGGGCTCTCACGAATGCAACAAGGCCGAAGCGTTAGCCGTATCAAGTTAATTAATTTCGTGATTTCGGCTGCAAGGAACTGACACATATCAAGAAAATGCCATGCCAAGAATTATGGAAAATCAAACTTGGACACTAATAGAAGATGTGCCAGCCAGATATTTTCGACTTGTGAAGGAATCTCTTTCATTACGACAGAAGATCGTTGTGGCGGAACACACATCTCACTACAAGTCACTGATAGTGAAATCACTGGAATAACTTTTTGTGCTCAAGGCAAAACGAGCAATCGAATAATACACGCAAAAGAAAACGAAATGCATGATGGCGATCGAAGATGGGATGAGTGACAGGTGCCTCGAACTTGTTCTCTTCTTAAGGATTCATCGTTGGTGGCTTTTTTGTATTTGAGGTGACAGGCTCTTGAACGCCACCACCACCACCAACGGTTTCATTCAGCTTCAAACACAAAACTCGTCTGTCGATGGATTGTTCCCGGATTATTTCCCTCAGAATTGATGAAATACAGGATCAAGCGGAAGGCGTCGTGTTCCATATTTTTATTCTCGTTTTTGTTGACTTTGCGTAGTTAAACCAGGTAAGATGGGTAAGTTGAACAACTACGGATCTCTAGGCGAGGTTAAATTCCTGGGCTTGAAAACCTCCACGAATCTGGGGAAGGAACACAAGCCGGCTTTCACGAGAAAGAGTCTACTGCAGATTGAAAAAGTATTTAATCTTAAGTTCTGAATGCTTCCAATCTTACTACCCTGTTCCATTCCCATAAAGCAGTCATGAGTTTGCTCCTGCCCCTAACTGTAAGTGTAAATTGCATTTCATGATTTAGAAGACCATAAGTCTACACGTGCACGACAATTCTGTTGAAATCCATAAAAAGCAAATCCAACAGGTTGTAGAGATCTTTCCTGCCTCCTCGTCGGATTGTTCAGTAGTCAGCGGCTGAAGGCTCTGTAATGATCTTATCCACACATCGAACTTCACCTAAGTCAATTCAGAGTCCTTACGGCTATAAGTTTCGCACCTACCGAGTCCTACCACGCTCGCTTACGAATGCCAGAGACAGTGTCCCCTCATCAGTCAAAGCATATCATCTTTCGATGGAAATGGAGTGTGTGGTGCATCCAAGAAGGTCAACGATTGACGCCAAGCCTCTTACAGACATTCACAGGCGGAAACGACGTTGAGGTTACAAGGAGAAGCTTCAGGACAGTTTTCACGAGCCAGCCAATAATATCATACTGCTTGTGATTATCACCCCCTATATGGCCTAGGTCCTTCGAGGACTGGCCCCCAGATGCTCCGCACCCGGACGCCCCGCCCACATTCCTGCGACCTTAGCACTCAGTTGACTCCCTGTGAATTGCCATGAGTGGTCATACCGTAAGCTTCACAAAGAGAGATCTTCTATCACAAAGATCACCTAGAACGCGGAACACCATCCGTTTCCCAGACTACTTCACATTGACGCGATGGTAGGATCAGGCTTGTTGGTGGCTCAATGACGCTTTTTTTTGTGGGATATGTTGCTTTGGAACCAATAAATGGAGCGGCTTTGGTGCCCAGAAACGACCATTATTAACACCTTTCTGATTGCAACGGCAAAAAGCTGTTTGACGAGTTTTCTTTGCTCATAAGGAAATCTCTTGCAACGATTTATCAAGAAAAGATTAATGAAAGAGAGTGTAAAGATGCGACAAGCTGCTCGACACCATCTCAAGGACATAAAAACATTCGGTAACTCTTTCCTTTGCATGAACTATCGGCAAAAACCCACGGGTAGGTAGGTGAAACTCATGCGGGAGTGTAAAAGCACGGGGTGTAATGTTCCCGAACGATTTGTCCATAAAGGGATCCAGTCCTCTCCACTGCTTCGGATCAACGAATGGTGCCTGGCGCCTTCCGATTCATGCCAGTGCACCCCGAATATTAGCGAGTCGCTATGGTAGGAAAACACAGAAATCACTGAAAAGCACCTAATAGGCATTTTCCAGGAATTCGAAATTGTAATTATAAAAAACAAGAACTCAAACTCGGTTGATTTCATAAAAAATGTTAGAAGATGCTTTCGATGCGCCATGTCTCTACTTCTTTTCAGGAGCGTGAAAGCAGTGGAATGGTGTTGAAATTAAAATTAAAACTTGTACAGATATAGTTCATAAATATATACAGGGGGTGCCAGAAAAAGTAATTTTGCTCACAGCTCACATCCGCCAATTATACAAAACATAGGAGAACGGAAGGTATAACAGTATTGGGGCAAAATACTCCCGAAATGTTCCTCTCAAAGCAGGAACAAGCTGTGGCTCACTACGCTCACTTTTATAAAAAAATGTAGCCTTTACTCGGCGAAGTCGGGCTTCAGAGCACCTACGATTTCAAGGTCCGCCTAAAACAGTGGAGGCACGTTCCGTGGTAAATCTTTTGTGAGAAGCTTCCTGAGGATTGGCCCTTCGGTTCAGAAAGTCACAGAGCCCCTGCTGCCTGGACAAGGCTGCTCTGATCCGAAGTATCATTTTTCATGCCTCAAACCTGCCTCCGGAGGGGTTTCAGTGGTGATGGCACGTTTTGGTTCTTGGAAATGAAGGATGTTGGGAGCATAGGAAAAACGGACTACCTAAGACCCGAAATGAATCCTCGCAGGAACCACAGAGTGAACGGACCTTAGCAAGGTTGTGAACGAGAGTGACGATATCACGGATTTTGCCGTCTTGAGGTGGCAAATCATATTCAGTGTAAGCCCCGATCCTGTTCGTGCAGAAGGCTCCTTCGGAGTGTAGTGATAGTATGAGGTAAGCTCTTGAATCTGGGGATGGAAATACTTCGTAAGAATTCGCTGAAGTTCGACTAATGTGGGGTTAAAAATGTTGAAAATGGAGGAAAAAATTACTTTTTCTTTGGCACTTCCTGTACACAATTATAGGTGCCATATTTACAAAAAAAAATTATACAATTGAACAATTATACAATTGAAAAATTATACAATTGAACAAGTTCGCACGCTACTTTATACCGCTTGCTGAGCAGGTAAATAAATAAGTAAGTGAATAAATAAATAAGTTATCAAATAAATGAATGTTGGAGTCAGTGTTTCACATGCCAAAATGAGCCTGTTAAATTACTCCGCCTTCGAAATACGATAGATCCCGTGTGTACATGGGAAACGAACTAGAATCTCATGTGGATGACAGCGACTCAACCTACTCAACTATGATAACAGCTAGCAAATGTGTCTTATAGAAGTTAACTGAACTAAACGAAAGGAAGCGGAGGCTGTGTTCGTCAAATGAAGCAGGTTGAGCTTCTCAATCCCTGTAAGGCCGTCTTATAAGGGCTGAGAAAAAGCAGCAGGTTCAGCAAGCACATCTCACTGGTCACAGTTCAGCCATTTAAGAACTTCCTTAATGGGTGGCCTGATTTGGTGGCAGTTACGCGACCGAGCCAAGATTGCCCTCTACGGGGAAGGAAGAAAGAAGTGGCGAAAGACTGGAAGATACAGGAGAAGTTCTGAAAAATGACCCCTTGAAAGGTCTCGAGGTGAAAGGGTCAGAGCGGGCCCTCGCCACCCCTAAACTTCCCCCCCCCCCCCCACTCCTCAAAAAAAACAACAAAAAAAAACTAAACGCCGACATCACACAGCGAAGGAAGCGCCATCGTTGGAGGTCAAGTGGAAAGTGGACGATCGGGGACACACGTCTATCGAAGGGCTACAACACCCTCGGCTGCGATCTGAAGTTTTGAGGGCGTAGGAGGGGAGCGATTGAAGCTGAACTGAGAGCTAGTCGGTAGCCTTCACATCGAAGAGTGCCGCCGCCATCATCGTCGATGGGTTGGTTTCATTTCAACTCGTCCTTGTGCCCTACACATCAACAGGCACCCACCCACATACACCACACAACCCGACTCAGCACAACTCTCCGTCACTGAGAACCTGATTTTGCTTTCGGTATACAGCCGATGTTTGGGCTTTTCCCATATGCCGCTCGAATATGGATATTGACAAATGGAGAAAAGCCGACTGACATTGCGAATTCAGGTTTCACACTCACGTGAATGATTTTTGAGTCTTTCAAAATATTAATAATCTACTGACATGTGCATAAAACCTGCTCAGTTGCCTTCAGGAAGAAGAAAACGGAAGAAAACGGCAGTAGTACGACTGGATATGTAATTGGTTTGAATAAAAATCGAATCGTAGATGGATAAGGCTGTTTGGTTCAAGGGAATTTCATTGTTCGGGCGGAGGTGGAGTAGTGACGGGAGGTGTACTCCCACTCGCACATTAAGGGGATCAAAACCTGTCACCCCAGGGGAACCTAGCCTTTCATCCCGCAGGGTTCGATGAAGTGGTCTGGGAGGACGACAGCACTGACTTGTACATGTGGGTGTCCCCCACAAATCGCAATTGTATAGACCAGATGGCGTTCACCTGCCACCACGATTTAGAATGGAATAAGAATACTTGGTGCTTCCTAACAAGAGATTTATCAACTGCAAAAACGTTATCTTTTGTCTATTAATTATTTTATTTACCAGTAGTTTCAGTTAGAAAATCGCTTGACAGAATGGATTTTTACGAATGCTCTCCATCATACGATTTATGTCACGGTAGACCTTTTGAGGTATCCAGATTTCGGTGCAATTACACAAGTCTTAATATGGACGAACATGTGCCACATCTCAGAAATGAGTATATTTCGCTGAGGGAGAACGCTCACTTACAATTATCACCAAGATTCGAGCAGCATGGTGCAGGCTCAGAATATTGCTGAAGTCGTCCTGGATGAACAAGGGGAAGCGCTCGCTTCTTGTCTCCATCACCACAAGATGGGTGCATCCATTACAACCGACGACTGAAGAAGACTTACAGCTTTTGATATTCTTTGAATCAACAGCCTCAATAAACCAGGTGGACCCACTCGCGCGCAGTTTCCTGGACAGCTTCGCGTAGTTCCTAAAGCTTCCTCAGACTTGACAGAATATTGAATGAATTGAATTAAGTGTAGTTTTCCAGAAGAGTGCAGCATTTATCAGACATCGTTTAAGCGACATATTTTGCTTGTACTTTTCTCTTCGTATTGCCTAAACATAGAGTTTAGCTGGGGCACCAAAACATCTCAGAGTATCCTCCAGCCTCTCTCTTCTTGCAACCTCGGCATTGTTAGTTGCAAGTTGTTTGATTAGTTTTTAAAAGATTATTCAAAAAATTCTAAATTTAATCAAACAAATTACAACATCTAAAATTATTTTTGGATTAGGTTGAGGTCTCATGAGCCGACATTGTCAAGTAAGATAACGCCAAGCAGGCCCTTTCGCATGCCGATGTTTAGCCGATTCTTTAGAGTCAATCAGTCCTGGATGGGATTTCAAAATCAAATAAAAGTTAAATAAAGCAGTACCTATTCGAGTGTTTTTTTTTCTTTCAATCTCCAGAGTGGAGGTTGAGTGCGTGATGCATACAGTGATACTCGTTATCTATCAAAGAGCCCCCCCCCCCCCCCAGCCCAACCAGCCTTCTATCCCTCCGGGGTCGGTAAGTTGAGCTTGTACATCGGCTGGCCCCAGCAAGTCATTGTATAGGCCACATCACATTCACCAGCCACCACGATTTTGAATGGGACTAGAATGTGCGGCGCATCCCAGGAGGGGATTGATCAACGCCAGAAACTTTATCCTTCATCTTAACTGAGATCCTAAAATCAGTGGCAAAGTCATCGTCTTCCAAAACAAATCCACTCATGGGCGAGCTGACTCCACACCATCCCTCGCAACATTCGCCTTACAGCTCTACGTGGATCATCTTCACAAGAGCAAGTGAAAGTACGGTAGATATGTGGACCACTAATGAACTCATCGAATACGGTATGTTTTTCAGGGTGGAGGATAGACTTTCCACCGGAGCGTCATGCCAGAACGAACAGAAGAAAACACAGAAAGAAGGACGACCACAAGAAGCATGCATGCTGTGCTCCTATCTAAACACTAAGCATCGAGGGCTATATAAGCTTGCTAATATGAAGAGATCAAGATCTAAATGGCGACCTCTGAAACCGGTTTGGAATTGTAACTGTGTAAATTCCAAAGTGAAAAAAGCTAGTCGGTTGGTGTTTGCGAGGATGCGAGGATCTCATTCGCTGTGAACATCTCAATGACATTAATGGGAAGTGCTTGCTTGCAATAGTAAGGGAATGGGGGTAATAACGATCTACAGTATCCTCAGTGTATATATGACACATACTCTAAAGAATGTCGTCGTAATGCAGTCGACTGGATGGATGGACTCAAAAAAAGTGAGTAAGGATAGTTACGCATTTTTGCGTCAAAAAAAGGGTGAGCGAGGAGTAAAAAATTCTCTGAAAGCTCTACTCGACAACTAGCAACCACTGACTGTTACAATAGAACGAGGGGAGTGGAACGTGGTGGCACAGGCGGACAAATACGAGCAGTGACGCTAGGAGGAAGATCGTGGACGAGTTTTATAGCGCCTCAGAATTTTTTTTTCATGTAAAAAAGTAATATCAGCTGAAGGCAGAAGTGAAAAGAGGTGTAACAGCACAGAGAGAACAGCAAACAGCAAGCACTGTGGAAGTGGATGAAGCTGAGTGGGCGTGGCCAGAAGATGAAATCAAGCCAAATGTGTTGGCTGTGGTGGTATTGCTTCATTTACGTGGAGCCATCGGCAGACGGGGAGGAATACCGACGACTTTCAAGAGCGTTGGTCGAGTTTTCCCTTTCACGGACAGGTACACTTACCCGATTTGGGGCTAGCCTGCGAAGTGGGGAACAGTGTGAGGATAATGATGGTAGTCACTGCTACCGGACCGGAAGCTTAGCGACCGCTTAATTGTTTGAAAAATTAAAGGCAAAAAAAGGTGTCAGGAAATATGCACTTCGAAAGCTGACCGGAAGAGTGGCACCTTTTTTCGCCCTTTAAATCAGAAAAAGAAAGAAATAGGAACGTCAGCAAAACTAAACGATCATCGTCAATCTTCTACATTGGTATGGGCCATGCATTCCACCTACAAGCAAAATCATAGAATAGTCCTTTCCACCGTTTATACCAAGGGGGAGCGGGCCTCGTTAACGAAACTGGCGGGCCGTATTAAAACGGATGAAGTTGTTGAAGAAGACGGCCTTAGGAGCAGGCCATATCAAAACAGGTGGAAGTTGTTGAAGAAGATGGCCTTTATGACGTCCCCCCCCCCCCTCCGAAAACACTCCATTTCACCGGAACTCTTCCACGAATGTCTTCTTGGATGCGTAATTTTCATTGGAATTTCTCACTTATTGTTCAATTTACCGATGATACGTCTTGACTGCATGGCAAATAAATAAATAAATAAATAAATAAAAATCCTTACCACTGTCTTTATGGAGTAGAACTGCCCCAGGAACGGCAATTAAGGCTACTATCTGCCCCAAACTGCCCTGACAGCACGAAAATCCTAAATTAGAATTTCCACGAATATGTCTACTACCACACAGGACAAGCACAAGGTCCTAAAGGATCATAAAGGATCACAGGACATTTGCCTCTGCAGCCTACATGGCATAGCTACCCCATCGTCCCCTTTTTATGGACCTAATGACAGAATTGTGTTGATTGGGTTGGGAGTTGGGAAATGAGCAATGGATGAGTGTTGATTGAGTTGGAAAAGGAGCAGTGAATGGGATCTGCAACGATTGGAGCGATAAACGAAAATGGACGTAATGCGCTTCACATAGAAGCAATCAAGACGGACCGGAATGGGGAAGTGTTAAACTCGTCCGTTAGTCAGCCGCTGATTGATGAGAATTGTATTGGAATGACAATGACAGACATCTAAGCAACATCGATGATAGTAAATTGTGGGATCGACAGATTTCTTAACCAGTTTTTTATTTGAAGGAGAAAAATTCGGAAAATAAACAACCTGACTTTCAAATAAGAACAGTAATGATCTCAGCGGCCTAACTACGAATAAATGGCGAAAAAAGGAAAAGAATACATAGTATCGGCGACATCGGGTAAGGGAGAAGACGTCTTGAGCTGGTTTGACATACTGGCAGCAGCATCTTTTTCCTCCTCTCCTCCCCCTCGCTCCCATGTTTTAAGCAATTTCAACGAATGGAAAGGTATGACACTCGCAGATGGTCAAATTTATGATGACCGGGAAGTTAAGAAGGCTTTTCTTGGAAATTCAAAGGGATAGGGGGCTTATTAAGAGCACTGAGTGCGAAGGCTGGAGAAAAGGCACAAAGTGAAAATATAAAAAGATGATGGTCAAAGAAAAAGGATGTCCAGGAGCTCACACCAAAAAGTTCATTGCTATTGAAGAAATGAGGATGTGAAACAGGTTGTAAACGGTGAGATTAGGTTCTAATGACGACTCAAAGAATCGAAATTCGATCACGGTTTCAACATAACCAACAGCTCTGAGCGAATCCTGCCAAGCCCCGCGCCGTAGAATGGCGAAATTTTCTCTTTTGTGCTGTAATGCGACTTTTCAGACAAAAAAATTGAAATTTTCTAATTAAGATTGATTCACTAGAAGCACATGTACATTGGCCTGGAAATTAAGTAGATGTGAATGAGATCAGTATTCAACCATACAGAGAAGCGGCACAAGCACATGAAATCAACTGTAGCGATTTATCTACTTAGTAGTGCCGAAAATCCGAATAATCGGCTATTCGCCAGTTTAACAACAGGCCACCATAGAAATAACGAGTAAAATATGGCCATTGTCAAGAAAGGATAAAGCCATGACCAAAATCGCTGTAGGACTCGATGCCTATGTTCATTCGACAGACGCGGCTAGTAGGCGATGTCCGAGCAAAGCGTTGCTGAGTGCTGGGGGTCCGTGGCTATGGCTGGGCGATTGTTGCTGCTGGCTTTTCAACCGGTCTTCTATGCCCAATAAGTAGCAAAATACGTGAGATCCGCCAGCGCTCACATCGACAACATGTAACACCAGTGTTCATAGTACTGCATGGTTGTAGGTGGTGGATAGCTCATGGGCTAATGAAAAACAGCCGAAAAGTTGTTACAAGTATGCTGAGTTATAGGTAGAAGCTTCGGTGTCGGACGGGACTCGAACCCGCACTTCATCCTTTCCGGGGATATGTGCTAATCCATTACACTACCAAGACCCTTTCACCTTAACTCAGCTCCTAAATGGTATATTCATCATAGCTTATCAGCACTCACTCGTGTAACGTGCATCGCGGGCTTCGGGCCTCGCACCGCGGGCTGAGGAGAAAAAGTAGCCATCAAAAATCAAAAATATCAAGAGAAAAAAGCGCTTTCCTTCGACGACAATCGAAAAACGCCTCTGTACTACAGCGGAATGGTAAGAGTGGCAAATGATTTCTCTGTTCACTTTATTCTGGTATATTGACAGTAACGAGCCTCATACTCTCATGATTGAGGGGTCAAATCTCAATTCAGTGCCAACATCCTTAGGCTCCCTAATAATATTAGGTCGGTTAGGTGATACAAAATTGTACAGAAATTAGAAATGTCAAATTCCAGGTTAGTTGGGCTACATGAGTCACTGCACAAGTCACGTCACATTCAAATACCATTACAATTTTGAGTGGGAGTGGACTCATGGCGCACTGCCAAAAATATTGATCAAGGTCGAGTGCTTCAATCTCTTACCCTCAAACGTATTTCTCAATCGTTTTCTTTATATAAATCGTACTATATCTTATTTTTCTGTCGTTATCGTATTTCTTGATAAGTGTTCTCCATTCAAATCTCCACCTTTTATTTTCTATCAATCAGCAAATACGGAGTAAGAATAACAGCATAACGCGAATATTTTATACCAGTTGGGCTGGCGCGCACAACTGCGTGCATCACATATGGAAGCATGCTACTAATTGGGCTTGGTCGATATCGAACAGAATTCCTACCGTCAATCTCTTCCTTCCGCATCAATCGATATCGATCAAGCTCATTTTGCCTTCCATGTGTGACGTGCAGTAGTGTGCGCTAGCCCAACTGTAAAATTCCGGATCCCAGCTTTACTGCGACGCGAGATATTAATATTCCCCCATTCGCCTTTCGAGACTTCTTATCACCGCTTATCAGTTGCTATCACTCCCGCTCCCTCACCTTTGATGTTCCCTTACTACCCCCCCCCCTCCCCCCCATATCACTTTAAAAATTCAGAGTCCCAGCTTCGCTGCGACGCGAAATATTAATTACCCGCAATTCGCCTTTCGAGGCTACTTATTAGTCCTTATCAGTTGCTATCACTTTCGTTCCCTCACTGTTGATGTCCCCTTACCACTCTCCATATCACTTGAGAAATTCAGGGTCCCAGCTCTACTGCGACGTGATATATGAATTTCGTGACAGAAAGACGGACACACTCACAGACAGACATACTTAGCTGATTATATATAGTAGGATTTCTCCTAACTAAATTATATTAGGCTGTCCCAAAAGACTTGTAGGATTTTTTCGATCATCACTTTTTATTTTCGTCCAACAAACAACTATTAGGCAACAACGTATTGACCATTGTTATCGGCAACCCTCTGCCACTTTATAGGAAAATCGTTGATTCCCTCCTCCCAGAACTCTGGGTTTTGAGAGTCGAAGAAGTCAGCGATTGCCTTCGCAAGCAAGTCATAATCAACGAATTTTCTCTTGGCCAGGAAGGATTCGAGAGGATGGGTAAGGTGATAGCCAGAAGGGGCAATGTCTGGAGAGTACGGTGGGTGGGGCAGCGCATCCCAGCCGAGCTCCTATAACTTGGCCTGGGTACTTTTCGCGAAATGGGAGCGGGCGTCGTCATAAAGAAGGGTGACCGCGGACCTTTTCCGGCATTTTTCTCGAACAGCGACGGCGAGCTGTTGGCTCACCTTGTACCAGCACCTCGCGGAAAAGCATTCCTTCCGCATCCCAGAACCAGCACAGCCCCAGCGTGGTTTGTCTTTCATGTCAATCTCGCCGTTGCTGAAGCTGATGAACCAGCGGCGCACGGTCACGTAGCTCACACATCCCTTGCCCAATGCAGCGCTGATGGAGTGGCGAGCTTCCGTCGCTTTGCTGCCCCAAGACCACTCATAGTAGATGACACCGCGTGTTGGGTGGGTATCGACTACGGGTATTGTAGCTCTCTCCACGGGATCTGGTGGGTCAATATATATTTTGTTAGAAAGCCTAGAGAACCTTCTACCATATTCCTGAACCGCCTGGACCTGCCTCGAAGTGAACAAGAGTTACTGATTTTTTTTTTTGGAAAAATACTACAAGACTCTCGAGACAACCTAATATATGCACTCTTTCATATGCACTACAATTTTCCGATCTATATTCCTTGCGTTTTCTTCAACATCCAGTGCAAAAAAAGGGGTCTGATGAAAATCGTGTCACTTCTTTAATGGCCTAACCGGTTTGCGACAATCTGCAACGCAAGTGACACATACTTGAGATCATATGCAATCAAGCGCAATAACGATGCATCGGATTAAACGTTACCATTTCTGCTCACAGGATAAGCCACTCTACCGATGCCCCTTAAATGGCTCCGGCGACAGATAACACAGCGAGCGGTCACAAGAATAAGGAGCTCCTTGAGCAAACCATCACTTCACCTTGAAACGCCCATCATTCACTCTTATTCCAGTTTGAATGATGGCAATTGTATGTCTGTTGGCCTCAACAACAACATTCTCCGGATTCCTTTAACCATTTTGGACTGCCAAAAACGGAGGAAACACAGCTCCATCGATGGGGGTGAAGCATCGCTCAAAGCAGCGAAACCGCACTATGTAGATCGAATCCCATAGAGACTATCCATGCCCCCTACCTTCTTAGTAAATAATGCTGGACACAAAAAAGAAAAGAAAAATCGGCCTGATAGCCAATAACTGCGAGAGTTGCTACACAGATAAAAATAAAAATTATTTTGGAGTTCTAAATGGAAATTGAGTGCAGTGTATTTTGTGGAATAGACTGATTCCATATACTTACCTTATTCGAAAATGATAAAAAATGAAACTTCTGCCTTTCTACTTTCATTCGTTAAATCATTTGTTTATCAAAATGATGCTGGTTTGCTAGACGGTTAGATGGCAAGAAGTGGATGTGGATACGTTGCCAAACGTGCTTTCTCTGAGGATGACAGCCCCTGCTTGATTGTTGATCATCTGCTATATCAAATAAATTGATAAGAACAGAACAGGAATGGTTTCTCGATCGACAGCAATATATTTATCTTGTCGTGAGAGCTTCAAGGTTATTGAGCCCTACAAAAAACAAAAATTTCCCTTCGTCGCTCTCACGACTGAAAAACTCTCTCTCTTCTCTTGAAGAACGGCTATCGTTTTAATGAAAGTGAGTGCGAAGAAATCCCGCATGAATGGTATAGTCCATTTCGAAAAAAACTGATTGGGCGTGTCCCACGGACCTGGGTGAATGGCGAGAGTGAGAGTACGTGGCGAGAGTGAGAGTGTGTGGCGGGGTGAGAGACTTGAGAGAGTTTGATACACGTTCATACAAGTCCGTAGGACACGCCCAATCAGTTTTTCTGAAAAGGACTGTAAGTCGAGTCGCTATGATTGATGGATGGAGTAAGTTCTTATTTCCGTTTCTCTGCACGAATCAGACTTTTGTGGTGTAAAGCCCGGAAATCGATGGCCATGTGGCCACTGAAGAGTTCATTAGCGACCAATGCAACATATTTTTACATTAAGTGGGTAATAGACAGCATTCTAGTCTGCGGATTTCCCACATTCTCATGATTCGATTCTCGACCTTTTAGCCCCTCTCCCCGTCATCCCATTGTGCTCCCACTGGCAATGCCTGGGAATAGAATCTGGGATCACTGACACCCAAAATAAAAAGGTCTCCCATTTTTTTCTCAAAGGTTATTCTTGGTGAAGGGGCAAAAGGTAGTCTGGATGTACAGATACACTAACTTGCCCATTAGCTAGCATGAGTGACGCATTCAAGTGCCAGTAGAATTACGAATCAAAAATAGGATGCGTGGCGCACCCCAAATTGTTAACAATCAGTGCCAAGTATATACTGCTACTTCCGTTTGATAATGGAGGGCTCCAAAGTAAACTGCAATGTAATACATTCCAGAAGGATGAGACAGAAGAAAGTGTTCGTAGTGAAGATTATCGAACGACTTTCTCGCCTGAACCAGCCGAGTCGATTACAAAGGATCATTCTTGTCCGGGAGGATGAAATGCCTTGAAAAGTCATTACATGGACTCAAATCCATCGTAGTATTTCATGCGGACGACTCCTAACGGGATCTTGAAGCTGCCCCACTTATAATAATTACATAAACATATATCCTCTACAAGGCCCTAACAACACCCCCCCCCCATTGCCTCAACGCAAAACCCCACACTTCGCAAGTTACCCAGCAGAAACTGATGCAGTTAGGCATCGAGACTCTCCCTCACCCCCCCCCCCCCTTATTCCCCAGACCTATTCCTGACGGATTACCACT
Organism: Trichostrongylus colubriformis; assembly: GCA_963978905.1. Classification (NCBI taxonomy): domain Eukaryota; kingdom Metazoa; phylum Nematoda; class Chromadorea; order Rhabditida; family Trichostrongylidae; genus Trichostrongylus; species Trichostrongylus colubriformis. Next base: position 10,414,054 of record OZ022260.1, read on the forward strand.
TTTACCGGGTTCTCGATGCAAACCTACGTCAGAAAAAATTCGCTGATACTATGCACGGTAAAATTGCCATCCTTGACTTTTTTTGATTCTCGCAATCCATAATTTGATCGTGATGGCACATTCTTTACCAGATCGTTGGCAAGATTCTGTAGATTCGAATGGTTTTTATCTCGACAGATTAAATTGTGTCTGAGTGAAGTTATGGCCAGTTATGTTTTGGCCATTTGTTCTGCAAACACCTAATATTATATGTATTATTATATTATATGTATTATTATATGTATCATTATATTATATGTATTATTATATTATGTATTTATCTCATATGTAAATTATTATTGGCTGATATTTGAAGTAGAGGCTACAACTGGCTCTGCACCCACTAACACGGTCAGTGCATCAAACTGTGTTAGCATTCAAACGGATACGCGGCGCATCTTATTAGGAATTAATCGAAACCATAAGCTCAAACTTCTATCCCCCAGTGATTGTCTTTTGAATGGATCAATGAAATTACACGTAAAAATGGATCTCAACGGGTTATTCTCTGGGCGAGTCAAGTGCATGGCGCATTCCACACGTAAGTAGTCCCTTTGAAAAAGGTGAGGATTTAAATTTCTTTGCTCCCATAACATGAGGCAAACTATGACTGTGAAGTGCAGGGGGACCAACTAAGCCATGAGCTTTAACAGGGATTTCTTTTCAAAAATTAATACAAAAAATCGATGTTTATCCACGTGAGCTTACTGGATTCTCACAATGAATTGATAAATGCCAGGACGAGGATCGAAGGAGGGGAGAATTCGTGAGAAGGACAGGTATCGTCGTCCTTGATGTTGATGACTAAGAATTCACACATTGATGACACAGAAGCTTTCACCATAGTCAGAGAACCGTGTGTGACAGCTGAAGAACAGGATCTTCTACAGCTGAAACTGTACAATTTGTGTTTGCTTTGCCCCTTATCCGGTCGGCATCGATGGAACGACCAGCGATGAGCGGATGGCTGGCTGGTTGGCTAGCTGGTTTCAAAACCGCTCTTCGCACTGAATTTGTTAGCACAATTCGTTTTCTTGGACTGAGCCAAGGTTAAAGCGATGAATTTGGAATAGAACCAAAAGCTCAACCATTGCTTCGTTTCAAGAGAAACTGACCACTAAGGGATCGAGGCTATGGTATACCGGGAGTCGGGATTCTTCTACAGGGGGGCGGGGGGAGGGGTCGTATTAAGGGCAAGATGGGGAAGGGGTAGCAATTGCAGAAGTCAGCAGTGGTCGAGAAGATAAGCGGAAGGTCTCGTCAGGTGACATGATTATGTGGGGAAATATGACAGAATTTGAGTGATCAACACAAAAATTACGGTAAAAGAATATTCAGTAATGCTATGCAACTAATCACTAATCAGTCACTGCTTGTGAAGACTTTATGTAGGTTTTAAAAGTGGGGGAGTCATACTGAAGCAGCCATTTCTCTCGATATTATGGTCAACGTGAAAAGCGTATCAAATATTTTCAAAATCCTGAATAGCAGCTGATCATCTGGAGCTTACCAAAAACACGATCAGCGTCCACCACTACATCCCTTCGTTTAGATTTATTTTAAAGAAATTTTCTGGATTGATATCCCTGTGCGTGGTCATTATGGACATTTTCGTCCTTTAGCACATACGGCTTTTAGCTTGTCCAGTTCTCGTTGTTTCATTGGAATTTGAATGTTTTCAATCGTGAATCATTCCCGAGAGTGGCGATGGCAACTTGATGGTTCCACGTAAAAGCAATTCTCACAAATGAGAAAGCTTATGATCTCAATCCAGGAAATAATGAGTCTCATCATTTCATGAGAGGGCCTCCACTAATTGTTTTTCATCTCAAAAAGAAAACTTCTGTAATTGGAACGATCGGAAAGATTCGATTCGGATACCATGCAGTCCACAGCAGTCTTGCCTATTCACCCATTCCAGTGAAACAATCATCTAAATGCGGGTTTTTTTATCGTTGCGATGCGTATCGAACTTGCTTACAATTGGAATCGTAGTCGGTTCTTCCTTACGTCAGCACAATAGCAGATAATTGAACCAATCGATTTTTCTGTTTTGGAAGAATAACCTACAAAACTCTTTTTTCTGTTTTGGAAGAATAACCTACAAAACTCAACCACTTCTGGCTATCTAACAGCTTTGAAGAACACATGTTGATAGCAACATCGATCGGCCTTCAATTACCTTAATTTAGACGCCATAATTTTCCTTTTTATGTCAGTGATTTTTATTTTAATACGGGATATTTACCTATTTACCTTTATTAGCTAGTAAGGGCTAATCAGAGGAGAATGAGAAGAAAATCAACGAACGACTAGTTCAGTCGTAAGCAGCACGATGCTCATAGAAAGATTTTTCTCAAATTCACTATTCAAAATCCTAACTACACTACAGACATAAATTATATGAAAAATAAAAACAACAATCACGTATCAATTACGTTTGAAACACTAGTTAAAAGCAGAAACCTTCGGAAAAAAAATTATTTTACGACTATATTGATGTAAATGTGTTATTTTGGTGGTTACTTCGTTTTATCCGTCTAGAATGACTGTTTTCTTTTGTATACGCAATTATTGACGACATATGTAGAAGTAGTCCATTGCAGGAGAGTCCACTTTTTCTGCTCATGTTTGCGCCGCGTTCTCAGGTACCCGCACAGAACTATTTATTTGTTGGGAGGGTGACATAAGGAGGATTGCTCGAATTGCAAACTCTGCTACTGTTCACATTAATATCTGAAGGATTTCCGAGAAGAGATGCGAAAAAGTGCAGATGTTGGGCAGCAAAAAAAGGGTAGTAACTTCTGTTATTGGGCTATCTATGCCAGAAAATGCAACCGATCTAACAAGATTGTAAACCTGAAAAGTCCAGGTTGCAAACCCCCACCTCGCCCTTCCCCAATGACTTGAAAGCGTCACTTGCGAAGCTAGCATAATGAAAGCGAAAAGTGAATTTGGAGTTTCATGTTGTGATATACGAGAGTCCAACATTTTTCGCAAAATTAATGAGGATTGAAAATGGCGGATTAAATTAAAAAGCAGTTCTGATGAAGAGTGTTTCAGATTAATGAGACATGTGAGCCTCAGATGCGCGCGGACGCAACGCGGCTAGAGTGAATTCATGGCAGCACATGCGAGGCGATTGGCTTGTCATTTGACCGCATCCTATCACAGCAATCGGCAATAAGGATAAGAGGATAAGAAAAATGGAAAGGGAATGTGGACTAGAGATGGATATCAGATGATGCCAACCAAAAAATAACGCTTCGCATCCGCATGCGTATGTCACAGGCAAAACACATTATCCATGAGGCATAAAAAGGTGGATGGTATGCACCATTAACTACATAGGCCTAACAATAGGAAAGCAAGCTAAGCAAACTAAGCGTCAGGCAAGTAACAAATGGTGTTTGTCGTGTGGGCTTAACGGAACAGGTTTGGCAAAGCATGGAAGAAAACTGGAAATAGCTACATAGTAAGTCGAAAGGAATCCTAACAGTTTTGCATCTCGTTAATGGTGCCTGCCTAAAAGTGGTCATCGTTTCTCAAGAAGCCAATGCTAACTGGATTTCACGTCACTGGAACCGTTACTAACCATTACCATCCTGGGTTGTGAAGATTTTGTCCCCCATTTGGTTACCTCGAACGTGAAATACATCGTATCAAGCACATTGCACTTTTCACACTTTGAGATATCCTACAAAGACACCGAAAAGGGGAAAAAGAAGGAAAGATCATTCTGAAACAATGTCCTATATAAACAAACGTTCGAACTTAAATAAGATAACTCGTAGTGAAAATCGCGCTGAAAATCGTGTCTCTGGGACGCTATTGCAATTCTGGCGCGTTTCACCTCGGACTGTACGTTTCAGGCAGGCCAACGCCTCTGTCACTTGGTGTCATGTAGGGCGACTTTGATATCATTCATGATGATATTAAACAAGTGAAATAGCACACAGCAACAATTGAAACATCGAAAGGACAATAAGATCAAGAGAGAAAAAAGGGTGTTTATATAACAATAAAAACCCAATGAAATCACACACGACGTCATAACAAGGCGTCGTGTGTACAACCAATGGACTGCAAGTCACTGTACGCCTACACCATAAGCCAAAATTGTCCCATTCCCGGAGCCTTTAACTTACAGATGAGAAATGGGTGAGCACAAAAAAGTCTGCAGCTTTCACCGAAAACCTGGTGACCTACCTATCCAAATTTGACAATTTATAGGACGTTGAGATCGTCGCATCGAGACGAATCCAATACTTTCAATTTCTTTCCCCATTTCATCCACTTCAAACGAACTTTTGACGGCGCTACGGTTTGCGTCGATAATTCGTCAAATTTCAAAAAGTGTAAGGGGTTTTGTATAGAAACCATAAGAGGTTTGATTTGGCCTTGGTGAACAAAAAACTACACCAAAATTTGAGTTGCTTTCAAAAAAGGATGATCAGTGTAGGTGGAGATGTCCTACCGGCATGCATTGGGAGTTACATTCAATCGGAAATGCTACAGACACTACCCACCACATCGACAAGATTATTAACAGATATTGAAACCGGAAACTCTTCTGACTTATGGAAGCGGGTGAATCCATTATGTTAAGCTCTAGAGCTTTCAGTGGAAAAGAATCCAAGAGAAAACTAAAAACACTGTTAGTCATGGTTGGCGAACTCGATTGATGTTGTGGCCATCGATTTTCAATTTTTGATAGCAATTTAAGCTTATCGAGCGTACATCATTGGAATGTCGCACTGGGTTCCTCGTTGAAACTATTTTTATTCCTTGTTTCTTCCTTTTCTATTACATTCTTTACATTCATTTTACTATATTATTTATTATAATTATTTTTGATTTGCTATTTTTGAAGTTTTTCTAATATTATCTTTCTATCTCTATCGAAGCATTCTTTGCTGTTATTCTTTCCCTTATTTTAGACATTTCATTTGATATATGAATAAATAAACAAATGAATAAATCAATTTCTATTTCGATAACAGAACTAAGGATCAAGAAGAAGGACTGATAGCAAATCACAACAGATCAGACGATTCCAAGCATGGAGGTATATAGGGTATAGAAATGAGAGCTCTATTCTGTAGTCCTGTGTTATTTACATAGCCTAGATGTGCGGGCCCAGTAGTTTCGATTTCGATATTATTGACAATGACGGCACCTTTTATGAGACATAAACGGCTCATTGATGCAAAATATTCTGTTTTTTTTTCGCTGAAGAGTTATAGTAAACCTGAACCTCGATAAGGTAGATAGCATTATGATTAAAACCCACATCGAAGCTCAAAACACGAAATTTCTTCGAAGCAGTAGCAATAGTGACCGAAAGAGCAGCCACCCAAGACACAAGCAATGGGGTGCACTGGTTGTGATGGACAAGGTTACCAACGTTTAAAGGATGCTATTACAGCAGTGGTTGCGAGAGAAACAATCCAACCATTCCTTAACTAGGGAATCCCGTCTCAGAAATCATGCACCGAAGGGGAGTTGAGTGTAACAAATTCAACTCTGACATATACCTCATTATAGTGACTACTTTGGATGAGCGGTCATCCTTTTGAAGACTTAAGCCAGCTCTAAAGAGTGAGCCATGTAAGCGACTTCTATTGGAAATTATTAGAAAAATTGGAGGCGTGGCTGGTTTACTCAGGAGCGTCACGGTGAGATGCCCGTTATACGAATTCTTTCAAATGCCATCTGTCTGCATATGATTGGAGGGCTGAGAGCAAGACAGGAGGATAGTGAGAGCAGCAATGGACACATGGCTTCCCATCTAAAAGGTAACTGTACCTGGGTTAATCATTTGGTTTTTTTTCAGAGAAAGTTTATTAGTAGTAAGCTGCACGTTAAGCCGAGATGACCACAGGCAATCATTAATCTTTTAAAAAGAATTTTTCAAGTTAATTAGTGGAAATAAGGATGAGATTTGTCCCTACTAAATTGAAGTAAGTGAATTTGAAAAAAATTCTAAAGTCGATAACTGGAAATGGGAATCAGAGCTGTTCCCACCGAACTAAAGTAAGTAAAATTGATAAGGGATAAATCAATGATTAGTACAGTAAGGGCGTATGGTGGGCGTCGTCGTATAGATGGGTGAGTACGTAGTGGACACGTTGTAGATATGCTATGAATAAAGCTGCGTTGGCTAACGACTTAGTTCGACGGCGACCACGACGACAGCTTCTCGTCGTTACGCGGCGGATAAACTGGATATGGTGGCACAATGGAAGTAGTTTAGGATGCCGAAAGATTGCATCACCGTACTAAGAGACATCTGATATCCAATACAAACGATTTCCTACTGGTCGACAGGGTCGTAAACGATATGGAAAGAGAAGAAGGGGTGGTTTTCGAGGCTTCTGCACCCTGAAAAAAAAAAGGCCACAGGTGACAAAAACCGGGAGCTCGGATTTTTTTTTCGATTTCACCGGGCAATTGTACTTACACGCGTCATTGATATCTAAACATCGGGGGGAGACCGGATGTGGGTGAAGGTGAACAGGTCATTTTCGCTTAGACATCGATGATGAAATTAGAGATAGGCGTAAGCTTCGTGGAAGATCGCTTTTGGTAGGACTATTATTCAGCAATCTGAATTCAGGAATCAGTAGTGAAATTGAAATTCAAATTCACTGAATTTCGATCTGGATTATGGTGCTCAGACCAGTCCATGTACATAGAGCGTCTATCCGCACATTTATTCAGCAACTGATGATATGAGTTGGATTCATGGCGCATCCAGTACCGTTGATAAGGCAGCCTCTACCCCATGAGTCAGGTGTTGAGCTGAGTGAAATTCTCGGAACACGTCACCTCCTCCCTCTTTGATCAACTCCGTCTATGAGCCCCTTATCCCCTTTTTCGTCTGGTGTGGTTTACCAAAAGGGTCTCAGAAAAGTCGTACAAATTACTACACCTCATCCCACAATCCAAAATACGACCCCTTCCCTATGAAAATTTCTCATCGCATGCTTAACTTGCCTGATCCCCCTTGTCGATACACTGGCATCACAAAAACATAATTCAAAATTCGCGCGCACACAGTACCCACTTTTATGTTCTCGTCTGAATCTCTCCAAGCGACACATTCTATGGGGTACCCACACTTCGGCTTAGATCCAGGCTTCTTCACTTGCTTGGCCATTTCAGGAAAATGATAGTGTTCTTTCTTCAAATTCCAGCAAAATTTCGCTTCCAAGTTCGAGTTTCATCCAGTTCCCATTAGCTTGAGCAAAGCTCTCAGGAATAAATCTCCCTAAACGACTTCACGATAGATTCGTGACTGATCTCGCGAAATGAAGCCATTTCCAGACTTGAGACAACCATTTTTTTATAGAAATCTCTCCCTTCGGATTCTTGTCCTGTTCTCGAGCTTTCACAAGAAGCAGCAGATGAACAATTAGCTCTTCCCGTTGTAAAAGTCCCCTAATCGGGTATTCTTGTTTGTTCATTGAAGTCTTGCAATAAGTTCTCACGCATCACCATTTATGGCGCCGCCGATGAAAATGGCTTTTGATAGCATCATAATGCCAAACATGGGCAAACCGAGCATATAACTGCGGAGCGGGGACTTGGTGAACAAAATCGAAATGCAGAAATCGGAGTTTTTATGATTCAGCAGAAGGCAAATAGTGGGATAGCCTTGATTGCGGAAGGGCTCACTCATTTACTAAGTACTGTTCAGTAATTCAAACATCCAGGGGATCGCTGATCAAGCAGAACTATGCATATGTAATGGAAGTAACACTACCCCGCAGCTGTAACTGTGGCTTCGGTAGCAGTCGCTTGACGACTGCACGTCAACGCGATAATGGAGTGCCCTGGCAATCAAGTAATGAAGGACCACAAGAAGAAGTAGGGCGGCTTTCATTCAGAACAACAAGATTGAAAGGAAGAACCACCGTTTGATAAGAGGCTCATCCCTTTCTTCATTGAACGCTGTCGTTCTTGGGCGATGGAGGCGCAACCTCCATGATTCGTATCTCTGACACCGGCGAAAGCGCAGGCGGGTGAAAGACAGCGGTTGACTGAGTACAGGCCAGGGGACCTGCGTCAGGTCTCCTACAGTTGGTCAGATCACGCAATAATAGTGCTTACTGTGCGCGGTGATCCATTTCGAGTGTCCTGACGCTTACGCTGGTTCAAGTCAAAAGGCCGATGGTTCATCTGTGGTGTCGGTCCTTTCGAAGGAGGCATACAAGAGGAGAAAATAGGACGTCCGTTACCCGGGACGGGGGTGCAGAAGTGCTCAGTGAAAGATGCTTTAACTTACCTAAACTGGCTTACGCCCATGGTGAGGTTTATGTTTATGTCATGTTTGTATTCAATGACGTAGGCAACGGCCTACGCAATTATAATAGGTAATACCACAAACAGTGGCACATCAAAAACAACCTTGAAACATGTGATCACCAGCATGAAAAATAATATGCTCAAAAAGAGCGACGGAAATCAGGCCCTTGTAGTTTTGCGAGAGTTCGGCAAACATGATGATTGACATAGGCCGCTGCAACTCGAAAATATAAGCATAATTAATGTTATTGTCTGGTACGGTAGATCAGGCCGTGGAAGCTCCAATGAATATGGCATGGCTGAAATGGAGGGAGTCCACAGGAAACATCTACGATCGACGGTGCTCAAATTCTGAAGGGCGAGATATACCGATCTGGGATGATGCCCGCAATACTCTATTGGAGCGAGTTCTGGCCTATAACAAAGAATCACGAGAAGCAGTTACAATTCGCAGAAACGAGAATGCTGAGATGTGCATGTGGCTGGACGCGGTTCGACAGAATCAGGAGTGAGGACGTCAGAGTAGTCATGCAGACGGCACCGGTCCAGCTGAAGTCGAGGGAGCAGTTGCTAAGATGGAATGGGCACGTGCTGAGAAGGTCGGCAGACCACCCAATTAGAAAGGCTGTGGAATTTTTAGTACCCGGCAAGCAAACACGAGGAGCCCCAAAGAAAAGATGCAGGGACGTCATCAAAACAACCGACCTCATGGAAGTAAAGGAGATGCCTTGGTAGAACAACGGACCCCGCAGCGGCGCGGGACTGGCGCTAAGAAGAAGAAGAAGAAGAAAAGTTAATATTGTCGTGCATTTGAACTTGTACATTTGCATATTTGACTGATTTTGTTTTATGCTTATTTATACAGATATGATTTCTTCTATAGCATGGTACCCTTCACGCGGTAAGGTGCATGAGACATGGATCCACTCGTAGTTTTGAGACTGCATCACGGTCCCAAAGAGTTTTGGTGGTTCTTTCGTCTGTTGTACTCTTATTGAGTTATAGATTTATTTTACTACGCTTTACAACATGTAATAAACTATATTATAACACGCACATGCTACTATCTATTACTATCCTACAACGACATTAGTAGAGCTCATTTTCATTGTTTCCCTTTCATTCTTCCCATAATTTCTCCTCTCCTAATGTGGGTCCGCGAGGGGAAGGAAGAAATGCCTTGCGCCCTCTTTCCGCTACCGCCTGTTACTGTAACCGAGAACAAGCGACCCACTGAGGTCGCCGTCATGCCGGATTACAAGGAGAGCCGCCCGCTCGGCTGAGCTCTTCCCGCTCTTCTCCTGTTGGAGGCCCCGCCTCCAATTTATCCTCGGCGCTGGTATGCTATCAATGAGTCATCGTGAACTCCGTTTCACGACACGTAGAATGATGAATTCATTAGCACAGAAATGCTGCATAAGAGATATATAACGCCTCGAACAGCTGAATGGATAGCATCCCCAGTTTGATTCATTTCTAGCGATTACGCGTAAGTGTAACTGCTTTCAAGAAACGGTTCCAGCTAACTTTCAACTAATAGCCACAGGCGATCCAGTTTAGGACATGTTGTTTATGTGAATCACGCATAAGATATACCAAATGGAATTGGCTATGGTAATGTGGAGGGTACCCTTTCGAACCGGATAAACTCAACTGCAGTCTCCTCGGACTGTAACCAGGGTACACTGAGAGTCAAAAATTTCTCGACAGGGGATCCTATTTAACCGGAAAGGAGGCTGGGGGTCGTACCTTCAGAGGTCAGCGATAAGCACTGAAATCTAAGTTTTCAATAAGCAGATGAGAAGCAAGGGGTATGTATTTCATCTCAAATCCGTGTGACAAAATGTAAGATAAATATCTTTTTGCCTCAGGAAAAGATATATGGTAATAAAACTCGCTGCAACTATGCAATCCAGCAACAGATACTGATATTGTAGAGGTCAAAAAAAGGGAGGGGGTCGTATTTGGTTGGCGTAGAGGGACCGTTGTACTGAAGCGGTTATTTTCCTCTACACCTGGGACTGCCCTGGCTGTGGCTGTCACACGACCTGAACTGCTCAAAACATCACCAACACAACATCTAAAGACACCGGAAGGAGGGCAATTTGGGTTTACGGTATGGGTTTACGGTGGCTCGCAGTTGCCGCAACGCAAACACGACGCATTGTCGAGACGTCGAAAGTAAATCCATTCGGGGTTAATTGTAATCACACCCTTTCCTTACGCTTTCGCTTATTCTTCGTTTGTATGATTTACTTGTTTGGTGCTCGTGTTGTTTCACTTATTTCACTACATCACGAATGAAGGAGATACACTCAACGAGACAACAAACGACATCTCTACAGTGGACAACTCGGAAAGTCAGTGCGTGCAGTTCGAAGTGATGCGAATATGATGCGAATACACACTACAGCGTTGCACCTTTGAATCCGGGTATTTCCACCTATTATCGCTTCTAACTTCGAATGTTGGTTACAGAATGATCATTTCTTTGCACCTTCCTCTTTCTTCGGATCCCTTCCGGTTCCTTTCAGCACATAAGGAACATCCCGCGGAGTAAGCTCCTTGGCCCATTTTCAAAAAATCTTCGCGCAAGCTGCACTGAGCGGCGTTGTTATCTTCGGCACTTCTCGCGCCATCGCTCACCTCTGCGCCCCGAGGATAACCGTCGACAGCCGGTCGGCTGTAAGCCCGTTACACCACAGCCAGTTTTGGTGGTCAATCGTCTAACGCCGTCGCACGGCAACACCAGCAGCAGCAGCAGCAGCAGCCGCAACAGCCCCGATGAACACAGCAAAAACCTCGTCACACGGTGATGACGTTGATGTGGAGAGGGGGGACATGGCAGACGTTGAAAAACCCTTTGAAAACGATTTGTGTCTGCTGCTCGTCTTCAAAACTCAAATAAAGCGAGTTCGGCGACTGCAATAAGGCAACAATTAACGTTTTTATAGCTACGGTATTCACCCTTGACAAGTGGATTAAACGACGAAATTTCCAAAGAAAAAAGTCACACGCGTTCTGGGAGATCCTGAAAATCGCATCGCAACAGTCATTAAAAGGCAATTTTTAACTGATGGCTACGTAAATGACTGTCTTTACGACATTTCATCGTAGTGCTTTTGATGAACGTGGTTAATGAATTTCAACATCATCGTCTGTCCGATATCTTGATGGGGATCTTTCGATGCTCCCAGTGGAATTACATTTCTTATTCAGACCTATACTTTGGTGAAGGGACGACGGGTCAACAATTCCTATACCTACTAAACAACTGTTATACCCATGGTAATGGGTTACGTAGCCTGTATACCCCAGTAACGCTCCCTATCTGAAGGGTTTCGAAGCCTCATGGGGGGGGGGATGGGACTTTTTCATCCACCCCATGGGAAAAACGACCTTTCTGCACTATTACATGAATATCTTTGTCACAAATCCATCATCAGCCTCGGACTTTTGAAAACAGTGTGACATTAAGAAATCCGGCATTATTCACCCAAAGCAACCCCACCACAAAGAATCATGATGGGATGAACGAGGTGTTTTCTGGGGAAACATTCCATTTTGCATATAAACTGGTATTTGGGCTAATTCGACCCGTAGAACATGAATATGACACTGTATTGTAACAGTCTGTACCACTTTTGACGTGATCATTGTCTTCCGGTATGCGCCACACTCTTGCAACTTAAATCAATTGCAAATATTCAAAATTTGCAAAACAGGTGCAGTTTTGAACGCGATTCAGCTATACAATGAGGTTGGCCCCCCTTATATGCGCTTTTTTTTTCAAGAAAAGCCGTTGCGTTCAGTGCCTTGAAAGTTAGAAGTTTTCGCTTATCGCCTGGCTGGCATTCGGTCGAAGTATTCTCAATTTTGCATGTAATTGCGGAGTTTGCTTTGGATCAGTTTCTACGGAGGAATAGACACTTATTTCTATGTTGCTATAGTTCCTTATTTAGTGAGTTTAGCTATTCAAATTCTGGGCAATGACCGCCAAATCGAACGATGCGAAGGATTGGAAAGGAGAAATTTCTATTAGAACAGGATCTAACGTAAAAATAGGAAACCCTTAAAGTTCAGGCCATTAACTTCGGTGATAGGTCGCCACGAAAAACCGGCGCTATGACCATAATTACTAAGCGCCTAACTATTAGGTTGGCAACTAAGTAATTGCGGATTTTTAAATACTGCGTTTTCCCTCCAAACTGCTTTCCAGCAATCTCTTCTGTACATACTCATGTAGTACAATTCCACACGCATCTATAGGTATTATTGTCTTCCATCTCCCGGATAACCCTTTTCGGCAAGATAAACATATCAACGGTCAACCTCATTTTCAATACAAAAATTAGAAAAAGATTTTTCTTTGAATGGCTTTATACAGGGAAAGGAAAAGGTGATAATCCGATGGAGCAAAATCTGGGCTATAAGGTGGATGGGGCAGCAATTTTTATCCAAGCTCGAGAATTTTTTGGCGAGTCATTTTTTCTAGTGGTAAAAATTTTTTAAATTTTTTTCAAAAAATTCTCGAGCTTGGATAGAAATTGCTGCCTTATAGTTCTGATCTTTCTCCATCGGATTATCACCTTTCCTTTTCCCTGTCTAACGCCATTCGAAGAAAAAAAATTGGACTTGAAGATGAGGTGACTTTTGATATTTTTATTTTGCCGAAAAGGGTTATCCGGGAGATGGAAGACAACAATACCTATAGATGCGTGTGGACTTGTACTACATATGTATGTATGGAAGAAATTTTGTGGAAAGAACTTTTGAGGGAGAAAGCAGTATTTAAAAATCCGCAATTACCTAGTTGTCAACCTAGTAGTAGAGCGTATTGCAAGCTGGCGAAAGGTAATATATTGATATGGAAACATGCATAAAACGACATGCATAGAAAACATGCAGAAGGAGTTTTAGATTTACCTTGGATTTGCTTTTTTTCAGCATCATGGAGGCATTCGAATAATTGCTCCTTTAGTATACCATTTTTTGACGTACGTTGCGATGTTATTAGGAGGTGGCAGCAATATGGACCGAAGCCTACAACCACGAAATTATACCTATATCCATCAATAAGCTAAAACGAGTCCTAATCGCTTATTTTGTCAGAACCCCTAAGCCACGTTCATACTTTGTGTCGGCCAGAGAGTGGCCGCCTTCACAAGCAGCGAGGCAGAGGGGCACGGGGAGGTGCAGAGATGACGCTGAGAATGAGACCATATGGCACAGGTGAAGTGAAGAGACATAGCTACGCACTACCGCCGGCGCCGCAAAGTATGAGCGTGGCCTTACGCTGCACAATAGCACCATTCATTTCGCCCACTTCGAAAAGACAACGTCCGATTCGACTGCTGATATTAAACGGGATTGGGATTGACCGCCTTTAATGGGCCGAATTCAAACATTCTCCTCTTACATGGAAAAGCATTTGCCAAAGTATCCGTCTCATCTGCTTCAACCTGAGCCCAGGAAGGATAGGAGCTTCAACGTCAGTGGAGATTTTGCGCCCCTTCACTTTATTGCCCAATATAATTTGAAAGAAAAATGCTAAAGAAAAAGATCATTAAGAAAGGTAGAAACAGATCAGAATGTTCTAACGGATAATCGATGCCATAAAAGGAGATTGGCGTGTTTTTCGATTGATTCTCCATTTGATCTACCCCTCGAAATTAAAGATAGAGCGATTGATTTGAAGATCAAAGACTCCAAAATACAGTTTGATTTTTCTGAATGGAGATGGTACTGCCGTGAGCTGTTAGACCTACATGACAGCAGCACTTGGATTTTTGGACCTCATTCCGTGTCCGTCGTCGGCACGTATTTTGCTAACACAATGGTTAGGTGTGTTTTTCAATCGAATCTATAATAGTATTGATATTATATTCATAACTATTAGGTTGATTCATAATAAATCGGACAAATGGTAGTGATGATTTCTAGAGATCATAACTCAGCAACGAATTAACGAAAATGGACGCGCGAGGCACCGTTGGAATGAGTATGAAAAGCTCTTCAAAGTACCGCAAAGTAATCACTCCAAAGTAAATTCATTCCGCCACAATGCCGCACGATTTCAAGCGGTCCAGAGACCGCATCCGCAACGTCATACTATTTATATCGCTATCTGGCCAGGAACCCGCGGATATCGGCAGACGTCTGATAGGAATTCACAAGGAGCATGCCCCTGGCAGAGGTACACTGTAGTTGTAGCATTCGAAGTTTGCGTCAGGCGACTATTCCATCGAAGACGAAAACCGCGGTTGGTGGAGCGTACACGGCGTAGAGTACTGGGAGCTGCTCGATGAAGGTACCACAGTATCCGCCGACGTCTACGTTCGTCAATTACGAGAATTGAAGGCCAATGTCCAAAGTTCGCTACGGCGGCGGTCACATGTCTACTTCCAGCACGACAACGTGTCTACTTCCACAGACCGCACTTCGCAAGATCGACCAAGGCCGAGCTGCTGTCGTACAGTTGGACCGTACTCCCCAGACCTGGCCCCTTCAGATTTCCACCTTTTCTCCCACAGCCAACGCCACCTGGACGGCCAAGACTTCAAAACTCGCGACGAGGTCAAGGCGGCACTCGGCAACTTCTTCGAGCTCCAGCTTCCGGCCTTCTGGAGCAAGGGCATCCATGATCTGCCTATACCGTTGCAGAAGGTCATCGATAAAGATGGGGTATATTTCAAGTGAATCCCTGTTGTCGTAAAAAAGTTGTACGACAATGTTTAAAATTGGTCAATTTGTCCGATTTATTATGAATCAACCTAATATATTCAAATTATTTTTGTAGCAATATTTAAGAGGTTCATTTGTGACAGTTGTCGGTATTTCATGGCCATTTCTAACTGTCATTTCATACCATTATGATGTTTATCGAGATTTATTGAGGCACTGTATTTTAATAGTGCCTCAATGAGTTGTACTCAACAGTACTTTTTCTTCTATTTTTTTTTGTTATTTGTCTTTTTTGAGGGATTCAAACAGCAAAGCGCACTGTCAGGACCTTGGAAACCTATATTTCTTTAGACCGATTTCATAGAATTTCGAACCGTTAACACGTACAACAATGAACGCGTACAACAATGAAGTGCCAGCATAGAAAAAATTCCAACATCCTTCGAATTCCAAATTCTTGGCGTAATGTCGTGGATTCTTTCAAAGTCGAAAGGCAAAAAGCTTTCCTGTTGACAGTGATATTTTGTTAACGAAGTGGATAGGTGTATTTTTCAGTCAAAGATGTAATTGAAGTTTAACAGGTGTATGGAAGCTGGAATACTATGGAGGGCACCCTCTAAATTCGAACACAGCGGAAATAGTTCTTTGGTTCCTTCACAGGTTTCGATTTCGATCCGAAATTCAAAGAACATTTTACTGTGAAAAACTGGTTTCGCTGAATATGATATGACCTTCAGTTCAGGCTTAGACAGTTTGCAGAATAAGTGGATCAGTTTTCACCAAGAGTTAAGCTCTTTAAGTCGTGGGCCAAATAATCTTACGACGAAATCGTAGAGGTCATCCTAAGGCCTGCAACGATTTCAAGGGGGTCATTAACATGGAATTGACACCTGAATTTTTTTTTGTGACTCCCCAATGTTATAAAGTAAAATAGTCAAATCGGCTGATTTTTGAATGGCTACTCATTGATTCCCAAACTGGTGATATATCGTTTTATCCATTGCATTCCTGGGTACTGCTTGTCTCCCCAACAAGATATTGAACCAATTAAGGCCGCCGCCAGACTTTGCGATTTTACGGCATCGCACTTTTGCACGCGATATTACGACCTTGAGATCGTGCCATGCCGCAACTTCGCGCGCGAAAGTGCGGCACCGAAAAATCGCAAAATTGCAAAGTTCGACGGCGACCTGACATGTGCGTAACAGTCACGGTTTGAGCCATTGAGATAAGTGTGCTTCCCTGGAATCCATGCTTCACTTTTTTTACATTATTTTTCATACTTTACACTACATTCCATCCAAGCAATCTCTGTGGAGACATCAAACTGGATACCGTTGACTCTTTCAAATCCAGAATGCGTCATGCAATCAAAATTTTCACAATATTGTAGGTGCGTTTGAATGCGTGAAAATTTAAAGTCGCGGTATGTACTTCCATGGACCAGTTGAGCGCGTTTCGGTGTAACACGACTTTTTGTGGGTGTCAAGCGTAACCTTGGGTCAACAACCGGTATGGTAACTGTGTTTACGATGCGGATTTGACGGTCATGTTTGTTGTTAACGAATTGATAACAGGCCCGAGATACGAACGTGATGAGCCCATCTATGAACTTTAGCCCTATTAACCCCCCATCTATGACCCTTCACTTTCTTTATTAGAAAACAAGAAAGTTGAATAGGAAAGTGACGTTCATTTCGGTTCTTTTGTTGTATTCTTGCCAGGGATATTCGGTTTTTCTTACCGCGTAACAGTACTGATATTTACTGTGCGCCCTGTGGCCCCTTTTATCCCTCCTTTCAAAGGTACAAGGGAGGGATAAGTAAGGGAAAACTAAGACTGTGAATATTGTTCTCCGAAAACAATCCGTATACTTCAGAAGAGGTGCTGTGTGGCGAAACTCGCTTTAGAAAAAAACGTGGCTCGGAGTCTTATCACGATCCCGCAGCGGGGCGCGTGGTCCTGCAGTCCTGCAGCCGGGCGAGTTACCGACGAGGGCGGGACAACGTTCGTGACTGGTGCATTCAGTCTCCCGCCCGTCGGCAGTCTACCCTTGGCTAGGGACGCAGAGGAGAGCGAAAGAGGAGGGGGTTTTGGTTCTATTTTCTTGGTTTTCTCTCCGTTTTATTTCGTTCCTTCTTTACTGCTACATTGTTGAGCACCTCTACATTCATATTCCATATGCCATCTTTACCCCTCCCGGTGTCCTCCAAGTGAGTAGCGGATTTGGCGATGATCGTTCAGACCGTTTAATCTACACATTCACCAATTCTTCTGAAAGCATAACATTTCCAATAAAGCTTTAAGCGCTCTGTAATGCCGCGAGGTCTGTGTACAGTACAACTTTCATTGCCTGTCGAATTCTTGCCTATCGGTGAACTCGTTTCGGGCACCCATCCCAGTCATAGCTACAATAATCGGCAGATGGTTGATCGCGTCTACAAACCAGTCTGTGCCAAACCGAGCGCATCGTAGAATGATCTTTCACAAATCTGCCATCAAGGACGAGATCGGGAACATTAGGGGAAGTGGAAGAACTTCATAAGCAACTTTATAGGCGTATTCTAGCCTATAATGCCCATGCCAGTAAAATCGCATCAGTGACGGATGATTCTGGTCCCATACTACATGAGACAAATTGGAATCACATATGGTTAACCGCCTCCGCTACCTTACTCTGCCAAAGTGAACCCGAGTATTTTTTTTTAATTTCTGGAAAAATCAGTCACTAGAAAAGATCTCAACAGAAAACCTTTCGAATGATTTTCGAACAAAAAAAATTTGAATGACTATTATTCTATTGCAGCAGTCAGTCTCATTCTAATGGTAATGATCGTGAAAATGCAAATGCACACAGACAGTACTGGGTCTACTCCCTGCGGCTACCGTGTCATTGAGTTACAGGGGGTTTAAAAAAAGTACTTTTTTGCGGCTCAGCTCATACCCTCCAAATATACAAAACAGAGGGTAATGAAAGAGATTAAATTACTAGGGCGAAATATCTGTGGAATGTTCCTCTGGGAGCAAACAAGCTGAGGCTTGTCACATTCACCCTCGTGAATATATGGAGCCTCAATCGGCGCAGTCGGGCTTTAAAGCACCTACGGCACCAGGAACCACCTCGAGCAGCAGAGCCAGGTTCCGTGGTAGATCTGTCGTGGGAATCTCCCTAAGGACCGACCCTTCGGATCATGGAAGTCACAGAGCCCTTGCTGCTTGGACAAGGCTGCTATGATCCGAAGTGTCATTTTTCATGCCTCAAACCTGCCTACGGAGGTTCTAAGGTCATGGCGGGTTCTGGCTTTTGAAAACGAAGGCGTTGGGACTCAAACCTGCCTACGGAGGGGTTCCAATGGCAATAGCAGGTTCTCGCTTTTGAAAACGAAGGCGCTGGGAATCCGAAGGAAACGGATTGTTCAAGAACACCACCCAATATGAATCCCCTTAGGTATGCAGAGTAAGCGGACCTTAGCAAGGTTGTGAACGAGGGTGACGAAATCCTGGATTTTGCCGAGTTGATGTGACACGTGATGTTCTCTCGAAAGAAGCTTGCTCGTACAGAGGGCTGTTACCGAATTCAATGTTAGTATAAGGAGCGTTCCTGAATCTGAGGCTGAAAATTCTTCGCCGGAATCTGCTGAAGTTCGACTAAAATAGGGCTGAAAAAAGAGCAGAAGGTGACTCTTTTTTTGCACCCCCTGTAAATGTGGCCTGTGAATGGAATTCCGCCGGAAAAAATGTTGCCCATGTTGCCCCTACAGCTTCACCTTCCTCATGTTTCTATCGCATCTATCATATTTCTATCACAAGAATGCTCGCATAGCTGACCTCGCCATCTACAGCATCTTTTTCAGTGCTGCACAGGGCACGAAATCACGGCCTTGATAAGAATCAGAGGGAGGACAGGGGCCCTAATCCTCGAATTTTGATCGTCGTGCTCAGTTTTTCGTTTGCTATGTGAAAATTTCTACCTTCACATACCGTAAACCAAAGCCAAAATTACCCTAGTGCTGCCTTTACCTGATACTCATCCTCTTACAACTAGATCTACCACTTTTTTTTGGAGCAGTCGCACCGTTCGAAGGTGCTACACCGTTTAGTATCTGCCGCAGGTTAATTAATCGCTCTACGATCAACCAACGAGTGTACAGTTGCTTTTTATGGAGTTCGGTCGTGTCTTCCGAGAAGCGAGATTCCAATTTTCCCATTACACCCCTCCCCGCTTCGGAAACATGATTCACTGCAAGAAGTTTACATCCAGTTTCTGCTGTTACCGAAGAATGTGCGAGCTGTGAAAGCTGCTTTATCTCACTGTTTCCAATGAAAAGAGATCATCGGATAAGCAATCAGCACGGTGAACAGCGATCTGTTCAAAGAAGATATGTTGCAAGAAGTAATTTGAAAAAATGAAAAAAAGCAAGAACCGTAAGCTACTAAAGTAAAAGAAAAGCAAAAAACACAGCCTGGATGGAAACTGAAATTACATAAAGTTATAAAAGTTGAAAAGAACGGCCGCTCAAAACGCTTTCAAACTCGCTGTCTATTCAGCCAATTCTCCCGATCAAAAAGTACTCAACCCACTTGCCAGACTCTCTAAGCGCTGCTGAGTATAAACGCTGCGATGTTGGCAATTTTTATTCCAGGGTGCCATGCTTTTAGATCCTATGCAAAATAGCGGAGCTTGTGAATGTCTATTTCGCCTCTTGAAGACAGTGATAGGAATAATGTGGGTAACGAGAACTCTCAAAATGAGTCACGCAAATGAAAACAGGGACCTAAGAAGACTGTATGTGGCAGTATTTCCAATGAGAAAAAGTGTCCCCAAGAGTGTTATAAGAGCCGTCTCCTTCAGCAGCTTCCACTTGTTTCATGCCGGCCCGCCCTTTTTTCTGTCCGACCCGCCTCTTTTGAGAACGGCGGCAAGGGGTTTTATTTCTCAGGTATCTGACCATTTCATTCCGTTTGTCCTTTATTTCGCTTTACTAAGCACGTCCACCTTCATATTTGATGATCTTTCCGTATTCGGCTCGAAGTACCCCTATCACTGCCTTTAATGATTCAGTATATGTAAGTCAATGATCTCGGTGGGGTTTAAAAAAGGGTACACAGTGGATGATCAGGAAAACATAGACGGGCTAATTGTTCTGTGCCAGACTCGCAATGATATCTGATAAATGGAATGCTTGCGGTAGTGGCACCACTTGTCACTATTGCACTTAAGCAGCTATGTTGCTGACGACGCCAAGAAAATGTAATATGTGGATAGAGGGCCGAACAAATGTGATCAAAACTGATATGTAGCAATTAGTAACAATTAAACACATAAACGACAAATAAACATCAGAATAACTAAATCAGAATCAACATCAAACAATCAACATCAGAATAACTAAATACTGCTGCTCAGCGTATAACCGCTAAAAAAGCGGGTCAAATAAAGTTGGGATGGGAGACGCGAAGTTTTCGCTAACGTCGAAGCTCCTTTCCCTACTTGGGCTTGGGTGGAAGCAAGGTGGCAGATGTTTTCATGTAGGAGGACGGGATATGAATTTCAGGCTGAGCCTAGGTAGGGAAGGAGCTTCGACGTCGCTAAAAAGTTGCGTACCCCCTCCTTCCCACTTTAACTTACCCAAAAAAAAACAATCACAAACTCTTAGAGATTGTTTTTCTGAGAAAAAAGGGAAGGAGTCTCGTTGATATTAGTGAAGTCAGTTTGTATCACAGGCGGGTACAATCGATATCTAAAATTGTTCAGTGGTAGGCAAGAATTCTTGTGTGGCGTTCAGTATTTAGGAAAACTACACCGTGACAAGGCTGGGAAAAAACTAAAACGAACAGGTTGATGGACTTTTATGGAACTTTGAAGTTTTATGGAACTTTGAAGAAGGTTCAAGATGACTTCACATGGTGGACTGGTTAATAACCAGCTGAGTTTCAACACGCTTAATTTAAACAGCTGAACAACACTTGATCTGATTCTCAGCGATCATGAATGATCTAAAGATGGGTATCAATGGCAGATACCATGAACAATGTCGCGGTCTGGCCATGGGCTTGAGAATAGCCCCACTACCTGCCTGTATATCTTGACCGCATAGAGCATAGGTCGTTGACCACTGGATTAAGGTTTTACAAAAGTTATATAGACGACGTGTTCACACTGGTTCATCGCTTACCGAACTAGAGGAAACCCTTCTTAATTCAAACTCGCAGGATCCCAATATTAGGTTCACTGTGGAAAAGCCAAATGAGGAGGCTTACATATCATACTTAAACACAAAAGTGTGCATCAATAATGGAAACAAAGAATTACTTTGATATAAAAAAACATCGTCAAAGGACATACTGATGCATGCTAGAAGTTGCCACCCCGCATATATCAAGGCCAACATCGTCCAAAACCTGGTAAGGACCACGTATAAAATATGTGGCCAACAATCGGACGGGGTGGATTCGGTGGTGGAGCATATTTTAAGGGACAACGGTTATACCACCACGCGACCGCTCACATGGTGGCCTTAGTCTTCACCAGAGGGAATGTCAATGATAATGCCACATCTCATGAAAGAACAGCATCAAAACGCAACAGGGTGGTAAAGAACTCAAAGCTTCCAATACGATTGATATTCCGTCTTCCGCCTAATTTAAAACGCATACTCACATATTCAAGACTTTACGAGGATAGATGTGGAGGGGGGAGGGGGTGTGGTTACTGTGGCAACCATAAAATATGCCAGCTCCATGGAACGGTATATCTAATAGAATGCCAAGGATGTAGACAAAAATATGTTGAAGAAACTAAGAGACCGCTCTACAAACGCATTCACGAACACCGCAGAGCATTAGTAAATCCATCCTCTTATCCCAATAGCAGCTTCTTCGAACATCGTACAAGGGTGCATGTCCAGGAAACACCTCCCCCCCACCCACAATGGTATTAAGGTGCTACACCGCTCAATAGACAATCCTGTAGAAAGGAAAATAGTGGAAGCCCTTGAAATAAAGCGGTTATCACCAGAAATAAATAGTAAGAACGAACTACGTGACATTCTACATATCTTCACTTGATCACAGTAATCATTCTTGATTACTGCATGATCTTTCTCATATCAAGTGTCGAGCAGTCACATAGCGTCATTGACTATTTAAGGGTGCAACCGGGTGAGTTCATCATTTCCTGCACCATATGTCTTTGGCAGGGTGGGTCACGCCAAAAAATTTTTGGAACAGGGCCGTAAGCTAGTGATATACAACGTATATCATAATTCAGCTAACTTCCACAGTTTCAGGCCTGAAGAAGGTGCTAAACACCGAAATACTGCAAAAATGTTCCAAAAACTTTCGAGTCTATGAGAGCTTTTGATGGGTCTTTTGAGTTTTTTGAATCAATATTTTGGAGCTTCAGTTGTTGTTAAACATTCAGATAATCATGAGACCCCGAAACAGCACAATATTAAATTAAATTTTCCTGTTGAACCAATAAGAAATTGTAGCCGAAAAGTAAGGAAGGAAAAGAAGTAATATTAGGTCGTACTGGAATTGAGATTTTTTTTTGAATTTTGAGAGGGAGCAATCAAAGGTCCTACCAGATACCATAGCTTCTTGTACCCTTAGAGAATGTAGGTAACAATTCAAAATCTGTGAATTGTGATAGGTACCCTTTTCAAGAGTCCACTCCTAGGAGATGAAAACAACTTTTGAGAAGCTGTCAGAAAATTGCTCGGATTGTGTAAGTATCAAAAATTTTTCACATTTTGATGATAATTATAATTAGAACTTTCTATAAAAAGAAACATTGATGGGTGCTTACTACAACTATTTATTTACTACTTATTTACTTGACTTAATTACTATTTATTTATCTAATAGTACAGCAGTTTTGATAGTAAAAGAACGTGTGAAGAACAATTTGAGGCTGGGATTTGGGACTTCACACATTCAGATTGGCATGAGGCTTCGGAACGGAACAATACTCAGAAGTAAAAAGAACCTTCCGAATTAAAGTTGATTTATTTTCCATTCATTTATATTTACCTAGTGATACAATAATTTTGGCAATAGAAAGGAACCTTCTAAATTGGAGGTGAAGTCAGATTACATCGTGTAACAGGCCTGAAAAGACTTCTACGCGATCTTCTCGGACTCCCTGTCAAAAGGTGCCACGTGAATAACGAACCAATAAAGAAGGGTCTCCAAATTCCAAGCCAACTATTTATTAACCAAATAACAAACTGACAAAATCTTCCGAAGGTTAATCTTTCAGCAAATACGCGTGAATATCGAGTAAAGTACAACATTAGAGAAATACAATTCTCAAGTTAAATGGTTGATAGACGTCCACGCGCACCGGACGAAAGGAAAACAGCAGAAACTGACGACTCACTCAATGACCACGAGCCAGGAGCACAGAGCCTCTTTGTTTCTCTCTCGCGGTTCTTATACTGCAACTACTTGATTTATATTGAATATTTTGGTTTTTGTTGCTTTATTTTTATTAATAATCTAATGAATTCTGCCACAGCGATTAAGTAGATGTTGACTTTTCGGTGCGCGCCCAATCTAGTAGAAAACATGTTGAAATTCTTCATCATGTAAACTAACTTAATTTACAGAGCACTTCTTATGCGCTTACACAAGATGAGGATGCCTCAACCTCCCCAAACATCAAATCCATCAAGCCGCCGTGAACTGCAGAGATAAATATCAGGATCCCTGTCACAGGGCTTTTTCAGAACACTAAAAAATCAAAGCATTCGAAGTTATTTAGGATGAACCACGTTTCCTAATTTTGTTTGGACTCATAGTTGAAGGACAGTCCGGATCGGATTGACATATTGAATTCCAGACATTAACCTAACTAGAGTGTCGGTACAATTAGCAGACCTCGAAACAATAATGGATGGTGAAATCAATATTAGGCCAGTTTCTAATGGTCACTTAATTTATGATTGAAGCTGCCAAGTATCGGTATTTTACTAGGATCATGTACTTTGTGTTTAAACTCTTCTCATAATGAGACACATAATTCCTTACGAATTCTATCCCTATTGGCGTGATTTATATTCTAAGCAAAGTTTTTGCAAGTGAAGATCCTGATCGTGGTTTTTGCCAAAACCACGATCAGGATGAGATTCGAACCTGGGGAACCCCACTGGATTAGCAGTCCATCGCCATAATCACTCGGCCACCTAATCACGCACCACTTTAGCTTCTACATGTCTATTTATGTAGCAATGACATTGAAGTTAATGCCTAATGGCCTATGAAGTAATGTGGGCATTGTGTGGCTTCATTGTCCGTTTCGATATCTATATGGGTTAGTTTCGATATACGGTTCATAATGATCTTTAGTCTAGTTTTTGATGCCCAATTTAGATAATAAACGGATGCCACGATTGTAGATATTTAATGCTTATGATGCGAAATGATATAGCATGTAACTGTTCCTTAACTGATCGCGTAATATACTGATAACTGATCACGGAAAAGTGTTGAATAGACCTCTTATTAAGTGAACACAATAAATAATCCCTACTAAATATGAAACGCTTCGTCTGTCTGTGCGTCCGTCTGTCACGAAATTAGGTATTATATGGAAAACAATTTGTGGTAATGGGAACAAGTTTGGGAGAGAGGGGCATGGGAGAAGAGTGAGGAACCCACATGAACCAAGTTAAGCTCCTCACACGATGGGCGGAGAGTGCACTGGAATATTCCATTTTAAGACCGAAAATTATTAATTGGGTTCAAATGTGCCCTAAACGTGGGAAGAAGGTAGATTAAGGTCAGCGATAAGTTTCTGAAGATCAAGAAAGAATCTCCGGCACAGTGGGTGGAGCGCACCTCGAGTGGGCGGTCTATACAATGAAACTCATACCTACGTCATAACGCAGCCTTCAGACCAGGAGAAAATCGGTACATTCAACCAATGTTCAGGCTATCTTAAGCACACTTAAAATAAGCGGAGAACCGCATACGGTGGGCGGAGCCTGCTGTAATTTGTGGATAAAGTTTATAGAAAAAACAAATTTGATCGACTTTCTGACACCCATGGTATTACGCGCACAGTAGTGTAAGTCAGTTAACTGGTAAGACAATAAAAGTCAATTTCGTGAAGAAAAGTGTCGAATGTACTGGAGATTCATTCATGACGGGAAAGTGACTCAAATATTAGCAATGTTTTATTACGAAAAATTGTGCCCTATGGCAAAAGATCAGATTTTTTGTAGAATCTCTCAAAAACTGTACAAAGGGGTCAAAAATAAGGGGCATCTTCCAAAGAGTGCACAGTAGGGGGAGGAGACGTTTTATCCGTTTTTGGTTTTTATCCGTGGTTAGTTATCAGGCTATGAAACAATGCTTATCAAAAGACAAAATAAGAGGTCAAAGTCGTTCTGTAGGTCAAAAACGATTTCGGTCATCGGTCTTGAAAGTAATTCGATTGCATGGCGCATCCTCCAAAGACTGTAACAGTGACGATTGAACGCACCGTGCATCTTCCAAAGACTGTACAGTGAGGGGTGGATGTTTTATCCGCTTTTATCTAATTTGATCGAAACGACTGGAGCTTACAGGCTTTAGCTCCGAAGGCAGATGCATCTGGGCGAATTGCAGGTTATATACATATGCACTCTAATTAATGCGTACCTTCTTTCCTCAGTATCATATGTACCCATACTATTATTCAGGAACACAATTATGCCTACATAGCTTATTTTATGTACAGCAACCAAATTATTTTTTTATCTAAAGTTTTACCACTTCCTTTTTTTGTGTTGTTATTGTACTACATATGCTATTAACAAACTACTTTTCTCCACATTATTGTCACCACACACTTACACATTTTCTTGATGTTGCCAGCCTCACTCACTGATGAGCCCTCACTCAGTGATGAGCCTCGAAGGCTGGCATGCAATGGTTCGTCTGAGTCGTAGCCGAAACGAATCATCTACCATTGTAAAATAACAGTCTCTAACTACATCTATAAAGTTTTTCACCAAGGGGGATTCGTGTCAACTTTCATTTTCACTCAAGAGGCTGGACCCGTCCAGGGTAAGCTATTTTGTCAAGGAAGATTCCTGGGATATTTATCTAAATCTAGAGCCGAGCACGTACTAAGGGTGAGAGATAGGAAACTACGAAGGCATTATTGTGGGCCAGAGAAACTTTTTTTAAAGTTCAATTAGGGCAAGAAATTTTGAAGTGGATGAGCCACTCTGCTCTGTTTATACAATAGCGTCTCGCCATGACTGGGAAGTGTGTTATGGTTTCTTTCCAGCAGATAATGCCCTTGCGGGGAACGCTCCCAGTGAGGGTGAATTTACGTCATTTCCTTTTTGAATTTCTTGCACATTATCAGATATTTCATCGGTTTGTAGGCTGCATTGGAAGCGGTTACGAGCTTCCATACTGAGTACCGACCATTTGAGGTACTGTCAAACTCCGCCCACACTCACATGGCGCCCTTCGCCTTTGAAAAACGTTTTACCGTTGCTGCTCTTTCGATGACTTACTTTGACTTAATTGGCTGGCAAGTTGCCTGGCGCGGTCATGCCGCACCTTCGCCGAGGTGTGTTGTCCATGAGCAGAGCTGAGCCCAGCGATCTTCAGCGATAGGTCGTATAGGATCCACCCACTCGTCGCTGTTCCATAATCTGAGAAACGAAATGTCTCGCTTAAACTGCCGATCAACGCCAAGCACCTCAGGTCTTCCTTCATTACATCTGTCCAGAATCTCCGCTTGCGGCCTGGCGGCCTTCTCCAGCTGGGATCCGGAAGTATCTTCAGGGATTCGAGTGTTCTGTCGCAACCTCCCCCAGAGACTAGGAGATCAAAGGCGAATCACACTGAGTTATTGTCACGTACCTCGACCAGCTACTGTTTTAGCTTCATCTATAAGTCTGCATTGGGTTCCACGGACATCGGTAATGATCCGGTGTTCACCTCTCACGGACTCTTCCCCAAGTACCAAAGCTTTCCTTTCTATCCTATTATATTTTGGCCAATACGATGCAGGAACCCTAAAAAAAGGGAACTTCATGCACATACCATTCTTATGTAAGGATTCCTATTGGGAGTAGTAACAAAACCCACCCAGTATTGGCAAAATCGATCCACAACTTCATGATGTACTCCGAGAATAGCACTTCAGTTTCTAGATAGCTCTGTAAAGTAATAGTATTTGCAAGAGCAATGGGACACTCGGCGAGTTGGAAAAGAAGCCCTCGCACGGTCTTCTGCGTGCGTATTTAACCCATTGACGACCGCGGCATTTACACGTGTCTGGCGCGTGGGACCGCGCGGGATTTTCTCACGCTCCGAGTGTGACACGACGTCGTGTAACACGGTCCCACAGAGACACCTTTTTTGAGAAGCTATCAATTTTCACCTTTTTGCACTGTAGTTGGGTTCCCACCTGTCTTTATGATAATATATAGACCGCTTTATATTAAGCTTTCCCCTTTCAAATGAGAATGGTTGCCAATGATCAAAGAGAACTAAATCAAAATATCGATAGACTCCTACCAGAAAGTGGATTTGAGCGACTAAATGGCGTCTTACATGCCGTTAGTGAGAAAGAACACCGAGTGATATACCAGGCTTTTCCTTCTTCTCTTGATACAGACTGCGGTGATCAACCCTGGATTCTCTACTGTGAAACTAAGGTGACTAAAATAAAACTAAATGGTTACAAATTCGACTTTGTAGAATCATTACAGCATTGCGAAGAAACATATATGGACACTCCCACTCACAGACTCGAAGAGTTATGCGAGGTAAGGCGAATGACCGTAAGCGATGCGTAAGTTGTTATAAAGAAATGTGCAAAATTCAAGGGAGCATATAAGCTGCATTCCATGCCAGAAGTGTCCGTACCCGTTGCAGCAGATGCAGACACTAGTTTTGTTTTGATTGTTTTGAAATAACCACAAAAAACGTAGTCAGTGATCGTTATTTACACCTTTATTTAGAAGATCAATAATTCAACTAAACAAAAGTCCAAAATGAAGCTTAAAATATAAGTTACCAGGTTGTGACAGACACCGTGTCACACGGTCGTCAATGGGTTAAAGCATTTATTGCTGTGCAGTAGTTGCGATTCAATACACAGTGCCCCTTCCAATTAATACGGCACCGCCATATCCCTACTATACATAAAACGCTTCGTTTGTCTGTCCGTCCCTTTGTACGTCCGTCCGTCACAAAATTCATATCTCGCGTCGCAGTAGAGCTGGAACTCCGAATTTTTAGAGTGATATAAGGGGTGGTAAGGGTACATCAGTGGTGAAGGGACGGAAGTGATAGCAACTGATAAGGGCTGATAGCCTCGAGAGGTGAAATGATAAGAAATTCATATCTCGCGTCGCCGCAAAGCTGGGGCTCTGAATTTTGAAGTGATATAAGGGGTGGTACGGGAACATCAGTGGTGGGGGAATGGAAGTGATAGCAATTGAAAGGGCTGATAAGGAGCCTCGAGAGGTGAAATGATGGGAAATCCATATATTGCGTCGCCGCAAAGCTGGGGCACTGCATTTTTAAAGTGATATAAGGAGTGGTAAGTGAACATCAATGATGAGGGAACGGAAGTGATAGCAACTGATAAGGGCTGACGAGAAATTGATATTCCGCGTCGCAGCAAAGCTGGGACTCTCAATTCCTAAAGTGGTATAAGGACGACATTGACGGGAGGAATTTTGTTTCCCTTTTCCATAAACTCCATGTCCGGCTCTCCATTAACCTCCGCAGGGACGCTGAGGCGGGGGTCCGATGTTGGAACCCTAAAATCAATTGCTATCAGGCGATGGGGCGCGGGTTCGGCATTGAAACCTGAAATCAATGGAAATAGGGCGACGGGCGGCAATTACCATGGATTGATAACCGTTGGCATAGTTTTTAATGGTAATGTCCCTGGGGGCTTCCCATAAGTAATATGACCTAACCCTAAAGGCTTAAAAACACATATATAAGCACCGTCGTAAAAATCCTAACTCTAGGTGCCAAAAACAGCTCCACAATTTCATAGGAATAGCGAGTTTCATTGTATCTTTTATGACTGATTCACCCTTAGTTTTCCTTTCTAATTTGAAAAAGGGTCATAGACGTTTTTGTATCACTTATATGATTCGGCTTTCCATGTTCTGAAGAAGACCATTTGGACGAAACGTCAGGCGAATAATCTGTATAATAAATAATATAACAACCTCGGAAGCTAACCACAACGTATTACTGATTCTGCTTTCTGTTTTTGCGAATTCCCCGTTTCTGAAACCGTTCGAGTGATGATACTGATTGATCGATATCGAATAAGCCCAATTAGTATGCTTCCATGTGTGACGCGCGCCAGCCCAACTGATTAAATCATAAGAGCAGAGAAGTGCCTGGTAGGTATGGCCCAGATTTCTCAAAGTTCCCGTCTGCTTCACACTGAAAGAAGAAGGTGCGATGTTTCAGAATAATCCCAAGGCCGCGTTCAAACTTTGCGCACCATCGCATGTGTGTGCCAGCCCAAATGGGTAAATTTTAAGAGCAGGAAAGTGCCTGGTAGGTATGACCCAGATTTTTCACAGTTTCCGTCTGCTTCACACTGAAAGAAGAAAGTGCGATGTCTTAGAAAAATCCCAAGGCCGCGTTCAAACTTTGCGCACCATCGCCGGTGCCGGCGGCGGTGCGCAAAGTATGGGAGCTGCCTAATGGATGTGGAAGAGACATGGAGATGGGTGCCTATCAAATTCTATCGTGAGAATGGTGAGCCATCCGCAAATCGCAGCTGATTGTAGCAAGAAATTTTTAGAAATACCCGCTAAATAACAAACATTGAATCATTTTCGAAGAAAACGATTTTGTAAGCCTCTGATGTCGAACTTTTTCCAACTTTTTTGCGTGTTGTATGGAAGTCACTCAAGAGCTAAAAGGTATTACTGCCTCAGTTTTCGAACTCGTCCCATAATTTTCGAGTGGGTGGAACTTAGAGGTTACCGCGCCGTCGGTCGCGTTATACGCTGCGCGCGGAGTGACCCCAAGAGCCGCCCCTTTCTACACCACGCCAAACCGGGGGAGGCAATGCCTCCATAGCCTTAGAAGAGACAAGAAGAGACACTGCGAGACACTTCTAGTAAACCCTCTGAAGCAGAAAAATCGCTCCTCCCATTTCTCATCCTGGTAGAAGATACCACTAGGATGCTGAGTTGGGCATCGCGAGCTGCGGCGATAAACGGTAGTTATCAAAAATCAAAAATATCCTGGTAGAAGAATTTAATTAAGATCGAGTTCTCAAAGTGGCGAACAACAGGGTGGGGTGTCCTAGTGGGTTTAGGCGTTAGAAAGCCGCGGAGCAAGGAGGGCACCCTCACGTGGTCAAGGACGCGGACAGGGTCAAGCGTCCAATTAAGGAAAATTTTCAAAAAATACGACCTTCCTCCAAAAGGAGGTCTCAATACGACCCCCTTTTTTTCGATTCCGCTTCTTCTGTGGCTTCTACCAAGCCAATGCAATCCACAGGGAAATTAAGAGCCTGTGGCAAAAAAAAACGCTGAGGCAAAAACAACTCCTGACAAAAGAGAGAAGTAAGAACTTAACAAAACTCAGTACTCACATTCCAAAAAAGAATCGTCAAAGGTAAGAGTCCAACAATTACAATATTCATATTCCGGAAAGAAGGCTTATTAGCCATGCATTTCATGGGGTAGAGATCAAGAATGAAAGATAAGAATAGAGAATTTAGAAGTTGGAAGAAAAGCTAAATAGAAGACATGTAATACGCCCCACAGCACCCCATCTGATTGCGGACCGCTACTCGGCTGCGATGCGGCGATCACGATGGGGCGCGATATCTTCTCCTACCAAATTTGGACACTTTTATTACTTGGAACTTCACCTAGATCCCATCTTTCAAACAGCTGTAAACGTTTCCCCAAAAACTCCTTTAGACCTATCTATTGGCCGCTTGCTTTCCCTAATGGTTGCGTAGTTCTCGATATGGGTTGAAGTTGAGGAGAATTTCGTAGAGTTTCATTTCGAATAGTCATAGCTTCCTTCAAACTTAACCATATGAGTGCGGTTCGGTGAGCTGAGGTCCGAGGTTGCCGCTTCTGAATGATTACGTGAGCTATGCCACATCTTCAAAACGAAAGAAGAAATCTTCAGGAAAGCCAGTTGAGGATAAGTTGAGGAAATTTTTTCGTCGAATTTGCGAGATCTTCTCACGATTCTTCCGAAAAATCGGTTCATTATTACAGAAATTTTTCTATTTAGTATGCATCCTTCGCCATCGGAGGCCTAGTGGGAGGGCGAGAAGCCTAGGTCAGTTTCTCTGAGGAATGCGCCATGCATGAGGATTTCCCCACATTCTCAATGAAACAAACGTTTTTTCCGGTCTGCATAGTGACCGCTCACACCAGATTACAAGTCCATATCGGCTATTTTTTCGCTTTCATCCCATTGCTTCTGGAGTGTTCTTCCACCGTGGTACCCGTTGATAGATATCGCTCTCCACGTTCACACGGTTAATTGGCGACTTCCGGAGGTGTTTCTGTACGTGGTTTCGGTGTCAGCGGACCAACAAAAGGGCTATTGGCGTTGACGGTTTCGTTGCGGATCGCGCCATGCATGAGGTTTCCATAAGGATTAAGTGAAACTACTTTCGGATTCGAACCCAAATAGTCAGTTTTATCATTTCTCCCCTTACACTTGAGACCCTCAGCCTGAGAAATTTGTTATTCACTGCCTACCTCAAAGATTACGACCCCCCTCTCCTAGCGGACCAAATACGAAGCCCCTCCCCTGTTGAGGATCCACGACGGAGGCTTGACCGTGGACGCAGAGCAAGAAGGAAATCAGTATTAGGCTTCAAAATTTGACCGCTGAAGGCTCTTCAAGCGTTGCGGCGGAAATCCAAAAGAGTTCCTCTCTTACAGTTCTTCGAATTCTACTTCGGAAAAAAAGGAAATCTCTTGGTTTTTTTGCCTATTTCCATGCACTGTATTTAGTGAGTGATTTCAAGAAGAATAAGAACAAAGAGATTTCCGCATACGAATCTTTCGAGCACAATCCAAACCCTCCAGGCTAACGAAAACTAATCCGGCTGACTTCCTTACATTTATTACTATCTCAATTCTGAATTTATTAATAATTTTTTGCTGCTTTAATTGTTTGTGTCTATTCATTCACTGTTTATAACAAAAGGATAGGATTATTGTGGTTTTAGATGTATCGTGCAATACAGTAGCAGTGCTACAATGCACCACACCTCGCCAACCTATATTCACACCTCCGATTTCTATGGAAATGTGTGAGAATCGAACGACAGCTCAGTGCGAGATATTCTCCTCGGGGAGCTTCATCGCTTACCTTATCATAAAGCGACGGCCTTGTTAGAGGCTGTCCAAATGCATACTCAATCTCATAGCCATGCATAACTCCCATCCATTTTGGCCAAGGATTCGCAGTAGACCTTTAACGCTGATTTTTGATGAAATGTTAAAACAGTTTCAATTCAAAAACAGAAAAAAAGACTGACCGCATTGTAAAGTAATACATATAAACAGGACCGTACACATTATCCGCTATTAGGTCAGCGAATTTAATGAGGCTACATGTAAAGAAACAGTCACCAATAAATCGTCCAACACCGTCTCGTAGCTGTTCGCTGCAAAGAAAAACGAATTTTTAAACCATACAATAAGGTAGTCAAAAGGAAGCTATATGGGTGTAAGTGGAATAAAAATAATAAGCAAAGCTCAAGCACTGACAAGTGGTTGCTGTATTCTAAGGGTTACACCGTGAATCAGATCTGTGTGGAATCGCATCCTTCACCGTCGATCGGTATAGGATTCCTAAGCAAGGTGAACATTATTCCACTGGGTCACAGGGTAAAAGAGGAAAGCAAGTGGACTCTCACGCAGCCTCAGAAAGGGTTGCGCGGCATTCACTATGATCGCAGTAATCAAAGACAGCATTAGGGTACCCCTAATGCGGTCACTGATAAATTCCTAGGAAAAAGTCACTTTCATGGAAGCTGTAGGTCTAAGAGAACAATCTGTGGCGAAATCCCAGTGAAAAAGCGCGCTCCGAGCTGCGAAACAGCGCAACGGATAACAGCTGCCACCTTTGGATGACAAATCCCACATGCAGGCGACGTGACTTCTGATTGGCTACGATGAGAGCGGTCAAAGATATGCGGCGAGGTCAAAGGTACTGCGGTGCGCTTTCGCAGTTTTAGCTTGAAGCCCCCTCCAAAAATAGTATCCAAAAGTATCTTCAGACATTTCCTTGTGTTTACTTGGCAACTTGCCAATGGAAGAATAGTCCTGACAACCTGTCCCAAGATGGAGGGGTCGTCCGGGTCCGGAATCAACGGTGGTGGCCATTTCCTTCCGTTTTTCTTCACCATCATATTACTAAGCACCTAGACTTTCATATTCACTACATTTTCACTGCTCATCTGAATTCCCCCTATCGCTGCTTTTAATCAAGGCTGAGAGTGATGCGGCAACACATCGTATTGGCTCCTCGTGCACCACTTCCTACGACACTCGAACAAGCGCTGCTACAACGCATGTGATCACGTCTCAGCTCAAAGGAACCGGAAGGGGTCGAAACAAGAGGAAGATGCAAAGAAATGAGCATTTTCTAACGAACACTCAAGGTTGGAAGCTATAATAGGCGAAAAAACCGGGTTCGAGAGCGCGACGCTGCGATGTGTACTCGCATCTAATTCGCATCAACACGCTGACTTTCCGATTTGTCCGCTGTAGTAGACGGGCCGCGGGCCAGCGTTAGTTGTTGCACCTCACTTCCGGCGCAGTGGAGTGGCCATTCCCAGTTTTTTTTTGTAAGTACATCTAGAACAATATTAGAAGGAGCAAAGGAAAAAGAGCAAGGAAAGGACAACTTCATTATAAGGACATATCCTCTTGGCACCATGCCACGGCGTCAAATTGGCGAGTTTGTGCAATGGCGGCCACCTACACTCGTTCGAACTACGTCTGTTCTACCGTTAGCCAAAATTACCCTCCTTCGGTGTCTTTAAACTTCAAAGCCACCAAGACGGGCTTACAAGAAGAACAAATCTCGGACTATACACAAAATGGTTTCACAGGTCATTGCAGGGAACAAAGGCCCATTATTCATGTTACTCATGTTACTGCAATTTTCAATGAAAATCAAATCAGTGGCGGCGTCATTAATTTTATCAAGAGCGCGGGTTGACAGTTGAATTTCATGGTAAGAATGGTAATATGGTAGTAATGCTGCGTATTACCAGCACTTTCAAGTACAAAGTTGCGATTCCGGTTCAGAGCCACTGTAAGTGGCTCCAGCAATTCCTAACAAAGCTCTACTAATTCAATATTTTTAGTTCTACTGTCGTTTTACCATTACTTTTTTTCGGGCGGCGGAGGTTTTGTAGTGATAGATGGTGCGTACTCCCACAACTCACATACCGCCCGCTTTGAGCGACTAATTCTTCTGTAACTCCGAGGTCAGTGAACCGTAACAGATTCCTTGTGGGACAAATCGCAATCACCCACCATCACAATTCTGGATGGAACTGGAATGTGCGGCGCATTACTTGAAAAGGGCGCCGTATGTTGAAGCGCAACTACAGTACTGCAATAAATGCGTTAAATACGTATCCTAAAAATGGATTAATTAACGCCAGAACTTTGTCCTCTATTATTTATTTCTTCAGCAATTTAAGATTCTTTTGAAGATATACACTGTAAAAAACTCACGCTTTACTCTGTTTATCGGACACGGATTCATATGCATGAAGGAGAGCGTGCTTGACCAGAGGTGAGTTCCCGAAATAAGGCATAAAAGCTTGCATCGCTTGCCGGTACTGCTCTCTGAGAAAAAGCCAGACGAACAACGGTTAATTCCACAAATCTCTCCCATGAGCCTACTTTGTTATCAGGGCCTTGTTCTGGGGATCTTCTGCAGAGATGGTGTGATAGAACCGAAAGCCATGAGGATACATGTAGTAAGGTAGCCAGTAGGTGCCTTCGTCTTTTACTGTACCAATAATAATGCTCACATCTTTTTTGAAGTTACGAGTGCGAAGGCGTTCGAATACGTCACCCTGCAGTTCCAGAGTGTCCTCTCGATGAAATAGCGCCGAAATTGAAAGAAACACTCACTCGAAAGAAGTTCTTATCAGCACGTACGGGACCAAACGGAAACACCATCGCTAGTCCGATGTCACTTGAAACTGAGTCGGCTTCGACCTGAAATGGGAAGAGTTGACGAATGAAGTGTGTTTCCTCTTCACGGAGAAGCTTCGAACCAGATAAGTGACACCGCAGGATGAACAGCCTCAGTGACTTCGGCGGGATTTAGGACACAGACAGGGGGTGTGAAAAAAGGAGTAATTTTTTCCCTATTTTTTCAACACTACTTCAGTTGAACTTCAGCGATAATGACGAGGTATTTCCATCCCTCAGTTCGAGAACAGGCCTCATTTTATCATTAAACTCCGTAACAGCCTTCTGCACGAAGGATCTGGAGCTTATTCCGAGTGAACATGATGTGTCACCTCAACACGGCAAAATCCTAGATCTCGTCGCTCTCGTTCACAACTTTGCTAAGGTACATTCACTCTGAGTACCTGAGTGTTCATACTGGGTGGTGCCCTCAGATGTTCCGTTTTTTTCAACATCCTTGGTTTCCAAGAACCAAAACGTGCCATTACCATTGAAACCCCTCCGGAGGCGGATTTGAAGCATGAAAAGTGACACTTTGGATCATAGCAACGTCGTCCGGGCAGCAAGAGCTTTTTGACTTCCATGAAGCGAAGGGTCAGTCCTCAGGAGGCTTTTCACAAAGGACCTACCACGGAACCTGGCTCCGCTGTTTCAAGCGGACCTTGATATCGTAGGTGCTCTGCAGCCTGACTGCGTCGACTGAAGGGTTCATACTTTTATGATGGTGAAGGTGGTAAGTCTCAGCTTGCTCCTGCTTCTAGAGGAGCATCCCAGGGATATTTTGCCAAAATACTCAATTTCTTTGTCCACCCTCTGTTTGTATTTGGCGATGTTAGCTGCGAGCAAAAGTGCTCTTCTTTTGCACCCCCTGTATAGTTGAGCAGAGTTACTGTAAAATTGAAACAGTCAGAGAAGAGGCTCCTGAAGACCCATTCCCAGCGGTTACAAACAAACTCTTAGTTCCGGGTATGTAACGTTTAGTCGAATTTTTGCTTCGCGGCGTCATTAACACGATTTCCCGCAGTCGATTGGAACTCCGCTCGGAAGTCTGCCAATGTTGTGGTCGTTGTTTTTTCGACAGACGAAAATTCGAATACTCGCATTCGCTGTGGGCGACCTGGCGAAAATTCGACAGAACGCTGCTTACTCCTTCGTTCCTAGTGGTTCGGCTACTCACTTGTTATTAGGCGCTTTTCTCTCCCAAAAACCGCTAACTAAAACATCTTCAGACAGAAGACGTCCTTTATCTTTTCCTGACTACCTTCTCCCTTCGGAGGAATCGTGCACGGAAAAATGACTTTTTCTGTTACCCATACATTTATGTTGTACTTGCATAATGTGAGCCGCATGCAAAGTTTCACGCGGAAAATGCGAGTTCGCCAGTGCCATAAAGTCTCGTCGGGCGGACGAGGCCGTCGAGCAAACGCCCACCTCGTCGTTCGCCGCCGTCGGAGACGCATTGTAGGAACAGAAAGTTACGTAAACAGTCCCACTCTCCGTTCCCAACCGCGGCGAACCGCAGGACAGGGTTTTTACTTGGAGATCCCGCCCATCCGGACGAAAGTTCGGGAGCTGTATCTTAGCCGAATTATCATTTTTGGCGTGAAACTGTGCATGCGGCTCTCATTAGGCTAATACAGCATAAATATATGGGTAACAAAAGAACTCATTCTTTTCGTGCACGATTTCTTCAATCATATTTTCACCTCCTCTCAATACGGTGTATCTCATACCTGAATAACACTGGCTGGAGCTGCACGTAAACAGTTGTGTATTGCCGAGGCATCTGTGCCTCTCATTGTGCAATTGAGCCGTTTCGCTAGCCCTAACGACAACACGAGCATGGTGTCTGGCGTTCGAGTCGCCCATGAATTCATTATTGTTCCACTCTGGAACAGAAACCTAATTACATTCTTTGCAAGAAGTAAAATAGTGCAGGTTAGAAAGTTAAAAACAAGTCCAACAGAGGTTGAAACCGCTTTCATGTTCGGTGACCACTGGGTGCAGTCAAGATCTATGCAACGCAACCGCGACGCAGACCCCATCCCGATCAATTCGAAGAGCGACATGAGTGTGCGTGCATTTGATCTACCAAGATGAATGTACAGTCTGTACCTAAAATGTCAGTCGAGTACTCTGGGAGGATCCTGATCGACCACGCGCTGAAACAGCCATACCAACCCACCCACAGCCTGCTACGGAGTGCTCTAGTCATTCCCTGCACTAATAGCACGTTTGTGACTGCATTTAATGTAAGCTATACGCCCAGCACAGCTGATGAGGCAGTGAACAGGCACCTTATCGATTAGGCCGCATTCATACTTTGCGCACTGGCGCCGGCATCGGCGGCGACGACGGCACTCTGTAAATCAGATCTGGCGTTAAGGGGCATCAAGTTGTCGCCGTCGCCGCAGATGCTGCCAAGTAGGAATGCGCCTTAACTATGTATATGTTGCTGCGCCGCGGTTGCGCACTAACAACACAGAATGCTTGGTCGAGCTGGCCGAAATTGCTAGATTTTTCCTGCGTTTCCCACAAATGCCTGTAATGTTGCAGCTCATCTTCAAAAGAGATAGCCTGACCTATAGAAATGAGCTATGGTCGAACTACGATTAATTTGGTAAAAGGAGCTTAAACTTACACTAGCGATTATTTTGTTGAAATACTGATAGCTGCCCGGAGCGAAAATATGAGCAGTGGTTGAGGCTGAACCTGCCGACTCACCAAACAGCGTTACACGTGTAGGATCGCCACCAAATGATCCTAAGTATGAGTCGATAATCGACTTTCTCGAGTACGTAAATGAGGGTATTGATTTTTCCCACCAATATTCTCGTGTATCCATCGTAGAGCCAATTGCTGATCTAGCAGAGCCATATTTCCCGGCACTGGTGAGTCATGGCCGAGGTAGAGAAAACCAAATGGTCCCAGCCTGGAGCGCGAACAGATCAATCAAATCCCAGGTGACTGTAACGATAGTAAAGCCACACACTGGGAGCATACCGATAGTTTATGTTCACTACAATCGTGTTTTCCTTAGCCGCTAATGCCATACCGTTGTATAGATCTAGTGAAGGAGAACCGCTGTAGAAACCTGAAACATACTGCTTACTAAGGTTATATGGCTGCTTTCCTAGTGAAGTATCACTACCACAGGCTGAAGAATATGGAATTGGTAGTTGCGTGACAGATGACAAAGACGCAGAGGAGTTACGCTTCGCATATCTTTCGCCCATTTACACTTCATACAATGTATGGCTGCGACTCTCCCTGCGACTGGGCTGCATACAATGTAACAAAATTGAATGATAGGGCAAAACCACTTGTACGAGATGCCGAGGACACTTCTGCGTGCTCTCATCTTACCTACAATGGGAGAGGAACAATTCAGCTTACCTCCTCCGAAAATCCATACAAGAACGGAGCCACTGTGATTAGCCGGTACCCATATATTCATACTCAGACAATCTTCGCTGATGTTCTAGAAAAAATGAAATAATAGAATTCTCAAATATAAAGGATGCATTCGAATGCTCCACGAATGGAGTTGCCATCTTGTCACTTCAAATACCGATAGCATGCACTTTCAGTGGTCACATGTCGAATGATTTATTGTCAGCCTAAGCTTCACCTTTTTCTCTCTGATATGCATCTTTGTGTGACTTTTCCGCGACGTTTAAGCATCTTCAAACATAGAAACTTTGCGATATATAACCAGTAGTACCGCTACATGCCCATACAGACTTATGAGTAGGAAATAAGGAATTTGAGGCTATTATAATATTGCCTCCCATATCCATGATCACCCAATGAAAGATAAAATCATACATTCGGAGGGTTCCACATTTCGGCACCGCGAAATTGTGGGAACGTTGTGTCTTTAGTGAGGAAACATGTCTTAGCCGGCGTACGAGCTTCCAATTCACCTAAAATTTATTTATTTATTTTTTCATTTATTTGCCAGCCATTCGCTTGCACCAGTAAGATCTTGGTCTCTGGTAGTTTTACGCAAAAAATTTGATTTTGCGTAGCGTTTGGTTCATGTAAGTTATGGATATCGATTTTGCGTGCATTGCCGCAAAGTGCAGCTCATGTTTGATGGTAAGCTGGAGGACGACGCGTGCGATCAGGACAGGCAATGCTCGTCGCGGCTTGCGCCGTGCGACGCGACAGATGCGAGCTGGGGGACTGTATTGCTTGGTTCCTAAGGCGATTACAGTATCCTACGCCTTTTTCCGGGATCAGCCGCCTTAGAACCCAACTAATACAGCCCCTCGAGCTCATCACCGTGTCGCGCTCCGCATGCGACCACTCGGATTTTCTGTGCTAATAGCACACAGGGAATGTCCTGTTGTCACTATCGGTACGTTAAAATGAGCAGTTATGTGAGCACTAGCAGGCTACCATACGTATAGTCAATGAGCCGCATTGGGAGCCCCTCCTCCTGGATCAATGTATAGGGGTATATGCATTCAAAAGTCGGGACGATATGATAAGGATAGATTGAAAGTCGAATGCGTGGCGTTTCCGTAGGGGCGGGGTCCGAACAACAGCTTTTTCCATTTTCCCATTTGATATATGTGTATCGGATAGATGTGAAATGGATCCGTTTTCCACTCATTTCTTCCGCCAGTCACCCAATTTCCCTCGTGCTCTTCCTTTGCCAATACTCACTGTTTTACGACAGCATCGCTTTGCAACAAAAGACATGAAAACTGTCGACGTGACCTTCAAACCGTCAAAGGCCTTTTCAATTAGGAGCTGGTTTTTTTCAATCCCTTAGAAAGCGCAGACCCTTGGCGAGCGCAAACTCAAATGATTCTCTCGTTCTGCAGACTACTCTCTTTTGTATTAGGTTGGACGGGAAGTTCTGGGACACTTTTTGTTTTTTCCTGTAGAAACCTGTAAAGAATTGTGGGACAGTCCATGGTAAGGGTATATAGATGGAGTGTGAAGGACTCTTCACTAGTCTGGTTATCACCACTATGGCTTCGACAAGCGGCGAATCTGAGCCTATTTCGCGAGAAGGTCTTCGACTGCTGATTCTTCATGAGTACCGCCTTGGTAGTTCTGCGCGCCTGGCGGCCGACAGAATCAACCACTCGATGGGTGCGAACACCACTTCGAAGTCTACGGTGATTCGGTGGTATCAGCGTTTCGGTGAAGGACAGACAACGCTAGAAGATGAACCACGCTCAGGACGTCCTCCGGTCTTCGATGTCGACGCCCTGACAGCTGCCGTTGAAGAAGATCATGTGAAGTTACAAGTTACAAGTTACAAGTTACGTTGAAGAAGTTACATGTGAATAAAATTAAAATAAATTGAATTTTTCTCACAAGGTGTCCCAGAACTTCCCGTCCAACCTAATAGAGATGTCTTAGCTCAGTGAGCTCTTTCGCTGCACTGCTTCTGCAGTTTTATTCAAGATGCGAAGATAACAAGAAGACGTTGACCAGTCCAAGCTAAAAATACTTCAGAAGACACCACATTGGGGAAGATGGCACTGAAGATAGGTGACTTAAATTGGTATGAAATCCAAGAAGTGCAGGAGATGGTAGCCAAACAGCGCAAATCCCTGAGGGGTTTCAACAGTGCTTGTGTCTAACAATAAGCGGCCCATGCGAGCCAAACGGTGAAGCTTCATCTGAGCCATATTTTAGAAGGGTGGGGCCTTAAAACAGATTTTACTATCCCATTGCTAATCTCGTCACTTCAACCACTTCTTGAAAAAATTTCGCATCAATCAAAACCATAGAAATAACCGCAGTGTTGATTATACCCAATAGAATATAGGAATTTTACGATATCGACTACAAGCTCTGTCTTGCCCAGAATTAGGGCCCCTCTGCTGGAAAAACGACGGCGTTTTGCAAAGAGCCCAGGGACACCTAGAACTTATCGCTTATGCGATGCGTTCTCGTAGGGGTGGAGCCAAGACAAATGTTTTTCAAGATTCTAGTTCGAACCATAGCGGATAGATACGAAGTGGGTTCGTTATTCACGCCGCCCGTTATCTTCCATCAATCACCCAATTTCCCCGTGCCCTAGACCACCTTCCTCTGTCCTACAGCCCGTAGGATGCTACTGGAACAGAGCAGAAGAACAGGAAAGAAGATCTAAAAGGTCTGGGCTTGTATAATTTTGAATAACACCAGTCGGGTTGGCCGGCTGACGCCGGCCAACCCTCCTGGACTCGGATTGGCCGGCTTCGCCGGCCAAACCTCGTAGGGGCGGCTTCGCCGCCCCGGCAGGGTTGCTTTGGGGCTTTCTGTTTTGTAGTGAGGAGCGACTCTCGGCTCGCCGCTAGCGCGGCGAGCCGACTTTCGCATGCGCGCTTCGCGCGCATTGCAGCAGGAATAGGCCCTGTGTATAGGGAGCGCACATAGCAGCAGGGAACGGATAATATGCGGCTTGTATATATTGTGAGCAAACCTCCAACGATCATCGGCTTTGGTTGAAATAAGAGACACCACACCCATCTGTAACCTCTTCCCCACTGAAGGCAAAACCCCTTAAAAGAAAGGCAGGATTCGATCCGAACACAAAAATAGAATTGGAGCACTTAACAGTACCAAAGTAAGGAAGATGGATCGAAACGGTCAAAAAATCCAAGTAAGAAGACCCCCTTCCCATCGTTGATCCAAGTGTGTAAGCACAATCGCAGAGCGGCAGCAGTTGGAGGTGTCTCATCGTGAGCGCTAAAAGGAGCGGCAGCAGTTGGAGGTGTCTCATCGTGAGCGCTGAGGCGCTCCGTAGTAGTTGACTTTTGAGGATTAAAAGTTTGGAGAGGACGTGCATGTATCAGTTCTATAAGAAACATTGACCTTAACTGATTGCCGAGAGATACACCTGATAATAACACACCACTCCCCAATGGTAACCGAGAACAAACAGTCACTTTGTGAGTGTGGTACCAATATTGCAATTATGGAAGGGCTAGGGTTAGAACTTATGTACTCTATACACAGGGGGTTGACGTGTACAGAATACATAAGTTTGGTGGGTTGACTCCTACTCAATCCTAACCTGCCCGCCTCCACACACCCGTACCTAATTTGCTTCTTGTGTGCTCCCTACATTTTGGTATGTCCCTATCCAGTTCTTACTCGCACGACCTGAGCACTCCCATTCCTGACCATCCCGATTTTCGGAATAAATTTGAGTACCCATCGGTTTTGGCGCAGGCCCCGCCCATGGTGGGCGGAGCTAAGCTTAAAACTTATATGCTCCGTACACATGACCCCTACCCAATCCTAACCTGTCCGACCTCCACAGGCCCGTGCCTTATTTGCTTGTTGTGTGCGCCCTTCACTTTGGTCAGCCCCTCCCCAGTCCTTACATGTGCGATTCAACAGACCCTTTCCTAACTTGCCCGATTTTCAGCACTTGAGCGAAGACCTGAATTCGTTTATTCATCGATTTCGGCGCGAGCCCAGCCCATGGTGGGCGGAGGTAGGCTTAGAATTTATGTGCTCCGTACACTTGTGTTTGCCCCTATGCTATACAAACTTACCCTACCTCTACAGGCCCGTTCTGCTCCTTGTGTGCTCCCTACAATCTGGTCAGTCTCTACCCACTCTTTACTCCCACGACCTGAGCAGTCCCATTCCCGACCGCCCCGCTTTTCGGAACCCACGCGAGGACTTTAATTGGAGCACCCATCGGTTTCGGCGCAGCCCCCCCCCCCATGGTGGGCGGAGTTAGGCTTAGAACTCATGTGGTCCGTACACTTGGTCCCTACCCAATACTAACCTGCCCGACCTCCACAGGCCCGTGTCTTATTTGCTTGTTGTGTGTTCCCTTTACTTTGGTCAGTCCCTCCCCAGTCCTTACCCGCACGACTTCAACAACCCTTTCCTAACTTGCCCGATTTTCTGCACTTAAGCGAGGACCTAAATTCGTTTATTCATAGATTTCGGCGCAGGCCCAGCCCATGGTGGGCGGAGGTAGGCTTAGAACTTATGTGCTCCGTACACTTGTGTTTGCCCCTACGCTAACCTAACTTGCCCAACTTCTACAGGCCCGTTCTGCTCCTTGTGTGCTCCCTACAATCTGGTCAGTCTCTACCCACTCTTTACTCCCACGACCTGAGCAGTCCCATTCCCGACCGTCCCGATTTTCGTAACCCAGGCGAGGACTTTAATTGGAGCACCCATCGGTTTCGGCGCAGCCCCCCCCCCCATGGTGGGCGGAGTTAGGCTTAGAACTCATGTGGTCCTTACACTTGGTCCCTACCCAATACTAACCTGCCCGACCTCCACAGGCCCGTGCCTTATTTGCTTGTTGTGTGTTCCCTTTACTTTGGTCAGTCCCTCCCCAGTCCTTACATGCGCGACTTCAACAGACTCTTTCCTAACTTGCCCGATTTCCAACATCTGAGCGAGGACCTAAATTCGTTTATTCATCGATTTCGGAGCAAGACCCGCCCATGGTGGGCGGGGCTAGGCTTGGTTCTTACATGCTCTGTACGCTCAGGTCAGCCCCTCCCCACTCCTAACTCGCGCGACTCTCTAGGATACAGTTGAGATGAGGCCCTACCGAGTCTTAACTTGCCCGATCCCTACAGGCCCACTCTTGATTTAGCCGATTTTTTCAACCATTTCCGCGCAAGTCCCGCTCACGGTGGGCGGAGCTAGGCTTAGTCCTTAATGAGCTCCGCACACTTTGGTCAACCCCTACCCATC
The DNA here is from genome assembly GCA_963978905.1 of Trichostrongylus colubriformis. Lineage (NCBI taxonomy): Eukaryota > Metazoa > Nematoda > Chromadorea > Rhabditida > Trichostrongylidae > Trichostrongylus > Trichostrongylus colubriformis. The sequence continues at coordinate 10,457,973 of OZ022260.1, forward strand.
CCCAACTTGCCCGACCTCTCCACGTTGCAATTGAGTTGAGAGTAGATTATGTGACAAAAACGGACACATGCACACACACGCACACAAACACACCAAACTTCTGGTTTTAGCTTGCCCATGTGCTCCGTACATTTTGGCTTACTCCAACCCATCCCTAACTTGCCCGACCTCTACAGGTCCATTCCTAGCCTGCCTGATTTTTGGAATCTGAGCGTGCACTTAAATTTGAACACCGGCAGTTTCCGCGCAAGCCCCGTCCACAGTGGGCAGAGCTAGGCTTTTTTATGTGCTCTGTACGCTTGGGTCAGCCCCTACCCGATTCCAACTTGCCCGACCTCTCCAGGCTGCAGATCAGTTAAGAATGCATTGTGCGGTGTGCGGACAGACAGACAGACAGACAGACAGACAGACAGACACACACACACGCACACACACACACAGACAAACACACCAAACTTCTGGTTTATATATAGAGTACGGTTTCTGCGCAAGCCCCGCTCACGGTGGGCGGGGCTAGGCTTAGTTCTTATGATCTTCGTGTTATGATCCTCGTGCACTTTGGTCAACCCCTACACACTCCTTACTTGCCCAACCTCTCCATGTTTGAACTGAAAGTGCAACGTGACAAACAGATGACACAAACACGACAAACATCTGGTTGAACTGAGAGTGCATGTAACAGACGGACGGACACACACACGCACACACACACACACAAACACACCAAACTCCTGCTTTATATATATGTATAGGATAGAGTACGGTTTCTGCGCAAGCCCCGCTCACGGTGGGCGGGGCTAGGCTTAGTTCTTATGATCTTCGTGTTATGATCCTCGTGCACTTTGGTCAACCCCTACACACTCCTTACTTGCCCAACCTCTCCATGTTTGAACTGAAAGTGCAACGTGACAAACAGATGACACAAACACGACAAACATCTGGTTGAACTGAGAGTGCATGTAACAGACGGACGGACACACACACGCACACACACACACACAAACACACCAAACTCCTGCTTTATATATATGTATAGGATTGGAAAATATTATCGGGTACCCATTAGCCTAGCGTTGCCCCTGGTTTATCGGCCCGCAACCATCCTCAGAGAGATACTAACCAAAAGGATAAAAAGTGGCTGAACTCCCAAATCGCTCAGAGAGCACTACGGTTACTGAGGTGTGTGGGATGCGTGGCGCACCCCTGGAGGAACTGGAGAACGTCAAATGCTTCATCTTTTGATGCGAGGTAAAAGATGAATGGATGAGCTTAAGTTGGCTGAATGCGTAAGGACCGATGATTTTGGTATTCAAAATGGAAAGGCTCAAAAATATCAGAAGCATTGTCCCATATAGGGCCAGAGCGTGAAATCTTGCTGACGTGGTCTCTCTGCGAATGGCTTGGGGATGTCCGATATCTTCCCATGGATCCGCCATGCAGTCGACCGGCATTTGGGAACTTTATGACCCTTGAATAGGCCTGAGGCCTATACCGCTACTTGTACAATCCACTCGTTTTTCATACTTCCGGACAAGTTTAGTATAAATTAATGTTCCCAAAAGGGATTCGTGGATCTAACTGTAAATGATCTTAGTCCTCCTTTTTTTCAGAAGTAGTTCAGCCTTTCAGAGCGGGCTTCTCCTCAAAAACTTCTTATGTGGCACGAGTGAACTCATTCACTTCTTACCTGATGTCACCGCGGAGAATCTGCGACTTAGATGGCCATGGGCGATGTCATTTACGCATAAGGCCTTACTGCCCATGCGATCGTTGACGACGTCAGCTCCATCAACGTTGTCGTGCACCAGACACCGAGGCGTAGACTATTTCCCGTTCTCAATTTAGCTACTTCCAGGAAATTCATTCAACCATGGCCGACTCAGGAAAGGAAATCAGTTTACGATAGTGGCTTGTCTGGAGCATTACCAACTTATTCAACTCGATAGGCACTTGAAAATATCGAAGTGCATTCCCAATGAAGCGAGACCTCGGAGCCCGCCACGCCCTGAATTTTTTTTTTACTTTGCGAAGGCGATTGAACGGATTCCGTTCTATAACAGTGGCATAATGGGTTCAATAACTACAGAAATTTGCTCTCGCTATATTTAAATAACAAGCATAGATTATGTACAGTATAGTCCGTCCACAGTACGGAAGTCTCGCCACCGAGTCGAGGAACAAACTATGAGCCCTTTTGGAACAGTCCAAAGAGCTTATAAGTTGGGATGTACTTCAAACCATTTCACAGAATTCCGCAAGGATTCTGCAGTCCAAAAAAATTTTCTGATTGCTTCATAGCCAAACAAATGAAACACAGTAATAATAAGACTACTCGCTCAGTCATAGTTCTCCCTGTGGGTTACTAAAAAAGAAGAAATTACGCACCGCTCCAAGGTTGTACCATCTCAGGCTTGGCAAACCGTCGAATGCCCACCGGTGGACGAGCAAACGGTACTCCTAGAAAGGCAGATACTCGTTTGCCTTGGAAACTCTGAAAATAGAACCGAATCGCTAAGATGAGATCAAAATGTCGTGTAGGCAATGAAATTTCAATTCGAAAAAAATTCAAAAATTCTGTCTAAAACAGGCAGTCCTCAAATTCCTCTCTAGCAATTGGAAAATGGTCTTTACTGGATATACGCTCTCCATGGTAAATATCTACAGATGGTGCTATCGTAATGAATTGGGGGGGGGGCATCTTATGAATAGTTTCATATCTGAAAGAAAAAAGTAGGAGGGGCTTCAAGGGATCAGTCTACACACCCAGGTTTACTACCAGGATGCTGAGTTATGGGCAAAAGCTTCGGTGCCGGACGGGACTCGAACCCGTATTTCATCCTTTCCGGGGATATGTGCTAATCCATTACACTACCGACACCACCTTCACCTTAACTCAACTTTTGAATGGTATTTTTACCATAGCTTATCAGCACTCACACGTATAACGTGTTGAGCCGGTTGGCCAGTATCGGCATGTCCCAATGAATGCCGATATTGGCCAACCGGCTCAACATGTTATACGTGTGAGTGCTGATAAGCTATGGTAAAAATACCATTCAAAAGTTGAGTTAAGGTGAAGGTGGTGTCGGTAGTGTAATGGATTAGCACATATCCCCGGAAAGGATGAAGTACGGGTTCGAGTCCCGTCCGGCACCGAAGCTTTTGCCCGTAACTCAGCATCCTTGTAGTAATTTTCGCATCGCGAGCTGCGGCGATAAACAGCAGTTATCAAAAATTAAAGATATGAAAAACTCAGGTTTACATTTTTGCCTAAGTCTTATCTTTAGTAGAGAAGGAAAGATGTTGTCCCCCCCCCCGCGTCCTTAATGGGTTGCCCCTCCTTTCATTGCGAGCACCCTGTATGTATTTGTGGTTCGTTTATTTCTGGTAGACTGTGAAAATGCAAAAGAAAACGTCAACAACAAATTTTTATGCGATTTTTCGAAACACGAATTATAGCTGTTCTCGAAGATCTTCTGCAATTTTCCCGGGAGAAGCTCCATTCCCAAAGTTTTGTGGAAGAAGGATCTATGTAGTTTAAGATATAGGTTACCTACATATAAGCGTGTGGACTGCAACTGTATCCGAGTCAGGCTCTCCAAGTTACTAACATAATCATTTTAACACTTGGAATTTCAAAGTGGACCCTGATCCCAGTTCTCAAAAGGGAACTTCTCTACAAAGTTCTTTGAGAGTACAGTCATATAAACTAGTAAGTAAGGCGATGTTCAGAGTTCGCGATTTGAACGATGAAGGGGAAAGTAAAAATTATGTATCGATAAAGCGTTCAGGCATAATATTCACATGATCGATAAGTATCTCATCCTTCCCGTCCTTAATCGGTGACCGCCTGATAACCTAGTCGTTTATTATATTTGTATCTAATTCATTTTGCCTAGTCGCCTAAACGCCTGTCAGCCTAAAACGCAGGCACGATTGCAAACTATGAGCACCGTCTACCGTACATGTCAGGCGGTAGACACGCATAAAAGTCGGACTTTGAAGATAGTCCAGCTGGAAAGCCTCACCTGAGTTACTCCTCGGATAGACCCGAGCGCTGTATGCACCACGTGGTCATCGTTCAGTATGGCACGAGCACTGGCCAGGACTAGCAATAACGCTAACGTTAGCATTGCTGTTGTTGTAAGTAGCAGTAGTGCACGCATCAGGGGTGCTGCTGCTGCGACAAGCGAAACCAATCGCCATCTCATAGTAGCATAGCCACAATCAGTGAAAAACCATTTCTTGTAATTTTAAATACTTTCTGAAAAGCGAGCGATGAGCCTGAAAGAGGAAGTCGTTAAGAAAATGGTAACAACGAACGGACGGACGAACGAACGAACGAACACAATCGAGCAGTCAGTAGCTAAGGTCAACAAAAGGATTATTGAAATCGAAAACAAATCAGAGTAGCATCAAAAAACAGTTTTTTTCCTGAAACTGATGTCAGTAGAGACAAGAAAACAGTTCTCGTCAAACTGGTAACTCCTCAACGTAAACGTTCTGATGAGTTGGCTCACTTTTGCGAGAAACGGACTTTTGTGGCTGTGCTAATTGTAAGTGGTGCCAGACTACCCCGATGGTACATTTTGAGAGGAGCTGTTCACGGGAATTCGCGTTTTTCTTTCCCCGTGTATCCTCCGTAATGTTGCGGTTTTTCACTGTTGTGCAAGAGCCACATGCAATAATTCACGCAAAAATCTGATCCCAACGGAGATACATCTCGCTGAAGTTTCGTCCACGTCGGTAACGTGGGACGGGCCGCAGCTCAGCTCGTGACTGGTGATGCGGCGAAAAAGCAAATAAAACGAGCAAACCCTACACATTCCCACCGACAAATATTGAAAAGATGTTAGGCGGGAATTCAAAAATTTTCCACCCTTTCCTTCACATTTTCGCATTTTTGGTCAGAATACAAAGTGAACTTTCTTGTTCTTTTTGGGTTTCTATTCATGTACTATATAATAGAGTTACTCTGAGAGGAATTAAAATCATAGAATTTGTATGGCCTAGAATTGTCTAGTAAACCAATTTTGAAGGGCAATAAAATCAAAAAGCTCGTGCACGCTCCCATTAGAATAGCTCAAAGATTCCATGCAAGAAAACTAGTTTCCTGACTCTTATTCCAACTGGGAAAACTCGTGAGCAAGAGCATTCCAAATGCGTAACTCTCAAAAGATTTCTATCAATAACAGTTAAAAAGCGGAATGAAGTTCCTCATAATCATGGATCCGAAATGAGAAAGCAACAGGTTTTGTTGGGTTTCTGAATAGGTGTGAGGAATTCGAAAGAAGTAAGAAGCGGGTTTAAATACAGTACCGCTCACATTTTTTTGAGAAATCGACGGTGGGCGACGGATTAAACTGTACAAACCGTTGCACCTTCATAACTTCGTTAAAAATGAACAAAATGGAAAAAAAATTAGAAGCGTCACATCCGTCCCGATGATGAGATGTCGAATTTCGATAAGTAGGTCAACAGCTTCTCGGTAAAAGCTGCAAAGATTTCTGTAATTTTACGCTCGGGCAAGACTCCGACTTTTTTCGGCTTACATTCACATGCTCAATTGTTGCTCCCCCATGTTCTACACAAACATCATTTAGCCAGTTATCTCAAAGTTTCGGGATACTTTTCAGCACGAAATTTCCACGAAATTTCAGAGAGCTTTTAAGCTCATTTTGTCAAAATCGGTAGACCAATTGAGAAGATAACTCACCCTCCACAAACTACTGGCTGCGTACTGCAAGAAGTACCTTGACTTGCGAATTACAGGCAAGCGCTTCTTCTGTGATGAAGCTTCAATCATCGGTAAACGGCTTACTTTGAGCGCTGAGTAATTTCCCTTCTCCTTCCCAAAATATCATTTTGATTAATGAAAATCGTATGAGGTCTTCGAATACAACATCTTACATTTCCAGAGAATGAGAACGGCATACAAACAATGCCCAGAATAATGACTTTAAGAAGAGTGTTAGTTGCACATGAAAGTTTGAATGTGGACGTACACTAATTAATTTCAGACGAAACTCATACTGATGTATTAAATGTCAAAAATGCTGTTCATCGATGTAAAGATCATCTCACTGTGAAAGTTTTGAACTTTTACCATTGTTCTAGTTCTTGTATTCTTTTCAGGCGTTGTCGGCTCCAACGCCGCTTGCTGACCTCGCTTGCGGCGCTCTGGACAGATGAGGTCAGTGCCTCGCGGTATCGTCACATCAAATTAATGCACAGTATTGACACTTGAAACTGCTTACTATTCTTACTCAGTGATCCCCCCATTCTCCTTATTTTCAGGGGACTGGCGGGTTAGTTCCTCCATACCGAAGAAACTGGCCCGCAGTTTTGCTTTCATAACCGATCGCAAGAACGCAGAAGCACACCACTAATCCTGAACACACATTTGTAAACGTCGCATGCACCAGAGGATCCGAACCCCTTCGAATCATCACTTCATGAGGGCCCGCAAACAGCGGTCACTCGGCCTGCGCCATCCAGTCGGTTGATAAATTCTCAATGCAATTTCTCATGATCATGGATTCGAAATGAAAGAGCAACAGGTTTCGTTGGGTGTCCAAGCATGTGTGAGAAATTCAAAAGAAATAAAAAGTGGGTTCAAACATCAAGGATGAATGCTGGTCGACAGCTCAAATAACATGTAAGAGCTCTTAAATAAAGAATTCTAACAATGGTATGTGAAAAAAGGGTGGCTGTAGAATTGTAAATGTAGAATTCAATAGAATTTTAACAATAACATGTGAATAACGGGGCGGTTGTAGAATTGTATATGAAGAATTCAATGGAATCATGCCGCTGGTTGTTGAAATGGAATGGAATATGGCACAATATATTTTCACAGAAGGAATGTGAAAATGCACACAGCCACGTGATTTACTTTCGTTCCACCTAATGTTTATGTTTTTTTGTTTACAATACAGCAACGCTACAGGCCAACTGATTCTGAAATTTGGCTGGCCTACAAGAGGACTTATGTAATGTGAGGCTCTCTATTCTAACAGTGCCCTAGTAAGCTGTATTCCTCAATATTTTTTCTTCTATTTTTTTGTTATTTGTCTTTTTCGAGAGATTGGATCAGCAAAGCGCATCCTCAGGGCCTCTGAAATCCATACTTCTTGGGGCCAACTTCATAGAAATTCCAACCGTTGACCTACATACAACGCGTTCAAAAATGAAGTTGTTGGTTTAGAAAGCGCTCCAACAGATCCCCAATCCCGAATTGAAGACGAAATCGTGGCGTAATATTGGGGATTTTTCAATGCCGAGAGACAGAAAGCTTTTCTCTTGCCGATGCTGTTTTGTGAGCAAAATGATTAGGTGTATTTTTCAATGAGAGCTGTATTTGAAGCTTAACAGATCCATTTGTAACAGTTGCCAGTACATATTTCATTGCCGCTCCTCACTCTCATTTTATACCGTTTACGATGTTGTGGATTGTTTTTGGATATTCTGATAGCTCCAGTGTTTATAAACTGGAACTCTATGGGGGCTCCCTGAGTTTAAACACAGCGAAATAGATCCTCGGCTCCTTCACAACTTTCGATTTCGATCCTAAATTCAAAGAACATTTAACTGTGGAAAACTGGCAACGAAATCGTAGAGGGTCATCCCAAAGCCTGCAGCGATTTCAAGGGGGTCATTAACATGGAATTGACACCTCATTTTCTTTGTGGCTCCCCAATGTTAGGGAGTAAAATAGTCGAATAGACTGATTTTCAAATGGCTACTCATTGATTCCCAAACTGGTGATATCTTGATTTATTCACTGCATACCTGGGTACTGCTTATCTCCCCAACGAGATATCGAACTGAGTAAGGCCGCCGCCATACTTTGCGATTTTGCGGCATCGCACTTTTGCACGCGATATTAGGCCGCGGTCATACTTTGCGTTGTCTGCGGCAGGGCGTGGACGCGTATCTTGCGTCCCCACACTGCCTCGTTGCCTGCGTCATCTCTGCACCTCCCCCGTGCCACTCTCTCTCGCTGCCTGTGAGAAAGAGTGGCACGGGGGAGGTGCAGAGATGACGCAGGCAACGAGGCAGTGTGGAGACGCAAGATACGCGACCACGTCCTGCCGCAGACAACGCAAAGTATGACCGCGGCCTTACGACCTTGAGATCGTGCCATGCCGCAACTTCGCGCGCGAAGGTGCGGCACCGAAAAATCGCAAAATTGCAAAGTTCGACGGCGGCCCAACATGTGCGTAAAAGTCGCGCTTCGAGCCACTGAAATACGTGTGCTTCACTAAAATCCATTTTTTACTTTTTTACACTATTTTTCCATACCTTACACTTCATTCCACCAAGCAATCTCTGTGAAGACTTTGAATTACCTTTAACTCTTTCGAATCCAGAATGCGCCATGCAATCAAGATTTTCACTATATCGTAGGTGCGTTTGAATGCGTGAAAATTTAAGGGCCGTGGTATGTACTTCCATAGACCAGTTGAGCGCGTTTCGGTGTAACACGATTTTTTGTGTGTGTCGAGCGTAACCTTGGGTCAACAACCGGTATGATAACTGTGTTTATGATGCGGGTCTGACGGTGATGTCTGCTGTGTAACGAATTGGTAACAGGCCCGAGATACGAACGTGATAAGCCCATCTATGAACTTTAGCCCTATTAACCCCATCTATAACCCTTAACCCTCTTTGTTAGGAATCGCGGAGATTGAGTCGGGAAGTGACATTCATTTTCTCTTTGTTGTATACTTGCCAGGGATATTCGGTTTTTCTAACCACATAACAAAATTCATATTGATTGCGCACCCTGTAGCCTTTTGTATCAGGTAGAAAAAAACTGGGAGCTGAGTGTACATGTTCCCCACAGAACAAATCTTATACTTCAGAAGAGGTGATGTGTGGAGAAACCTGGAGTCTTCTCACGATCCCGCAGCACGGCGTGTCGCTCATCAGCCGGGTGAGTTGCCGACGGGCGAGGTTGATGGTCGAATTTTCGCGCGATTGCTCGCGGCGTGCGAGTTGTTTTAGTTTTATCCGTTGAAACAGCGACAACCACAATATATAAGCACTTCCGAAGCTTCCAACCTGCAATCTTTGAGTCGTTTACTATACCAGCTCACTGCATACTGACTGGGATTTTAACCGCATGCTGCAAGTCGTGCTGGCAGTGCTGCGAGCGCGACGTCGCAAAGCGAAAATTCGACCAATCGACCCCCACCCGTTGCCGACGGGAGCGGGAGAACGCTCGCGGCTGGTTGATTTAGCCTCCTTCAAAGACACTTTTCTGGTGTTTTTGAAGTGACTAGCGGATCCAGTTCAGTTGTCACAATGATCGATGAAACCGTTGAGTTTACACATCCTTCAATTCTCCTGACGACATAAAATCTCCAACCAGGCTTTAATCGCTTTGTAATATCACCAGATGTCGCGAGGTCTGTGTACGGTACAACTTTCATTGCCTATCGAGTTCTTGCCTATCGGTGAACTCGTTTCGGGCACCCCCACCCAGCCATAGTTACAATAATCGGCAGATGGTTGATCGCGTTTACAAAGTCAAACCAAGCGCATCGTAGAATGATCTTTCACAAAGCTGCCATCAAGGACGAGATCGGGAACATTAAGGGAAGTGGAAGACTCCATAAACAACTTTATAAGTTTATTCTAGCCTCTAATGCCTATGTAAATAAGCACCAGTGAAGGATGATTCTGATGCCACACTACACGAGATAAATTTGAAGCACAAATGGGTAACCGCCTCTGCTACCTTACTTTGCTGAGGTGAACACGAGTTTTTTTTAATTTTTGCAAAAATTAATCACTAGAAAAGATCTCAACAGAAAACCGTTCCGAACGATTTTCGAAAAGCCAAAAATTGAAATGAGTATTAATATATTGCAGAAGTCAGTCTTATTCTTCAACGGTATTAATTGTGAAAATGCAAATGCACACAGACAGCACCGAGTCCATTAAATGCGGCGCGTTCCGAGTGTCCTGCGACAATCGCGTCACTGAGTATACCCGAGGGTGTTAAAAAAGATCAGTTCTGCTCGCAACTCACATTCGTCGGGTATACAAAACATAGGGTAATAAAAGAGATAAAAGTATCAGGACAAAATATCCTTGAAATTACAATTGATATGATATTGATATGATAATTACAATCACGCTGATATGAAATCGACTTTGTTAGGCGGAACTTTTATTGACGGCCTGATGATTCGACCAGATCGTATTCCTCAGAGGCCCAGTCCACAACCGCGAAAGCTACCTAACAGCGAAAGTTCCACCTAACGACCTTGTTGGTATAGCAGAGAAAATTGTAATCAACATCAGTGCTTAGGTTTTGCGAAGAGAGAAGTTGGAATTTACCCCTGGACTGTTCTTTCAAAGGCAGGAACAAGCTGAGGCCAACACTCCCACCATCGTGAGAATATGGAAGGTCCAGTCAGCACAGTATGGCTTTGAGAACCCATAGCATCCAGGTCCGCCTGAAACTGTGGAGCCACCCTCCGTGGTGGATCTCTCGTGCGAAGCTCCCCAAAGACTGATCCTTCGGTTCATAGAAGTCACAGAGCTCTCGCTGTTTGGACAACGCTGCTATGATCCGAAGTGTCATTTCTCATGCCCAAACCCGCCTTCGGAGGGGTTTCAGTGATAATGACTCGCTCTGGCTCTTGGGAACTAAGGGCGCTGGGAACTATTAGGTTGGAACATATTAGGTTGATTCATAATAAATCGGACAAATTGACCAATTTTAATCATTGTCGTACAACTTTTTTACGACAACAGGGATTCACTTGAAATATACTCCATCTTTATCGATGACCTTCTGCCACGGTATAGGCAGATCATGGATGCCCTTGCTCCAGAAGGCCGGAAGCTGGAGCTCGAAGAAGTTGCCGAGTGCCGCCTTGACCTCGTCGCGAGTTTTGAAGTCTTGGCCGTCCAGGTGGCGTTGGCTGTGGGAGAAAAGGTGGAAATCTGAAGGGGCCAGGTCTGGGGAGTACGGTGGGTATAGAAGTACGGTCCAACTGTACGACAGCAGCTCGGCCTTGGTCGATCTTGCGAAGTGCGGTCTGTGGAAGTAGACACGTTGTCGTGCTGGAAGTGGCCGCCATGTGACCGCCGCCGTAGCGAACTTTGGACATTGGCCTTCAATTCTCGTAATTGACGAACGTGGACGTCGGCGGATACTGTGGTACCTTCATCGAGCAGCTCCCAGTACTCTACGCCGTGTACGCTCCACCAACCACGGTTTTCGTCTTCGATGGAATAGTCGCCTGACGCAAACTTCGAATGCTACAACTACAGTGTACTTCTGCCGGGGGCATGCTCCTTGTGAACTTCTGTCAGACGTCTGCCGATATCCGCGGGTTCCTGGCCAGATAGCGATATAAATAGTATGGCGTTGCGGATGTGGTCTCTGGACAGCTTGAAATCGTGCGGCATTGTGGCGGAATGAATTTACTTTGGAGTGATTATTTTGCGGTACTTTGAAGAGCTTTTCATACTCATTCCAACGGTACCTCGCGCGTCCATTTTCGTTAATTCGTTACTGAGTTATGATCTCTAGAAATCATCACTACCATTTGTCCGATTTATTATGAATCAACCTAATAATTTCTGTCACACTTTTTGTTTTTCTTGTGGAAAACTGTGGAAGCTCCTGGAATAGTTGGTAGTGGGGGATATGTAAAGCGAGTGAAAAGGACTACTGATTAACCCATTCATATTTTCTATGGCTTCAACTAGCCGTGAATCTACGACAATTTCGCGAAAGGTACAAAATTCACGAGCACCGCCCTGGTTCCTCAGCACGCGAGGCCACCAACGGAATCAACCAGTCGATGGGCCCAGTTGCTGTCTCTCATATGGCGGCAACCAGATGGCTCGATCGACTCAAATTGAAACAGAAATTTTTTTAAAAAATTGCATAGAGAAAAAATAAAAATTTTCAAAAATTTTCAAAATAAAAGGAAACTGTTACCATCCAACACGACAGTCACTGCTGATCTCTACCGCAGGCAATTGGACACCGTAGCCGCGAAACTTACCGGAAAAATGGACCGAGTCTTCTTCCTCCACGACCACGCTCGCCCACATGTGGCAAAGTTGGCGTGTCAAAAGTTCCATGACCTTGGGTGGACGAAGCTCCCCCACCCACCGTAATCTTCGAACATGGCCCCAACTGATTACCACCTATTCTCATCTCTGATCCACTTCCTCGACGGACAGCAGCTCAAAGATGACGATGATCTCAAAACCGACCTCCAGACTTTCTTCGACCAGAAATCCCCAGACTTCTATAAGCAAGGCCTCTGTCATCTCCCTATTCGCTGGCATTATATTGTTGATTATAATGGTACATATTTTGTTGACTGAAGTTAGACACAAATTGGGAAAAATAAATTTGAAATTTTTCGTCATAGTGTGACAGAAATTATGTTCCAACCTAATAGAACACCATCCAATATGAATCCCCTGAGGTACCCAGAGTGAACGCATCTTCGCAAGGTTGTGAACGAGAGTGACGAAATCCGGATTTCGCCGTGTTGAGGTGACACATCATGTTCACTCGGAGTAAGCTCCCGATCCTGTTGAAGGCTCGTTCAGTGATAGTGTGAGGTCTGCTCTTTACTTCAGGGATGAAAATATGTTGCAATTCTTCTTCATGTGAACTAACTTATTCACAAAACACTCCTTATGTGCCTACATTCTAAGAGGATTGGGACATTACCTCTATGCTGACCAGATCTAGGGACGTCTATTGCTGTGAAGCTCATCCAAACCCCAGATCCATGAAGATGCCGTAAACTTTAGACGTAAATCTCAAGATCCCTGTCACAGGGCTCTTTCACCACACAAACAAAAAAGCAGAGCATTTGAAATTATCTAGGGATATCTACCTTTCTACTCCCGTTTGAAGTCATATTTGGGACAGAGACCGTATTCGCTTCATAAATTCACGCATTAACCTGACTAGGGTGTAGGTATAACCAGGAGATTCTCTACGAATTCATTCCCATGGGTGTAAATTCTATCCTAAGCGAAGTTTTTACAAGTGAATAACTTCTAGGCATGCTGGCAAAAACTACGATCAGGATGAGATTCGAACTCACGCGGGGAAACCCCAATGGATTAGCAGTCCATCGCCTTAACCACTCGGCCACCTGATCACGTGCTACTGTCCCCCATGTCCGTTCAATGTGGCAATGACATAAAGGCTAATGCCTAATGGCCTGTGAAGTAATATGGGCATTTTGTGGCTTCATTGTCCATTTCGATACCTACCGGGGTTAGTTTCGATATATAATGATCTTTATGATCTTTACTTCGAGGATGACCACTAGTTTATCTTTGCCCAATTCAGATAATAAACAGATGTCATGACCATATATGTTCAGTCCGTATGATGAGAAGCGATATAACATGTAACTGATAATTGATCAGGAATTGAATAGACTCCGTTTGTCACGAAATCAGTTTTACTATGAAAAACCACCTAAAGAAATGGCAAAAGCCTTTAGATGGGTAGGGTATGGGACAAGAAATAAGGAGCACACATGGATCAAGTTATGCTTCGCCTACGCTGGGAGGAGCGTGCACTGAAAGCACCACTTTCAGACCGAAAATTGTTAATTATATTACAATATAACCCAAAAGAGGGCAAAGACGGATTATTGTCAGTATGAATTTTTGTAAGTCATGGAAGGGCATAGTGGGCGTAGTGCACCTTGAGTGGGCGGTCCTCACAGAAATTTAAAAACTAGATCATAACGCAGCCTTGAGACCAAAAAAAATAAGTAGAAATAACCAATGTTAAAGCTGTCTTGAGCACACACAAAAAGAGAGGAGAACCGCCCACAAGGAGCGTAGCATGTTATAATCTTTGAGGCTTTCTTCACTCATTGTATTACGCGCGCGGTAGTGTGCGCCAGCCAAGTGGTAAGACAGTAAATCCCAAATTCCTTGTGGAAAAATGTCGCAGGTACTGAAGATTCATCCATAAGGGGGAGTCGACATATATTAGCACTATTTTTTACAAGAAATTATGCCCTACGGCAAACAGTCAGATTCTTTGTAGCATCATCTAAAGACTGTACAAGGGGTTCAAAAGCAAGGGACATCTTCTAAAGAGTGCACAGTGGGGGAAGGGGACGTTTTATCCATTTTTGGTTAATTATCAGGCTATGAAACCTTGCAATGCTTATTGAATGACAAAATAAGAGCTTCTGGATTGACTGACACCTATCGTTCTGTAGGTCAAAGACGATTTCGAACATTGATCTTGAAAGTAATTCGAATGCACGGCGCACTCTCCAAACACTGTAACAGTGGGGGTAAAACGCACCATGCATATTCCAAAGACTGTATTTTGGGGGGGGGGAGTGTTTATCCATTTTCGTCCAGTTGGAAAAAAGCTACTAGAGCTCACAGGCTCCAGAGGCGGTAGGCATCTGGGTGAACTGCAGGTTAAGGGGATTCGTGTCAGCTATCACTTCTAATGAGAAGGCTGAACCCATTTGGGTCCAGCCTCTTCATTAGGAGCTATTTTGTCAGGGAACATTTCTGGGATTTTTATCGAAATCTACAGCCGAGCACCTATTAATGGTGAGGGGTATGAAAATAAGAAGAGATTATTTTGAGCCGTAGGAGCATTTTCACGTAAGCCCAGCAAGGCAAGGGATTCTGGAATGGATGAGCCACTTCTGCTTTGTTTATACATCTAGCAACTTGCCATGACTAGGAAGTGTGTCACGAAGTGTGTTGCGGGGACCGCTCCGCCCAGTGTGGGTGAATTTCGGTTATTTCTTTATTGAATTTCTCGCTCACTATCAGATATTTTTAAAGCTGTGCAGGCTGCATTTGAAGCTAATTACAAACTTTCTATATTGAGTACCGACCATTTGAAGTACTGTCAAGCACCGCCCACACTCACACGACGCCTTTCGCCTTCAAATAGACACATTATCGTTGCTGCTATTCTGATAGAAAATAAAAAAAAACTTGTAGAAAAAAACGAATCAAAGCGCTCCAAGGGCAACAAACATTTACACAAACGACTTAGATACCCATTCAATTCATCAAAAGAATAGCACATGAAAATCGTATCAATAATAACCGATTACAGGGCCAAACGGATGTTATACACAATTGCTTGGCAATTTGCCAACGATCGATGGCATAAACAAGAATCGAAAAGGCGACAAAGTGAAAGGATCCGGCTAGGATACTGGGACGAGATCTTATTTGCAGCCTACTTAAAGTGAATTGACACGAGATTTCACAAATTGTATATATCAAAGGCACCTTTCGTAAGACAACTAGCAAACTCTAATATTACCATTGTTACGTGGCATTTATCAAGTGATAGATACCGCGTTGAAGATAACTATTACATTAGCGATGATGCTGACAGCGATGCTACTCATGCTGGTACCACTAGTGGTGTCCTGGATAGCAGCAGCTGGCTGTGTAGGACGAGCGCGACATTCCGAAACTGAAAAAGGGTCAAGTTAGAGGCATTGTCTGCATGCTGGCGGAGTTTTCCGCGCCTCGGCAGGCGGCAGGTGTGCGACAGGACACTCTAATTACGTCACCGAGCGTTACAAACGTCTTACTGATCCTTTTGTGGATTGCCCATGAGTCTAGCACTCGGACACGGCTTCTTTGCGTTACTTAACCCAATTCGAGTGTCCTGTCGCGCCCTCCCCCGAAGACTAGAAGATCAAAGGCGAATCACACTGAGTTATTGTCACGTACCTTGATCAGCTACAGTTTCAGCTTCATCTATAAGTCTGCATTGGGTTCCATGAACATCGGTGATAATCCGGTGTTCACCTCTCACAGACTCTTCCCCGAGTACCAAAGCTTTCCTTTCTATCCTATTATATTTCGGCCGATACGATGCTGGAATTCTGAAAAAAAGGAAATCCATGCATGTACCATTCTTATTTAAGAATGTATTCTTGCTCTTACTGGTAGTACTAGTGAAACCTACCCAGTATTGGCAAAATCGATCCATAACTTCATGATGTACTCCGAGAATAGCACTTCAGTTTCTAGATAGCTCTGTAAAGTAATAATATTTGTAAGAACTCGGCGAGTTGTAGAGATGAAGCCCTCGCAGGGTCCTCTGCGTGCGTATTTAATGCATTTATTACTGTGCAGTAGTTGCGACACAATACACATCCACTTAATACTGCACCGCCATATTAAATTATAGGAGCAGAAAAGTGCGGGTAGTAGGTATTGCCCAGATTTCTCACAGTTCCCGCCTGCTCCACATTGAAATAAGAAAGTGCGATGTCTTAGACAAATAGCCAAGAAGGCCACTATAGAAGCAAATAGCCAAGGCCGCGTTCAAACTTTGCGCACCACCGCCGATGTCGGCGCCGGTGGGCAAAGTATGGACGCTGCCTGATGGTAGAGATGGGTGCGCATCGGATCTATCGTGAGAATGGTGAGCCATCCGCGAATTGCAGGTGGTTGTATTAGGTGTATGCAGAATAAATGGGCGTTTCATGATATCCTCAAATACGCAGACTTTTTGGCGCTATTTCACAGCCCGAGTCAACCTGAATATGCCATCTTGTAAGTCTTACTCAGCCCTTTTCAGTTCGCACTTCCTTTACTGGTCACCGGTTTTTTATAGGCTCCGAAATTCAAAATGGAAAGGTACTGTTTTCGCATGATCATGCTTCATGAGTTCAAACTGGGTCAATCCGCGGCCGAAGCCAGTTCGAATCTTAGTCGTGCGTGGGTCCAGGAGTCCTCTGCCGAAAGAAGCGTGCACCGTCGGTTTGAGAGGTTTGCTTCTGGAGACTTCAATCTTCAAGATAAGCCACACCAAGGTAGACGATCATCGCTCGACGACGAGGAATTGAAGGCCACTATAGAAGCAAATCCGGAAATAACCACAACAGCGGTGGCCGAGGACCTGGGTGTTTACCAGCACAGTTCCGAGACACCTCGCTAAAATAGGAAAAGTGAGGAAAATTCCGAAGTGGATTCCACATGATCTCACCGATGCCCAGCAGCACGCACGTTATGACACTTGTTGTTATCTACTTGTTCGTTGGAAATTGGACCCCTTCCTTGAACCCCTCATAACTGTAGATGAAAAATTGGTAATGTACGACAATAAGAAGCGTGGCTATGTTTGGGTAGACAAGAGTTCCTCTTCTCTTCCCCAAGCCAGAATTACACCCCAAAAAGGTGCTGCTCATGTTTGGTGGTGTTGTGAGGGCGTAATCCACTTTAGCCTGCTGCAACCTGGTCAGACCATCACAGCAGAGTCCTGTTGCCGTGATTTGGTTCTGATGTATGAAAAGTTGCAAAAACTGTAGCCAGCGCTGACAAACAGAAAGGGTCCAATTCTGTTGCAGGATAACGCAAAACCCCACACTTCGCAAGTCACCCGGCAAAAACTTTTTCCGAGTTCTCGATGCAGACCTGTGTCAGAAGGAGTTCGCCGACATGATGCAGTTCAAAAAAAAGGCCAGTTTATTTCATTTTCTCGTAATCCAGAATTTTATCATAGAAGCATACTTTCTTCACCAGATAGTTGGCAAAGTTGTGTAGATTCGAATGGGTTTTACTTTGACGAATAAAGTTGTGTCTGAGCGAAGTTATGACGTTTTGAAAAAAGTGGTCTGTTTCGGTCATTTATTCTGCATACACCAAATAGCAAGAAAGTTTTAGAAATATTCGCTGAATAATAAACTTTGAATCATTTTTCGTTAAAGGCACAATTCACGATAATTTTCGTGCGTCGTCGCGCTCCATAAGGACTCTGGAAGTGCTGAAGAACACATTAGTGAAGAAAAAGCCGAATAATCCGTTCAAAAACCATGAAAATTAGGTGCCCCTGACTTTTGGATTCGACGAGCCTTCAGACCAGAGGCAAACATTTCGAAAAGTTTTTGCGTGATAATATCATCCGATAAGATTGCTGTTCCTATGCAAATTTTCCCTATCTTTTCTTATCGCAGTCCATATCATGCCTCTTATACACGTATATGCCACCGCTTCCCTGCTGGTAAATCGTAAGATGGGTGTGGGTAATCTTGAGACGGTGGCCGCCATCTCATTTACGGGTTCTTCACGCGTTTAGCACTCACCCTCGCGCCGCGCTGATGGCACACATGTGACTCTTGTGGAAGCGGCTACCTACTCGGGGATGGAATCAAGATAATCATATTATCGTGAACTGTGCCTTTAAGATCAATTCCGTAAGCCTCTGATGTCGAACTTTTTCCATTTTTTTTGCCTGTTCATGGCAGCTACTAAACAGCTGAAAGAGATCCCTAACTCAGTTTTTGAAGACGTCCCATAAATTTCGTGTGGGTGGAACTTAGAAGTTACCGCGCCGCCAATCGCGTTATACGCTGCGCGCGGCGTGATGCAGAGCCGCCCGCCTCCCCACCACGCCAAACCAGGGGGGCAATTCTTGCACAGCCTTAGAGGAGACAAGAAGTTCCGCCGTTTGCGAGACACTTCTACTGAACCCTCTCCAGCAGAAAAATGCCTAGAGCCTATCTTTCAAACAGCTGTAAACTGTTTTCCTGATAACTCCTTCAGACCTATCTATTGGCCGCTTGCTTTCCCTAATGGTTGCGTAGTACTGATATGGGTTTCCAGTTAAGGAGAATTTCGAAGTGTTTCTCGTCGAATGGTCATAGCTTCCTTCAAACTTAACCATATGAGTGCGGTACAGTGAGCTGAGGGCTGCGAAGTTGCCACTTTCGAATGATTACCTGAGCTGTGCCATATCTTCAGAACGAAAGAAGAAATCTTCAGGAAAGCCAGTTAAGGATAAGTTGAGGATTTTTGCGTCGGATTTGCGAGATCTTCCCAAGATTCTTCCGAAAAATCGGCTCATTATTACTGAAATTTCTCTATTTAGTATGCATCCTTCGCCATCGGAGGCCTAGTGGGAGGGCGAAAAGCGTCGGTCAGCTTCTTTGTGGGATGCGCCATGCATGAGGATTTCTCCACATTCTCAATAAACACAAACGTGTTTCCGGACAGCATAGTGGCCGCTAACACCAGATTACGTACTTGCAATCGTAGTAAAATATAGAAGAAGTCTATATAAGCTATTTTTCGCTTTCATCCTATTGTTGCTGGAGTGTCCTCCCACGGTGGTACCCGTTGATAGATATCGCTCTCCATGTTCACACGGTTAATTGGCGAATTCCGGAGGTGTTTCTGTACGTGGTTTCGGTGTTAGCGGACCAACAAAAGGGCTATTGGCGTTGACGGTTTCGTTGCGGATCGCGCCATGCATGAGGTTTCCATAATGATTAAGTTAAACTACTTTCGGGTTCGAACCCTAATAGTCAGTTTTATCATTTCTCCCCTTACACTTGAGAGCCTCAGCCTGAAAAATTTGTTAATCACTGCCTACCTCAAAAATTAGGACCCCCCTCTCCTAGCGGGCCGAATACGAAGCCCCTCCCCTGTTGAGGATCCACGACGGAGGCTTGACCGTGAACGCAGAGCAAGAAGGAAATCAATATTGGGCTTCAAAATTTGACCTCTGAAGGCTGTTCAAACGTTGCGGCGGGAAATGTGGCGGAGATTCAAAAGAGTTGCTCTCTTACAGTTCTTCGAATTCTGAAAAAAAGAAATTTCTCGGTTTTTTTGTATGTCCACGCACTGCATTTTGTAGAGTGATTTTAAGAAGAATAAAAACTACGAAATTCCCGCATACGGACTTTTCAAGCACAATTCAAGTCCTCCAGGCTAACTAAAACTATTCCTGCTCACTTCCTTCCATTTATCACTATCTCATTTCTAAATTTATTCATAATTTTTTGCTGTGTTAACTGCTTGTGTTTATTCATTCTCTGTTCATAACAAAAGGATGGGTTTACTGTGCTATTAGATGTATCGTGCAACACAGTAGCAGCGCTACAACGCACGACACCCCATCAACCTATGTTCACACCTCAGGTTCCTATGGAAATGTGTGAGAATCGAACGAAAACTCAGTGAGAGATATTCCCTCAGCGAGCCTTATCACCTACGTTATCATAGAGCGACGGCCTTGTCAGGGGCTGTCCAAATGCATACTCAATTTCATAGCCATGCATAACTCCCATCCATTTCGGCCAAGGATTCGCAGTAGACCTTTAATGCTGTTTTTTATGAAATGTAAAAATAGCTTCAATTCAGGCACAGAAGAAAGACTGACCGCATTGTAAAGTAATACATATAAACAGGACCGTACACATTGTCCGCTATTAGGTCAGCGAATTTAATGAGGCTACATGTAAAGAAATAATCACCAATAAATCGTCCAACACCGTCTCGTAGCTGTTCGCTGCAAAGAAAAACGAATTTGTAAACCATACACTAAGGTGGTCAAAAGGAAGGCTATATGGGTTAAGTGGAATAAAAATGATAAGCAAAGCTCAAGCACTGATAAGTGGTTACTGTATTCCAAGGGTCACACCGGGAATCAGATCTGTGTGGAATCACATCCTTCACCGTCGATCGTTACAGGATTCCTAAGCGAGGTGAACATCATTCCACTGGGTCACAGATAAAAGAGGAAAGCAAGTGGACTGTCACGCAGCCTCAGGAAGGGTTGGGCGGCATTCACTATGATCGTAGTAATCAAAGACAGCATTAGGGTACTGTCACGCATGCGGTCAGTGAGAAGTTCCTATAAAAAAGCCACTTTTATGGAATCTGTAGGTTTAAAAAGGCAATCTGTGGCAAAATCCCGGTGAAAAAGAGCGCCTCCTAGCTGTGAAACAGCGCAACGGATAACAGCTGCCACCTTTGGATGACAAATCCCACATGCAGGCGACGTGACTCCTGATTGGCTACGATGAGAGCGGTCAAGGATATGCGGCGAGATCAAAGGTATTGCAGTGCGCTTTCGCAGTTTTAACTTTAAGCTCACTCCAAAGAATAGGTGCTGTCGTATTTTCAGACATTTCCTTGTGTTTACTTGGCAACATGCCAATGGAAGAATAGTCCTGACAAGCTGTCCCTAGACAGAGGGGTCGTCAGGGTCGAGAATCAACGGTGGTAAGAGTCCTCTTTCTCGGGTTTTGGCCATTTCCTTCCGTTTTTTTTTTCACCATCAAATTACTAAGCACCTCGACTTTCATATTCACTACATTTTTCACTGCTCACCCGAATTCCCCCTATCGCTGCCTTGAATCAAGGCTGAGAGTGATGCGGTAACACATCGTTTTGGCTCCTCGTGCACCACTTTCTACGAAACTTGAGCAAGCGCTGCTACGACGCATGTGGTCACATCTAAGCTCAAAGGAACCGGAAGAGGTCCTAAACAAGTGGAAAATAATCGGAGAAAAAACCCGGATTCGAGAGCACGACGCTGCGGTGTGTACTCGCATCCAATTCGCATCAACACGCTGACTTTCCGATTTGTCCGCTGTAGACGGGCAGCGGGCCAACGTGAGTTGTAGCACCTGACTCCCAGCGCAGTGGAGTGGCCATTCCCAGTTACACTAGCTTTCATGTAAGTCTCGCTGTAAGTCAGGCTTTCACGTCTAGAAACAATAATAGAAGGAACAAAGGAAAAAGTAAATGGAAAGGTTATAAGAAGGAACAATGGAAAATGTAAAAGGAAAAAACAAATTTATAATAGGAACATCTCCTTTTGGCGCCATGCCAAGGCATCAAATTGGCGAGTTTGTGCAATGGCGGCCACTTAAACTCGTCCACACTACGTCTGTTCTACCGTAAGCCAAAATTACCCCCTTCCGGTGTCTTTAAACTTCTGAGCCACCAAGACGGGCCTACAAGAAGAAAAAAAACTCGGACAATACACAAAGTGGTTCCACAGGTCATTGCAGGGAACAAAGGCCCATTCATTGTTCGTGTTACTCATGTCACTGCAATTTCTAATGAAAATCAAATTCGTGGCGGCGTCATTAATTCTATCAAGAGCGCGGGTTGACAGCTGAATTTCATAGAAAGAGTGGTAATATGGTAGTAACAGTGTGTATTACCAGCACTTTCAAGCACAAAGTTGCGATTCCGATTCAAAGCCACTGTAAGTAACCCCAGCAATTCATAATCAAAGCTCTGCTGATTCAATAGTTTTAGTTCTATTGTTGTTTTACCATTACTTTTTTCGGGCGGCGGAGGTTTGTAGTGATAGATGGTGCGTACTCCCACAACTCACATACCGCCCGCTTTGGGCGACTAATTTTTCCGTAACTCCGGGGTCAGTAAACTGGTATTAGATTCCTTGTGGGACAAATCGCAATCACCTGCCACCACAATTCTGGATGGAACTGGAATGCGCGGCGCATTACTTAAAGGGCGCCGTATGTTGTAGCGCAACTACTGCACTGCAATAAATGCGTTAAATACGTATCCTAAAAATGGATTAATTACCGCCACAAATTTGTCCTTTATCCTTTATTTCTTCGGAAATTTAAGATTCTTTTTGAAATAAACTCTGTAAAAAAAACTCACGCTATACTCTGTCCTTCGGAGACGGATTCATATGCATGAAGGAGAGCGTGCTTGACTAGAGGTGAGTTCCCGAAATAAGGCATAAACGCTTTCATCGACTGCCGGTACTGTTCTCTGAGAAAAAGCCAGATGAACGACGGTTAATTCCATAAATCTCTCCCATGAGCCTACCTTGTTATCAGAGCCTTGTTCTGGGGATCTTCTGCGGAGATGGTGTGATTGAACCGAAAGCCATAAAGATACATGTAGTACGGTAGCCAGTAGGTGCCTTCATCGTTCACTGTACCAATAATAATGCTCACATCTTTCTTGAAGTTACGAGTGCGAAGGCGTTCGAATACGTCACCCTGAAGCAGAGTGTTCTCTCAATTAAATCGCGCCGAAATCGAAAGACCCACTCGAAAGAAGTTCTTGTCGGCACTGACGGGACCAAACGCAAGCGCCAGCGGTAGTCCGATGTCACTTGAAACTGAGTCGGCTTCGACCTGAAATAGGAGGGTTGACGACTAAAACGTGTTTCCCCTTCACGGAGAAGCCTCGAATAAGATAACTGACACCGCAGGATGGACAGCCTCAGTGATTCCGACGGGATTTAGGACACAGAATTGCAGGGGGTGCCAAAAAGAGTAATTTTCCCCCTCCACTCCCAACCCTACTTTAGTTGAACTTCAACTATACTGACGAAGTATTTCCAAACCCAAATTCAAGAACAGGCCTCACTCTATCACTATACTCCGTAACAACCTTCTGCACGAGCAGGATCGGGAGCTTATTCCGAGTGAACATTATGTGTCACCTCAGCACGGCCAAATCCGAGATCTCGTCACTCTCGTTCAC
Organism: Trichostrongylus colubriformis; assembly: GCA_963978905.1. NCBI lineage: Eukaryota > Metazoa > Nematoda > Chromadorea > Rhabditida > Trichostrongylidae > Trichostrongylus > Trichostrongylus colubriformis. The sequence continues at coordinate 10,481,259 of OZ022260.1, forward strand.
AACCTTGCCGAGTTCCGTTCACTCTGAGTACTGAGGGGGTTCATACTGGGTGGTGCCCTCGGATATTCCGTTTTTTCCAACATCCTTCGTTTCCAAGAACCACAACGTGACATTACTATTGAAACCCCTCCGGAGGCGGACTTGAAGCATGAAAAGTGATACTTCGGATCGTAGCAACGTTGTCCGGGCAGCAAATACATGGGTAACAAAGGAATTCCTTTGATCACATTTCCTCCTACTCTCAATACGGCGTATCTCATACCTGAATAAGACTGGCTGGAGCTGCACGTAAACAGTTATGTATTGCCGAACCATCCGTGCCTCTTATTGTGCAATTGAGCCGTTTCGCTAGCCCTAACGACAACTCGAGAATGGTGTCTGGCGTTCGAGTCGCCCATGGATTCATGATTGTTCCACTCTGGAACAGATACCTAATCACATTTTCTGCGAGAAGTAAAATAGTGCAGATTAGAAAGTTAAAAACAAGTCCAACGGTATTTGAAACCGCTTTCATGCTCGGCGATCACTGTGTGCAGTCAAACCCTATGCAACGCAACCGCAGCGCAGACCCATCCCGATCAATGCGAAGAACGCACATAAGTGTGCGCGCATTTGATCTACCAAGATGAATTTACAGTATGTACCTACAATGTCAGTCGAGTACTCAGGGGAGGATTCTGATCGACCACGTGCTGGAACAACCATGCTAACCCACCCATAGCCTGCCACGGAGTGCTCTAGTCATTCCATGCGCTAATAGCACGTTTGTGACTGCATTTGACGCCCAGCACAGCTGATGAGGCAGTGAATAGGCGCCTTATCGATTAGGCCGCATTCATACTTTGCGCACTGGCGCCGACATCGGCGGCGACAACGGCAAAATCACATGCACTCTGGTGATCAGATTTGGCGTGACGGGGCGTCAAATTGTCGCCGTCGCCGCAGATGCTGCCAAGTATGAATGCGCCTTGATTATGTATTATGTATGCGCCGCGGTTGGCGCAAACCACAAGGTGAGCAAACCAGACGCTTTTGATAATTGGCTGCTACAGTAATATGGTTTTCGCGGCAGGACCCACACATGCCTCCTTACATCTTCCCAGTGTTTTCGGTCCGGTTTGCTTACCTTAAACGCACACAACGAAGGGTTTATGCTAAAAAGAGACGTTTCAACGTTTTAAGTTTGGGTGCTATCGCAATGAGGGGGGGGGGGCATCTTATAAGAAGATGCTTATCTAAGCATCCTGGAAAGATCCTTGAGGGGTCAATCTGCACATTCAAGCGTATACTTTTGCCTAAGCCTTGGGAGAGGAAGGAAGGAGCTCCTTCCTCTTCTTGGCCTAGGTAAAAAGAGGGTCCAGTATTGGGATGCCCCCCCCCCTCATTGCGATAGCACCTAAATTTGTTTTAATGCGATGACGCGCGCTTCGTGCTCATTGCAGGGGAAGGAAGCCTTGACGCGGGGTTAAAACGAGTTGTGGCCGAAAATCATCGCTGAGCATACGACATAGGACCGTAACCCACCTATCGCCCCCGAAAGGGTGCCGCAACGGCTCAGTCCCCCGATGAACCGCATGCGTGTCCACTACCCATGCACTACCAAAATTCAGTAGTGGCACATCGACCGCTACCACTACCCGTTGCCCGCCCCATTTCCTACCATCACCCAGCCCCTCTGCATGCCGACCTCAGCTGTGCGATGGGTGTTGCCTCTCGTAAAGGTCTTGCGTGGTGCAATCCACGGAGAGTTCGTCATATGCTTTCTCCTGCGCGGAGGGCGCAGAGAGGACGACAAAGCGCGAGAGAGTGTGTGACGACAACAAGCAGCGACGGAACTCGTCCTGGCGCAAAAACCTGATTACTGTAGCAGCCAATTGTAAAAAGCGTCTGGTTTGCTAACCTCAACCGCACAGAATGCTTAGCCGAGCTGACCTAAATTGCTGGATTTTTCCTGCGTTTCCCAAAAATGTCTGTAATGTTCCAGCTCACCTTCAAAAGAGATAGCCTGACCTTAGACATGAGCTATTGTCGAACTACCATTAATTTGGTGAAAAGGAGCCTAAACTTACACTAGCGATTATTTTGTTGAAATATTGATAGCTGCCCGGAGCGAAAATATGAGCAGTGGTTGAGGCTGAACCTGCCGACTCACCAAACAGCGTTACACGTGTAGGATCGCCACCAAATGAAGCTAAGTATGAATCGATAATCGACTTTCTGGAGTTCGTAAATGAGGGTATTGATTTTTCCCACCAATATTCTCGTGTATCCATCGTAAAGCCAATTGTTGATCTAGCAGAGCCATATTTCCCGGCACTGGTGAGTCATCGCCGAGGTACAGAAAACCAAATGGTCCCAGCCTATGGCGCGAACAAATCAATCAAATCCAAGTGACTGTAACGATAGTAAAGCCACACACTGGGAGCATACCGATAGTTTATGTTCACTACAATCGTGTTTTTCTTAGCCGCTAATGCCATACCGTTGTATAGATCTAGTGAAGGAGAACCGCTGAAGAAACCTGGAACATACTGCTTACTCAGCTTATATGGCTGCTTCCCTAGTGAAGTATCACAAGTTGATGAATATGGAATTGGTAGTTGAGTGACAGATGACAGAAACGCAGAGAAGTTACGCTCCGCATATCTCTCGCCCATTTATACTTCATACAATGTATGGCTGCGACTCTCCCTGCGACTGGGCTGCATACAATGCAACAAAATTAAAGGATAGGGCAAAACCACTTGCACGAGATGCCGAGGACATTTTTGCGTGCTCTCATCTTACCTCCAATGGGAGAGGAACAAATTGCAGCTTACCTCCTCCGAAAATCCATACAAGAACGGAGCCATTGTGATTAGCCGGTACCCATATATTCATACTCAGACAATCTTCGCTGACGTTCTAGAAAAAATGAAATAATAGAATTCTCGAATATAAAGGATGCACTCGAATTTTTGCCCCACAAATGGAGTTGCCATTTTGTCGCATCAAATACCGATGGCATGCACTTTTTCAGTGGTCACATGTCGAATGATTTATTGTCAGCCTAAGCTTCACCTTTTTCTCTCTGATATGCATCTTTGTGTGACTTTTCCGCGACGTTCAAGCATCTTCAAACATAGAAACTTTTGCGATATATAACCAGTAGTACCGCTACATGCCCATACAGATTTATGAGTAGGAAATAAGGAATTTGAGGCTATTATAATATTGCCTCCCATATCCATGATCACCCAGTGGAAGATAAAATCATACATTTGGAGGATTCCACATTTCGGCACCACGAAATTGCGGGAACGTTGTATCTGTAGTGAGGAAACATGTCTTAGCCGGCGTACGAGCTTCCAATTCGCCTGAAATTTATTTATTTATTTATTTTTTCATTTATTTGTCAGTCATTTGCTCGCACCAGTAAGATCTTGGTCTGTGGTGGTTTTAAGCAAAAAATTTGATTTTGCGTAGCGTTTGGCCCATGCAAGTTCTGAATATTGATTTTGCGTGCATTGCCACAAAGTACGGCTCATATTTGATGGTAAGCTGGAGGACGACGCGTGCGATCAGGACAGGCAATGCTCGTCGCGGCTTGCGCCGTACGACGCGACAGATGCGAGCTGGGAGACTGTATTGCTTGGTTCCTAAGGCGATTACAGTATCCTACGCCTTTTTCCGGGATCAGCCGTCTTAGATCCCAACTAATACGGCGCATCGAGCTCATCAACGTGTCGCGCTCCGCATGCTGCCACTCGAATTTTCTGTGCTAATAGCACACAGGGGATGTCTTGTTGTCACTATAGGTATGTTAAAATTAGAGCAGCTATGTGAGCACTAGCAGGCTACCATACGTATAGTCAATGAGCCGCATTGGGTAGTCCCTCCTCTAGGGTCATGTATAGGCAAAATGTGTATTTAAATGTCTAGATGATACTGATTGAAAGTCGAATGCATAGCGTTTCCGTAGGGGCAGGGTCCGAACAACAGCTTTTCCCATTTTCCCATTAGATATATGTGTAGCGAAGAGATGTGAAATGGATCCGTTTTCTACTCATTTCTTCCGCCAGTCATCTTATTTCCCTCGTGTCCTTCCTTTGCCAATACTCACTGGTTTACGACAACATCGCTTCGCAACAAAAGACATGAAAATCGCCGACGTGGCCTTCAAACCGCCTGAGGCTTTTTCAATCAGAAGCTGGTTATTTAATCCCTAGGAAGCGCAGACTCTTGGTGAGCACAAACTCAAATGACTCTCTCTCTTGTTTTGCAGACGAGTCTTCTTGGTAGAGATGTCTTAGCTCAGTGAGCTCATCCGCTGCGCTGATTCTGCGGTTCTATGTAAGATGTGAAAGATAACAGGACGACGTTGAACGATCCAAGCGAAAGGTACGGAAGGCGTCACCACATTGGAGGAGATGGAACTGAAGATAGGCGACTTAAATTGGTATGAAATAAAAAAAGTGCAGGTGGTGGTGGTCACACAGCGCAAAGCCCTCTGGGATTTCAACAGTGCATGTGTTTATAAGGGTTGCCAAGAAATAGTAACATTTTCCCCTCCACTTTCAACCCTATTTTAGTAGAGCTGAAAGTAAGTGGAAAGCGTGGCGCACCCCTTGGAGGTTTGGTGGACGTGAATACTTCTCTTTTGATGCGAGCTAAGAGATGAAGGGATGAAGGCTGAGGCCAGGATTCTAGGATAACTTCGAGGAAAAAAATTAATTGCTCGAAGGAATCGTCAACGGAAAAATGAGTTTTGTAATGTCCCGTCCGGCTGCCGACGTTTGTGTTCTTGTCCGATGTCACAACAACAGGAAGTATCGATCTGTTTTATCTGTGAATAGATAGAAGGAAACCAACGGTGTAGATTGAAGTCGTACAGGTGGACAGCCGGATACCGAAAGCATTGGGTGTCGAAAATAAACTGAACATCCCTCTGCCCCAGGGTCTATATACCTTGTTTGTTTTGCACGAATTCAAGAATGATAGGATCACTATCATTTGTTGACCACACAACATCTCCCCCAGTAGGAAAGATGGGTACAACACAGTCTTTCTACTTATCAGTTCAAAAGAATGCAATCAACACTCAACAATTAAACTAGCGAGAAGTATCTGGGTATCTGTGTACTGGTCTTCTTATCCTCGTCGAGCGTCGCAGTGGCACATCGTCTTTGTGAGCCTGTCGTCCTTGAGCAGCAGCATCGGTAGCTTGGGCGGTTTCCTCTCGTCGTTTCTACACGTCGTCTAATTCGAGCGTCTCAAGCAGGGTCAGCAACGACTTGTCTCCATAATTTGCAGGTGCTTTCGCATCACGACGGCGCAACTGATTGGCGTGCTTCCTCGTTATCCTTCCACTTAGGCAAACTTCGTAGTTGACCTTGCCGATTCTTCTCGTGATGATACCTTCTTTCCATATAAACTGCGGTGCTTTCCATACTTGAGCATAAATCGCTTCACCAACCACAAATTCCTTCGAAACAGCATTGTTTCTTTGGTTGAACTGCTCAATCATTTTCTTCCGATTTTCTTCTGATGGTGGTGCAGTTGATTTTTCCATAGGGCGTAGCAGACTTAAGCGTGTGCGGAGTTTTCTTCCTAAAAACACTTCTGCTGGTGTTCTGTTTTGTAAGCAATCGTTTGGAGTTGTCCTGTACGCTTGAAGGATCACGTTCAGCGTCTCTTCCGACGGCTTCTCCTCCCCTTTCAATTTCTTGATACCTCGTTTTAGTGTATCAACGAAACGTTCGACCTGTCCATTTGATTGCGGGTAGTAGGGAGCAGTTCTAACGTGCGTAATTCCTCCTTCTTCGCACATCGTCTTGATATGTTCCGACGTGAATTGGGTTCCATTGTCGCTAACGATAGTTTCTGGGATTCCATATCTTGCAAAAATCTTCTTTAGTTCCTTTACCGTTTGGCTTGCAGAGATGCTTGTCATCTCGATAATTTCCGGCCACTTGCTGAATGAATCCACAACAACCATATAGAATAATCCGCAAACAGGTCCTGCGAAGTCTACGTGAATCCTTTGCCACGCATAAGCTGGTGTTGGACAGGCTTCCAAGGGGACCTTGATGGGATTCTTTGCATATTCTTGACATCTTGAACAATTTCGTACTATTTCTTCACAATCTTTGTCGAGGGTTGGCCAATAAACATGACTTCTGGCGAGCTTCTTCATCCGTACGATTCCTGGATGACCAACGTGTAGTTCTTTTAGAACTTTGGCTTGTAGTTCTTCTGGAATGACAATTCTTTCTGCCACCATGAGGCATCCGTCTACGATCGATAGCGTTTCTTTTCTATTGAAAAACTGTAACAGTTTCGAGTTGGTCTTTGGCCATCTCCCGGAGTTCACATATGATGATATTCTTGAGTAAGGAGTCCTTCGCGGTGCAACCTCTAACATGTTCATGGGTTAGTGGTAGTCTTCTGATGCTATCTTTCAGCGATCTGGAAACATCATTTCCACTGCTGCTACTACGACATCTTCGCTTGATTTTTGGTGCTTCTGCATCAGCCTTGAGAGACCATCCACTTGTCCAAACTGCGTGGTTTTGACATAGTCAATGTCAAAATCGTAACCGAGCAGAATCGTTGCCCATCTCATAAGGCGATTTTCGGAGTAAACCGGAACTCCTTTCTTGTCTCCAAAAATTGCTAACAATGGCTTATGATCTGTCAACAGTAAAAACTTTCTTCCGAATAGATACTTGTGAAACTTCTTGACTGCAAAAACAAGTCCAAGAGCTTCCTTCTCAATTTGTGAGTACTTCTTCTCAGCTTCTGAAAGTGACCTTGAAGCATGCGCAATAGGTTTCTCCGAACCGTCTGCGTATCTATGAGAGATAACGCATCCAATACCATATCACAGGCATCAGCTGCCACAACAATTTTTTGTTGAGGGTCGTAGTGCGCAAGATTGGCGTCGCTTGACAACGCTTCCTTCAAATCTTCAAATGCTCTATGTTCCTTTGAAGTCCATCTCCATTTCACATCCTTTTTGAGTAACACATCTAACGGTCCACGGAGATTCTTCATAGATGGCACAAATGCGGAGTAGTACGTAATCATTCCCAGAAAAGATCTCAATTGTGCAACATTCTTCGGTTCATCCATGTTCTTGATGGCTTCAATTTTTTCTGGATTGGGTCTTCTCCCATTCTTGTCCAAAATGAAACCAAGAAAACGTATTTCTGGCTTGGAGAACGTGCATTTGTCTAGACGAACCTTGAATCCATAGTCAGCTATTCTTCTGAATACTGCAAGCAGATTTTCTCTATGCTCTTGTTCGTTTCTGCCGCTCACTAAGATATCGTCGAGGTAGGTGGCTACACCTTGTAATCCGGTCACCATCTTATTCATAACTTTCTGGAAGATTCCTGGTGCGGTCTTGATTCCAAAGGGTAATCGATTGTACTTGAATAATCCTTTATGTGTATTTATGACGACTTTTTTCTTCGCTTCTTCTGAAAGTTGCAACTGTAGGTATGCGTCTGATAAATCGATTTGCGAGAAGATCGTCCCTCCGTTTAAGGATGCGAAAATATCTTCTGGCATAGGTAAGGGATAATCGAAAGACTGTAAGGCTCTGTTTAGCCCAGTTGAGAAATCAGCACATATTCTCAACTTTCCATTCTGCTTCCTGACACAAACAATGGGAGCGGTTCATTCACTATGGCTTACTGGTGCTATGACGTCCATTTGCACGAGCCTGTCTAATTCTGCGTTCACAGCTTCTAGGGCTGCATGGGGGACCGGACGGCTATTGCAGAACACTGGGCGCACATTCTGATTTAGCTGCAATTCAACCTCTTCTTTGTTGCAGCGTCCCAATCCTTCTTCAAAAACTTCCGGGTGAGTCCTCTTTAATTCTTCTTCGATTGAGGGGATGGATGACTTTTTTACTTCCGCGTCATCATCTCCAAGTGGTACTTCGTGTCCTCATTTGCTCGTATCCACTCTAGGCCAATGAGCGAGTTATACGGCGTCACATAGGCATAACCATCGGTTTCGGCATCCCTAATTTTGATCTTGCATTTCAACTTCCCATGAATCTTCATTTTTCTCCGCTGGCATTCTTCACAACGATATTTGTTCTCTCCAATACTGGGGATCCCATCTTCTTCCATGTCTTCTCGTTAAGCAGTGTGATGTCGGATCCTGTATCCAGCAGAAATCTGACGTGATAGTTATTCACTAGTGTGTCAACATACACGCGAGGACAGTTTGCTTCAACTGCCGCGTTCGAAATCTGAACTGTGCGAACTTGTCTTCTTGGAGCCTTCCTTCGCTCCTTGCCTTCTCGGTTGCTGCTTCGCATCTTCTTCGTCGCATCTTCTTGAGCGCCTGGTTTCTTCTGTTGTAGAATGTCACAAAATTTCTCTTTGTGACCAGTTTTCCTGCACTTCTTGCAGTACCAGGGTTTGGATTTGCAGTGACGTGCATAGTGGTTGCCTCCACAGTTCCAGCATTCCACTTCTTGCCGCTTTTCTACGGTCGTTGCTTCAACAGTCTTCGTATGTCCTGCAACGATTTCACTGTCTCTTCTAAGACTCAAGAAATTTTCGCATTCTTGATGTAACTCGTGCAGGGACACACTTTTTCCAGCCTTGTGTTCTCGATCAAGTATTGCAATCAGCCTTTGCCTGATTTCTGCTTCTTGATGTGACTTTAGGCCAAAAATCCACAGGAGACATTCGATTCCGTCTGAGTCTAATTCGTGAATCTTCGCCTTTTCACAAAATTCATTCACACGACCAGTATACGATAGGTAGTCCTCAGCGTCGCTCTTTTCTAGCTTTAGGCACTGATATCTTGTAGTGAATAGTGACGTCTTGTGATCGAAAAGCTGCTTCAATACTTCTACTATCTCATCGAATCCGATTTGGGAAACATCCCTGGGTAGGACATGCCTCTGGTACTTCTCAAATGTCACTGAATCCAGTTTCTCACATAGTAGCCTCACCTTGTTACTTTCTGTAAGTTGTTTTGCGTCTTCGGAAAACACTTCCTTGTATCTTGAAAACCATTTTGAGAAGCTCATGTCAGCATCCGGGTCGAAAATGAATTTCTCGATTCGGTTGCTTAAAGCTGCCATCACATGCGGGAGTGTCAGTTGCTCTTCTGGCTTACCGGCTCCTTGGTCACGCTGTGGCGCACGATTTATCATCTTCATCATTGTCGAGGCGAGGTTCCTTTGCTCTTCGATCAATTCTTTGAACACCGATAAAACTGTGGCTGGGTCCATTGTTCCACCAACAGGTCAATAACAAATAGGGAAAAGAGTAGCAAGTTTCCTCTTCCGTGCACGTGAGGCTTGTCCCACTCGAGCGTCGCCTAAAAGAGCTATCCAAGGTAGAGTTCTTCAGAGATCCTGATCGCCACTGTAATGTCCCGTCCGGCTGCCGACGTTTGTGTTCTTGTCCGATGTCACAACAACAGGAAGTATCGATCTTTTTTATCTGTGAATAGACAGAAGGAAACCAACGGTGTAGATTGAAGTCGTACAGGTGGACAACCGGATACCGAAAGCACTGGGTGTCGAAAATAAACTGAACATCCCTCTGCCCCAGGGTCTATATACCTTGTTTGTTTTGCACGAATTCAAGAATGATAGGATCACTATCATTTGTTGACCACACAACAAGTTTCTTTGTCACCCTTATGTTTATCTTTGCCTAGTGAGGGCCGCATGCAAAGTCCACTCGAAAAAAGTGAGAGTTCGGCTAAGATACAGCTTCCCGAATTTTCGGCCGAATGGGCGGGGCCTCCGTGCAGAAGCCCCGTTTCGTCGTCCGCGGCGGTTGGAAAAACTCATTTTTCCGTGGACGATTCCTTTAAGTTGGCTGAAAGCGTGAGGAGCGGTGATTCTGTTTTTTCAAATGGAAAGATTTAAAAATAGCAGGAGCTTTGCCTCATATATGGGCTTGATCGTGAAATATTGCTGACTTGGTCTCTCTGCGATCGGCTTAAGGATGTCCGATATCTTCCCGTAGATGCGTCATGAAGTCGACCTCTATTTGGAATCTTGATGGCCTCGAATAGGCCTGAGGTCTATGATTTGTGGACTAAAAATGATTCGAGTCCCCTTTTTTTTCAAAAGTATGTAACTGTAAATGATCTTAATCCTCCTTTTTTTCAAAAGTAGTTCAGCATTCAGAAAGAGCTCCTCCCTAAAAACTTCTTTTGTGGCACGAGTGGACTCATTCACTTCTTACATGATGTCACCGCGGCGAATCTGTGACATATATGGCCATGGGCGATGTCTTTCACGCATAAGACCTTACTGCCCATGCATCGTTGACGACGTCAGCTCCATCAACGTTGTCATGCTCCATTGACACCGAGGCGTAGTCTGTTTCAGTCAGGAAGTGCTTACTCAAAACCCCGTGAAATGGGCCGACCCAGAAAAGGAAATCAGTTTTACGGTAGTAGCTTGTCTGGAGCATTATCAACCTATTCAAATCGATAGGCACCTGAAAATATCGAAGTGCAATATTCTCAATGAAGCACCATCTCGGACCCCTGCCACGCCCCAAATTTCCTTTACTTTGCGAAGGCGATTGAATGGATTCCCTTCTATAACAGTGGCATGATGGGTGTAAAAACTACAGGAATTTGCCTCCGTCATATTTAAATAACAAGCATAAATTATGTACAGTATAGTCTGTTTACAGTATGGTAGCTTGCCACCGGAACGATGAACGATCTATGAGCTGTTCTAGAGCAGTCCACAGAGCGTATTAGTCGATCAGATGTGTTTCAAACCATTTGACAGAACCTCGCGAAGATTCTGCAGCCCAAAAAATTCTTCTGATTGCTTTATGGCCAGACAAATGAAACACAATAATATTTGGACTAGTCACAGTTCCCTTGTGGGTTACTAAAAAGAAGTAATTACTCACCGCTCCAAGGTTGTACCATCTCAGGCTTGGCAAACCGTCGAATGCCCACCGGTGGACGAGCAAACGGTACTCCTAGAAAGGCAGATACTCGTTTGCCTTGGAAACTCTGAAAATAGAACAGTATCGTCAAAATGCATAAAAGTCGGACTTTGAAGATAGTCCAGCGAAAAAGCGAGGCCTCACCTGAGTTACTCCTCGGATAGACCCGAGCGCTGTATGCACCACGTGGTCATCGTTCAGTATGGCACGAGCATTGGCTATAATTGGCAATAACGCTAACGTTAGCGTTGTAGTTGCTGTGGGGAGCAGTAGTGCACGCATCAGAGTTGCTGCTGCTGCTGCGAGAAGCGAAACCAATCGCCATCTCATGGTAGCATCGCCACAGTCAGTGGAAAACCATCTCCTGTAATTTTGAATACTTTCTGAAAAGCGAGCGATGAGTGTGAAAGAGGAAGCTGTTAAAAAATTGGCTTAAACGCACGGACGGACGGGAGCGAACGAACGAATGAACACACTCGAGCGGTCGGTGGCTAAGGTCAACAAAAGGGTAATCGAAACCAAAAGCAAATCAGAGTAGCATTGAAAAACAGTTTTTCGGAAACTGCCCGTCATTAGAATGGGGAAAAAGAGCTCTCGTCAAACCGTGACTCCTCAACTTAAACGCTCTGATGAGTCAGCTCACTTTTGTGAGAAACGGATATGTGGCTGTGTTAATTGTAGGTGGATGCCAGACTACCCCGATGATAGATGGTGCTTTGAGAGGAGCTGTCCACAGAAATTCAAGTTTTCCTTTCCTCGTGTATCCTCCGTAATGTTGCAGTTTTCACTGTTGTGCAAGAGCCACATGCGATGTCTCACGCAAAAATCTGAACCCAACGGAGATACATCTCGCTGAAATTTCGTCCACGTCGGTAACGTGGGACGGGCCGCGAGAGTTGTGAAGCAGCTGCAGCACGTGAATGGTGATGCGGCGAAAGAAGCAAATTAAAACGAGCAAACCCCACACATTCCCACCGACAACTATTAAAAAGATGTTAGGCGGGAATTCAAACATTTTCCAGCCTTTCCTTTACATTCTCGCATCTTTGGTTAAAATAAAGTAAACTTTCTTGTTCTTGCTGTGTTTCTGTTCATGTACTATATAATAGAGTTACTTTGAGAGGAAATAAAATCATGGAATTTCTATGGATGATTCCTTAGAACTGTCTAGTGAACCAATTTTGAAGGGCAATAGAATCACAAAATTCCCGTGCACGTTTCTATTGAATAGTTTGAAATTCCATGCAGGAGAACTAGTTTTCTGACTCATACTCCAACAGGGAAAACTCGTGAGCAAGAGCACGCCAAATGCGTAAATCTCTCAAAAAAAGAATTCTAACAATAACAGTTACAAAGCGGATTCTTATAGTCATGGATCCGAAATGAGAGAGCAACAGGTTTTGTTGGGTTTCTGAGTCGGTGTAAGAAATACGAAAGAAATAAGAAGTGGGTTTATATACAAAGGGTGAATCATGGCCGACACCTCAAATAACTTGCAAGAACTCTCAGAAAAGGAATTCGAACAATGACAGGTGAATAGCGGAATGCAGCTTCTCATGATCACGGATTCGAAATGAAAGAGCAACAGGTTTTGTTGGGTTTTCAAGCAGGTGTGAGGAATTCAAAAGAAAAAAAGAAGTGGGTTCAAATATCAAGGGTGAATCATGGTCGATAGCTCAAATAACATGTAAGAGCTCTTAAATAAAGAATTCTAACAATGACACGTGAATAACGGGGCGGCTGTAGAATTGTAAATGTAGGATTCAATGGAATGAATCATGCCGCTGGTCGTTGAAATGGAATGGAATCTGCCACAGACATTTTCACAAAGAGAATGTGAAAATGTACTCTGCTAGGTTATTGAGTTTCGACTGCACCTAATGTTTATGTTTTTGTTTACAAAACAGCGACTCTAAAGGCTAACTTATTCTCAACTTGGCTGGTTTAGTACTACAATCTTATAGGTTGGACTTGTGTAACGTGAGGCTTTCTATTCTAACAGTGCCCCAGTGAGCTGTATTCCTCAGTATTTTTACTTCTAGTTTTTTTTTGTTAATTGTATTTTTTTTTAGATTGGAACAGCAAAGCGCATTGTCAGGACCTTTGGAACCCATACTTCTTGGGCCCGATTTCATAGAATTTCTAACCGTTGACCTACGACGAGTTCAAAAATGAATTTGTTGGTTTAGAAAGCGCTCCAACATTTTCCCAATCCCGAATTGAAGACGAAATCGTGGCGTAATGTCGGGGATTCTTCCAATGCCGAGAGTCAGAAAGCTTTTCTCTTGCCCGTAAAATTCTGTTAACAAAATGATTAGGTGTATTTTTTCAGTGAAAGCTGTGATTGAAGTTTAACAGGTCCATTGTGACAGTTGTCGGTACACATTTCATTCACTGCATACCTGGGTACTGCTAATCTCCCCAACAAGATATCGATCTAAGTAAGGCCGCTACCAGACTTTGCGATTTGGCGATTTTGCGGCATCACACTTTCGCACGCGATACTACGATCCTGAGATTGTGCGATGCTGCAACATCGTAGAAATCGCAAAATTGCGAAATCACAAATTCTGACTGCGGTCTAACTGCTTCGAGCCATTGAGATACATGTGCCTCACTAAAATCCATTTTTCACTTTTCTACATTCTTTTTTCATACTTTAAATGTTTTTTTTCATACTTTACATCGATACCGTTGACTCTTGCGGTTCCAGTATGCGTCATGCAATCAAGATTTTCACAAAATCGTAGGTGTGTTTGAATGCGTGAAATTCCAAAGATCGTGGTAATTCCATGGACCAGTTGAGCGCATTTCGGTGTGACACGATTTTTTGTGGGTGTCGAGCGTAACCTTGGGTCAACAACCGGTATGGTAAACTGTGTGTAAGATGCTGGTCTGATGATGATATTCATTGTGTGAATTGGTATTAGGCATGAGATATGATCGTGAGAGGCCCATCTGTGACCATTAACCCTTTTTATCCCCCTTCTATCAGAAATCAGTCGAAAAGTGACATTAAATCTCGTTTCTTTTATTGTATTCTTGCCAGAGATATTCGGTTTTTCTTACCTTGTGACAGTATTTATATTTACCAGACGGATCGCCCAGCTACCGCCGGGCGCTCCTCCTTCTTAGGAGGGCCCGGCTTCGCCGAGCTCCCTTGAACTATCATTTTTTCTATGAATGCATTTACACACTCTTTACATAGGTCAGCGGTTATTACTGATATGGATACTTACAATAAGCACTCGGTGACAAAGATTTTAAGGTGATATGATATGATATGGTTTTGGCACGACCCCGCAGCCGGGCGAGTTACTGACGAAGGCGAGACAACGCTCGTGGCTGTTTGATTTAGCCTCTTCGTCCGTCTGCAGTCTACCCTAGCTAGCGACGCAGAGGGCTGCGGGAGTGTAGGTGGTTTTCAAATTACCATGTCTCGGGTTTTTCGCCGTCTTGTCTCTTTCTCTACTGTTACATTGCTGAGTATCGCTACTTTCATATTCCACAGTCTGTCGAATTTCCCCCTCCTGGTGTCTTCAAAGTGAGTAGCCGTTTTGTTGAATTGTTACGATGATCGCTCAAACCAATAAATTTACACATCCATCGATTCTTCTGACAACAAACCAATAAATTTACACATCCATCGATTCTTCTGACAACAAACCAATAAATTTACACATCCATCGATTCTTCTGACAACATAAAATCTCCAACCAAGCTCTAATCGCTTTGTAATGCCGCGAGGTCTGTGTACGGTACAACTTTCATTGCCTGCCGAATTCTTGCCTTATCGGTGAACTCGTTTCGGGCACCCACCCTAATCATAGCTACAATACTCGGCAGATGGTTGATCGCGTTCACAAACCAGTCTATGCCAAACCAAGCGCATCGTAGAATGATCTTTCACATATCTGCCATCAAGGACGAGATCGAGAACATTAAGGAAAGTGGAAGAACTTCATAAACAACTTCATAAGCTTATTCTAGCCTCTGATGCCCATGCCAATAAAATCGCACCAGTGACGGGTGATTCTGATCCCATACTACACGAGATAGATTCAAATTACAAATGGCTAACCGCTTCCGCTACCTTACTTTGCTGGAGTGAAATCACGAGTATTTTTCAATTTTGGCAGAAATCACTCATTAAAAAGGATTCCAACGGAGAACCGTTTAGAAGGATCTTCTAACAATAAAGGATTGAAATGACTATTAATCTAATGCAGCAGTAAGTCTCATTCTTCAACGGTATTGATTGTGAAAATGCAAATGCACACAGACAGCACCGAATCTATGGATTACGGATATTGATTCTATTGATTTTTGAATACGGATATAACATATCTTTCTGGCGCTTTCCCTTCCAAAAAGTAGCTAGGATTTCGCCACAACGCTTTTTGAACACCATAGCAAGCAATAACAAAACAATTGACAGGACAACTACTCACCTCTACACATGAGACTTCAACTGAGATTACTTTTCTAATGACTGCGGACCTAACTGCCTAGTTGTACAAAAGTTTAGTTTTTGCTCAGGGTGACATTAAAACGCAAACCAATTTCTCTGGTACAGTGATGGATAAACATGTTGTTCTCCATATCCGAGAACATATCCTGACAGCTTTAGCCTTCACAATTCGACGGCTTCATGTTACCCCAAAAAAAGACAGTCGTGGGTGGCCAAATGCCACAGACGGTGTTGCACGATCTGAAAACTAAATAAAAACGTCTGGCCATACCTTCAGGAACGGTGGAAATAGCATCGATACATACGTTATGTGCTGACTGATACTCACTCTCCTAGAACTAGATCGACCACTTTTTTTGGTGCAATTGCACCGTTCTAAGGTGCTCCACCGTTTTTCCTATCGTCATCTGTCGCGAACAGTCTAATTAATGGCTCGACGATTAACCGTCGAGTGTACATTTCCTTTTTATGTAGCCCGGCTATGTCTTTCGAGAAACGAGATTCCAATTTTCCCATTACACCCCTCCCCGCTTCGGAAACATGATTAACTGTAAGAAGTTTACATCCAGTTTCCGCTGTCACCGAAGAATGTGCGAGCTGTGACTGCTTTATCTCTCCTACTGTCTCCGTTGAAAAGAGATCATCGGATAAGCAAACACCACGGTAGCGATCTGTTTAAAGATAATATGCGGCAGAAATAATTTGAAAAAAAGCAAGAAATCGTGAGCCTTCAATGCAAAGAAAGAAAAATCATGGCTTGCATGGATTAGATCGTAGGAGAATATAAGAGGTATCTTGAAGTTTTTAGAGGAGCTATCCTCTTAAAAATCACCGTTTTTTGTAGCCTGGAAAATGTTACAATCCAACTGAACTCATAGTTAATGGAAGTCCAGATTGGTTTAATGAATTTCAGGCATTAATTAGGGTGTAGGTACAATTAGCAGACCTTGGAATAATAATATGGATAGTGAAATTAATATTAGTCCATTTTCCAATGGTCACTTAATTTATTATTGAAGCTGCCAAGTTTCGATATTTTACTAGGATCATGTTCTTTATGTTTAAACACTTCTCATAAATAGACACATAATTCCTTACGAATTCTCTTTCTATGGGCGTGATCTTTATACTGAGCGAAGTTTTTGCAAGTGAAGAACTTCTACACATATCGGCAAAACTTCCGATCAGGATGAGATTCGAACTCACGCGGGGAAACCCCAATGGATTAGCAGTCCATCGCCTTAACCACTCGGCCACCTGATCGCGTATTACCACATGCCACATTTCCATTTAATGTAAGAATGACATTAAGGCTGATGTCTGATGGCCATGAAGTGATATTGGCATTTTTGGATTCATTGTCCATTTCGAAACCTGTAGGGGTCAATTTTGATATACGGTTCAATAATGTTCCTTAAATTAGTTTTTGATGCCCAATTCGGATGCCATGACCATAAATGTTCAGTGCTTATGATGAGAACTGATCAACATGTAACTGATAGTTGATCAGTGAAAGGTTTTGAATGGACTTTTTATCAAGTGAGCACAATCAATGATCCTTACTATGTGAAACGCTTTGTTTGTCTATACGTCCGTCCGTCCGTCCGTCTGTCACGAAATTTTGTATAACCAGTTGGCTGGTGCACACCACTATGCGCGAAACACCACGTGCATCAGTAGGTCGATCGAAACTGCTTTTTTTCATGAGGACAGAGTATTCCAGTGTAAGTTTCGCTTACCGTGGGAGTAGCTTAACTAGGTGCATGAGTGCTTCTTACTTCTTACCCCATGCAGAAACCATCCCAAACTTGCTCCTATCTCCACAGATTCCAGCTCTGTCCGGGTGTATATCGTTAGGGCGTGGCCGCGTTCGACACGCGACGGGATGGTGCGAGCTATGCGCGCCGTATTGGATGGGTCCTGAAGCGACTACGCCTTATTCTAGGCGTAATCGCTTCAGGACCCAACTAATACGGCGCGCGTAGCTTGCACCATCCCGTCGCGTGCCGAACACGGCCACGCGACATTTCTGTCTTAACGATATACACCCGCTCTGCCCACTATGCCCAGGATTTTCGTGACCTTTAGGAACTCATCGCCGGTATATCCATCTTCTACACGTTTGGGTCACATTGAAACCCAATTTACAGTTTTCGGTCTGAAAAAGGGATATTCCGCTGCACGCCCCGCCCACCGTGGTCGGAGCGTAACTGGGTCCATGTGTGGTCTTTACTTCTCATGTGCTACCCATCCCAAACTTGTCCCCATCTCCACAGGTCGTTTTTCATGTGATGCCTAGCTCACCACACCACTGAAAAAACTCCGGCCATTGTGCCCACGCATCTTTCATGACTTTAAAAAACTCATTCCTGACCTTAATCCACCTTTCCCCACGTTTAGAGCGCACTCGGACCCAATTTACAGCTTTTGGTCTGAAATGGAACATTCCAGAGCACACCCCGCCCACTGTGGGCGGAGCTTGGCTCAGTCCACGTGTGCTGTTTACTTTTTCTCTCATGCCCCCCCCACACCACGCTTGTCCCCGTCTCCACACGTCGATTTTCATGTGATTCTCACTATCAGATATTTTTTATCGCTGTGCAGGCTGCATTTGAAGCGAATTCCAAACTTTCTGTACTGAGTACCGACCATTTGAAATACTGTCAAACTCCGCCCACGCTCACACGGCGCCGTTCGCCTTCAAATAGACACATCATAGTTGCTGCTATTCTGATAAAAACTAAAAAAACTTGAAAAAAAAAATGAATCAAAGCGCTCCAAGGGCAACAAACATTTATAGAACGACTTAGATACCCATTCAATTCATCAGAAGAATAGCACATGAAAATCATACCAATAATAACCGATTACAGGGTCAAACGGATGTTATGCACAATTGCTTGGCAATTTGCCAACGATCGATGACGTAAACAAGAATCAAAAAGGCGACAAAGTGAAAGGATCCGGCTAGGATACTGGGACGAGATCTTATTTACAGCCTACTTAAAGTGAATTGACACGAGATTTCACAAGTTGTATATATCAAAGGCACCTTTCGTAAGACAACTAGCAAGCTCTAATGTTACCATTGTTACGTGGCATTTATCAAGTGACAGATATCGCGTTAAAGATAACCATTACAATAGCGATGATGCTGACAGTAATGCTATTCATGCTGGTACCACTCGTGGTGTCCTGGATAGCAGCAGCTGGCTGTGTACGACGAGCGCGACATTCCGAAACTGAAAAAGGTAAGTTACAGGCAATGTCCGCATATGGGCGGAGTTTTACGCGTTCTTAGACGGCAGGTGCGCGACAGGTCTGATTAGGTCACCGCGCGTTACAAGAGCCTTCCTGATCCCTTGGCCACCGCCTCTTTGGCCCGATTCGAGTGTCCTGTCGCGCCTTCAGAAAGGTCAAGACGGTCAAAGGCGAATCCCACGGAATTAATATCACGTACCTTGACCAGCTACAGTTTCAGCTTCATCTATAAGCCTGCATTGGGTTCCATGAACATCAGTGATGATCCGGTGTTCACCTCTCACAGACTCTTCTCCAAGTACCAAAGCTTTCCTTTCTATCCTATTATATTTTGGCCAATACGATGCTGGAATTCTATAAAAAGAAAATCCATGCATGTACCATTCTTATTTAAGAATGTATTCTTGCTCTTACTGGTAGTACTAGTGAAACCTACCCAGTATTGGCAAAATCGATCCATAACTTCATGATGTACTCCGAGAATAGCACTTCAGTTCCTAGATAGCTCTGTAAAACAATAATATTCGCAAGAACAACGGACACTCGGCGTAATGCACTTATTACTGTGCAGTACTTTCCATACAATACACGGTGCCCTTTCCGATCAATACTGCACCGCCATATTAAATATCAAGCGCAAAGATGTGCGGGTTCCACTCCACACTGTATAAAGGGAGTGCGATGTCTCAAACAAATGCCTAAGGCCGCTTTAGTACTTTGCGCACCACCGCTGGCACCAGCGGTGGTGCGCAAAGTACATTGAAAAGAGTGTGTATCGGATCTATCGTGAGAATGGTGAGGCCTCCGCACATTGCGGCTGGATGTGACTCAGATTTTCAGGGTTGCTCCAAAACTTCTCAAATTATCCCATAGCTTCCTTTTTCACTCGGTCCCACTTCTGTGATGCTTCTGAATAACAAGCTTTGAATCCATTTTTCGGTAAGATCGATATGTATGACTCTGATGTGGAATTTTTCTCAACATTTTCCATTTCCACTCTTCTTTACCTTAAACTATGCGTTGTATGGCTGCCACACAACAGCTGAAGGAGAAGATGTTCCATAACTCCTGAGTGGGTGGGGTTTAAAGGCTACCACTCCGTTGGTCTCGTGATGCACTGAGCGCGCGGTGACCGCAAGAGTCACCCTTCTCCCCAACAGCCATACCGGGAACAGGCAATTTTTCCACAGCCCTAGAGAAGACAAGAAGTTCCGCTGTTTGTAATATACTTTCACTAAACCATCTCCAGCAGAAAAAAAGTCACTTCTTCCATTTCTCATCTTTTCTATAAAAAAATTTAATTGAAATAGAGCTCCCTAAAGAGGCTAGGACAAGGTGGAATGCCTAGTGGGTTTGGGCGCTAGAGAGCTGCGGAGCAAGGAGGGCCGAGAGCGACAATCAAATCAACATTGGGCGCGAAAATTTGACCGCTGATGGCTATTCAAGCGTTGTGGCGAAAATTCCAAAGAGTTGCTCCTCTTACAGCTCATCGATTTTTACTTCGTTGGAAAGAAAATTTCTCGCTTTTCTCGTGTGCCTCTTCATTGACTGTATCTAGTAGCGTGTTTTGAGAAGAATAAGGATCATGAAATTTTCGCATGCGAACCCTCCAGGCAGAACCCCAAGTCCTCCAGGCTCACGAGAACTAATCCGGCTCACTTCCTTTTATTTATTACTATCTCACTTCTTCATTTTTTTTATAATTTTGTGCCGTGTTCATTATTCGTGTTTGTTCATTCCCTATTTGTAACAAAAGGATAGGCTTGCCATGGTTCTGGATGTGTCATGCAATACAGTAGCAGTGCTACAATGCACGATACACCTTCAACCTATATTCACACCTTAAATTCCCTTTGAAAAGTGTGAGAATCAAATGACAATTCAGTGCAGATATCCCCTTAACGAGCTCAGCCACTTACCTTATCATAGAGCGATGGCCTTGTTAGGGGCTGTCCAAACGCATACTCAATCTCATAGCCATGCATAACTCCCATCCATTTTGGCCAAGGGTTCGCAGTAGACCTTTAATGCTGATTTTTGATGAAATGCCAAAATAGCTTCGAGTCAAATACAGAAAAAGAGACTGACCGCATTGTAAAGTAATACATATAAACAGGGCCGTACACATTGTCCGCTATTATGTCAGCGAATTCAATCAGGCTGCATGTAAAGAAATAGTCACCAAGGAACCGTCCAACGCCGTCTCGTAGCTGTTCGCTGCAAAGAAAAACGGATTTGTAGATCGTTGTAGGTATTTAATATGTAAGTCGTCACACCCACATGTACTCATAATTCAAATTACTAAATTAATGCTATCTAAGATGCCTGCCTCCTTCTCCTTACTGATGAACAAAGAGGGAGGTTATTTTCGAGTTTATTCACCGTCTAAGGACACAAGCGGAACGAAGATTAAATTACTCCTATGTTTTTCTCCTTACATGTTTGAACATAGTCTCTTCGTTAATAATCATTTTCTTCTTACTATACAATGAATACAAGTGGTAAAATGGAGGGCTATATGGGTGTGATGGACTTAAAGTGATAGGCGAAACCGTACTGGAGAGTGGCTTCTGTAACCGAATGGTTACACCGGTGGTCAAACTATGAGTGGAATTTCGTCCATATCAAGCCGAAATCCCATCTCTTTGTATTTGATCGGGACCCTACAGAGTAATGGAGGGGGCCCATGAGCTGTCACGCACCTTAAGGGCTGCGCGGCATTCACTATGACCGCAGTAATTAATCAAGGCTGAGAACGGCACGGTGACACGTTGCCTTGGCTCCTCGTCCACCACTCCCCACGACACTCGAGCAGGTGCTGCTGCGGAGCATGTAATCCATGAATCACATCTCAGTTTAATCTTCAAAGCCACCAGTACGGGCTTGTGAGATTAAAAAAAAAACTCGGACAATACATAAACTGGTCAAATCTTACTGCAATTCTCAATGAATCAAATGTTACTGCAACTTTCAATGAAAGTCAAATTCGTAGCGGCACCATTAATTTAGCTACGAGCGCAGAATGACAGCTGAGTTCCTTTGAAAAATGGTAATATGGTAATACTCGTGTATCACCAACACTTTCAAACACAGTTTTGCGATTCCGGTTTAGCCCCGCAGTCTGTAACCCCAACAACTCATAACCGACTCTCCGATAATTCCAACTTTTTTAGTTTTATTATTACTTTACAAGTACTTTTTTAGGCGGAGGAGGTTTTGTACTGATTGGTGATACTCCCACAACCCACGTACCGCCCACTTCGGATAACTGAACTTTCTATCTCTCTAAGGCCATTGAATTGGAATTCTTGTGGGACCAATCGCAATCACCTACCACACGATTCTGAGTGGAACTGGAATGCGCGGCGTAGTATTTAAATACGTACGCACCCTAACGATGGAATGATTGACGCCAAAAACTCCTCCTTTACCCTCTATTTCTTTAGGAAATTCAGATTCTTCTAAAAACACTCTGTAAAATATACTCACGCCGTACTCTGTTTTTCGGACACGGATTCATATGCATGAAGGAGAGCGTGCTCGACTAGAGGTGAGTTCCCGAAATAAGGCATAAACGCTTGCATCGACTGCCGGTACTGCTCTCTGAAAAGAAGCCAGGTGAACGACGATTAATTCCATAAATCTCTTTCGTGAACATACCTCGTTATCAGCGCCTTGTTTTGAGGATCTTCAGCGGAAATGGTATGATTGAACCAAAACCCATGAAGATACATGTAGTACGGTAACCAGTAGGTGCCTTCGTCTTTTACTGTACCGATAATAGCGGCCACATCTTTTTTGAAGTTACGACTGCGAAGGCGTTCGAATACGTCACCCTGAAGTTGGAGAATGTCATTTTAATGAAATCGCGCCAAAACCGAAAGACCCACTCACTTGAAAGAAGTGCTTGTCAGCACTTACGGGAACAAATGCAAACGTCATTGGTAGTCCGATGTCACTTGAAACTGAGTCGGCTTCGACCTGAAATGGAAAGAGTTGACGAATGAGGCGTGTATCGCGGCTTCCACGCGATTTTGCGGTATTCATCGTTTCATGCTTGATGATTTATGATTTAGTGAGGAGAAATGGAAGTAAATGGGAAAGTAGCTGAGCTTGGCTTTTGTCGTGACTCACCGTCCGACCTTGAGTTAAGCTGCTCAACCAAGCTGTCAGGAGGCCGCGTTGCACACGCCCGCTTCTCCCGCGCTCATGGGAGAGCCTGCTTACGATTAGTATAGAAGGTTTGAGAAGACTCTGTCTTCCTGCGTCTCGCTTCCTCGCTACGTTACACGCCAAGGCGCATCAGAGTTCGTCAGATGTCGTCTTAGAGAGCGGTCGCCTTCGCTTCGTATACTACGCGTAGCCACCGTCATGCGACAGAACATCGTAGCAGCGTCGTGGACCGGCACGTATATATTCGCTATACTTAACATCTATATATTCGTGCTAATATAATCGCCAGAATCGCCGATTTGCCCACCGAATAGTTATATCTCACTCTACTAGTAGTCGTAGCATAATATAGTACTCTGAAGTCCATAATTTGTTCAATATATATGTAGTAGTTCATCATGGTCAACCGTAGTCTTCATAACAGTCAGGTAGTTTATTGGTTCATTTTTATCTATTTCAATATCGCTTCACAGTTTATCACATCGATCATTACTGGTACCGGTTGTAGATAAATGTATGTAGTACTTATTAAGTGTTGTGACATTCGGTTCGCTCTAGGCTGGGTACGTCACGAATGCGGTATATCGCCCATCACGTGTTATACGTCACACATCGGTCCTCGGTTCTTCTCCAGTCGCTCGGGACGGATCGATACTAGGCATTGCAGGGACAGTCAATCGATGCGACACGCATGCGCCGCAGCCGCACGCAATGCTAGCAGAGAAGAGAGGCTTAACAAGTCGCGTGACAGCAGGCATAACATCGGGTTAGAGCATTCTCGCAGGAACGCTGTATTTCCTTCCCTGATGTGTGGGCACCAGGAATCCCACGTTTCCGTCGCGATCTTTCGGGACCACTAATGCATCCACCCAAGCGAGACGGGTCACGGCAGCTTTATCTTCAATACATATCTTCTAGAATATAAACAGTATATAAAATACTGTAGGAAAACCTGAGATTCCATGTAATCGCTCAGCTCCGTCTCACAAATCGCCTCAGTCTTTCCCAAAGCGCCGCAACGACGTTGCACCCCGATTCTCTCTGCTCTGTGCATTTCCTAGTTCTGCGCCATGCCATCACACAGCTTAGGCTCTCTGGCTGCTCGATCCACTGATTCTAATTGAATTCTCATTTTTTGTGCCTTATACTTGTAGATTGTGGATTCACGGTTATCAGAAATTATTTTAGTGATATTTTTTGACTCCCTGATTGATTTTATTATTATCTGGTGTATGCTATCTGATCACCCAAGTTTGAGGTGATTTACGCCGTGCGTCAATGAATCGTGATGTTTTCGGAAGTGTGGTTAGTTGTGATGGCCTATGAATCTATAGTGATTCCTCGGCAGAACCACCTTCACAGCGTGTCCTCCTTTCACGAAGAAGCTTCAAATCAGATAAATAGAACCAGAGATGGACGGCTTTGTTGAATTGGGCGGCATATAGGACACAGAATTATAGTTGAGCGGAGTTACTGTTGAATTAAAGCAGAAAAAGCAGAAAAGGTAGGCAGAGCTAAAGCAATGGCTCTTGGAGACCCAATCCCAAAGGTTCCAAACAAACTATTCGTTCCAAGTGTGTAACGTTTAGTTGAATTTTTGCTTCACGACATCGCACTCGCGGGCCGTCAGCACGCCTTGCCTCAGTCGGTTGAGATTCCGCTCGGAAGTCGCATATATTGTGGTCGTTGCTTCAACAGATAAAACTACAAATACGCGCAATCACCGCGGATGGCCGCGCGACAATCCGAATGAACGCTGCACAACTTTTCCAACCCAGTGGTTAGACAGTCACTTGTAATCTGGTTGCAGCTCTAATCCTTCCCAGGAGCTTTCTCCTTTCCCAAAACCGCTACCTAAAACATCTCCAGACACAAGATGTCTTTCACCTTTTCGTAACTACCTTTATCCCTTTTCGGGATTTACCTCCTCAAAACGGCGTATCTCATACCTGAATAACACTGGCTGGGGCTGCACGTAAGCAGTTGTGTATTGCCGAGGCATCCGTGCCTCTCATTGTACAATTGAGCCGTTTCGCTAGCCTTAACGATAACTCGAGCATAGTGTCTGGCGTTCGACTAGCCCATGAATTCATTATTGTTCCACTCTGAAACATAAACCCAATCACATTTTCTAGAAGAAGTAAAAAAGTGCAGGTTAGAAAGCCAAAGACAGGTCCAACGGTACTTGAAACCGCGTTCATGCTCGGAGATTGATGGGTGCAAAGAAGAGTTACGCAACGCAACCGCAACGCAACCCCATTCTGATCAATGCGAAGAGCGCGCATGAGCGTGCGCGTACTTGATCTACCAGGATGAGTGTACAATTTGTACCCAAAATGTCAGCGGAGTATTCAGGGAGGATCCTAATCGACCATATGAGGGAATAGCTATGCCAACCTCTTGCGCGGGAATCAGCCACTCACAGTCTGCTACGAAGTGCTCCAATCATTCTCTAGCTCTGAATGGCACGTTTGTGACAACATTTAATGTTAAGTGTACGCCCAGCAAAGCTGATGAGGCAATGAATAGGCGCCTTATCGATTATCTGCATTCATACTTCGCGCACTGGCGCCAGCATCGGCGGCGACGACGACAAAATCACGTGCCCTCTGATGACGAGCTCTGGCATGACGGAGGGGTCAAATTGCCGCCATCGCCGCAGGTGCTGCAAAGTATGATTGCGCTCTATCTATGTATATGCCACGATCGTGCGCAAATCACACTAAATGCTTAGTCAAGCTGTCCAAAGTTGCTGGATTTTACCTGCGTTTTTTAGAAATGTCTATAATGATGCAGCTTGCCTTTCAAAGGGATAGCCTGATCTATAGATGTGAGCTATGGTTGAACTACGATTAACTGGGAAAAAAGGAGCAAAAACCTACATTGGCGATTATTTTGTTGAAATATTGATAGCTGCCCGGAGCGGCAATATGAGCAGTGGCTGAGGCTGAACCGGCAGACTCCCCAAACAGCGTCACACGTGTAGGATCGCCACCAAATGAACCTAAGCATGTATCGGTAATCGATTTTGTTGAATACGGAAATGAGAAACTAATGATTTTTCCCACCAATATTCTCGTGTATCCATCGTAAAGCCAATTGTTGATCTAGTAAACCCATATTTCCTGGCACTGGTGAGTCATCGCCGAGGTAGAGAAATCCAAATGGTCCCAGCCTGGAGCGGGATCAAATCGGTCAAATCACCACGTGACTATAACGATAGTAAAGCTACACATTGAAAACATACCGATAGTTTATGTTCACTACAATCGTGTGTTTCTTAGCCGCTAATGCCATACCGTCGTATAGATCTAGTGAAGGAGAACCGCTGAAGAAACCTGGAACATACTGCTCATCCAGCTTATATGGCTGCTTTCCAAATGAAGTATCACTACCACAGGTTGAAGAATTTGGAATTGGTAGTTGAGTAACAGATGACAAAGACGCAGAGAAGTTACGCTTCGCATATCTTCTGCCCAAATATGCTTCATACAATGTATGGCTACAAGTTCTCGGGTGTGTGGCCTTATGTCGAATTTTTGCGCGGCCACCCCCAGCGTGTGGAGTGGCAGATTTCTTGGCGTGTGATTGCGTACACTGCGTACACACCCTCTCATGATTTATGCCAGATTTAATTATTTCTTGATTGGGACTGTTATCATGCAATGTTATTGTTTCTTTAACTTTTTATGTTACTATTTTGCCTGTTAGGGTACAAAAGTTATTGTGTTCAGATAATGATGGGGTAAACAGCGTCCATGGTACCACCCCTTGCGTACTGAGTGGAATTCTTACCGGCCGCAGCAAGATCAACGTGAGGCTACACACCCTAACTTCCCCATGCGACTGGGCTGTTTACAATGAAGCGAAATGGAATGATAGAGCAGATGCCACACGTAAGAGATGCCGAGAGCACTTTTGCGTACTCTCACTTTACCTCCAATGGGAGAGAAACAAAATGCAGCTTACCTCCTCCGAAAATCCATACAAGAACGGAGCCATCATGATCAGCCGGTACCCATATATTCATACTCAGACAATCTTCGCTGATACCCTGAAAAAAAAAATAAAAAAAATTAAATTCTCAAATCTAAAGAATGCACTCGAGTTTCTGCCACACAAATAGTTTTTGAGCCATTTTTGCCACTCCGAAAACCAATAGTAATGCACTTTTCAGTGGTCACATAACGATTGATTTACTGTCAACCTGAAATTCACCACTTTTCCTCTGATATACATCTTTGTGTGAATTTTCCACGACGTTTAAGCACCTTTAAACTAAAGAAGACGTGGGTTGTTAATGGGGAGATCAATATTAGCCTCATACAGTTCCTTGATAATTTTAGCATTCCAGAGCGCGCGACGTCAGCAAGGCGGAGAGGAGCGCTGAGCTTGTCATTCGCAACGTCTACGAACTCACCAGCCTGCCCAGCTTCGAGCTCGGCTATTCTTCCCTGTTCTTTATTGTGTCCTATGTTTCACTAGTCTAGTAGACAGCATAAACGACTCCTTACTGTGTATTTGAACCGTCGAGTAACCAGGAACAGACAATGTGGTATTGTGCACTAGGCACATATTTGACTGAACATAGATGACCGGTAGTACCGCTACATGCCCATACAGGCTTACGAGAAGGAAACGAGAAACTTGAGACCAATATAATATTGCCTGTCATATGCATGATCATTCAATGAATGATAAAATCATACATTCGGAGGATTCCACATTTCGGCACCAGGAAATTGTGGGAACGCTGTGTCTATAGTGAGGAAACATGTCTTAGCCGGAGTACGAGCTTCCAATTCACCTGAAATTTATTTATTTATTTATTTATTTATTTATTTACTTATTTATTTATTTATTTGTTACTGCTCACTCCAAGGAGATCCTGGTCTGCGGGGTTTGAGCAGAAAAAATTAAAGGGATTCCGCGTAGCGTAGCGTTCGACCCATACAAATTATGGGTAGCGATTTTGAGGCGTTGCCGCAAAGTGCGGCTCGAGTTTAATGGTAAGCCGCGCAGGTGAGGATGCATGCCATCGGGACAGGGAATGCTCGTCGCGGCTTCCGCGGTGCGACGTGACAGATGTGAGCTGGAGACCGTTCAGGTTGGGTCATAAGGCGATTACAGGATTCTGCTTCTTCCCGAGGATCAGCCGCCTTTGGACCCAACTAATACGGCGCTTCGAGTTCACACCGTTCGCACGCCGGATCCGACCACTCCAATTTTCTTTGCTAGTAGCACACACCCCACGGGAAGTTCTAGTGCCACTATCGGTACGTAAGATTAGGGGAGTGGCGTTCCCGTAGGGGCGGAGCGAGAACGAGTGTCTATCCTCCTTTTTGAAACATATGTAGCATATGTAGCGGATTGATGCAAAGTAGTTCCGCTTTCACTTATTTTTTCCTGACGTTCACCCTATTTCCCCATGTCCTTCCTCTCTCAATACTCACTGGTTCACGATAGCATCGCTTCGCAATAAAGGACACGAAAATTGCCGACGTGACCTTCAAACCTTCTAAGGCTTTTGCAATTAGAAGCTGGTTTTTTTTAATCCTCGAAGAGCGCAGACCCTTGTCGAGCACAAACCCAAACGACTCCCTCGTTCTGCAGACAATTCTACTTGGTAGAGATATCTTAGCTCAGTGAGCTGCTTCGCTGGTCTGCTCCTGCAGTTTTATGTAAGATGTGAAAGATAACAGGACGCTGTAGATCAATCCTAGCTAAAAGTAGGCCAGCCATAACCACATTGGGGAAGATGGAACTCAAGATAGGTGACTCAACTCGTAAGAAATCCAAAAAAAGTGAAAGAGATGGTAACCAAAGAGAGCAAAGCCCTAAGGGATTTCAATAGTGCTCGTGTATGAACAGCCCATGCAAGCCACACGGAGAAGCTTCATTCAAGTCAAATTAGAAATGGATAAAGCCTTAAAACACATTTTACTACTCCATCGCTAATCTCGCCACCTCTACCACTTCTTGAAGAAATTTCGCGTCAATCAAAACCATGGAAATACCGCACTGCTCATTATCGGGTGGCGTGCAAGTGTTCCGACCAATGCTTCAGGAGGTCAGGTCACCAGTGTTGTGTGGTGGGTAATTCACTAAAGGAAGGAGAAAATAATACTCTTGTGAGACTAAAACATTGTAACATAGACTGTTACAGTATATAGCTTCCACTTTCATCATAAATAGATCGTATCTGCTTTCAGTCCGAAATTGTATTAACTGGAAGATGCCCTAATTTTATCATTTGAGTAACAGTGATTCATTTTCTATATATTCACCTTCACAAGAATCTGCCCTCATTCTTTAGGCCTTATCTTTGAAATAAGTAGACCAGCTACGTAGCCAAGATATTGAAATAGGTAGTATTAATACATCAATCGTATTGTGAACTTAACCCACTTATGAGTGACCTGACCCTACACTATTCACCGGAACACTTGCAACACACCCTTGATTATCCACCCACTAAGATATAGGAATTTCACGATATCGACTACAAGGTCTGTCTGGCCCAAAATTAGGCCCTTTCCTAGAATAACCACGACGTTCCGCAAAGAGCCTAGGGACATTTAGAGTTTATCGCTTATATGCGATGCTGTTATTTAATGGTTTGGATTGAAATACAGCGGATAGATATGAAATGGCCTGTTTCCCATTCATTTCTTCCATCAACCACCTCATTTTCTCGTGCCCTAGACCACCATCCTCTGTCCTAGATCCCGTATGATGCTGCAAAAATTGAGGAGAAGAACAAGAAAGGAGATCTAAAAGGTTTGGGCTTGTATATTGTCGTTAAAAACATAGAAAAATTGTGTCTTAGCATTGCCCTGGTTTATCAGGCCTGCAGTCTGCTTCTGAGAGATACTAACCTCAAGGATAAAAAGAAACGTATGCAGTGGCTAGTTCTGCGAATCGTTCAGGGAGCACTACTATTCCGAAAGTTTGTGGGATACGTGGCGCACCAGTGGAGAATTATAGACGTGAAATGCTTCATTTTCTGATGCTAGCTAAGAGATGAATGGATGAGCTTCGGCCATAGTCAGGATGCTAGGGCAAATTTGAGAAAAAAAATAATGTGCTTAAGTTGGCTTGATGCGTAAGGAGCGGCAATTTCGGTATTTCAAATGGAAAGGCTTGAAAACATAGGAAGCTCTGCTCCATATATGAGCTAGAACGTGAAATATTGTTATAGTGGTCACTCTGCGAATGGCCTGAGGATGTGAGTATCTTCCCGTTGATGCACCATGAAGTCGACCTTCATTTGGGGACTTAATGGCCATTGATAGGCTTCAGGCCTATACCGTCACTTGCACATTCCACCAGTTTTTCTTACTTCCGGACAAATTGGGTCCGCGTGCGGGGAGGGGCGTCGTGGAATTGTGCGCATATGATTTCGTACGTAGCAACACTTTTACTTTTTATGTCACTATTTGTCTTTTTAGAGCACAAATTTTCTTTTTTTAGATAATGATGGAACAAATGTTATTGTTTTTGATAATGATAAGATAGACAACTACTTTCCAGAAGGCATCCATAATACCAGACCCCTGCGTCCTGAGCGGAATTCCAATCGACCGCGGCGAGCTGTACTGAGGGCGCCGCGAGTGCGATGCGGCGAGTGCGACTGACGGCGCCGCGATTGCGAAAGCGAAAATTCGACATAGGTGTACACACCCCAATTTGCTATTAATTAATATTTGCTAAAGGGATTTGTGGACCCAACTAAAATTGATTAGAGTCTCCTTTTTTTGAAATTAGTTCAGCTTTTCAGGGCGAGCTGCTCCTCAAAATTTCTTATGTGGCACTTGTGTAATCATTCACTTCTTACATGATGTCATCGCTAAGAATCTGCGACATATATGGCCATGGGCGATGTCATTTACGCATAAGGCTTTATTGCCCATGTACAAGCATTTACGACGTCAGCTCCATCGACGTCGTCATGCTCCATTGACACTGAGGCGTAGTCTATTTCAGTCAGGAAGTGCTTACTCAAAAAGCCGTGAAATGCTCGATCTCATTTTAGCCACTCCCAGGAAATTCATTCAACCATGGCTGACCCAAAAAGGAAATCAGCTTTACGGTAGTGGCTTGTCTGGAGAATTACCAACTTATTCAACTTGATAGGCACTTGAAAATATCGAAGTGCATTCTCAGTAAAGCGAAACTTCGAAACCCGCCATGCTCCAAATTACTTTTAAGTTTGGTAAACGATTTAATGGATTCTGTTCCATAGCAGTAGCATGATGGTCTAATAACTACAGAAATTTGCTCTCGCCACACTTGGAGCAATCGTCACGAAAGAATGAGTTTTTCGTTACCCGTATATTTATGTTGTAGTTTTCTAATGGGGGCCGCATGCAAAGTTTCACGCGAAAAAGTGAGAATTTGGCTGAGATACGGATCCTGAAATTCCGTTCGCGACGGACGACGGGGTAGGCACTAACTCAGAGGCCTCGCCCACTCGGTCGAGACTTTGTGGTGCTGTATCTTAGCCAGATTCACATTTTCTGCGTTGAAGTTTACAAGCGGCCCACATTAGGCAAATACAACATAGATGTACGGGTAACAGTGAAACTCATTTTTCCGTGGATGATTTAAATAACCAGCATAGATTATGTACTGTACATAGCCATTTTATGGAGTCGCGAAACAAACTATGAGCCCTTTTAGAGCAGTTTTAAGAGCTTATCAGTCAATCGGATGTGTCTCAAACAATTTCACAGAATTTCGCAAGGATTCTGCAGCACCAAAAATTCTTCTGATTGCTTCATGGCCAAACAAATGAAACAATAATAATAGGACTACTTGCTCAGTCATAGTTCCCCATGGGGGTTACTAAAATGGAAGAAATTACTCACCGCTCCAAGGTTGTACCATCTCAGGCTTGGCAAATCGACGAATGCCCACCGGTGGACGAGCATACGGGACTCCTAGAAAGGCAGATACCCGTTCGCCTTGGAAACTCTGAAAAGAGAACCGAATCGCTACGATGATATCAAAAGGACGTGTAGGCCCAGGAATTTCAATCTAAAGAAACAAAAATTCCATCTAATCAGGCTGGCTTTAAATTTCTCTCATGCAATTAGAAAATGGTTCCTACTACTGAACAAGCGCTTCCCATGGTATTCCAAATATCTATAATGGTGGTGTCGCAATGAGTGAGGGGGGAGGGGAGCATCATATTAAAAGTTTGAAACCCGAAAAACTGGGAGGGATCTTTGAGGGGTCAGTCTGCTCCAGGTTATTTTTTGTCAAGTCTTAGTAGAGAAGGAAAGAGGTTGTTACTTCTCTAGGCCTAGGAAAAAGTAGCGTCCTCATTGGGACGCCCACGCTCTCACTCCGAGCACCCTGTAGGCATTTGTAGTTCATTCATTTCTGATATAATAAAAAGCAAGTGAAAACGTTCAACAGCAAGTGTCTATGCGACTTGCT
This sequence comes from Trichostrongylus colubriformis, assembly GCA_963978905.1. NCBI lineage: Eukaryota > Metazoa > Nematoda > Chromadorea > Rhabditida > Trichostrongylidae > Trichostrongylus > Trichostrongylus colubriformis. Next base: position 10,513,548 of record OZ022260.1, read on the forward strand.
CAATCAAGATTTCTAACTTTTATGGAGGATCTTCTGGGATTTTCTCGGGAGAAGCTCCTTCCACAAAATTTTGTGGAATAATGACCTACTTTGAGTAATAGGTTGTTTGCATGTAAACTTCCTGACTGCGACTGAGTCCGCGATAGGCTCTGCAAGTGACTAACATATTCATTTTGATATTTGGAACTTCATAATGGACCCCCTGGGTGGAGGTGGTGTAGTGACAAGTGGCGCGCACTCCACACTCATGGCACGGGTAATAATTACCGCATCAACGCCCGCCCAGGTCAACCAAGCCTTCCATCCTTCCGGGGTCGGCAAACTGCCACTAGTTTCGCCTGGGAGGATAAAAGCACTGACTTGTACATCGGCTGGCCACCGAAAGTCCATGTATATGTGACCTGTACAATGTATAGGCCACATCACATTCACTAGCCACCACGATTCTGAATGGAACTGAAATACGCAGCTCCGAAGGGATTGGTTAACGCCAAAACCTTTATCCTTTATCCCTTAATGGACCCCGATCCCAATCCTCAAGAGGAACTTCTCTACAAGGCTTTTTGAAAGTACAATCATATAAACTAACACGTAAGGCAATGTTCAGAGTTCGCGACCTAGGCGATGAGGCGGAAAGAAAAAGATACGCATCGATCAAGCATATCATCCACATGATCGATACGTATCTCATCCTCTCCGCCTACTCGCGTGACCTCCTGACAGCCTGATAGCTCGATCGCCTGATCGATTTGTATTTTATTCATTTTGCCCAGTCGTGTAAACGCCTAATAGCCTAAAATGCAGGCGCGATCGCAAACTATGAACACTGCCTACGTGCATTTTAAGAGACACGCGTAAAAGTCGGAATTTGAAGATAGTCCTACAGAAAAGCGAGACCTCACCTGAGGTACTCCTCGTATGGACCCGAGCGCTGTATGAACCACGTGGTCATCGTTCAGTATGGCACGAGCATTGGCTACAATTGGGAATAACGCTAACGTCAGCGTTGTTGTTGTTGTGAGGAGCAGTAGTGCACGCATCAGAGTTGCTGCTGCTGCGAGAAGCGAAACCAATCGCCATCTCATGGTAGCATCGCCACAATCAGTGAAAAATCATTTCTTGTAATTTTGAATACTTTCTGAAAAGCGAGCGATGAGTGTGAAAGAGGAAGTCGTTAAGAAAATGATAACAACGCGCGGACGGACGGGAACGAACGAACGAACGAACACACTCGAGCAGTAAGTAGTTAAGGTCAACAAAAGGATTACTGAAACGAAACTGTGCGTCAATAGAGACAAAAAATAGTTCTCCTCAAACTGGTAGCTACTCAATGTAAACGCTCTAATGAGTTACCTCACTTCCGTGAGAAACGGACGTGTAGCTGTGCCAATAGTAAGTGGTTGCCAACTACCCCGATGATAGATGGTGGTTTGAGAGGAGCTGTCCACAGAAAACTCCGGCTTTTCTTTCCCCCGTAATGTTGCGGTTTTCCACAGTGCAATGTTTCACGCAAGAATCTGAGCCCAGCGGAGATACAGTCCATTTCGGAGCGCTTGATAGGGCGTGGCCAACGGACTTGGGTGAGACTGTATCAAACTCTCTCACCCCGCAACACACTCTCACGTTCGTCATTCAGACCACGCTCTACCTAGGGCTGTGAAATGGAGTGTACATCTGGTTGAAGTTTCGTCCACGTCCATGGAATTGCTGTGGATGACTCCTTGACGGACAATAAAATCATGAAAATTCCGTGCGCGATTTTCCTGAATAGTTTAAAGATTTCATGCAGGGAAACTAGTGTTCTGGCTCATCTTCCAACTGAGAAAACGCGTGAGGAAGAGCACGCCAAATGCATAACTATCAAAAAAAAAAAAGAATTCTGACAACGACAGATGAATAATGGAATTCAATTACTCACGATCATGGATTCGAAATGAAAGAGCAACAGGTTTTGTTGAGTTTTTGAACCGGTGTGAGGAATTCAAAAGAAATAACAGGTGGGTTCAAATATTAAGGGTGAATCATGGCCGACAGTTCAAATAACTTATAAGAACTCTCGAACAGAAGAATTCTGTCAATGACAGGTGAATAACGGAGCTGTAGAATTGTAAATGTAAAATTCATGGAAGAATCATGCCGCTGGTCGTTGAAATGGAATGGAATCTGGCACAGTACATTTTCACAGAAGGAATGTAAAAAAGTACTAGGCCGGGTTATTGACCACTGACCAACTGATTCTGAAGCTTGGCTGATGTAGTACTATGTACAATTTTATAGGTTGGACGTGGGTAGCAATGTGAGTGACCTGTTCCCAAAGTGGTAATGTGCCAAGATGAAGAATGAAATTGCCTCTAATATGTATTCGAAAAAAAACTCAGCATAAAGTTAAATGGTGAGTGAAAAGCCCAATAGTTTATCTCAACTGACGGTGCAAGGCTGGCCTGAATAATGCGATGGTATATTTTATGACCTCTCTGTGTTTCGGGGATAATCCCATAGTATTTATGCAAATACCGTAATCCGATAATCAAATGCCGCATCACTACGTGACCAGAAAAGCATGCGATTGAGCAAAAGTTCATAGAAGGTTATTTCACAGCGTAAGTAGTCGACGACGACGGCGGCACTTTACTCGACCATAATTAACTGGATCCTCGCCCTTCACACCTGTCACTCCACCTCCGGAATGACCTTCCCTAAAAGTGCATACCAAAAAAATTTTTTTCAAGCTGAAAGTTCAGATTTGAGGGAGATTGGGAGAATAAGTGTTCTCATAATATTAAGTGATAATTGGCTTCAGTGGAAATGCCGGCAAGGACAATTTAGAAAAGGTGAGAAATGAAAACCTCTCAGTAACGTCTATGTATATATTGTTGAGATTGGCGCTTATTCCTAGTAAAGAGGTAATGGGGAAGAAAGTGCGACGAGAGAATCCCGATTCACCGTAAGCGGCTGTTTCCATAAATAGATGGAGCCGAACGATAATAGGCGGTATAGGGAGCATTCCACGATAGGTGGGTCCCGACCGAATTCGGGTCACTTTCCTCACTCGTAAGTAAGTGTTGAAGCCAATCAAGACCCAGCCAATCAAGACTATCAAAAAGTATTTATAGCTCTCTATAAAGGGATTATAACTGATAAAAGTATTATTTTCTATACAATCTTATCACCAGTTTTATCTATTTAATGGCTCCTGTAGGGTTAGATGGGACCGAATATCAAAAGATCATTGAATACGAAATTTCACGTGTTCACTAGCACAAAAGCGAAGAAAAAAATGCAACGGTCAAAAATCCGAGAAATAAGACCCCTCTCCCACCAATGACTACAAAGGAAGGCAGGCTCTGTTAGCGAAAGGGGCGGGTCTTGTTAGAACAAGTCGCAGTTGTCGAAAGAGACGGCTTTCATAAAGCCCGTGACGCGGAAAATACGCCGAATTAAACCCGAGATCAACGAAAAAAGGAGTTACATGACCTTTTGAGGCTATTAGGGTATCAGTAAGATCTCATTGCCTGAGTATAGTGCTGTCTCATTGCGCTCATTTCCACCTATGTGCCGCTAGGCCCCCCACCCCCCTTTAGCTCATCAACAAATGTAAGAATTTAAGAGCTCCAGAAGCTCCAACCAAACTATTTGCAATTCTGCTAGGTTTCATTTTCATTTTGCAGCTTGAGTACAATTGATTTTAACTGTGACTTTTCTGTGTCACCTGTAGTTCTATGTTGATTTTCCTTCCTAGCGGAATACTTTTCGAGTGGCCTGGTTCTCAAACCCAAATTTCTCACTTCCTTTCCATGTTTACCATGTCACCTGCACACTTTAGAAATCCGGAAAATTATATATTAGATTGAGAACATGTGAAACACTTCTCATACAAGTAAAAAGTTTTGCTGGTCAAATGAGAATTTCAGTTTTGGTTTAAAGACATCGTTAGTGGCAATTTCGGCAAATTGCGGCATGATAGTAGAATATGAAAACGGGGGTGATCAGTATCGCAATGGAAGAAAAAATCGGAATGAAATGGTCCAAAACGCATCCAGTGGGAACTCGAGAAACCTTATTCTCACTACGTTTTTGGTGTCAGGAACTAAGCGGTACATAACCAACCATCCGTGAAGGTAGAAGTGCAACATTAGATTTGGGGAGTCATGTAAGTGTCTCCCAACCTATGCTTTCAACTCCGATAAAATCATTCAACCAAACTGAGACTTTCATGGTTGGATGGGTGAATAGCATCGCAGGTGCGAATTGCACCAGAATTGCCCAACAGGTGTGAATATTTCCAGAAAAAGCATGATTCCTTGACTTTCCACAAATATCATTCTCATGACCATCACCTGCATAGCATGTACTTTGTAACAAGATAATTATTAACAGGAATGTGTGATAAATTTAGCCAAGGAAAGCTGGAATGTAGGCCACTGGTTTCGAAGAGAAACAATGTATAGATCAGAAAGTTTGGGGGAAACTAGTGGTGTGAGGAAGAAGTATCCCTACCCCCTCCCCCTTGCCCATCCATTCTCATCGTCAACGTTTATTTCGTTATATGCCATATATAAGACAACAGTACGTGAAGAAGTTTAACACCGCCCAACGTGGAGCTGAAGATTTATTTACTTACTTATTTATTCATTTATTTGAATGAAGCTAGGTAAGGTATATGTTAAAAGCTACGTAGAAGCAGAAGAGAGCATCGTGTTGCGGAGATTTTCGGCCAAGAGCTTACCAAAAAACCGAGAAGGAGATACCGAGAAGGAGCGAACGATTTGTCAGACCCAGCAACTAAGAAGTACCTACCCCCACTCAATACCATCCGAAATCGTTATATCTTTCTTAGAAGCAAAATATGCGCCAGACGCCCTTCTCCCTCCCTCCCCTCCTCTTCCCGCCTTCGCAGGGCCTTTCTACATACGGCGAACCCCGCCCACGAGAGCTCCGCTCGAGTAAAGACACGCCCATAGGTATACAAATTTGGGCCTCTCCCCACACGGCTCCGCCACCGGTAAACACTCACACATAAAAAATGAATATAGAAGGGTCAAAAAATTGAAAAAAGAAAGTCTCTGAAGAATCAAGTAATGGATCGAATTCAATGGTGAAAATGAACACATCAAGAAAAAAGGTCCATCACCGCGGCAGGGCGAAAAGTGAATTCATTTTCGATGAATACTTTCATGAGTGCCAAAAGAAGACGGTCGCAACAGCTCTAAAACTGGAGCGGTGTTTGAGAATTCTAAGTATCACTTTGACACCTTTTTCATTTTTAAGATACTTCGCATCATCACTCATCATCATCACATCACTTTGTTATAACATCATTCACATTATAATGTAAAGTCTTTTGATACATTGTTATTCGCATTTCGATTAATTTATTGGATTTTTTAATTTATTTCTCATAACGCCAAGTACGATAGAGATCAAGAGCAATCCAAAAAACGAACAAGGCTAAGTATGAAGCACTTTCATATTACTACCAATTATTTCTTAAAGATTTCTAGAAGATTCCTTTTAGCGAACTGATTGGAAAGTACATACAAACGCACGGAACACGAGAACCACATTCAATTTGAGCGATACAGAAATAAATTCCGCCCCATAAGTGAAGCTAGTGAACATGTAGTTGATGAAGTTTTTTTGCTCTAAAAATGCTATTTGTTCATCTATTCTTGAATTTTTCGATGTTCAAATGGAGTGATCTGAAGGCAAAAGTTCGCACACTTGGCATCTCCTCTTCTTTTACCTTCGACGTTAACAAGAAGTGTTTCTTTATGAATCTCTAGTTTCACGTTCGAAAAATTTGATTATTTGTTATGTTTAAGGCTTGGAATGGAATACTCAGGAGATAAAAACTGCACTTTCCGCATGTATCCTTCCACTTTAATAATCGTAGTTTACCAAACAAACAATTTTATTAGATCAAAAAACCTTCAATTACAGCAATAAAGTGGGATGTATTAGGTTGTCTTAGAAGTCTTGCACGATTTTTTTTATCATCTCCTTTTATTAGTATTTCTTTCAACAAATAACAATTAGACGACGACGTGTTTACCATTGTTATTGACAACACTCTACCACCACATAGGTAGATCGCTGATTAATGATTCCAGAACACTGGGTTCTGAGGGTCGAAGATGTTAGCGATCGCCTCTGCAAGCAAGTCATAATCAACGAATTTTCTCTTGGTCAGGAAGGATTCAAGAAGATGGGTAAGGTGATTGTCAGAATGGGCAATGTCTGAAAAGTATGGCTGGTGGGACAGGACATCCAAGCTGAACTTCTGTAGCTTGGCCTGGGTACTTTTCGCGAAATGGGAGCGGGCGTCGTCATGCAGGAGGGTGACCGCGGACCTTCTCCGGCGCTTTTCTCGAACAGCGATGGTGAGCTGCTGAAGCTGGTGGGTGCATACGGCAGCGGTGACAGTCTCGCCTTGTTCCAGCACCTTTTGGAAAAGCATCCCTCCCGTGTCCCATAGGTACTTAGTCCTGAGCGTGGTTTGTCTCCCACGTCAATCTCGCCGTTGCTGGAGCTGACGAACCAGAAGCGCACCGTCTCGTAGCTCACACATCCTTTGCCCAAAGTAGCGTTGATGGAGTCGCCAGCCCCGTCGAGACCATCACAGTAGAGGACTCCGTGTGTTTGGTGGGCATCGACTACGGGCATTGTTTCTCTCTCCACGGAATCTGGCGAGTGAATACGGACTTTGTTGGAGAGCTTAGAGAACGTTCTACCATATTCCCGAACCGCCTCGAACTGGCTAGAAGTAAACAAGAGTTATTAATGTTTTTGGAAAAAAGTCTACAAGGCTTTCGGTACCTAATATTATTCTTCCGATATGATTCGACTTTACGCGTAGAAAGTCAGCTTTTTAGACCTCGATGTGCCGCCCGTGCCGATTTTAGGCTCCTGAGTACCTTATTTATTTCCGAGCCTTATAAATATCAAACAAAAAGCATTCAGAAAACAACGGAAAACAAATGGCAGCACGTTGTGGAGCAAAAAAGGCTCAACCGGATACTTTACAAATTTTGTTGAAAAATAAAGAGAATGTTGTGGAACACAGAGAAAAAAAGCGGTACGAGAGTTTTTGCATTACCTGATGTTTCAGAAGACTTGTCCATCAAAATCGTAGAAGTACGAAAATGAAAAATGGTCGATGGGAACTATCAATATACCATGGAGTAACGTAATCAGCTACTTTACAAAATCACAGAAGTAAGTGAATGCGGGTTTGATTTATATGATGGCTTGCTGGAATCAACCTTTGTACACTAAACTTTCTAACGACTTTTCAAAAAAATCTCCTGACATCGATTCACTGACCGTGAGCTTAGAGGGTCAAGTCGAGGGTAAACGGATCGCAATATTGATTGAAAATTACCATCTTCGTTGGAGACTCTGGTTTGCAGAGACGACATTTATACAGATGAATCAGCGGGAGCAGCAAACAAGAAGGGTTCACGCCACTATCACGTACAGTCAGCCAGCTTACTACTATTAGTCACAAGTGCGTTGCTTGTGAAAATGCCGCCTTTGGCATATCAATTATCGATCACTATTATCGATCAAAGATGCATGTGAGTAGTTTAAATAAGCGCATATAATAAAGAGCGAAAGGATCGAATGCTATCCATGACAGTAGAAGAACAAGCTAAAAATTGCATCACCAAAAATCATAGGGATACGGGGTTGTTTTGATTTGGATTGTTCCCATTCGGCACTAAACAACAGCCGACTAGCCAACTTTGATCAAATAATGGTAAATTTGTTCAATGTCAGAAGAGATCTGTCTCTGAGTGAGGTAACACGAACACGAAATTTCTCGAAGATTCTAAGTCCATCGGACGTCAAGTTTAGCTACTGACTTGGTAAGCTGCATAACTGCCAGGCAATTTTGTCAGAGGGGGTGGGGGTACTTGTTGATGGGTCTTGGGCACTTGTGAAGCGGGGGCCAAGCTGCAAATCTCCTAATTTCACTTCCTTACAAATTTTTCCTCCCATTTAAAATATTTCAAATTCACATCGTATTTATCAGTTGAACTTCTTTCTTTTTACAATAAAGACTACCGTATTTAGGCATTTTCTAAAATTTCCTTGTGGAATATTCCCTTTCATCTTTATTTCTTCTTAATCTCATAGTATGCATAATACTTTTATAATTTTCTGTCACAACAAACAACAACACAACATATATAATATAACAAAATATAAAATTATTTTTTATATACTAATAATTAATACAATAATTATAATTGTAATTAACTGCATTAACTGTAATTGCATTTACTAATAAATAATATAATATACATAAGATAAGTTTTAAGAAAGCACTAATGCCGAAAGCTTATCATTAAATATGAGGTGTCAAAGAAATTTAAGTGTGTTTGGCCTAACAACATAATTTATGTATATATATATGAATACAAAATAAAAAAAGCCTGATAGTTAAGGTGAACCTGAAGAGGTGTTCAAGGCAGCCTGGGAGCACAATGAATTCGAATAGCTACTTGGAAGTAGTAAATAAAGTGTAATAACAATAACAGATGTGGCAAGGTCTGGCAGTCATTTCCTGCGAGTGAATGGCTATGAAAACTGAAATGGGGAGAAAACACATCTGGGGTATTTCAAGAATCCAAATAATTACAATGAGCAGTTCAGAAGTTAGGCTATAGTAGTCCCCAGCTATGTATGAAAATCGGCAGACCGATTAATGGCCCTCGTAAGTTGAATATGATGACGAAAGTGCTAAAAAGGGAGCTGGACGAGGCCGAGCGGAGCCTTATGTGGGAGATACAATCACACATAGGTTTGTGATCGGTGTGTGTGCATAAGTATTTGCTGCCGAAGAGTTGTTGGGAGGTATCAGAGCAACGGCTGATAAGGAGCGGTGGGCCATCAGGCGCCCGATAGCGTGGCGCGACATTGACTTGCCAAACTCCCACCCCCGGTGGTCGTAGCTACTCATATTCCACCCCATTTAGCTATGCTTTATGATCCAAACGTAATTGTCCTGCTGAGCTCCTTCAGCCGTCCGCATGCAAAAGTGCTGGTTAGCTATTGTTCATCAGTATGTAAGTCCAAGCTGCTTCACTTGGCCTCTTGAGCGAGCTCTGAACGAGGCCATTGAAATCACGTGAAACGAGGAGACCTACGAACCCTGAAAACTCCCTGACCAAGTAGGCTAGGCGGCGCCGTAAGTGCCGAAAATGATTCGAATGTGAATATGTGGAAGGAAACAGGAGAACACACACATACATTCACTCGCTGAGCACAAAGCAGTGTCCCAGACGAGGCAGCCGGCTGGCTGGAAATGCACGGCACAGCGTGGGAATTCTGCAAATCGCTCTCTCGCCCAGCATGCTTGTAAGTGCGGATTTCCGCATAATAAATCCAATATGGTGCATGAATAATGATGAGTATCCCCTCATCGATGAAGACCCACCACATCGACAAGAACGACCAAGGGGGAGAGGGGGCGTGAATCGAGACACTTATGAATGGACCCAGAGTAGACCCTTGTTCATCAAGTAGCGCTCTTTGAAAATGTGCGACTAAAAATAAACCAACGAAGCATGCACATGGAATCCTTGAAGAAATCAAGGTTCGCATCATCATGCTTCAACGAAGACTTTTTGAAGGATTTTACTTTATTGATTAGTGTATAGAAACTTGCAGTCCTGAAGGCAGTGATAGGGGAAATACGGACGAATCATGAAAAATTCAGTGAATATGAAAGTCGAGGTGCTTGATAATTCGACGGTGACAAAAAACGGAAGGAAATGGCTAAAAGCGCGAGCTATAAGGCCTCCTTCTCACCGCTGGCTCTCGAGAAGGAGGCGGATACAAAGAGATGTCCGGAAGTTCGACGGCATCTCTTTTCCGGAGTGAGGTTGAAGCTAAAACTGAGAAAGCTAGCCGCTACTCCTTCAATCCTGTTCATCTCCTTGGCCACTCCCACCGTAGCCAATCAGGAATCACGTCACCTGGAGGCGTGGCCTGTCATCCAAAGGCGTCAGGTGTTAACTGTTACTCCATTTCTACAGCATGGGAGTGCGTTTTCGACGGGCTTCCGCCACAGGCTTCTTCGACCCGTACTTTCCAATGAGTGAGTATTAGGAATTTCCCAATGACCACCTCTGACGCCGTTTTCAAAAGATCTCGTTCAAAGTGTGCCTACGTTATGCATGGAAACAACACCGAGGTGTGGGTTGTGATTGAGCGGAGCTTGCTAATGCTTGCTACGATTATTTTTTTGATAACCATTATATTCATTTCTACAGCTTTTTCCAATTTTATGTAACATTTTATAACATGTTCTTGTTTTTGATAATCATTTTCATGGTTTGATGGCTGGTGATGAAGAAATTGCATCATGATCATCACACGCGTCAGAAGCTAGGGAACTGTGCGAAAATGTCACAAGGACTCTTACCCATACATTTTTAATATCGCGACCGCGCCTTTCAAAATGTGAGCTTGAGGGGTAATCGTCAGCGTGGGTAAAAAAAAGGAAAGAAACAACGTCAGTCTCACTTCGCTTTGCGCGTACGACCTTTTGAAAGACACTTCAATGCATATTTTACAGCATTGTTCTACTACAAGGCCTTAGAGCTTGTTTTTTTTACTAATCATTGGAACAATTTTCTGAACATTAAGGTGAAATTGAGCTGAATTCATTGCAGCTCAGCTGCTAGGTCTTCAACTGCGTATCGATAAGAAAGCCGACTTCGTCTGTGTTTCTGCCGTCTACCTTAGCTCCAATCATTATCAAGTCGATGCGGTTGGTTTTCGCGATGGTTTACGTTGTGCTTCTCGTCCCTTCTAAGACGATTACGTCGTACTTGAGCTGGTGGCACCTATGAAGAAGTGATTGTACATCCGCTTATGAGGCAGTGGTATGACAGTAGTATGTACAGATGAATGGGCAATCCTTGTGTCGTGAGGAGGGTGGTTTCCAATGATCCGCTTCCAAAGACGTCCTGATACTCCGCTATTAGATGGCCCTCACCGGTAGAGGCTCCCTTCGACGTCGAAGAGGTTATACGGGCCAAAAGGATAAGGATGAAAAAAGAACTGCGTAAAAATCACTGAGCCGGTGAGATTAGGGCCCTCTCTTACTGTTTCTATGAGATTTGCCCGAAATACGCCGTGAATGCTAGTGTTTGGGCGGATTTTCGCTTGACATTGCACGAAGTCCGGCGATTTCATCCCAGCTTGCCTTGTTGGCTTTGCCTTTACTTTTGAAATAATGTTTTAAATAAAAGGATAAAAGTAAAATTGATTCATCAATCCGTTGTTTGTTCCGCCTCTTTCATGTACCCTTGCCACGTGGTCGCTGTCAGATAATGAGCATATGGGAGGTGCCTAGCCATGGGAGCCTAATGTAGGAGCTCTTAGCACTTTAGTTACTGATGCTCCATCCGCGTAAAGGGAACATCATTCTGCGAAGAACTTGATCCACTAGGCCAAATGTGGACTGTGCCATCATACTCTTACGATGTCTTCCAATTTCTCACCTCAGCTTAACACTTGGTTCACTTTTATAGGGTTACCGTAACCAGAAATCACTTCCAGTTTGACGTTTACCTTTTTAAAGACTTATAAGAAGCTCAAAGATTCTGCCACATTTACTGAAACCAGCGTAGTTATTTTATCAAAAATTAAACGGACATGGAAACAATGAATCAGCAGTTTACAAGTTTCAATGAAAGAAATGAGTTTCTCTGTCGCTCATATATTTGCAGTATTTGCTCAATAAAGGCCGCATGCAAAACTTTACGTGGAAAAGCGAGAATCTGGCTCTGGCACAGCTCCTCAAAGTGGCGGACGAAAGGGCGGAACCTTTGGATAGGGGTCCCACCCCATCGTCCGTCGCGGTCAGAAAGGAAGAGTAGGATCGGAAAGTTACGTAAACTGCCCTACTCTTCGTCTCCGATCGCGGTGGACGACGGGGTGGGGCATCCGCTCGGAGGCCACCCCTTCGTCCGCCACTTTGAGGAGCTGTATGCGAGCCGAATTTTCAGTTTTTCGCGTGAAACTCGCATGCCGCCTTTATTGAGCAAATACAACATAATTCGTCACTCATACTTGTCTATTAGGTTGGATGTCTCACGGCAGCCCTGAAATACAAGTTCAATGCTCATCTCAACGGCAAACGATGGCTGAGGAACAGCTGCTCCATGGAAAAACCCTCCACGTCCAATTTTTTCTAATTTTTAAAATGACCGAGAGATAAGAGTGGCTCATCCTTCAAGTAGATGACAGCTCGTCAACTGCCGCCACTCATCATATCATGCATGAACACTGAGTACCAGCTTTTTGGTGTGAGGGGAACTACTACTAATTTCTGTCATCAGAGCCATGTAGTGGAATTCGGCCTCCGAGACGAAAAGCCGAAGTCAGTCATTATTCCCCGAGAATAGCTATTATTCTTCATTCTCATCGCAAAAATCACCTCATTCCGGCGTCATCGAAACGAAATGGGGAATTTACGTCCCGTTTAAGAGAGCATGACAGATGAAGGATCAGTGGGAACCTCCCAGACGAGAGTTTTCGCAAGTGCCGTTCCTCGAGTAACATCTATCCGTCAAGAATGATGGAGTGCGTACAAACGATGAGGAACGACAAGTGTAAAGGTTAAGATGGCAGAGGTGCAACACAAGTCCACTGCTTGCTGACAACTCAATGGCTTGCGTGGCTTGTAGAGAGGATGGCACGATTTTAGGCGAAATTTGAAGATTTCACATTTCAACGGAAAAGCGCCATCATCAGCTGGATTGGCTGCAGCAGAGATTGGAGTGGATAATGTGAAGTGAAGACGATGAGCGAAAAGCTAAACGAGCGCGGCCCCCATAAGCGTTCCGCCGGTCTCAGCAGCAGCAGCAGTAGCAGCGACGACGACGACGATTCCCAGAGGACAGCATCCTCAGACGGCAAAAAAACGAAACGAACACTTATTAACTGAGAAAACATTCGTATGTCATTCGTTCTCATCTGAGTTTACTTTGCACGACCAGAGACTGCAATGGCGAACGGGTGAGAAAGAGGGACGACCAGCTGCCCTCACTCCGAAAGTTTTGCAATAGTTGTGACACTTTTGCGGATGATAGCGCTAAAAATGACCCTAGCCCATGAAGCCCAAATCAGACATGGACTCGGGCCTGGGTTGATAATTGCCAGGGTGCAGCCTACGAGACCGATGCGACGTCGAAAGGGTGGTGCTTGCGTAGAATTTCCATGGTGCCGCGGTGAGGAGCTACCTAGACTCGATGCGACGCCGCAACGGTTCCTTTTGTACCACAGTCGAGAATGAGCGAAGAACACAGAAATGTCTCTAGGTTTTAGCTGATGCTTTCGACGTACTTAGAATGAGCCATGCTCACGTCTTTAGGTCCCAATCGTAGATCAGACGGTATGCATTCAAATACCACATATTCAAAGACTACAGTGATACTGGCCAAGACCAAAGGTATCTGAATCCGTGTACTTCTTATAGTGGAGAGTAGCAATGATTGAGGTAATGTTTCTATGCGATTTTGCAATGATTCACAATTTTGCTTGGTTTTATTTTCGCTTTATAACCCGAAATCTATAAAATTTATCGTTATTTTAATTTCGTTCCACCTGTCTTTTCATGCTGATCATACACTTAAAGGCATATTCCGCGCTCGCTATGGGTGGAGTAACCAATTGACTCTCCATTGGTTGTCAACGGTTGGGAGGCGGTCTCTCCATGCCCCACTGCAGGCAATAGGGCGAGGAGAGACCGCCTTCGAACCGCCGACAACCAATGGAGAGTCAATTGGTTACTCCACCCATAGCGAGCCGGAATATGCCTTTAATTTTCCTCCCTTGTCGATTACTTCTTGCCTCGATCCTTCTCCAAACTCATATTTCGCTCTTCCTCTCCATGTGTCCCAACTTAACTACACGTCTCGGAAGTTTGGCCTACCATTATTTATTGGATCTAGAACATGCGAAAATGGCCAAATAAGAACTCCAAATCTGTGTTTCATCAGAAAGGCAACGTTGGTGATCGCCGACGAGGAAAAATTCCATGAAGTCAAGAACAAATGTGGAAAAAACGCGGTAGATCAGGGTTCCCACGTCTAGTAAGTAACATGCATGGTAATATCCTTCGAGGCTGTGGGGGTAGTCCGGGTCGAATATGAAAGCATTGTTAAATATGGAAGTCGAGATGCTCAAGAGATAATAGAAAGGAAAAAGCAACCGGGAAAAAAATATGACCCCTTTCTTCTACACTTTTTCCCATATCTGCAAAATTTGAGACGGTTAAAGCCACCTTGGATCATGCCATGGTAGCGATTCCGATGGTGTGCAGCCTTATGTCAAATTTTCGCGCGCCCGCTCTCAGCGAGCAGCGCGGCACATTTCTCCGCGTGTGATTGCCTACAATGCGTACAAACCCTTTTGAATTTTCGCCATAATTATTTTTTATTGTTTGGGAGTGTTATGATCAATCTTGTTGTTCCTTTTAGTTTTTATGCTACTATTTGCCTGGGTACAAAAGTTATCGTTTCCAGATAATGATGAGATAAACCGCTTTTTGTTCGAAGGATCTACATGGTACCACCCTTGTGTTGTGAGTGGAATTCCCATCGACCGCGGCAAGTCGTGTTGATAGCGCCGCGAGTGCGACGCCGCAAAGCGAAAATTCGACATGAGGCTACTCATCCCGATTCTGAGGATCTACCATTCCGACAATGAGATATCTTTGGATATGTAGTGGAGCGATGAGATGACTGGATAGTAGAGCGACAAAATGGCTAGATCGTAAATAATGGACTGAATGTTGATCATTCCCCCTGAGATAAGCCGTGCATTCACCTTCCACTAGATAAAAATCGTGATGGAATCAGGATGAAATGCCAACTTATCGAGGCTTTTACGTGGATCGAAATTCTTTCTTACAAGTCTGACACCTCACAAGCAAAAGCAGGAAATATGCATGCAAACTTCTCCAGTAAAAAGCTACGTCTCTAGTTATAACGCGCCCGGAAAAAAATTGCCGGAAATCGAATCGTAAAGTAATGTGTGGAATATAACTTCCGACGTTGGTTTTCTTTGAGTAAACGCCCAAGATGTACAGAGACAGATGTAAATATACTCAGAACATAGCCTAAGGCAGAGTCAGCAGCTTTACTTAGGAGTTGTCAGGATTTTCGATGCAGCTCAGTTGAAGATGAAGGCTTCTCCTACGTAATTGAATAACTCAGACAAGGTTCTGAGGGTAGGAAAAGAACTAAAAGAAATCCCAAGGACACGTAACACATCTCACTTTCAAGAACATCAGACTCAACCTAATTAGTAAGGACATTGAGAGAAAAGTTCGAAGGAAAACTATAATGAAGACAAGCTAATGATGAGTTGAGAATGATGCTCTGGAATAAGTATCCAAGTTCGACTTTCTATGAATCTTGGCATTGTGTTTATTTATATGTAATTTATTGAAGCCGTGGCCAAGATGTTAATCAATTTTATTCGGCTAACGTTTCGGCCTTGTCGCCTTCGTTAGAGCCTGGAAACTCAAAGATAAATGCGATTTGTCCACCAAATCCATTTCAAACTTACAAAACAGTTTCTTCTAGACCAGAAGAGTTAACAGAGGAGTTGCAAAGCACAATCACAGTAGAACTAACCTGTAAACACAACCGGCTGTCGCTGAGACAGGCCGAGAAATGGGACAAGTTCACTTGTTATGGCAATGCACTCATCTTTTCTGTTCATTTTGGGGTTTTTGGCGTTAATCCAAAATGCCTCCAGAGTTTTGCGAGCTGGAGTCTGGGGCTCGCGTGACAAAATCCCTACAGTTACCTCAAACTCAACATCCCCATGACATCGCAAGCGGTGAGCACCCAGGGGGGTCGCAGGCCTCGATTTCTTCAGGCCATCGAGGTGTTCCTTGACTCTAGTACACAGAGGCCGTCCAGTTTCTCCAATATACCCATCTCCACAGAGCTTGCAAGTTATCAGGTAGACCACACCTGACTCCTGGCAATCACCTTCTCGTCCGTTAGGACAGACCACACATTGAGAGGTAGCACATATGCGATCATAGCCTCGGTTCCGGACTAATTGTTGCCTGAGGGACGTTGGGGGAATCTCGACCAACTGGACTGCATCGTCAAGACCGCACCTGCGTAGAGCTCTCCTAACAGCCGAGCTGATGGCATCGGTTATGAAAGGCATGCAGAACTGCACTTTTTCGCCCTCGTCAAATTCAGGTCTCGAATGCCTTCTCATGAGTGGTCCAGGGAGAGACTGCTCTTTGGTAGTGATGGGGTAGCCATTTGCCTGCGCTATCTTACGGGCTAGCTCCAAAGAATCTGCGTTCTCCTGAGTGCCCGATGACATCCTTTTGGCCGTGTTGAACATGTTCTTTATGATGGCCCGCTTGGTGTTCAGAGGGTGTGCCGACCGGAAATGGACCAAGATATTTTTGCTGCTAGGTTTCCTATACCATTTTGTTCGATACCACCCACGTTCGAGTCGCACTTGTACGTTCAGGAAAGGAAGCCACGAGTCCTTGGGCTTCTCTCGTGTGAACTGGATGTTTTCCGTCTGGTTGTTGAGCAGGTTAAAACATGCGTCCATTTCTTTCTGGGTCGAGCAGACGACGAAGCAATCATCGATATAACGGCAATACAGGATGGGTCGACGATCCAATGTTCGATTTTGCAAAGAATATTCCAGATGCTCTGGAATATTCTTTGCAAAATATAAACGGCTATGGTTGGCATAATTCAAGAACGCTGAATTTCAGAGAAATCTTGTAGTAGACAGGGTGACAGTGGCCACCTGATGACAGGGTAAAGTGCGGAACAAGGAGGGCTGATCTGTTGGCTGGTTCTCCCCCCCTAGTCATCCTCAATAAACGACTATTAAAAAGTCATTAAGCCAATGGATGACTTATATGCAGAAATAATCACAAAATGGAAATCTTGAAGAAACAAATCGAAAGAGGATAAAGTGCGTGAAGCCGTTCCCGCTGCTTGCCGATAACTCGGTTACCAACGCACCCTACCAGCCGCATTCGAATGGTGCTTCTAACTTTCACTCTGAACGAACTGGTAGAACTTCCATTACTTGGAAGGAATAAAATGAGAAGAAATGGACGAGCTCTAGAAAACTACGAAGTTGGTAAGTCAAAACAGAAATCAGTTGAACCAACAAATAAACAAATAAATATACTCATGGCTAGCCTTTCAAAAACCTTTCTGGAACGGAGCAGAGCCCACTGATACCACCTGAAGACGGCATGTGGACAAGTTTTGTTCACCCTTTTCCCATCTTACAAAGTAATTAGAATTTGTCACATTGTAGGAAAATTACTGGGAGACTTTTTTCTTAAATTTTCTGGAAGCTCGCAGAAATTGAGTGATTTTCTTGAGAAGGACATCCACAACAATTGGACAATTCATTTATCCGCGCGAAATTTCAACACCGCTGATGAAAGTGGCGATTTTCCAAGAAGGATCCCGATTGCGAAAACGCCACAATAACATTTCCGATATTTGGAGTATTGCAAAAATTTAGTGAGCAATTAGCCACAGTGAAATCTTACAAAGACGCAGGCACTCCAAAAACCACTGCCGCTCTGCTTCTCCCGATTTATTTTTCATTCCTTCATTTGCATTACGTCGCGTCATTGCAAAAAATCTGCAGCGTGCAAGCTTAATCGAAAAAAAAAAACATAAAGATACATTCTTGGCGACGCACCGACGCAACTATTGCGGCTGTTCAACACTGGCTCCTCGATCAATACATTAGCGTGTCCGCTAGCGTCACATATTGATCGCAAGCCTGCATTGCGACAAGCACTACGTTGCGATCGCGCCGCTAAGTATGAATCGAAAAGTGAAGATGAATATCCAAGTGCACATAATTCTCAAAAAAAAAACGACATGAAGATAATCAGTCCTGAATAGGATCTTCGTTGTAACTGAGGGTTTTTGATGATTTTTTTTTCGGAAAAACATCTTGGCTTTTTCTGAGGGCAAGCTATTGTACAGGCTGACACGGAAAACAGATAAAAAAAGCAACAACTTTCAACAGATGTTGGATTTGACAATGACATGAAGAAAAACAACCGGCCAACCAACTTAACGATTGATTGCGGCTAATGAATGAACAACACAGCCCAAAGATTGTAACGGAAACAGCCGTCAGTCCTGGGGCTATGATAAAAAAAAAAAGATAAAGGATAACATGCATAGTTCTGATCGATTTCTCTGAAAAAAAATTAAAGGCGCTCGATTTCCATTTGGAATTTCGGTGGCATTCATACGGGAAGGTATTCAACCCTTATCGACATCAGCAAGTTCTAATGCTTTTGTTCTTCCAAAATCGTCTTTTAAAACAGTGCGCGCAACCTAGCGGATCTACAGGCCTAACGTGTTCGGGAAGGGCCTTATCTCCATTCAAGGAGATGGTGTGTGAAACAACTTTGAACATGATTGAAACGTTTCAGATATTCATACAAGACAAAGAGAAGGACGATTCGACTGGGAAATACCCCGCTGGAGTCAGTTTTTACCTAATTTTATAATTGGTAGATCAAATTGTAGCGAAGCAAAGACTCCGCGAAATCGATCACTGAAGAAAGTAGTATAGCGATGCCTACATAGTAGAATCATCCATGGAAAATTTTCTATACACCTATTAGGAGTTCCAGAAGGGGTACACTCCTGAATACGAAACCAAATTTTTTAGGTAGTGCTAAAATGGAGAAAAAAAAACGGAAGGAAGCGTTTAAAACCCGGGCTATCGAACCTCCAATCTGGGTTCAAGCCAAATTTTCAGGAAATCTTCTAAAGGTCATCAATCGATAACCATAGCATCACTACTTATGACTAAAGAATGGATACCGAATGACGACCTTTCTTTATAGATCGCCTCATCGCTTCAGAAATTATTTAAATAGGAGTTGTCGCGTAGGCCTTCCCGATACCTTCGAAAATACGACAAAGCTGCCATACTTTCCAGCCCGAAATACGACGCCGTTAGAGATTCCTTGATCCATTCTTGGACCTACCTACAATTTTCATCGTGGAAGGAGAAAATATCGGCCAAGCCAAAAGCAAGCTTACCCAGCTTGAGCCGCAATCATAGTTAAAGGCGGCAGGACGTGACGGTGTTGACAGGCATCGATGCAGAGTGGCCTTGGGAGGTGCAGGGACGACACAGGCAATGAGGCAGGTTGACATAGGCGGAGATGCACAGATATTGCGCTGCGGCCGGCATCGCAGGGTATAAATGTGACTTACCCACTTTTCCCCACCACCACGCGAATTCGACCATTTTAGGGGTGTCGAGGCAGGCGCGCCACCGTAGAACTATTCGCGCGAAAGTTATGCACACACTTCTTCTCCATTCCCAAACATTCATTTATCGTGAAAATGTTGCCACACTCCTGCATTCTCAAACCATTCTTCTTGTTGATTGTAATCGCAGAGGTTACAAGGGGTTTTGGTAGGGCGCCAACCATCGATGGGCGTCTAAAAGACAATTATGGGCTCCTTTTCACCTGACATGAAAAGGCTCCTATGCAATTCATCGGTGTCATCTACACGGATCTACCTCTCAAATGCCAGAAAGCCCTCATAAACAATTCTAAAATTTTTAACGACTTGCCACGATCGAGTTCAGCCCAGCTGGACCTCCTTCAGTCGGCAAAGTCGGCTTTGATGTGTATACGATTAGTAGCTTTTCTACTCTCTCTAAGGTTGCACTAAACTTCGAATGGAATCAAAAAAACATGATTAGTAAAAAAAATTATAATCATAAAACTAGGAAAAATTATATGGAGGTGATAGTACACTCAGCACGAGAGGTGTTGAATGCTCGGAGGCTCCCTTTTTTATCGGTTGGGAACTTGGCAGATGGAAAACCAGCGATTTTATCCATTGCTGCGTGATGGACGGCTCTCATTAGACCTGTGCGTGATACGGAACGAACAAGGTGGTCGTGTAATTCGTCGATGTCTCAGTTGAAATCATACTATACAGAATCATTTCTGTAGTGTGTATTTCGCAATCCCAACCAAAGGGCGATACCCGTCCACCGCGATGAACGGGAAATGGGCGAGTCGCGAGCGGGAAGCACGCGGAAACGCGTTGAGGACCGTAGTCTGGCCGCCTTGGCCGGACTGGCGACTAGCTCTTCTGAGCGGTAAAAAAAAAGCAAAAAAAAAACCGAAAAACAGTACGGTTTTCCCCCTCCCTCTCCCTCCCGCCCTCCGCTCTACGGAGACCGAATACAACCCCCATCTTTTGACCTTTACAAAACCAGTAACTGTTGACGGTTCGTATAGCTGTGATGTGTTTTATTGCTATGAATTCTTAACTGAAGCCCCAAGGTTTTTAATTTACATTTCCCGCCTCTCTTCTGCCAACTGAATGTTTAGATTCTAGTGCTTATGTGCTTATTACCTCTGCAGATACGACCTCCCGTTGTACCCTGGTTAAGGGCAGTGAGTGGATTTACTTGCATGAGGTGGTAGATGTAATCGTACCGCGACAGGCGATGCGCTAGACGATGAATGTGATTTTGACCGAAAGGTTCAAATGAATCAAGGAAATTTGTGTTATTTTCATTCACATACAGTTATGCTAAATTTTTTCACAACGAGTCACCTACAAAGTTTCATTTGAAAAAAATCGAAAGAACGGGATACATCACCTCAAAGTTTTGTCCACGTGGATAACGTGGGCGGGACCGCGAAGACTGTAGGTCAAAGAGATGGTGGAGATCTACTCGGTCCGCGATATAAATAGAAAGAAATCACTTAGACCGCTGAGCTCAAAGAATTGCATTACACAACCGTCCTGACTCCGCCCACGTGGACGTGGATACCAGTATGGAAGAGTGCTTCCCTTCTGATTTTTTTGCGTGAAACTGAAACTCGAAGGAAACTGAAAACCGCCTTGTGTGGGGCCCGTAACAAACAAGTTCAGCGTAATTGTATGGAAATAAGAAACCACAAATTTTCGGGAATGATTCCTTTGAAGCGACCTTTGAGCAGTTACCGTATGCCGCTCCAAAATTCATCTATGCTTCAACAAAAATTCGATACACAGCGAAAAAAATCTATCACATGTTTACTGAGTAACTATTGAAAGGAATTCGGCGACAAAGACCAAAAGGCAGCGAATCAACAAGCTGACGAGCACTTTCCCCTTATTGAAATCTATGACAAACGTCATGAAAAGGGCGCATTGCCACGCAACGCATAATCTGCGGTGATTGGTAAAATGAAAACCGGACATGCCCTATTTATAGTGGCCGCTTGAATGACAAACAGCCATTGAACCGACAAGGCCAATGGGAACATTCCATTGTTGGCCAACAATACTGGAATCGGAAAACCAGTGACAACACAGTGCACTTTTTGCTTGGAATCGAATCTCAAGTATGGCGTTGTCATGAAAAACGATCCGCAAATGCCGGCTAACGAGCAAGGGTTGTCAGTGGAACTATTCCAAAGGACATGCCACTCGAGTGCCTCTGAACAACTCATTGGCTGCTATCAGTCGTTTCTCTGTGAGGATTAGTTTGTTACGTAGGTGCCGACAACAAACTGCCTCTGTAATACGGTAGCAAATGGAGATCTAGAGGTCTTACGATAGCTAATACTATGTCTTCACGCCAAACGGCTAATAGATTTTCTATGTCAAAACTGGACAGTGGTCAAGTGGTCTGCGGAACACTACCTCTCTTACGTTTTCAGCCCCAATTCAGGACTCTCAAAGGATAAAGGATAAGTTTTTGGCGTTAATCAATCCCTTCCTGGAATGCGCCGCACATTTTAGTTCGATTCAAAATCGTGATGACTGGTGAATGTGGTGTGGCCTATACAAGACTTGCATTGGCTAGCAGATGTACAAGTCAGTGCTTTTATCCTCCTAGACGAATCTGATTCCATGTGCCGACTCCGGAGGGATGGTAGGCTTGGTTGGCGTGGGCGGGCGTTACTGAGGGATTTGGTCCCCGCACCATGAGAGTGCGGGTGTGCGACACCTGTCACTATACCATCCAAGACTCTTACATAATCGTATAGGATTTTGGCACTATCGCAATAGGGGGGGGGGGACATCTCACAAAACGTTTCACACCTGAGAACTACTGAAAGATTTTTGTGGGGTCACCTTGCACAATCAAGCGTATATTTTTGCCTAGACCTCAGAGGAGGGAGGAAGGAGCTCCTTCCCACCCTTGGCTCGAGTAAAAACAGTGTCTAGTAGTGGGATGCCCCCCCCCCCTCCCCCCCCCATTGAGATAGTACCCAGATTTTTCGCTGCCTTACAAGACCCTTCTGCACTACCGTTAAGCCTTTCGTCAACACTCTGAAATTAGATGTCTCTTTTTTTCTAGAGCTTTTCACCCTTGCACCCAATAGTTCAATTCGAGGGAAGTTAATCTTTCCAATTTCGTGGGATTTCCGTACGTTTCTTGGTGATGTCAGAATTGCCCGAGGGAAAAGGACAAAGTGGGGTTTGATGAGGAACTGAGCACTATTAATCCCTAAGCCCGCGTTTAGACTCGTGGCGGCAACGAGTGTGTCGGAACATCAGCTGAAAATAGGCATTCCAACTAAATCCTCTCGGAAAAAGCACATTAAAGACACCGTAAGGGAGTAATTTTGGCTTACGGTAGAACAGACGTAGTGTGGACGAGTTCAAGTGACCGCCATTGCACAAACTCGCCAATTTGACGCCTTGGCATGGTGCCAAGAGAAGATGTTTCCATTATAAAGTTGTTCATGCCTTTTACCTTCTCCTTTGTTCTTTCTTATATTGTTTCTAGATGTACTTACATGAATGTTAATGTAGTTGGGAATGGCCACTCCACTGCGCTGGGAGTCAGGTGCTACAACTAAAGTTGGCCCGCGGCCGTCTTCTAGAGCGGACAACTCGGAACGCCAGTGCGATGATGCGAATGAGGCGCGAATACACACCGCAGCGATGCACTTTTGAGTTCGGGTTTTTTCACCGATTATCGCTTCTAACCTTCTGCGTTCGTTACGAAATGCTCATTTCTTTGTATGTTTCTCTTGTTTCGGACCACCTTCCGGTTCCTTTAACAGGACAGTAGAAAAATGCACGAAGATAATGATGCTATTTTAAAAGTGCCATGAAATGCCCTTACAAAAGTAGGACTATTTTGATGTGCATGTGAGGTCAGGGCACGTCGAGAAAAATGGCTGCTTGAATACGACCCCCCCCCCTCAACGGCGACCTACATACGACCCCCCTTCCTTTCAACATCAACATAATCTCTCCATATAAGTAACTATTGCAGATTGATATAATAGTATTACTAAATATTTTATAACTGTAATTTTTGCTCCGATCACTTATATTCAATCATATTTTCTTACATAACAGGGCTAGCTGACAGCACGTTCAGCTTATCATCCAGCCTGGGACCATTGCTGACCTCTACATTTACAACCCTCCCCCCATCTCACCCGTCAATCGACCCCCTCCTGTCGAGGAATCCCCGACTACCGGTGTACCTGTGTGAAGTACCTACAATAGAGAGATGAATGCTGAGGATATCTGAAGGCCGCTTCATATGGCAGGGTGTGGTTCGGTTCACAGGCAGCGAGGCAGAGTGGCACGGCTAGGTGCAAAGTGATGCTGCACCGAGACAGGGTGGCACAGGCGGAGACGCAGAGACACGCGCAGCCGCCGGCTCCGCGAAGTATGAATGCGACCGGGCTTCAATCCGCTGCGGTTGTCCACATGCATTTGTTCACTTATTATATTATTCAGCCATAATCGGCGCCACCTACCTGCAAAGCCAAGCGCTAAACGATAAAACCCTCACCAGTAGGGTTGTAGCTGGCCCTTCGTAAAAACGAGATTTTTTATATATTTATATATCTACTTTATTTAGATATCTACTTTTACTTTTTATATATTTAAATTACTATATTTATTTGTATATCTACTAGGGCAAGGCTATATTAAGATATGTAGGAAGTCATCAGTAATCGAAGTACGGGTCGTACCTATGGTCGTACCGATGAAGACAATTTTCTCGCCATGCTTGACCCTAACGACGAAACGAAATCAACCAGAATTAATTTGCCAAACTAAATATGTTAATTGTTTAAGTGATCGATTTTCTACTCTTATTTACTCCTCCTTCAATAAACAAGCAAATATCCAGAGTCACGTAGCATCTTATGAGAAGATAACCATCAAAAAGCGAATGAGACTGATCCTGAGAGCTTCAAGAGGCTTTCTTTTTCACGTATACAAAGAAGAATCCCACCTCTCCCCAGAAATAACCAAAAAGGTACTGAGTATCTTAATGAGCTCATGAAATGAAAAACGAATTTGCATCAGCTGAATATTAGAACCAAAAACCGAAAACTATCCGTGAGTCACCAGGTGCAACCGAGTTCACAGATGAAAACGTCAAACATTTGCAAAGCGGTCCAATGACAAGTGTCACAAACGAGGATCAAGTCGATGTGATGTGGACTCCCGTCCGTACGAGGGACACAACTGAGAGCCGAATAGTACGAGCTGAAGAGAAATGTGCACCCGCAAAATGTGTCCGGCAGGCCTGGATGGTTGGGCCGTCATGCTGCTCAACCAACCAGAGGGGCGGGGCCCATTTAGCCGAACATGTCGCCAGGTGTCATGTTTACCCCCGGGTGAAAGTGCAAGTATGTTCCTCCGCACGCACTTTTATTCATATGTAACAACATTGAACACATCCAAATACAGATTTCAGAGATCATATAACTACTTCAAGACTGAGATATACTGTAGTCTACCGTATCACTAATAATGTAACACGCAAAACGCTTAATACCACATGTTACGTGCTTCAAAATGCGATATCATAATGATGATGATGAAATAATACAATATGGTAATGTGGAATAACCGGAGGTTCCGAAATGGTATGTGTGTATTCTAACAGAGACGAAGGATGAATGAGAAAAAGCTGAGTAAATAAACAGAAAATTTCACGCAAAAAAAAATATAAACAAGTACGTATTTTGAGGCAGCATAAACAAGTTCTTAACGAAATCAAACAACGCACGGGGGAATCGTTACTTCGTTGACAAACATTGCTTGATTTTGCTCTTCAGGTAGTCCACACGTGAACCGATATTTGTTCCGGGGAACTTCTCAATTACTGCTTGGCACATTTGCTTCATGCTCACCTGAAATTGCGACACATTAAATAAGAAGACAGGATATCATAAAACTAAAGAATTTCAATGAAGTTTAGCATCAGCGTTTACTGATAGGAGAGCAACTTGTTGAATGCTGAACGTTAAAGACACCGGTGAGGTAAATTTTGCTTATCTGTAATATGAATGTACGGGTGCTCAGCAAAGTAACAGTACAGAAAGAGCGTAATAAAACGGCGAAAAAAACGGGAAGGGGAATCTGACTCCCCCCCCCCTCTCTCGCACCCCCCTGCGTCACTAGCCAGCGGCAGACTGCAGACGAGCAGAGAGACTGTACCAGCCAGCCGTGAACGTTGTCTTCGCGGGCAACTCGCCCGGCTCATGAACTGTAGAACGACACGACGTGCTGCGAGATCGGGATGAGACTCAAAGCCGCGCTTTTTCAATACGTGTTTCGCTACACATAACCTCTTCTGAAGTGGGTTTGTTTCACAGAGCTTGTACTCCCAGTTCTAACTTTCTCCTTACTCCTGCCGGTGACTTTAATGACATGCATATTACACGACATGTTGCTGTTCAACATCCATCAAGTGCCCCCCCCCCTCACTAGTGTTCCTTTCGGGTACACCACGTGTTCAACACGTCTTCGATTCGTAACGATGTACAATTCATAAAATTCCCCTCGTGACACAATTTATCTATCGTATGTCCGTTTGAAGCTATTTTGACAGAAAGATGAGCTAAACAGCAACAGTTGTCGACCTTGTTTTACAAAATGTTCTTTCAACGTAAGCAAAGCACGTCCATCCCAAATGATGACGTCGGAGATTTATGGCTTTCCCGCTCACCGCCTAAATTTTCAAGCAACTGCCTAAATTTAAAAAAAAAAAACTAGGCTACCAAAAAACCAACCTAACCCTCAAAAAAAAAAACGAGAATTCCGATTTCATCAAATGAACTTGATACTTTCCCCGAAGCAAATGTGTTTACGGATAGGATCATTCAGTGAGAAAGATCGGCGTTTATCTGCTAGCCGGTTCACTATTTACTTTGCCATTTTGTGGGCAGAGATTGGAAATGACTAGCTAAAAGTGCAGCAGTGTATATGTCTGGTTCAGAGGATCAAATTCCATCTGAGCCAAACATACACCGATCTATGCACGGTCAGTCTCTCCAACAGACAGGAATATGTCTCCATAATAGCGTAACATCCATGAATTGCTTCCAGAAATCAGGTCGTGTATGCTTCAAAATATGTCTACAACTCTAAATAGGAATCAAGTGTGTGACGCATCCCAATGGGACTAACGGAAGTATAGCGGGTGCCACAAATAGAGCGACAAAGCGTGAGATCGAGATGACACTCCAATTTACAAAAAAGTGGTGACACACAAGCAAACCAGCATTATCAATCGGCACCTACCAAATCTACATCTCTCATCGAATATCTACAAGATTTATACTCGGCGTCGCAGCTGCAACGACCGCGATTGCCGCAATCAGACTTCGCGGGCAACATGCTGGCGTGCATGTCAACGCCAACAACCATGTGAACATTTTGTTCGCAGGCATGTTGGGGGGTTCGTTGCATATGTCGCACGAAAGCGTCGCACAGTATGAATGCAACTATAGCGAGTTTCAATGGCAAGGTAATGAAGCTGAAAGGGTACGGAGGGATGGGTAAGGGTACAAGGCACAATTACTTATAGCCTGACACGTGCCTGATCTTTTCACAGATTTTTCAAAAATGCACTTTTTGTCTGGCCTTCTGGCCAAGACTTCGCGCTAGAAACCTACTCAAACTCATTTATCGACTTAACACAACAAATCGGAGGTAGTATAGTGACCACTGGCGTACACTCCCGCTCTCATGGTGCGAAGATCAAATCCCGCATCAACACCCGACCAGACCAACCACTTCCACCATCCAGGACTAGGTGGGTTGATACCAGGCTTATTTGGGAGTATGAAAACACTAACATCGGCAGGTCTCTGCAAGGTAAGTCATTGTATAGGCCAAACCGCATTCTCTTGCCACCTCGATTATAAATGAAACTGGAATGCGGCACATTCCAATAAGGTATTGATGCCATAAACTTCTATTTTCACTTTCAACCAACAAATCCTTTTAATACCAAATCCTTTAAAGCATACATCAACTAGTGTCGATTGAACAAAATCAAACCGAACAGGTGTTAAACAGTCCTGTTCAGCAGTCACTCCGTGTTATGTTTTGTGTTCGAAGCCGATTGTAATGTAACATGATCACCTGTCGGGCGAATGATGGACGGCCACGAGTTTTATGCTCAGCTCATGATAATTCACGTCATGACACTGACAACACTGAACTAACTGACGTCATGGTTTCAGACCCATTAGTTCTAATCTTAGACAAGTGACAAAACCGCCAAATCAACAATGGCAGATCTTCACTCGCACCAACGCTTATCTAAGGGGGCCAACAAGTCGAACGACAATCACAATCTTGAACTTACCATTACCATAGTTTTTCGTGTATAAAAAGGACCCCCGTGTATAAAAAGGACCCCCTTTGCGGCAAGCACTGAGGCAAAGACAAGAAAAAAACTATCGTAACTCCCCACATTCACAGAAGTTCCGAGATGTGCAAAGGTGAAACCACTCTGCTTTCACCTATTATAAAATGAATGAGCGATCCCCTAACGAACCCTGCTTCATATTTGAGAAGCGCTATCTACTCCTTACTCGACCTCCAGTTTCGCTTAAGCACAACCGATTTTAAATTTCATCCCTTTGCTTGAAATAATGCTTAAGACGCATGTTGTTTGCACCCATGTGACACTAGTACTGCAAGGAATACCACTCTGCCGTCTCAAATGTCAAAGGAAACAACTGTTTGAGTGCAGTTCAACCTTTTCCA
Organism: Trichostrongylus colubriformis; assembly: GCA_963978905.1. Classification (NCBI taxonomy): domain Eukaryota; kingdom Metazoa; phylum Nematoda; class Chromadorea; order Rhabditida; family Trichostrongylidae; genus Trichostrongylus; species Trichostrongylus colubriformis. The sequence goes on from OZ022260.1 coordinate 10,541,624, forward strand.
CACACCTCAAGGCACGACAGATGTCTTGAGGACGTACTTGCACTATCTAGAACACAAATTATCGTGTATCGAGGGATCTTCAGACAAACCTGTGACAGATCGACTTGTGACAAAAGCTCTTCAATTACCGCCTCCAGTTCCTTTTCACTGGGCTTAGTCTGAAAAAGCAAAACTGTACTAAAAAGTCGAAATCACAGTGTCGCCACTTACCTCCTCATGACTTTCCGCAGAGCTGCTAGAGCTTGTATCATCCTCGATGACCTGAAATATGAAAATAGTACTGAGCGGTGAAGCCACAAATAAACAAATAGCGAATAAATGGCAAAATAAACGAATGGCACATAAATAATGTGTTTTATGTTTCGACACATGCTCCGAATTCTCTCTAAGGGCATCAAAGAACCGAATTCGGCGGCTGTGTGACTATATGATTTTTTACAAGAAAAGTCAAATATAATATTACTAAAATCCGTGGATGACAAGCTGAAGCCAACTGGGGATCTGCCAATGATATGGAAGATGGTGCAGATGTTTATTGTGCACTTTTCAATGCGCGATACACATATGGAAGCAGATAACTGCTACACTCTGACTTCACTCACTTGACAACCTTCCCGATCACTGAGCTAGCCCATCATCTTCTCAACTCAAAAATTTATCACTAATGGGAAGAACAAATGGTGAGTAGTAAACTCCCTCTGGTAGCAGCGAAGAAGCTACCATAAATGGTGCGAAGCGGTCATTATTGTTCCGTACTAACTTCACCATTCCATTTTTCCACCCCTTCTGCAAACACTGCGCTATTCCACTCAGTGCGACTTAATCCCAAGAGCAGGTATTTTCAAATGTCACGCCGTTACCTCATTAACAACTGCAACTTTACTGCACTTTGGCCGCGAAATGCAACTTCGAGGCGAGATTGCAATACCTGACGAAAATACTAAAGCGACCTCAGGATTTCACGACTCCTTTGCATTTATGAACTTCTTTATAGGGGGATAATCGAAAGTACCACAACGCATGAGCTCGCCTTTGTTGAAAAATACTCATGACTGTGAAAAAAAGTCACAAGTAGGTTTGTCACAGACCTTCTTTGGCGTTTTCTTTGCCTTCTTTTTCGTACTGCTGTCATCACTGTCGGTATCAGTTTTGGAAACCGTGTCCTTCGCAGCAGCAGAGTCCTTCTTCTGAAACAAATTCACCATTTCGAATTCTTCCCACGACAAGAAACTCCACTTATTTGTTACGTGTACAAGGCGCACGTGAATGGAATGGTCATTCAACATACATAAACCTCACAACAAACCTTCTTAGGAGTTGCAGATGCAGCTGCTTTCTTCGGTGTCTTCGCTGCAGCCTTGGCTGGTGTTTTCGCTGGTGTCTTCGCTGAGGCCTTTGCCGGGGTCTTGGCAGCTGGCTTATCTTCTTCTTTTCCTTCATCGTCGTCCTCATCGTCATCGCTCTCAATCTACACACATCCATTGAGTAATAAATCATTGTTGTATTCACAAGTCAACAATGTCAGTAATAAGCATTTTCGAGAAATAAATAAATAATAAATATTATATGATGAAAGGCAATGAAACGCTTGCGCACATAAGCAAGAAAAGAGCAAACATTTCGGGGAACATCTCTAGTAAATTTTTGACATAATTTCAATTTTCAATTGATGACTATTTTTTTATTATTTCAAAGATCAAGCGGATGCAGACAATTACGTCAAAATCAGTAAAAATATATCACATCAACTTATGCTGAGTACTCATTACCTTATCATCGCTTTTCGCCTTTTTGGCACGTTTCGCCGATTTCGGTGTTTTTGCGGACGATTTACGTTTCGTCGGTACCCGGCGGGCATGATCGACAGTTTTCATGAGGAAAAGCATGATAGTGGTGGCCTATAACGTACGTGTAAAAAGTAACTCTACACCATGAGACACAGACTGAAGGAGCATACTCACCACTGCATCCTTCGATTGACCACCACTATGTAACCCAAGCACATTTTTGATTTGTATCAACTGATCTCTGGTGAGTTTGTTCAGGTAAGCAACTTTCTTCTTGAATTCCGGAGAATCTTCTTGGAATCCAAACCTAACAAATATACAAATTGGCATTCATGATAGAAATCATTGCCATTTTTAATAGTGAAATCACTTGAAGAAAAAAATTCCTTGTTTACCAGGTGAAGTCAAGCTGTTCAACGGAACATACCCAGTGAACTTGCGAATTTTAGGCTTTATTTCCCTCAAGGTGCCAGCATTTCCGTACAATAATCGGTACATCGTTTTCAGCTCATCAGCACGATGCTTTTGTAGCTGGTATTCGACTGGAAATAAAGAATTGAAAAGAATGATATTTCCAGGCGCCGAATGCCTCAATGTATGAAGTCAGCCATATGTGCATACAGCGGGGTCCAGCATTAGTTGAGAAATCCTCGAGAAAGTCGTTTCCATCCCGCGTAAGTGAGTTAAGAGATGTGGGGTGGTGAAAACAGACCGCCAAGGCTATTTTTCGGCAATCTTGTTAATTTCTGAAAGGTGCGACCTCCGGCATGCTCCCGGAAGTGAGGAGGAACTAGTTTCAAGATACTCACCATGGGTTGGCTCTATAAGGAATCGTAAACTCATAAGTAATTAAGAAACTAACAAGCCTAATTTACTGAACAAATAAACGTACTGTATGCAATATCTCCCAGAGGTACGCCATCTCCCATCGGTACCACTGGAGCAACTTTTTTGGGCGTCGGTGTGGCGATAATGATTCTTTCGACCTTATGCCTTTCTCGCTTTCCTTCAACCTCCAAAGGCATATCGTAAATTCCTGAACAAAGTAAGGATATGCCATTTCACAATCACATTTTGGACAAGTATCTGCCCTTATCATTCGAGAAGTGGGCTCGACTACCTTTCTTCTGCTCATGTTCTTCTTCTTCATCCTCCGCATCATCCCCTTCTTCCTCTGCCTCTTCAGCATTATCTGCTTTAGCGGGTGCTTGCGTAGGAGATTCGGCAACTTCCCCTCCTTTTGAAGACTGCTCCTTTGGCGATGATGATTTCTTCTTAATGGGCATACACTATGCAATTCCTCAGATTACTATTTGCATCATTTACTATTTACCAAATGACTTCTGATCTTAACCACTTACTTCGCTGGTATCCATGGCATTCCCTTCGGTTTCGACTGGTTTGTTTTGGTCAACAGGTTTATCAAGCGCCTCATCTGATGTGTCAGCTGCTTCTTTTGCATCCCCTTTTGCCTCTTCATCCATCACAGATTCCTTCGCATCTCCCCTATTATCTATACTTTCCTGAAAAATAAAATAAATTGTGACAAAAACAGATATTTCTAGCAAAAAAGTAACAAATGAAAAATAGCCTACGCAGCCTTTTTGTGCACCACGTTCCCAAAGTGCTCTCCCACCCCTCCAGATAGCTTATAAAATGGGTCCAATCTTGTACGGAAACCCAAGCTTCCACAATTTTCGACTAATTGGCACCATTTTTAAGATGAATGCCAGTACACTGGCACGATCTGTCGATGGATTCTCAAGTCTTTCACCGAGCATATGAGCACATGAATGCCTCAAATTTCCAGTAAAAGTCCAGCAGGTAGCACACCATGAACACATTGATAACGGAAACCTTCCGAAAGCAGAGTCTGTGGTCGAATGGTGAGACTTAGGCCTTTGGAGACCAATGAGCGGAAGGTTATATACGAGAATACACCTCCATCAATCCAGTACACAGGACACGAGAATACTCGGCACTATATGGCTAAGAAATGGCGGAACCGCAATGGGGCCAAAATAGTTTTGTTACCTTCGAATGTGTCTCAGAGCACTAGATGGCTAATGCAATCGCCGGCACCAATTAAGTGCCACTTCTCTATCGAAATCGTTCGAGTCTTCCATGCGATTGCCGTTCGCGGGCTCTGATCAAGACCGTAACCACACTTACTAGCGCTTGTGTAGTGTGCGCGTCAATCTGGTGGAGGGCGATAGCCGATTATAGTGGGTAAGGAGGATCATGTGGCATACAAATGTGCAAAAAAATAACATTTAGGAAGAAGTCATTCGTCAAGTCTAAATCGACTTCACAGTTTGGAAGAATCCATTCATCAAGCCTTAATCCTAAGTAAGTTGGTCAGGTCACCCATGAGTGGGTTTACTTCACCAGACGATTAATTTTATTACCAGTTTCGAGATCATGACTACTACTTATGCCAAGGATAGAAGGCGAAGAGAAAAGGCAGATATTTGTGAAATTAAGTATTCAGTAGAGTTGGAAATAGTTACTTAAATGTTGAGTTAGGGCACCATCCAGCTAAAACAATTTCTAACTATAAGCAGATAAGATTTGTGATGAATGTGGAAGCTATTACTGTAACAGTTCACAATACAATGTTTTAGTCTCACAAGATGTTAATATCGTCGTTTCAATATTGAATTACCCCCGCACAACACTTGTGACCTGGAACACTGTTCGAAACCCCTCCACGCCACCCCCATCTTGCCTGTGCCAGTTTGTGCACTAAAGTGAATGCTTTACTTGAGCCTTATTTGAAGGGCTTGTAGGTAACCTCTCAACTATGAATTAAGCAAAAAAGCGCCTGTTGCTAGCGCAGAGGAATGCTTCTCCATCTGACAACATTAGCACCTTTCTCCCTTAATATTACACGGAATCCCTGTTCTCTCGGGTCCCACTCTACCCTGCGATGCTTTGCCTGCGCCCACCCCTATCTCACCCACCCCACCGGATATAACATCAATTTTTTTTCGCACGTGCTTGCTAGGCGCTAAAACGGAAGTCATGCTCGTGTTTATGGTGTTGACTAACCCCTATATGGAATTTTTTTAATCAAATTCGGTGGTAAATGTTACGCCATTTTGGTGCCACAGCCCGAGACTATTGATGCTCAGTGACCTGAATAGCGCATAAAAAAGTACCAGCAAAAACCATTATTTGACCAAATGGCGATATATATGGATTATAATAGCCGTATCGCGTCCAATTTAGAGTGGTGGACACTGATCGATTGCTAGTGCTCTACATAGAACCAACATACAAATACCATATTATCATGCAAGTGGTAAGAAAAAAGGGTCTCGATATTCATAGACTCACCATTTTATTGCCTTCGCTTTCAGCCGGAACAATAATATTATCGGAATTACTCTGCAACAAAACCATAGTGTAGCAATACAAGGACAGTACTGGCGACGCGGTGACCTTCAAAAATGCGAAGCTACGATTTCGCGCGCGAAATCGCCCAGTTCTCGCAGATGAACGCCGGCGGTTACGCTCGACGTCAATTAGCCGTCGCCATTCCAAAACAGACAATACCACTTTTGATCATTAAGTACCAGGTAATTGGTTAAGGCGATGTGAATAGGCTTTCGATAAGATTAATAAAAGCCTCAGTATTTCCCAAAATTTATAAAAATGCTACACCACTTCTAGCTTATCGAAACCTCTCGAGAATCCTTTCTTCAAAATTGTACCAAAGGTAAATAGTTGCTTGAATTTATTTGTTCTTAGTGCTTAGTCTATGAATTTGAGAACAACATAACGATGAGATCTAATAGTTCTTCCACATATCCGATTGGAGCTTATTACGTGCTACCCGAGCAGAGGCTCGAATGAAAGGGTAGATCTAATGACCGAATACCAGTTTTCAAATTTCAACTATCTCACGGGGCGGATCTCGTCAATTAGACCTACTGCTAATTAAAATTCATCCAAAAACAAATTATTCTTATTTATAGATATTTCTAACCATTAACGAGATAGAGTCTTTTTCATAATGTTCCGACCACATGGGAAAATATTATGAACAAATACTAGCACTTTGCGTTCATACTCGAATCCAAGTTTCGAAAAATCGAATAGTGGATTACCATTCAAGCAAAAGGAGCCACAGACCGAAATGACCATCCTCCTATGAATTTTTCGTATTCACAGCAGTCAATAATAATTGAAATGTACCCATCTCTTTATATAATTTATTCATTAAATTCTAATAATTTAAATGTTGGAGGTCTTGAGACATGCTTCCATGCAGCCATAAATGAAATATCCACTTGTCTAGTTCTTAATCTAACGAAATACTGTCATAACAAAGTTGTTCAGAAATTTTGTCAGATATGGGCTACGAAATTCCAAAAAAATAGAAGAAATATGGTTCTCAAACATTCAAAAACTATTGTTTTGCGGATTTCCGACCTCCCATAAGTTGTGCGCGATCTGATTTCAGCGCCGTGATCAAAAAAGTGTTGGTATTGGGGATTAGGAGAAAAATGGATTAAAACTTTTCAAGGATACTCAACAATGAAACACTAATTTACGAATACAGATAAATACCGTAAAAAATTTCGTTCCATAACACCTTTTCGGATAAAAAACCGTTACTGATGAGAACGAACGAATTAAAAACTTATTTATTCATATTGTGCAGACATGAACAAGAGAAGAACGAATAACCAAATTAAAAGGAATCAATATGCATTAGTTTCAACAAGCTAAGCAGAAGGCGATTGTTCAAAAATTCGGGTAGGAAACGGAACAATACCTAATAGAAAAAACAAAGGGTTGATAGCACTGGCATACCACTCGCACCGGAATTGCTTTGAGAAACGAGGGATATGCAGTATGAATGACCGACAAAATGTCAAAGAAATGTCTCAAAAAGCATGTACCGGTAAACTCATTTAGAAGGTATAGGCGAGGCCAGTTAATATTAGTCGGCTATTAACAATATTATGGTATAGTTGTGGGCACAAATGCTTTCAATAAGACGTAAACCTCGAAAAGTATAGTGAACACGAGGTTTCCCGCTTCAGTGCAGACTCAGAAAACAACAACTATGAGCATCGAGCCCAAAATATGTTGAACCCAACTAGAATTTTCGAATATATTATACATTCAACCGGTTTGCATTATCATAAAAATGAACTCTGGACACGCTTTTAAATATGAATAAAAAACAAAGAAAGACAAAAACCGTTAGCGAATGCTCATAGTATGGCGCAACTCCATCCACTGAACAGGCCTTTTTTCGCTTGATTCTGACCGCCAACAGTGACACGTCCTAAAATGAGAATTGAATTGATGAAAGAGAAAATTTGATCAGTCGAATGACATTCCAAGGATAACAATCCATACATACATCACAAAGGCCGGTAAAGTTAATGTAGAAAGTGACTAGCATTTCAGGTGAATTAATTGGCTGCACCAAACTAGGATGCATTTACGGTGACACGTGGTGAAAAAATTTTGATGGGCTGCCGTCGCTATAGCACACGTGACCAAACCCAGAGGAACATAAAAGTAGTAAACAACCCAAACACACTCTTAAATCAACGAATTCGCCGCAGTGCGCTTTCAAAGCAGTACACAGCCGATTCATCGTAACATTCAATGGGAAATAATCTTATACTCTGCATGACTTCTTACGAAAATACTTCATACTAATGATTGTATGAATACAAAAGAACATCCGCCAGTAATGTATGCATAAAACTCAAAAATTTAACAAAATTAGTGAGCATTTGAATTAGTGATTGAGCGGGAGCCATATCGTGTCGTTCTATTTTATGGCTCCGTTCAATCAAACCCCACCAGACTGAAATACCACTCAGAACCCTCGCAAAAGCTACACAAAGTATTTGACTATGAGCCCTTTGATGCTAGAAATACGAGGGCAATTTTTACCTTGATAGGTTTACAAAAAGAGAAGGAAAGTATTCCACGATCAATGGAAAGGTGGGACGTCGCAATAAAGCTCTAGCACATCGAGCTCCAGAAAGAGTTCATTAATGCCAGGACTTTCCGCCGATCGCTCTTTATTGACCTTTTCATGAAATAGAAAACAGTCAAAAATACCTGATTGTGGAGCTGCGTGAGCTTGGCCGCGCTCCATTTTACTCTTAATATCCCTTGCGAGACAGAAAAACGCTTCTTCGACGTTGAGATTTGCTTTCGCAGATGTCTCCATGAACTTCGTGCCGTATTCGATTGCAAGCTGCAATTCAGTGTTTACCAAGTGACAGCACTGAATGTACGTTATATAAATATGATTCGCTTAATTTTTTTTCTATATTCGAATATGGCTAAATATTGAACACAGCATTTCCACAACACTTGCTCTGCTTGCTAATGCTGAGAAGGTTCTCGATTCTATTAAAGAATTCTAATGCTGCATCAACCCAGCGCCACAGAAAACGATCGCCGCCAAATTTCATAGTGGCATTTCACGTATCGATGTTATGACACCAGCAACATCCCAAACATCTGTAGTACTGACACTAGTTGTTTTCGCAAGAACAATTCTTTAAATGAAAAGTACACCTGACCGGCTACGTCAAGGAACATGATTTAATTGATTAATGCGCCCTATACAAAGCAAAAACACCCATCTTTTCATTGAAACGTTGATGTTTTGGAGAAAAGTGAAGTGAGTGAGGTAGCACGGATCTAAAAGGTGTGAAAGCATACCTGCTGACCCCTCTCCCTTGAAACCTGTCGTTTATCTTCCGCGTCACATTTGTTTCCAATAATCATTCTTTCGACGTCCTGAACCAAATACATGGCATTCAAGTGCACTGCATGTACACACGTGTATTGGACGTCCTGATAACAAACAAACCTGCGATGCATGTTCCTCGATGTTTCGGATCCAGTTCTTAATATTGTCGAATGACTTCTCATTCGTAATGTCGTAAACCAGCATAATACCCTGAAAGTTCCTAATATACGGGTTGCACTGGCACGCAAATCAAAAGAAAAATTACCATAGCTCCACGGTAATACGCTGTGGTAATCGTTCGGAAACGTTCTTGACCTGCTGTGTCCCTAAATTGGAATATTCAAACATAGAGTAGCAAATGGGGTTCCCATCGACTGGAGTTTATCAATATCAACATTTTCATACACATCAACATCCCAAAAAATAGGTTCCCCAACCTCGTAGGGGAAAGGGGAGGGGTAAAACATTCCCAAGTACGACGTATCCGAACGCAAATTGACCTTTTCGTGAGCATACGGCAGCACCAGTCCCATTTTAATGAACGTCACCCTCACTTGTCCTTATTTTCCTAGTTAGACAGCAACTCTACTTCTCAAAACAACGATTTTGCGACAGAAATCGCATCAACGCTGACCACAACGTGTGGACGTTGACGCGGTCTTGTCACTATAATGCGCTTCGATTAAGAGAAGCTCTTCCGAGCATAATATTTAATCGCTGTTTTATGTCAGGAGTCAGACACTAAAAGAAAGATGCCTCATGGACCCCGAGGTCGGCTTCCGCAAATTAGCGAAGTCACAGGAACACAAGTTGTTGGATCGATACATATAAAATTTACCGAGACCCCTTGTAAGGAACGAACTACGTGCAAGATGTGACTGCAGCTTCACAGGAGCTCACGATAAAAAAAAACGTGAATGAGTCATTAGATACTTTTCAGTCTCCCATATAGTATTCATTCTTCTGACATTTGCTCCTCAGTACATACGGTTGGTTAATAGTCCCTCCACTTCCTCCCATGAGTTCCTCACAGGCTAAGTTCACCTTTGCAGCACAAAACAACTCCAATCCACGTCAGTTGTTAATGGTAAAAACTGACAGAGAGTAGCGTCGCTCCGTTCCTGCCCTGCTGAATGCGAACTCTGTGGGAGAAAAATTCATGAAGACAGGCTATAAATCAAAATTCTAAAAACTTGCATAGCGCGTTTAATGCGACGAATACAACGAGGATTTACAAACAAGCGGTATCCGCTGTCGTCAAAGTTACAGAACATTGGAAGGTTTTTATAGAAGGGAAAATGATAAAAAAAAAGAAATATCGCGAATCCCCTCAATTTCCAATGGGGGCTTGAACTTGGAACGAGCCAAAGATTCCGTAGTCAGTGCTGACATAACAGGCAATATATCAATATTGATATATACTTCAAAGGATAAAAGCTGCAGGAGTTTCTACGAGTGATTAAGTGAAAGTCGATAGTGCAAATATGAAAGCAAGGTTCTTGGGAATCAGACAGCAGATATGATTTCAAATAAAAAAGGAAACACTATGAAGAAGAACTAACCAAATCTGGAGTTTGATCTTTTTACCATCGAGATCAATCGTTCGAATTTTGAAATCAATTCCTGAAAGAAGGCAAATATGGTGAGAAAATGAGCGGAACAAAATCAAGTTTAAACTCACCTATGGTAGAGATAAACGAATTATTGAAAGAGTCATCAGAAAATCGAAACAACACGCATGTTTTCCCGACCCCGCTGTCACCGATAAGTAAAAGCTAAATGAACTTTCAATAGGCAATAAAGCATAAAACAATCAAAGAAACGAATCGCTGGCTACGCATCGTGAAATCAGATAAGAAGGAATTCAGCAACAGTACGACGCCGTATAAATTGGATTATACTTGTAATAAAAAGGAAATTTCATCATAACACTCACCTTGAAAAGATAATCATAGGTTTTAGCCATTTTCCAGTGATAAGATAATCGTGTACAGTTCCCTGAAAGAAATACAGCTGAATTAGAATAACGGAAGAAAAGTGACGTGACATCATCTCATAATGAAAGGAGCGAATAGGTTCATGAATGAGCCTGGAACGGCGCCAAAGGGCGATGCCGCGCGTGAGGCATCGTGCGCGGCAAGGATCGTCGCACCGCCCGATAACACCATTGCGAGAGTGCAAACGTGAAGCGACAGCATTTTAGACGAACTCATTTCAGAGGCTTGTGATCGTAAAATAGCATTTACAGAATGTACTTAAGGAAAAGTCAACAGCAGTGTTGTGTTGGATATTTATGAACAGTACCGAATAGACAACGAGTACACACCGCCAAGGTTCTGCCATACTTGGCGGCTAATGCGCGCCCATGGAATCAATATCCATGTTCAAGATGGCAGCCTACGCTCGCAAAGTGTAGCAGGGATTCCGGAAATTGTCTGTCGAAGGTTAGAAGGATTTCTGAGCAAGAGCAGATCTAACACGACCAGTCCTGTAATGAATATTCGACAATACTAAAAAGTATGAATACGAAAAGGCGCGCTTCCGATATTTCAATGAATATGCAATGAATATCGTAATCAATATTAAGAATTCTATCAAGTGTTTCCTATGATTTTCAGTAGAGTAGGTAGCCATGAAACTAAATGTCATCACAATGATGTAACATTTAATGAATATTCAACGCACGTTTGCGAAGCGTCACTACTTTTCAGCTCATATACTAAAAGGGGCGCTCCTGAAGATTTTATCTCTGACAGCAATAATCTGCAGTCACAAGTGCGCCGTGGGGCGAATTCCATTTACAACGACTGATTTGAAGCACACGGAAGAAAATGAGTGAAATTATACTTTGTGATCAAGATCCCAGGCAATCGAATCACCACCGCAATCAATCAATCATTGATTTCTCTTCGTTTACAAATACGCGTCTTGTTCTTTACTCATCTCGTAGCGGCTGTAAATAACTGGAATTCAAAGAAAGCGGCAGTAAAATGAAGGAAACCTATCAAATAAACGAGTAAACGTTCAAAAGCGCACAATGAACACAGGTCAACTTGATAAGAACATATGGGGCATCACGTTCGGTGCCCGATTTTTGTCTAGGGACAACAAGCTACTATCCTATCTCTCCATGCAAAGGATTTCTTTCCATCACTGGTTATCAAGATCAATATATTTTTGCTCGTGAAAACACGATCGGACACAATTGAGTATGAATAGTTCACTTAACCTAACAAACCCCGCCCATTTCGCGAACACCTCCCCTCTAGCGATACAATAGTAGAAATAGATCATTTCACGTTTTGCTCTCATATAAAGAAGTACGCACTATAGGTCGTATGCTTCCTGTGTCTCGACAAAATTTACACTTTTATGAGAGTACAAGCGCTAGTTTGAGTGTGACCAAACCGAACTAAACTTGCCATACATGGCTCCCATAGAGTGACCGATACGCATTAGTCTATACTAAAAGGACTGATCTTGAACCTCGTTCGATAAATTGATGGACAGTAACACCAAATAAGATCGATCTGAAACTTGTGAAAAAAGTCGCGCAAACAGGACCTATAGTGGCCATGAACGGCGAAAAATGTGAGCCAAATTGTTGTCGCTGTCACCACAACGAGAGATGTTCAGGAAAATTCCGTGATTTGATAGGCCTGTGAATCATCCAACACAATGTGTTCATTGTCCATATGACAGTGACACAATACTCTTAGTTGAGCCCATCGAGCTTGTTTATAAATGTTTGGTTTATCTTTCTGCTATTATATTTTCCTACATATAATTATGTGATCTTTCTCAGTTTTTCTTTTTTCCTCTGCTTCACCTACATCTAACATCTTCTAGAATGTCACGGCAACATCGCGTTGTGTATCGATTACCAGCTCAGATCACTTGGCGCCATCGTTTCGCGCGCATCAAACTAAAAATCAATACATGCGAATCAGCCAAATCACGGTGACTTCGTCGTAGTGTTCCACATAATACATTCATAAGTGATTTTGACAGGTATGAAAGTTGTACGATTATGTACTATCGACGTCAAGCTGCGAGACAGGGGGTGTGCAAATGGGTGGTTGCATTGATTTTGAAGGCATATCATATGTCGACGTTTCCCTTCGACCATCCCGATTTACACAGTGCGAACCCTATACCCTGAAGGCCAGAAAAGGTTAGAACATCCTTAAGCGGTGAATCGGACTTGCAGTGGGTGCCAAAAAAGTAATTTTTTCCCTTCTACTCTCAACTCTACTTTAGTCGGTCTTCAGCAGATTCTTACGAGGTATTTCCATACCAGAATTTGGGAACAGACCTCACTCTATTCACCAAACTCCGTTACAGCTTTCTGCACGAGTAGGATCGGGAGGTTTTTACGAGTGAATCGAATGTGTCACCTAAACTCCGCAAAATCCGAGATTTCATCACTCTCGTTCACAACATTGCTAAAATTCGTTCACTCTGGGTACCCGAATGGATTCATATGGATTGTGTTTTTGAATAATCCGTTTTCTCCGAATTCCCAACATCCTTCGTTTCCAGAGCCAGAGCGTGCCATCACCACTGAAAACCCTACGGAGGCAGGTTTGAGGCGAAAAATGATACTTCGGATCACAGCAACGTTATCCAAACAGCGAGGGCCTTGTGATTTCTATGAACCGATGGGACAGTCCTCACGAAGCTTCCCACGAGGGGCCTCTTACGGAAGGTGGCTCTGCTGTTGTAGGCGGACCTTAATGCCGTAAGTGCTCTATAGACCGAATGTGCTGACTGAAGGCTCCATTTTTTCATAACGGTGAAAGTTAGCCACAGCTTTTTCCTCCTTTTAGAGGATTATTAAAGGAATATTTTGCCCGAGCACTTTTATCTCTTTCGTTATCCTCTGTCTTGTATACTTGGCGGATGTGAGCCGTGAGCAAAATTAGTTTTTCTTGGTACCCCCTGTAGGGTTGCAAAAGGGGAATTCGCGCATGTTTGGGGAGAAAGTCCGCAGCAAAATCTCTTTTCTTCAATTTTGGAGGTGATCACATGGTCTCCAAAAAAGGTATTCACTCGATGATAGACTAACTTTCACATCGAAGTTCAAAAAGCTTGTTTATGGATGCAAAGCCTAAGCCTCCGTGAACGTTCCACGATAAGAAAACCCTTGCAAAACCATAAGATAATGAATTTGTCAGCCAAATGCGTGGCGTATCCCGTACATCGCGAAGTTTTATGTTTTAATAATATATGAGTGACGACACAAACGATCAGAAAAAACCGGAGAGCAAGAAGTCGAGAGTAATGGTAGAGTAATATTTAGAGTAATAATAGCTTGGAGATCTTTCGGATGTAGGCCATTTAACCTGTTTTTTTTCGCAGAGTGGATGAGCTTTGAAAATGATAACTATCTCACTTCAAATTAGTCATAGTATATAAATTTGAGACTGGACGAAGGCGATGCAGTGACAGGTGGCGCGCACTCTTAGACCGCGTTCATACTCTGCGGTGCCGGCGGCAGGGCGTGGCTGCGTGTTTCTGCATCTCTACCTGTGCCACCCTGTCTCGTTGCCCGCTTCGTCTGTGATCTCCTCTATGTCACTCTGCCTCGCTGTCTGTGAACGCAGCCACGCCTTGCCGGGGCAAAGTATGAACGCGGCCTTACTCGCAAATTGCGAGGATCAAATTCCGCATGAGCTCGAGCCAATCAACCTTCCTTGCCTCCGGGTTGGTGACTTGGTACCAGACTCGTCTAAGAGAATAAAAGCATTAGCTTTCATATCGGTTCAACCCTCGCAAGTCACTGTATAGGCCGAATCCCATTCACCTGCCTCCACGGTACTGAATGAAACTAGAATGCGTGGCGTATCCCACAGAATATGTAAATTGACTACGAGAATACGACGAGAACTTCATCCTTCATCCTTTCAATTATGGACAAGAATATCTGAAAGGGAATGAACTATTTAGTAGTAGCAATCTGTTACAATCGAACTTCTTCTACCACGGTTCACCAAAAACCGATATGCGCTCAGCCGTGGAAACGTTGATAGTAAAAATGACGTCCTGCATTCTCAGTTCAAATGTTTCGCAAGCATTGAAACTGTTTTTTCGCAGTTACAGACAGAACAAAAAGAACACAAGAACAGGAAGCAATGGGAATCTGGCACTGAGTAATATGCTGATGAGATGCGCCACGCATGCAGCTTCTCTCAAAATTGCGCAGTTACTTGCATTCTGGGTCTATACATGCGTTGCTCAGCAAGGCAGGTGTTCACGAGAGATGTCGTAACTACTAGGAAAAGTTCTCAAATTACAATATGACGTACACTCGTGTGCTCATTCCGCCGTTGGAAATAAAGGGAGTGGCGCTTCGTAACCCACTGTCAAGAGAATCATACAGAGTTCCGAGTCTGTCGGTGACAGCACTAATTTCAGAGATAGTTTTGGCAATCAAAATCACGGCTAAGTTATTTCCGCTCAGGATAAGAAGATGGCTGCGGTGACAATAACGCAAGAAAAAGCAGTTATGGGTGCATTTATACTCGGCGATACGATCGTTACGATAGCTTAGCCAAGTACGAATGCAGCCAAAGAAGCACTAAATGTGTAAGGCCGCGGTCATACTTTGCGCACCGACGCCGATGTCGGCGTCGGTCACAAAGTATGACCGCGGTCTAACGAAGAGCCACCATTTAAAAAGGAAATCGGCTTGTTGGAAATCGTCCCTGATGAAGTGTGCGCTGCTCAGTAAAGCGTCATGATGAATCGTTTCCTGCGCCACGTTCGATGAAGTCGTGCAACATCGGTCGGTTTGGGAGGTATTCAAACTGTGGATGCACAGCTGCATTCATACTCAGCGACGCGATAGCGATTGTTGCAAAAAATCTTGCGATCAATATATTCATGTGCAGGAGTATGCAGTAATTGTGATTGCCTACATTGAGGCATCGTCGTAATTGTTCTCGCCGAGGATGAACGCAGTTTTCCCTCCAACATGCGATAAATGCCGTCGTGTGATTGTTAGAGGGGCATTCCCCTACTGATCTCCCCATTATCTAATATTTTCCTAGTTGTCAAAAAGTCAAATTAATTTCTGCTTAATCAAGAGTGCTGACATTCCATACCTACCTTACGTTGGAAATTGAAGGTATTGCCCAATAGAGAGGAAATATCCTAGAGGGAAGAAAGCTAAAAATAGTGTGGAAGAGGCAATGAAGAATTCTGTTGAAGTAAATATGGTGAGAAAAAGCAGTGTAAATAACCAAGTTGATCACATGTAAATAAAAGATCAGCATTACTGGCGACAAAGATGAAATCGCATGTGGCGCAGATCAGCCAGCTGTCCAAACAAACAAACATGAGCACGCCCATTTGCACACAGCGGTCACGGCCTCTGGCCAATTTATAATGTGATAAAAATTAAGAAAATTGAATCACAATTTCTACAGAATCGGAAACCTAGTACAACCCCTTTCTCTAAAAGAATTCGGTAGTAATGAATTAAATATGTAAAATAGAAGCTGTAGATGATAGCGGGTGGACACAGTCCTTCTCTCACGGCCACGAGCTTATGATCCCAATTTCGCTCGCGTGCATAATTAGCCCCGACTTTCCTGGACTCGATGGGTGAAACATCGACGGCTCAAAATGTTGTTTTTGGATTGTATCACTTAGACATTATTCTTTTTGAGTCTCGATAGCGTACAGACTATGTGCTTCTAACTAGCTACCTTCTGCAGTCGGTGAATATGAAAACAACAATATAATAAAACCACTAGGAAATACAGATCAAAGCCACTAAAAATAGTAATTTGGTCAACTCCTGCATATGAAAGTAGAAGTGCTGTGTAGTGCCACTGGAGGAATAGAACAATAAAAAGCGCCATGGAACCAAGGGATAGGATATCCTTTTTTTTCGAATCAAACGCACTCTTGGTCGTGTATTCAAATCACTCTAAGGGCGCCAGATGCACCACAAGCACGATGGCTCATGGCAGTCCGAAATTAGCCATGTTGCGCAAGCTGCGCCAGAAATCGTCTCCATGGGCCGCCGTTCACTTAGGGTAAATATGCCTTCATACCCTTAACTACCACTACAACTCCCTTGGTACCTTAAGGACGTGGCCAAAAGCTTCATCATCTGTGAAATCTCAAATAAGCTCTCACACTTCAATTGACTTCTGTCGACTCAGCTTCGATGTTTATCAACGACGATTGATCTAATGGACTGTTACGTTTTTCAATAGAAGAATTTATACTAATATGGACCTGATGCAGTAGAAAAAAGATGTAAATCTCTCCTTCATTATGATGAATATCAAACAAATTCCGTTCAAAGTAAATACCTGTCTCATGAGCACGTAAAAATAAACATATACATCAACAAAGGGATAATCAGAAAAAAATAGCTACAAAGTGACTTCCAGCATCACACATTGAATGATACACAAAAAAGGGAATATCGATAAGAAATAGGAAGAACCAGTACTAGTGTGCCGTTTCAATGACAAAGTATGACTTCGACAATAATGAAAAAGGGATTTCAAAGGAGTATCGCAAGGAACAGTAAAATACCACACTATGCCCATGGCGAAGAGATCGCTGTGGTAAACCTGCTTTGATTCCGTGAAAAAACCACAATAAAGCTGCTACTGTATTCATAACAAATATGGTCAAAACATTTTGAGGAGAAAGTAATACGACCAATCATGGCCATGAGATTTGTGAGCACGTGTATTTACCTTATTCCTCTGCAAAACAAGGACAATGTAGTACACACTTCGTATTGCGGAAGTTTCCTAAATGTTTGGAGAATCGCTCGCACCCTGCTATTTGGGAATCCAAGTGGCGCAGTTAAGTTGAAAAGAGCAACCTCACTTCAATGTTCCCTAGATCGTGATAAGCAGACTATACAAATGTCGAATACCTCTACATACATTATGAATGTGATAATACAAAATACTACATACCCCAGAGAATGTCGGACGTATCAGACTACGCGCGGTGGGACTATCGTTCATTTGTCGTGGTGTTTCCAGGAACTGCGAAAAGAGCAGTGCTTATGACATGCATTTTTGCTTTCGCCGCCTCCAAAGGCATTGAACGAAGCACCTCTGTAACCATTTGGCCTAAAAAATGAAGAGAATTAAAGGGTTTCTACTTGGCTTACATTAATCATGCTGTTGCATCACAAACCAAAAGCTGAAAATTGGTCGTGCGAGTGATCTGGAGCATTAGAGTGCGATTTCTTTGGACGAGGTGCGTCTCGAATTGCTTCAGCATCTGAAACATTTCACATTATATTCAACTTGATTACATTTAACAAATAATATTACTACCTTCATCGAGCACAGAAGCCTTGCGCTTCGAAGAACCTCCCAAGACCTGTGTCGCAGGAGCGCCATGCGTATTCACGGCGTTATTCGAACAATGGGCTCTGAACCATTGGTGGGTATTACGAGTTTAGAAGCGATTTCAAAAAAGTTTTTCACCCCGTGAAATTTTCCACCGTTTCCAGAAATTTCATGTGCTTTGAATACGCCCACGTCGTATTCATTGATCCTGTGGTGTTTCGTTTAATTTTCCTCCATGAATCCCTCAGCGTTCTCCATATCTTTTTTAAGCCTCTCACTAAAACAGTACCTATAGTGGACTCAAGACTGTACCAGCAAATATTGCAGCCCAACCATCCAGGTCATATCCTAGGCCTTTCATCGTTTTTCGAATATCTTCCCATGCTCTGGCCTTCATATCGAAAATTCTGAAGTATTCGGTTCTGTTATCCCATAAGCACTTATTGGCTTCGACGAGAGCTATCAATTCCGTCCGCAAAGCGTAATCGTAGGCTTTATTCTGGAAAACCATAATGCTGTTCATGTGTTATATGTTTCAAGAAAATCAAAACATTCAATCATACCTGCGCGAACCTTTCAATGTCGTCCTCATAGTTGATCTCATCAAATCCAAGCCATTCCGTAGAAACTTCCTTTCTCTCTTAAACACACAATTACCTCTGTTATGTTATTGCATCAAATTCAGTGTGGGGGGAGGGCAATTCAGGCTAACTCTTCCTAATTCTCATCGCGCATAATCAACAAACGGCAAGGAAGTTGGTAAGATGAGAGAAAGAAACAATTATGAGGCGCAACTGTGTACATTTGTCTGAGCACAGGAGGGAAGTAAGATGAATGAACCATTTTTGCCCCCCCCCCCCCAGTATCCATGCAGGTTTTCACCTTCCTTAGCCATTCAGGCTACTCAGACAAAAAAGCAGCAAGTTGGAAGAAAATATAAGTAGCAAATAAACAGTGATAATTAACGAGCCTTAAAGTAACAATGTAAATATGGGAATATTGAGAAAGTACCTGAGTTAAATTCTACGTCGTCAGATTTGCAAGTTTGCAAAGCATTGTGTGCTCCTACGTGATATGATTCCATCTGCCGTGGGTACAAAGATCCCATTCTGAAATAAAATGAGGAATAAACACTAACCTCTCGAACTGCAAATCTCGTGAATTCCATTCGAGTTGCTGAATTGACAAAAAATCAGAGCATAGAAACTTCCTCGATATTTGGTATTAGAATGTCAACTGAACACCACAAAACGAAGTTTTATGAACAAAGAATTGGTAGATAATAAAACTAGTCACAGTGAGAAATAGCGCATCGAGTGGCTCCGAAATGCTTGCACCAATCTCATACTCGAGCGGAAGCTGCCGTCAGTTACACCGTCAACGACGCCGATAGTGCCGCGGAGTATGGCGGCGGGCAAAACACGGAGACAGCGTTGACATGAGGAGGGTGGAAGACGGCGGGAAGGGCAGAGACCTGTGCGCTATGGAGCGGGCAACCTCTCTTTCTCTTCCGCGGGAACACTATCTCCATGCTTCCCAGCAGTCACGGCCGTTGGCCTAGCCGTAAGCCGCCATAGACGCAATGATAAGAAATACAGATATCGATCGTAGAGCTATACCACAGGTGAGTACACCCATTCACGCCGCCGTACACCGATAACAACTGAAACAACAAACTGGGAATTGATCTATCAGGTACCGAACTGGGTAACTGCAGAAATGTAGGCTCAAAACAGTGCACAGGTGTGGTTGAATTCTGCCATGAGAAACATTTCTTTCACGGTGCGCTGGTTTCAAGGTGGGTGGAGCGACAAAAGAATCCACCAACCTCACTCCATAGTTATCGGCTTCACCCGCCACGATTTCGCAATTTCTTACGATTCCTGTTGTTTCTGGCAAAATTCCCAGTGAAGCGGGATCAGAGACTATATGAATGAGCGCGCGCCGCGCTAAAGTATCTTTCCTGAAGGGAACTTGAAGGATGCCTGAACCCTGAAGTATGCTTCAGGAAAGATGCTTCAGCAGCTCTTTCCTGCTTCGCGGCGCTGCCACCGGCGTCGACGGCGGCAATGAAGGTACCCAACGTCGGCACTGTTGCACCGCGCTTCATTTATGACGATCGACCGCAGTATAGCGACCATTGTTGGAGCCCGCGTAAACCATGCACAGTTTGGCACTAGGCCAAGATTCGGATCTTGCCACGGATTCGCGCGGGTTCGCACCAAGATGATTAGGCTGAGCTTATACCTCGCGATTCGTGAGGACCGTTCGGACCTGACGGTCCGCACGAATCGCATGGTGACCTCCTACCGATAGAATGTGCCGCAACGGTGCCGGCGTTGGGTACCTCGATTGCCGCCGTCGACGCCAGTGCCGCAAAGTATGAAGGTCCAAGGAGGCCTCGGACGCTTTCGTACCGGTGTCGCTAGGCTCGCTACGATCACCATACTGTAGTGTGGTTAGGCCGAGCGTTTTGCAAACGGAGCGCGTTATCGGATTGACGCCGGATCTGCGTCCAATGACGTGAGCGCAAAGTGTGACCGGTAGAAAGGCAAACCTGATATAGCGCAGACAGACACGCCGTCAAGAGCAAGAGCTATGAAATTACAAGTAAGCAGCGTTCTCCAATCGGAATCTATCGTGGGGGCAGTTAGGTCACCGCACGTAACGGTTGGCTGTGGCTTAGGATTTCAATAATTGTTAAACACCTCATCTCAGACTTTCTTTCTGTCTCACTTATTATTGATTTAACTGGTTTAATTAACTAATTAATGGTTTAATTAATTTAGCTGGTTTGATTTTATTTAACTTAATCAGGATTTAACTGATTACATTAGGGATTTAGCAGATTATGATGGCAAATTCTAAATGACAATTTGTCGAACCATTTTTGGAAGCACGACCTCATAATCCTTCGACTTGTCCGATGTTTTCTCTAAAATACGAATTTCACTTCCTCTTTTTTCTTTCGTAATTGGCTTGAATTTCACTCAATAGCAGAATAAAAATACTGCCTTGGTTTTTGAGGAATTCCACCTTTTTAGCGTTATGGCTTGCACATCGCCACGCGCTATGACTTTATCGGCTAATGATAGAATCTGTCAGGTCCTCCAGCTCCGCCGATCCTCCTACGATCCTCAAAGACTCGTCATCATGCGTCGGCGGCCAATCAAGCAACGCCACCTCGATTTTGGAGCTGGCAGGCGGCTACTTAAGCTGCTGCCAGCCGGTAGTTCCAGTCACTTTTCCAGGCAGCCACCTCTTCACCTCCCCTTTTGTTCCCCCTTCTCATGTAATCATATAAGCAATAAATATTTATAGCCCATATGTTCTGTACCCACATCTTACTACACCGCAACACCCCCTTCGAATTAAAGTTAGGCCAGCCTTTAATCTGATATGGAGGCCCCGGGGAGATATTGGGCATCACCTAAATGTGTCGGGATTGCGCCATGTGATCTACTCTTGCTTATATTATTATTATGTTTGGGAGGTTTGTAGGCATTGTTACCGATGGGGCATTGATGTGGACGTGCTATAAGAGGAGTTTGGGGAACAGTGGCTAATATATCTGCTTTTTGGGGTTGCGCCATGAGATTTATTAGACTAATATTTTTTTATTTATTTATATATGTCCAATTGGGATTGATCGATATGGGTGATAGGGGGAATATGCTTGCCAGTGTGGATGCCTAATCCGAACAGGCGCGATGTTGTACTAGGATTAAATTTGTCATTGGGGAGGGGAAACTTGGGGAGGAGTTCATTCAGTCGTCTGCGTGTTCTCTCGGAGATGGGTACGTTTGTGGTTTATCTTATAGTTGATATCATGACAATGTTGCGAGGAAGGAATTATGCCGTTCCATTGTTCCAGAATATACTAACACCATTGTTCCCGAACATATTAATATTCCCGCAGAACCACATGGAGTCGACTAGGCGCAGGTGTTGAGTGAGTTCCTCGTCATTTTTGTTTTTTTTTTCATGTAGTCTATATTATGAGAATGATAGTGTGAATAATGTTTTTTTTTTCAGGAAACTGTGGTTTTAAGAAATGTATGGAACGATTCCAGCTCAGTCACCGTCCCCTCCCGTAGAGGTAAGTGGTGGGTATACGGTAGGAAAGATCGATTGGGTGATATATTTCCCGTTTTATTCCAGGAACCTAACCAAAATGCTCCTTGCTCGCCGCACACAGTACAGGAACACTATTAGCATATTTTGCGTATGATGCTTCTTAAGTTCACTCTTCATACGACGCTTTCGTTGTAAAGCCTTTACATCTCAACATCAAGAAGTAGTTGCCAGTGATGATCTTTTGATGACTATTGCCAAAGAGTGAAGACGTAGTCTTGTAGTGGCTCTCTGACCTCGAAGGCATCTCTCTGTGTTACGTATTACTATATTTATCCCTATGCAAGTGGAAAACACTACTTATCAGTCATATTTATCCCTATGCAAGTGAAAAATACTACTCTTGGAGTTGCTATGATATTTCGCGCTCGAGGACGAGCTCACTGTAAGGAATGGAGATGACAGGTCCTCCAGCTCCGCCGATCCTCCATCAATCCTCAAGGACTCGTCATCATGCGTCGGCGGCCAATCAAGCAACGCCACCTCGACTTCGGAGCTGGCAGGCGGCTACTTAAGCTGCTGCCAGTCGGTAGTTCCAGTCACTTTTCCCGGCAGCCACCTCTTCACCTCCCCTTTTGTTCCCCCTTCTCATGTAATCATATAAGCAATAAATATATATATATAGCCCATATGTTCTGTACCCACATCTTACTACACCGCGACACCCCCTTCGGATTAAGGTTAGGCCAGCCTTTACTGATAAATCTCCCGGCCCCCTCTGCAATGCAGTGTCTTGCTACATCTACTGCAATGTAACAGAGATGATAGAACCGTCAAACCCTCTCCGACTTTCCTCAACCGAACTTTCGACACTGAATTGATATCGACATTAGTTATGAATAAATCATTAGAGGTAATGAGGATATGGATAGAAACATCCCAACAATGAGGGCCATGTCGTGACATCACGCACTATTTTTTGACCGAGTACCTCTCAAAGACAGTGACAGGGATAATCTGGGTGATAAGGAATCCCTTAAAGATGTCATTCACTTGAAAACTAGGGATTCAGGAAGTCTAACTGCGGCAAAATCCCCGCGAAAAAAAAAACGCTCCTAGTGAGCATAAAGCAGAATTATACTTATCGTACCGTAATAAAGCTGTATCGATGTTGAATGACTTGTGCGGCCTCTCTACTAACTCGGTAATGACCGCATGCTTGTCCACCTCTCTCGATTCAGGAAACAGTGACTGAAGAAAAGCTTCCTACAGAAGACCATATTGTATATGTAACCCTCTTCACTGATGCACTTTATTGTAATCGAAGCAAAAAGCACAACAGCTAGGACAACAACAGTACCACTCGGATTTTCACAAATTGCAGGAGCTACAAACACACTCAAACACATCCGTATACTGAGAAATCGTATGAGATTGGAACACAAACAAAAACAGCAGAGTATGGAACTCGAATGTTTAAGCGTACGCTGGACCCACCCATAAATATTCAAGCTTATTAAGCATGAAGATGCACGAGTGTGACCACAGCACTACTGCATAATGCAAATCCAAGAGACTAAGAGATTTACTTCAATACATTCGAAATGAATAAATGTTATAACAAATCAGGTAACACATGCTCAATTTCCGGCCTCGCCTTGCTCTCCTGCCTCCTGATCATCTGCAGCGGCATCGGAAGTCCACAGTGTCAGATTGTCCCTCAGAAGCTGCATGATGAGAGTGGAATCCTTGTACGAATCTTCGTTAAGGGTATCCAGCTCAGCAATGGCATCGTCAAATGCCTAAACATTTGGGAGGTAAACACGTAAAAAAATTCTTATGAAGACAATACACTTCTTTGCTTGTTGGCAAGCTCCGGAACCTTACTTAACTTCGCAGACAATAAAGGGCAATCGGGTGAGAGCAAGGCCAACTAGACAAGTGGCCTTCAAATTCTCCCCAGCAATATGAATTGCTTAATAGCAGCTATGTCCAATATTCGCCACCCGGAGTTCAAAAAAATCACCTGCTTTGCCAACTGGCACGCCTTATCTGGCGCATTCAGAATCTCGTAGTAGAACACCGAAAAATTGAGGGCAAGGCCAAGACGGATAGGGTGTGTGGGTTGCATCTTGTCTTTGGCGATGTCGAAAGCTTCCTGGTATGACTGCTGCGATTTCTCGACAACGGCTGTAATCATAACAGATTGATAAACGACAATTCAACCATGTATAGCGCCGAACAATGGGCCACGTCTATCAAAAGAGTTTCCCTTCAGGGTAAGCGGCCAGGCCTCTTGTCCATGAAGCGAAAATTATTCAAACACTCACAGCTACGGTCTTCACCAGATGCAACCTCAGCGAGATATCTGTAGTAGTCGCCTTTCATCTTGAGATAAAACACCTTGGACTCTGGGTTGCCAGCTTTGGGAATAAGGAATTTGTCGAGCAAGCCCTGTAAATTGAAATTGCTGGCAATACTGTAATCATGTAGGTTAGTTTGCACTCACCAAAACGTCTTGGCAGATGTCACGAAGCTCTTTCTCAACTTTCTCACGATATTCCTTTGCCATCTGCTGTTTCTTCTCGGAGCCTTCCGTCTTTTGCTCAATCGACGAGATAACGCGCCAGCTCGAACGGCGAGCACCAACGACATTCTTGTAGGCGACAGACAGAAGATTGCGTTCTTCATTCGAAAGTTCAGCTCCCAGTTCAGTAACCTTCTTCATGGACTGCGCCATATCATCATATCTCTCAGCCTTAAAAAACCTCACAAGTATTAACGTCTTGGAACATCACTTTGCAATATCCTACCTGCTCGGCGAGTTTTGCTCTCTGCACAAGTTCGTCTTTGTTATCAGCCATGATGCTCCCTGTGAGATTGGTTACTGGAAGTAAAACTTCGACCTCCAGCCAAGTGTGGCCGCGATGGAATGATCGGAATTATGAAATCGGCGGTATACGCGAAAGGAGCTAGATACGTATCCACCGGGAAAATCATGGGAGTACGGCGTCATGAAGTCATATCTACTCGATCCTTCTCATGGATTGCACGAATTCAACTAATTTCACGCTTCTCTTAATCGCTGTATCAAGGCTATCATAGCGTTTCCGAGATTTCGCTCATACGAAGATAACCATTCCACTACTTCCACAATTATGAAGATGGCCTAAGGAGCATGGAAGTACACACAACACAGACGCACCGTGGCTTGTTGTTGAAGTAGAATTACAAGAGACGATAAAACAGCCTGATCTGTACTTAGCAAATTGAAATCCCTCAGAGATCCTTTTAGGAACTTAGATTTGCAACTTTTTATAAGACACCTCCCCTCATTGCGACAACACCTAAGAAAGCTTGAGCCGCCGTCAGACTTCAAGATCTTGCGGCATCGCGGCTCCGCACACAAATTTACGGCATTCAAGAATCTCAGATCGCGAATAGCGTGCGGAAGTGCGACACCGCAAAACTTCATAATCGCAAAACGCGAAGTTTGGCGGCGGCCTAAAAGTGAATCCAATCTGAAACGCAGACATGGTTCAAAAGAACTGTTCACACCAGCTGAACACCGGTAAACAGACGATGGTCATTAAGACGATGTGAGTGGTATAGAAGCGTGAGGATAAGGTTAGACCTTGAGAATCGTACGACCTACAGGATCGCAAAATCGCATATTCGCAGAATCTCATGTGTTGTCACAACTCTTGCTGGAGTATGCAATTTTCGCGGGCTCTTCACCGATCTAGAACCGTGAGTTGTGAAAAACTAAGCAGGACGGCACGCAATTCCGCGATTTTGCAACGCAATGTACGTAATCACCCGCAAAAACGTCGCCGTGCCACTCGCGAAAATTCGACATACCGATGCTGTCAGACTTTGCCATTCTGCGACGTCGCACTTTCGCACGCGATACTACGACCTTGAGATTGTGCAATACCGCGACTTTGCGTGCGGAGCCGCAACACCGCAAAATCGCAAAGTCTGACGGTGGCCCAAGGCTACACACCCAACGAAGTCGTCGCGATCCTTCTAACCAGTTCACGCTCGGACTGGACGGTCCGCACGAATCGCAAGGTATGCTCAGCCTTAGAGCCGACGTCGAGGTTCGCGATTTTCCAGAATCGCGCTTTTCTGCAATGCTGCGTCTTTGCCTGCAGAGTCGCGACGCTGCGAAATCGCAGAATACGGAGTCTCGCGTCGGCTATATCACGGATTAGAACATCGTGGGGCTCTCGTGATCGACCAATCCGCCACATACGAAATTCGAAGAAGCGTAGTTTCGCAAGTTACAACTGCGTCATCAAGAGAGACATCAAGACATAAATTAGGCGACTATCCTACTCGACAAATAACAGATGTTGTGCAATGAATAGTGCGCACTTAATGGGGACTCAGAGGATAGTGCAATGCCCAAACACTTTCTATCATTATGTAGTCCTAGTTTGCTAACTGGCAATAGCTGGTTATGATCAGACAAATCTGGCAATAGAGTAATCATGGGCTGTCAACACGTGCATCCGACGTGAAGAGATTCCTCCAGCGTTCATTTGCGGCAAAGGTGCGGCAGATTATGGCACTTTCGATATGTTTAGAGGTAGCCGCGTGCTCTGCACTCGCTAAAAAGAAACGCCACTCTCTCCTTTCTCATGGATAAATGGCATAAATACTCTCATCTCATGTTTGATGATCTTTCACCTTTTCGTCCATGACTAAGACTTAGTATATTCGATTAATTTTATTAGACCACGGCCATGCCTCGAAATCGATTTGCGGCCTCTTCCAGTTCAAAGAACATTGGTACGTGTCAACCTATCTATTCGGCAAATTCCCAGAATCCTCGGGTCAATATGTATCTAATGCGAACTCGAACAGCAAGTCCGCTGCATATTATTCGCAAAAGCAAACAAGAACGTAAGATAAAGATGACAAAACTCGTACTATAGAAGGGATTCTCATTTCGTAAGATAATTTTGTCGTTTTTCATGGCATCAACTGCCCAAAAGAGTCTCACAAAAGAAATCTTATGAGTAAGAGAGTATGAGATTTCGTCGAGGTATTGACTTCAAAAGTACATACAGAACGTATGCGACGATCGTGATCTTCCATTCGACTGGAGCTAGGTGAACACGGGTGGGGACAGAAGTGACTTATCCACACCACAGCTTCACCTCTTCTTACGACATACCAGATCCTGAACCCACTACCATTTCCCCACTCTTAAATCCCTTGTGAATGTGCCTGGAATGTAGGTTCAGAAGCCCGCGACGAAGTTGCGCGTATTGATTCCTTGAATGCCTAATGGGCAGTGTGATGAGCAACAACTTTCGACACTTCACGTCACGTTATGGAGAACCTTTACATTATAGTCTGTTAGTATTCCGAGAGAACTAATCTATAGGCAACCAGCTTTTGCTACAGCTGTATAGTGGGTGGTGTTAGCACAAAACCGTTGATACGCGTTGAGAATCCAACCAGTTGACTGATATTTGCAACACGATATAAATAACTGCAGGAGACAGAATCACTCAAACCTCTGCTGCATGGAAAAACTTAAAAGTGAACAAGTTAGGAAAGCAACTTTGGAATGTTCCAGGCTGCTCCCATAAGTCATACTTTGCGCCTGGTTATTGATTTCGCTGCATTTCCAAATACTGATTGAGCGTGCCAATAAGCATGTGATACAGCAAGTCAACGAATTTCAGAGGAAACACTTGATTTCTAAACACAAAACGACTAATGTCAGCCAAAAGAATTACAAATAAATCAATTTCATTCTACGGTACCAAGTAAAAGTGCGCAACACGCCACAAGTCTCGTGCCTACCTCAATCACGTGCGTAGTCGATAAAGCTCCCTCTGTTAGGGTGTAAATGCGTACCAAACACATAATCTAACGTCTAGCTGTCATCGTGAGTGTGAAATGAGGCTCAATGGCCCCAGAATCCCTCTGCACTGAACGTTTTCGTGGCTACCGTTGCTCAGTTCTAGTTTTGAGTCCCAACTACAGTTCCTTATATAAGTGTGCTTCAAGGTTATGGGAGTAGCGGCTAGCAAGGACAATGACGATTTGACAGACAACTTGGTGAAACATGGACAAATAGTTTCAAAAGAGGTGGAGCTGGTTTTCAGGTTAGTTTTATCAGCTAAGATTCAATGGTTTACTGCACTCCTGATTACTTTCAGACTTGTCGACAGGGGACGCTTCTTCCCCAGTGATTATGTAGACGAGGCATATCGCGATAATCCGTTCAAGGTTTTCTTCTTATCCATATGATTCTTTTGTATCTCTTCGATTTTGATGAAAGTTGTAAAAACTTTACCGATCAAAATTTGAGGTTCCTGCCGAAGCGACTGGTGATTGGACCCCCGGAAAACTGCACATATCGGCTCCAAGCATGTACGCTACTGTTCTAGAAAAGCTTGATTTGAAGCCAGGGCATGCATTTCTGAACGTCGGATCTGGCACTGGATGGCTGAGTACAGCTGCCGGATTCCTCATTGGTCAGTATTTTTGTCTTTCGGACCCGTTACTAGATTGAGAGAACTTTAGCCTTTCGGCATTTGCCACTCAAGGGTAGTATTAGAGCTTAATCATGTTTTTTCTGGTTATGTGGCAGGGATGCCTCATAGCACCATGCGCCGTCCGCTGCCCATTGCTTTATCGATTATTGAGATGATCTTTCATAGGATCATATAGACGGCACAATGGTTGGTGAGAAGCGGTATATCACATTAGAGAGATTAGAAAGGGATGAACTCGCCTTTCCAACCTCCACCTCTTTTCACGTCCAAAAGTGTAATTTTTACTTTCCCTCTGATTCCATCTTAAAACTCGATTGAGGGGTAGCTTTTAGATGAGGATAGGGAAAAGTATGAACTACCAATGATGATGACTAGAACGAAATTTGATCACTAAGTGGACGTTTGAGAGTATAGGATAAAATTTTGAGGCGGTCCAACTGTTATGGAGCACGTGACTAATGATATGCTCGAACAACTTCTAGATCGAACGTTGAAACTAGAAACATTTTCCATCTTCATATCATTTTTCCCTTTTCTATGTAGTAAACTTATAACATTTTAAATCTTTGGTTTGCTGTTTCAGGTGGCTCTGGAATCAACCATGGAGTCGAAATTCATGAAAATCTCATCAGGTTTGCTGAAGAGAAGCTGGCAGAGACCATTGAACGTCCCGAAGTGTGCGCATTCCCTTGGGCAAAACCTGCGTGGGTTTTGTTTCCAGTGTAGTATGAACGCCATAAGATATCTGTTCAAAAGTTTCTGGAGAACGATTACTGCATAGAAAGAAATTTATCGCATTCGCATACTGCTTTGCATCAGTGTGAAAATGTGAAATTTCAACGACATCGACTAGCGCATTCCATTCTTTTTTCTTCATTTCACGGAACTACTTCACTCTATTAGATAGTAAATATTAGTCTTTTTTTCGATTGAAACAACTTCGAAACAAATTTCGGTTAACCTTAGAGCTTGTGGGCATCGAAGCTGAGATTACACAATTCATCCACTTTTTTTAAAGAAGCCACCATCAAGTTCGTAATTCAGATTTTTTCACGGCAATGGCCTAGCCCAGGAACTAGCACAAACTGCGCACTTGTACGATCGTGTTTATTGCGGTGCCGCAGTGTCGGACGAGAACACTGTTGATCGTCTTATTAAATTATTAGAAATCGGTGGCAAACTCATCGTTCCAATTAGAAATAGCGTAAGTCTTTTTTGAACTACTATTGCGCATTGTCTGATTCTGCTGTTAAAAGCATAAAAAAGATTTATTCGCGAAACATTTAGCTGATGGCTTATACACGTACTGCTGAAAGTACGTTTACTTCTCAAGTTTTAATGGCATGTCAGTTCGCCGATCTGCTACCACCTAAAGAAGATGACCGTCGGGATTGTCTTCCCTGTTTAGTTAGGTGGGAATCATACGTGAAATCAAAGAGATCGCGAAGTTTTTTGTTGCTGCTTGCCCATGCTATTTGTGATTTTCTTTAGGCCTCCATCCTTAGCTGACATGTGTAGAGATGTCATTCGAGCAGCTCTTCGAAGAAATATTCTGAAAGAATGTCCACTTTTCATGCGGAGTATCGTCGACGACTCGGCTCCTGTGGGGTTAGCAAACGTCTTTCACGTTTAGATTTGACATTTTAGGAGTTTTGCTGTTTATGAAATGTTTGTAAGTGTTATAAGGGGTGGACTGCTTCTCCTAAAGGTCATATGGCAATTTTCTATGGTTCCTATGGTTAAGGCTTGATGGTTCTGCTCCTCAAGTCGACGCTGACGATGAGGTGACTGACGGGCAAAACCAGGAGGGGGTCAACATAATTCGTCATCCGATACGTGTGGAACTGTTTCGAAATCTCGGAGCTGCTCGGATTCGTCTTGAGGCACATGATCGAATGAGGCGTGAGCAAAGGTTCGGTTTCGAAACTGCAGATTTGTAAATACGAAATTCACTTCATTTTTTGTTATCTTTTGATGTGAGATACCACATAGTTGAAATAACTGGTTCAAAGTTAGAGTGAGCGTGTGGTATATATCTGCGAGGTGTTCCACGACACTAATAGTTTGATTCCTGAAGTGAAATGATCTTACATCGCTCGCTGCGGACATTTCATTTTTAGTTTGGAATATTCAGTGTTTTGAGCTTTGAGATACACATAAGATCCAGCAGGGGATGAACAGTCTCCCATTCGCAGTTTTTCACTCATTTGCTGCTTTTTGGTAACTCACCCAGGCAACGGATTGTGTCGTTAATTGTCGTGTGCAATAGGAACTGTCGACACTGTGTCATTGCACATTTCTGAGACGAGTTCGGCAAAGCCTCATCTGGTGTTCGGTGTTCAATTCAGAAAAGTGGACATATTAGGTTGATTCAATATGAATCGGACAAATTGACAAGATTTTATCTTTATCGTACAACTTTTTAACGGAAACTGGGAACCACTTGTAGGTAATATCCTACATCTTTATCGATGATCTTCTGCTACCGGTCAGGCAGATCACGGATGTCCTTGCTCCAGAAGGCCGAAGGCTGGGCCTCAAAGAAGTTCTCGAGTATCCTCTTGACGTCGTCGCGAGTTTTGAAGTCTTGGCCTTCCAGGTGACATTGGAGGTGGAAGGAAAGGTGGAGATCCGAAGGGACCAGGTCTGGGGAGTACGGTGGGTGTGGCACGGAGCAACTATGCGAGAGCAGCTCGGCCTTCTTCAGTCTCGCAATGTGCGGTCTCGCGTTGTCGTGCAAACAACAGCAAACACGTGACCGCCGCTGTTGCGAATTTTGGACATTTGCCTTCAATTCTCGTAATCGACGAATCTAGACGTCGGCGGGTACTGGTGTACCTTCATCGAGCAGCTCCCAGTATTCTCCGCCGTGTACGCTCCACCAAATGCGGTCTTCGTCTTCGATGGAACTTAGTAGTCGTCCGACGCAAACTTCGAATGCCACAAATACACTGTACCTCCAGCGGGGTCATGCTCCTTGTTAACTACCTTTGGGCGTCTTTCAAGATCCGCGGGTTCTTGGCCAGGTAGCGACAGAAATAGTATGACGTTGCGGATATGGTCTCTAGACGGCTTGAAGTTTTGCGGCATGGTGGCGGAATGAAACTAGTTTGAAGTGTTTTTTAAACTGTTCTTTGAAGAGCTTTTTATACGCATTCCAACGGTGCCTCGCGCATCCATTTTCGTCAACTCATTGCTGAGTTATGATCCCTGGAAGTCATCACTACCAGTTGTCCGATTCATATTGAATCAACCTAATATTTTGATGTGTGGTTGGCTAAGAACGGCGAAGAAAAGAAAGGTTATGTGTGTCAAACTGTATAAGGTAAGAAAGAATGATAGAGGAATGAAAGGTAAAATCTCTCCTCTTCCTCGACCCAAGGTCAAAATTTCTTGTTGTTTACTCAACGTGTATGTATCAACTGTGTCGCAAAGGTTTTTATCTTTAATTGAATTCTGTTGTTGTCTGAGGTTGCCCAAGAAAGTGCATTAAAGCTTGTAAGGGATTCTGGTAAAAAGCTCTCGGCTATGGGCTTCAGTTGCCAATTCTTTACAAAAGAAGCACATACGCTCAAGCACTATCATGTGATGTCTTTGTAGCTGCGGGGATTCTGTGAGCGATAGAGAAACCTCGTGGTTTCACGCGGTGATTGAGGAAAAAGCAATGATATTTTTTCGGATCTGTTTTAAAACACCTTTGGGAATGGTCCTGCTTACTCGACGCAGTCTACAAACTCGTGACTTTCGAGAAATACGCACTCTTCTTTAGGGGTCGCGATGTTCTGATGCGCGATATAGTAACTGTTCAACTACAAGATGGAGAACGAGGAATCGGAGCAGGTCACGGTGATACCGATCGTGATTTTGACTTCGGCGCTGGAATGTTCGTTTTTGCAGATGAGGGACCACCATCAGACGATGAGGAACTCGATGATGATGACAGGTAAACGGTTGCCTTGATGCGAATTTGCGTACACGTCCTATAATTGTTGCGCTGTGAGGAATTGATAATATCACCTTGGCCACCATGGTCTGCTCCATCATATACATATCCGTTCATTGTGCCCCCATCCAAAGAAATATGGTTTTGGTGCCGGACTAACTCGGAGCTCTCATTCCATTATCTAATCATACGCGCATTTTGTTCACCGCACACACCAAGATGGAATTTTGTATATCACTTTTGAGACCACGAAACAGTATGCGTTAATAGTTCCGCTGTTTATAAACTGTTCGCATCATGCCTTGAGTTTTCTGGCTGCTTACATAGTCGATTATGGAGCACGAGCGTGTGTGCATTCTTTTGGTATTGGATGGCTCACTGAAAAATTACATGACTCGGAAAGCCACTGCACTTAGAGCTTACGGAAAGGGGTCCATCTGGCCAGGATACTGATACTAGTATTGGTGCACTGGATTCTTTTCTAATTCTTTTGTAGTGGACCAAAACTTTCTTCACGGGTGGTCCCTCTTAACTTTCTGTACGAGGCATATTTTACTCGAAAAACGGACCGTTTTATGGTAGACCTATTGAATTTGAAACGAAATCCATTAATTCAAGTAAAAATAAAATCGGACGCTTTTGCTTGTGTTTATATCGTAAAACATTTTTGCATTTTTCGTACTTTTGTGGAACGATCAAAGAGAGGCTTTGGCCCTCATCTTAGTGTGTGCGCAGACGCAAATCTCTTGTAAGCCTTTCGTCGCATTGCCGAGTATCCCTAACCGGTACCATTGAAAGTGACGCTCGTGCTCCGCATCTCATCGACTATGTAAGCAGCCGTGATGCGAAATACCATTTTTCAGGATGGGTTTACACTGGTTGAACGCCATTCTTGGCTTCGAACGTGATACTCGTGGTCGTCGCGATCGTGACCGTGAAGAGGATCGTGAAAGGTCAGTGTCGCCGAGCGGTGACTCTTCGAGTGACACTGCCGTTGATGAAAGGGCGGGTGATGGTGGTGACGAACACTTGGTCGAGCCATCGCTCGAAGTCGAAGAAGAGAACAATGGCTGCAGCGAGGCTAATGGCTCCAATCATACTGATAACGGAAACACTTCAAATGAAGTTACTTCGATGTCAACCGATTCTGCTGTTCCAAAAGCCGAGGATGCTCAACCAGAACCTGAAGTGAGTCTGCCCGTTTGAAATTATAAGCTCTGTACTTTGCATTTTATCTATTTTACCTATTCCTCTCAAGAATAGTCATGTAAAATAGTCTTGTCGTTCTTGATGACGATGTAACACACCATTATCGTTTCTGGGTCACTCACTACATTTTCCTTGATTTATAGTCGCTACTTAACTTTTTAAACATCGAGAACAAAAATGCGTATTGTTTCTGAATCACTAATTTCTTCAAGGAATCAGTGGAGAATAACGATCACAATAGCGAGCAAAGAGATCCAGAGGCTGAGGATGACGTTGAGGATGAGGCCACTAATGAGGACCGTAATTGGGAGAGGTATTTTCCAAGTTTATCGTTCAATCTTCCTTCATTTTTGTCATAATTTATGGTGCGTGTTGATTTACCAGATTAATTAGAATATTTAGTTTCCCGCGGGACGTTATGGACCTACGGGAATTCTTAGCGTCAAATCGTAATCGTGGTAGTAAGTAAAACGTCACATTTTAAGTCTTTACAGTATTATGTTGCACTTGATCTAGGAGCCGATCGAAGCAACGGAAATATCAACGACGCCGGTGGATCAAACCCAACTCGTAGACCACGTCCTTCAGTGTCACGACGTAGCGCTAAGAGAGCACGCATAGCAGATGGTGATAACCATGAGGATGAGGTCAGCTATGCTTTTTCATCACCTTTTTTTTTACCGCGGATGAAAACGTCCGCTCCGCAGTAGCCCTAAAAAATTACAGTCAAACGTATTCGGTTCCATAGTCCGTCGAGAGCGTGTGCATAAAAACCGTGTTGATCACCTCCGAATAAGAGCAAAAAAGCTACAGCATTTCATGATCCCGCGCAATGAGTAATTTCGACGTTGTTTAGGGTGAAAAGTTGGCCGAAGAAGAACGGGATAAACAGCATGCATCGTTGAAAAGCTTTGGTGAAGCATTCAATGAAGCTTTGTGGAAACTTCCACTGCCGAAGCACCTAATCAAATACGTTGCACTGCACTCGATTGCTCCAATGTTCACAAACGAGCACACTTCAAGATGGAGGTAAAGCTTTCATATAAAATTTCCTGTTCTGCTGAACAACTGTACATATTTGTTTGGGCACAATTTTTGGCAGTCGTATAGCCTTCTTTGACTGTTCGACAGTCCAGATTATTTTCTTTTCGCGAATGTACATGCTTGTTCATATCTTCGTATTCTTCAACTAGTGATGTTTGCCTATAGTTGTCATCGATTAAGAATTTCTTTACTAATTTGTGTAGATCTATGGAACGTATGTATAGTATAAGAATAAAACTCAGTGGAAGGTCAAATACATATATCGAACACGACTTCAGAAGCAAGAACTGTCATCAATACATGTAAGATAGTAGATAATACAAAATTTCAAATACAAGGGTTATTAAAGTGAAATTCGAAACACCGTAAGTTGGAAGGAAACTTCAAAGTGATTCACTTGGTGGTCCACTGAGAGCCAATTTATGAGCGATTTGAGATCTGCGCAAAACAATATTTTGATATCAGCAAGAAATGATTGTACGATAGAAATCCATGATACCTGCGGAATCGGCTGTCTTTGTTGACGAGAACATGGAGATCGCGAATATTGACACGTACTGTACGAGGACGATGTACGGCACCGGAAACTCCACCGCCACTTACTTGATCCCATCTGGAATTAGACGGTACATGATATAAAGATATCAACTGAACAGATCCAAAACTCTTGTAGAGGCTTACTTGGGTCTGGCAACTTTGCTACCGCTACTCAGTGCAGCAATAGCTGCAGCATTTGCGTCACGATTCCGCTTGGCTTCGGCATCAGCACGTTGCATTTCCTGTAGCACGCATGGAACATTCTCGAATAATTCCAACGTAACTGCACCTAAGCCAGGGTCCCGAAGTATCG
Organism: Trichostrongylus colubriformis; assembly: GCA_963978905.1. Taxonomy (NCBI): domain Eukaryota; kingdom Metazoa; phylum Nematoda; class Chromadorea; order Rhabditida; family Trichostrongylidae; genus Trichostrongylus; species Trichostrongylus colubriformis. Next base: position 10,577,126 of record OZ022260.1, read on the forward strand.
GTGAGCGGTCGCGAGAGGCGTCTAGTTAGTGAGGAAGGTTAATGCAAATGAGAATCGAACTTCGGCTTGCAAGAAAAGCCCTGTTCAGTTTCAACGAAGCAGCAGCCTCGAAGGTGAACATGTTTCAGCCGTTATATGCCAATTCGGAGCCTGATCTTCAGTTTTTGGTGGTCAACGGTAAAATGATAGCAATGGCGCCCGAGCAGGATTGCAGGGACCGCGACGCGTGATGTTGACAACGCGGTCTGCCACCTCCTGGTACCCTCTCAAATTAGTGTTCTATAACATCGTGCGTTGCGACGTTTGCGACTGAGATAGCTTAAAGGCACACCACGGGATAATCCTTACCTTCTCAGGGCAGGTAGACCCTTGGATATTTGTAAAGATTGCACCCTTTTCGCGGCGCCACGACCCACCCCGGCGCGTACGGCCTGGTCGACCTGAGCCGAGTTGAGCCCACCCAGCCGAATCACACCCGGCATAAGTGAGAAGGAAACTTGCGATAAGACAAGATAAGCAGCGATATAAATAGCGAAGGTAGCTTCAACAGGGCAGAACAGGTGTATCATAGCATTTTGCACGATATTATTTGGGCAAAGCTCTTCTATACACTCCAGTACTCGTAGGAGGACTGAAGGCATGGACCTTCATTTTTGGTGGTTTTGAGGGGTCCAGATTCATTTTTCTTCACTAGTGGGTAAACCTGGGCCTCTACATCCTGTAACACGCGCGATAGCTCTCACAGTTTTTCGCGAGGTGTGCCTTTAATAAATACGTATCCAGTTCTTGATCGAGTTCCAAAGGTATTGCGAATCATGCTTAAAACAGTCCTTTGAGGAGACTCATCTTGGAGCTTTGGAAGAAAAAAATAATTGCAAAAAACAATCACAGAATGTGAGAAATATTAATTCTCTATGATACAAACACATAAGGCTCGCATACCTTGGCTCGTTCAATCGTATCTTTTGCTATGCCTTTGCTTTTACTCATCCGTATCAACGCCTCTTTTTCGCGATTCTCACGTTGCTCTTCCTGCTGCCTATCAATGTCTTCGAGGAAGCGCAGCTGGCGCCGTGTATCATCAATCGGTCCATAATTAGGGTTCAGCCTGAAAGAAATGCGATAACTCTAATAAAGCAAAAAAAATCAGTCGGGAAAAACCTCAAGGGCTCCATTCGATGTTCAGCAAGAATAGCAAGCTCCCCTATGATTTCACGAAGACGGCATTCGGCCGCATCTGATATCAAGACGAGAACCTAGAAACATCGCTGTAGTTAACCTTTTGAATAATATATAATTTGGTGAACCTCTTCATCCACATAGCACATCTCGTTCATACACTGGGTAATTCGGCTCATTATATCAGGTGGTCGCAGAAGCGCACTCTCAAGAGCTCCTTCTTGCAATTGTCGAACTTGGATCATCTACAAAACGTAGAAATTCCAAGGTGATCGCAAACAACACATCCAGCAACATCAACAAGTCTCCCAAAGGCTAGACACCATTACCTCTTCTTCTGGATGTTGAGCAGGCGCATCATCCATGGGTTCTACGGCAACAGCAGAATCAGTTCTTTCCATTGAAGCCACCTGAAACTAAAAAGAACAAATGGTAAAAACAACTGAAAGAAGAGTCGATTTGTGGACTAAAGATTTTTGTGGCTACGTGGATAGTGATACTAGCAATCTTACCTGTTCGTTATGTTCCTGAATGGGTACTGACACCACGTGAACAGCAGCAGAAGTTGGGGCATACATCATCCCTTGTGATGTCGTCTGACGCTGCTCAGATGGAATTTGTTGTGCATGTTGTTGATGACCAATAGGCATCTGCTGCGATACCATAGGCATTTGTTGATGTTGTGAATGTGAATGCACGATTTGCTGTGACTGCTGCATTCCCATTTGTGGATGTGGATGCATCTGCATCTGCTGATGCTCCATTTGAGCCGGCGCCTCATGCATCTGGTAATGTTGTTGTTGTTGCTGCTGTGGATGCTGCTGTACCACTTGTACCTGAAACAATACTTACCCGATATGCAAAAGATATTAACACTTGACCTTTCTAAGTGGTTTGAAAGAAGTAAGCCCAGAACGCGCAAGCGTTTTGGCGTACCCATACATCAAGAGGCCTAATCAAGCATGTTGACAAGCAATAAGGATTGTGAAAATGAGACCAACGCAGAATTCGCGGCCATGGGCCGCAAATCTTCCGTCTTTCATCCGCCACATTCTCCTGTGCTGTGTTCAAGCTTTCTAAGAAAAGAATGCACGATAAAAAGTGCATAAAACCCTAACTAAGCTCTGCGCATATTATTGCCATGGCAGAGTCAAATAAAAGAATTCATATGCGGAATGAATACTGGCAAAAAATGTGAAAAAATAGAGAAAAGCTCCACGAGAGGAAAAAGAAAAAGCGGGTTGGTTTCCTCGGCAAAAACGAACCGAAAAGTAGGAACAGAGTCATTACGAGAGGGTTGAGGAGGCAACATGTTGAAAGCGATTGAATACCCATTAAAGACCGTAGATGAGAAGAATTTGAGGTTTTCCACCATGAAAAGTTTGTGCAGAATCTTTTGCTAAAAAAGAACGCAAAATCGCTTCAATACGATAAGAAAGCGAGAAATAGCAAAGGGGCCGAGATCATATCGAGATTTCGATCTGCGACTATTACACTGTAGCTTAACCAAGAATATAAAAAAGGTAAAGAAAAGACCAGAAACAGATCCAATCACACTACTTCTACGACGAAAGAATAGATAAAAGATAAGCAATTCACGTAACTAGCAGCTGGCCGTATATTACTTTCATTACTTTCATTGTTACAAACATTGAATCACCTGCATTGGTTGTGAATGGATGTGTTGAGGTGCAGACTGAGACGAGGGTTGCGGTTGAGCAGTGATGATATGCTGCTGGTGTTGCATTTGCATATGTACCTGTTGCTGAGGTGAAGCGGCTTCGATCTGCTGTGCAGGAGGCACCATCATACCAGGTGGGGGCACAACACCTTCGATGGTCACTTCACCTGTAATATGCCATGGAAACATAAATAAGAATATTCGTATTGTTCTGCCTACAAGAATACATTGTACTCTAAATTTATCTACAGGAGCAAGAAGGACAGAGTCAAAAGTCAAATCTTCTTTTAGCACACAAATCTGAGATTGGACCTCGGAGCAGAACCTTACACTATCGCATCAAAAGCAAGAGCAACAGCTGGCAAGTAATGCAAGTAAAATATGTTAAGGCTAAAGTACCAGAATGTCCTTAAGGACTCTTGCACTTGTAAGCTTCAAGCGAGAATAAGTTTTAATCCCTAGAGAATTTTTCACGAGTCCACACACCGGGTTATAAATTATGCATCATGTCGTCCGAAGATGCTTCCCCTCAGCAGAAAAGGTGATTCTGTTTCAAATTCTTGATGGTTATACGATCAAGGAATAAAACTGTAACAGGCATACCGCTCCTCATGGCAGCACGAAGGTAAGGAAGCGTTTTGTGGAGGAATGGAAGCAGGTGAGGCTGTGCTTGTGATTTTAAGGCACTTTGCAGTCGAGTTGTGAACTCCTCTGCAGGCATTTGACCGAATACCAGAGTCTGAACAGTAGCATTGAATATAAGATGATCCATCCACATAAGACGCTAGAGATTCCCGAACTATCGTTTATGATGGTGACATCGAAACTATTCTGACAAAAGCGCTCCACGGTCTAGTGAGCATACTTACTTATTAATTTACAATTGAGCTACAAATCTCATACTAGAGTTCTCCTGTACGCTCCCAAATGAATTGCTAATATCATAATTTTTACGATGGCCACCTTCGAACATTAATTTTGCCTTGTGAAAAATACATGCCTTTCAAGTAACATCATAGGCATCCAAATGGGCAGATTAGCGACACTCATCCACGAAAACTCTTATTTAGGAGTTCGTGGAAACCTTGGACTTTACTAAAAATGTAGCCCTCGCTCATCCATTTATCGCATTTCCAGCTGATTTTAAAGCGGCTAATTCCCAAGTATGGTGAAGTTAGAAATCTTGTACTCAAAAACCAAGTAAAAACAGTAACAAAAAATTAACAACCATGTTCCGATTACTTACACTGACAAGTTCCTTTACAAGGTGAGCAGTCTGTTGAGGATTCTGCGATGGCTGTTGTTGTTCGGGTTGCTGTGATAACTGTATCAGCGTCTTGAAGAAACGCACACACTTTGTTACCATCCCCTGGCTGTCGCTGGTAGGCAGTGGCTGAGGGGTATTGGATTGAGAAGTTTGAGGTTGATTCATTTGCATCACAACACCAGAAGAAACAGACGCTGAAAGCTTTCACAGTGACGGAGACTCAGCAGTTTTAAAAACATCACATTTGAAAAATCTTAAACCATTTACCAGGAGGTGCACCTTGCATAGCCATTTGTTGCTGTTGCATTGGTTGTGGATGTTGTTGATGCTGCATATGCATCGTTGACGATGCCATCATCTACAATTTTAACTCAAGGAAAGGTAAACAACATGATAGGTATAACGTGGGGTCTGCGAATTCAGCCTATACGGGAGGTATAATGGTGGACGTACTCGTGGATGACTATCGACAGACAGCACACTTTGATTAAATGCTTTGCAGTCTGATTAAATGCTTTGCTGTCTCGTCATGAGCTGTAGAGTGAAACTGTGAATAGTTTTTCTAATTTTTCGAAAGAATTCTGAACGCTCCATGGAACCCTTACCTAAGGGTAAAAGTGGACTCGCTGGCCTGCGCACCCACTTTGCATAGGGTGTCGCAAAAATTAGACGACGAGAGGAGCAAATGTTGAAAATTTTCCAAAGTGATAAAAATCCGTAGGAAACAGGCAACCGAATACATACCGTAGGCGGCTTGATTTCTTGAGTCAGTGGTGAGCCAACCGATGTTCCAGGTGAAGGCCGCTCTCCTAGACCTCTTCCGGCCACAATACGGAACTTAGGGCCACCGCCCGAAGCGGGCGGATCCGACATCACCCTTAAAAACAATAACATTAAGAATGAAAACTCCATTTATGCGACAGTATGCTGTAGGCAAACAAGCGCCAAAAGCGAAGAAATATTCGGAAATAAGCCGAGTCACTGGTGTTAGACTACAATTGAAGCATGATAAGGAGCAGAAGCGAAAGTTTTTGCAAAATAAAATGAAGTAAAAAGGAAGATGCAGAAATTATTCAGTTTTGAAAGACGAATAAAAATTGATGCCAATGTAGCTGTGTGGGGAGGAGGGGGAAGGGGTGGGGAGCGCTTACTGCGTTTTGCGCTGTCGACTCTCACCTGACAATGTCTTCTGATCATCATCCTGAACACCGAGGCTTATAACTTGCCAAGCCTCAGTGGATGGAGGGGCTTCCCTCCCTCCTAAAAATTAGCAAAGCCGCGTTAACAATACACTGCCTCCCCCTTCCAATCACAGTGGAACGAAAACACCTTCAATAGTGCTACGGTCAATCAACAAAAGGTAGGGTGCTACGCAGTGAGGGGAGAGGGGCGCATCCCACATGGACACCATTTTTTCCCAGGCCAAGAAGGGTAGAGGGAAGGACCCATTCCCTGTTCCACTCTGACTTAAGCAGAAATATATGCGTGAGTGTGCACGCTGACCCCTCAGAAACGCCGAGGCATACAACTTTTTATGGACCACCGTCGGACTTCGCGATTTTGCGGCGTCGCACATTCCACCGCGATAATTCGACCTTGAAATTGTGCAGTGCCGTAACTTCAGGTGCGAAGCCGCGACACTGCAAAACCGCAATATAGCAAAGTCGGCAAAGGTGCTATGTGAGATAGGGGGGGGGGGGCGGGTGGGGGGCACTCGACAAAAGCATAAGTCGCGCCCAGTTTCTGCTTATAGGCACTCTCAAGGTCATTTTATATCTAGATACAGCTAACTAACTGAGAAAACGACTGAGTTATTCTCGATTAGTATATTACGAAAATTTGCTTCAACTAGACCAAACCACTTATGCGTATTCGCCTGAGCCTAGGGAAGGAGAATCTCCTTCCCCATGCTTAGGCTAACATAGAATGAAAAAACAGCTTGAATTTGCTTCATCACAATCGTTTCTATACAGAATGTGAACCCGATTTGGCTAGCGCTATGGCTTCCCTGCGCCCTTACCGCAGGTTAGAGACGCACAGCGCAGTGCGCTGCCCCCCCCCCCTAACTCATAGCACCGTCACAAAAGCGAAAAATCGCAAAGTCTGACGGCAGCTCCCTTCTTTCTGCGATAGCATCGGAATCGGTTGATACTTCGGTGAGCGCTTCACTATCGCGATCTCGGATTATAATCAATGTAGCGCCGATCGGGTCAAATAAAATCGGGGGGGGGGGAGACACAACTTTGCGTGGACGTCGAAGCTGCTTTCCCTCCCTGGGCGAAAATTCACATCCCCTCCTCCCACATGAAAAAGCATCTCTCAAAGCGGCTTCAGCCTAAGCCAGGGATGGAAAAGAGCTTCGACGTCGGTGGAAACTTTGCGTTCCCTTCCCCGACATTATTTGACCCCGCTGATCTTCATTTGAATAAAACTGACGTAAGATTGAAAGAACCGGTTTCAACTGCACTTGCGGAGCCCGCACTCGATGTCATGTCGGTCTTGACACGCATCTGCTACGTCCTTTAACAATTCGCCACAGTAAGTCATTGCCGTGCGCGATTGATTTTTCTCCATTGTATGGTTGCGCTTCGTCGTGTCGGATTGGGGTTGGACACCTGTACACGAAGGATTTATCATATTCGTCGATTTCTCATGCTTTTAGCCACAGCTAGGCAGTCCCTCATCATTCTGTGGACTTTCGTTAGACCTTGGGAGCGGGTTTGCCGTACTGGCTCCAGTGGTGGTTCCATCATGTTTTACGAGTATTTAGCACAATCGATTCAGTTCTTTCCTATGCGGATGGGTTTTAAACGTGATTTGAATTATCCCATTCGGTGTTATCCACGAGTATTGGCCACCAAATTACCGTTCCTATTGCGTGAAACTCAGGAAAACTTATTTCTTTTTGAAAAGCTCAGTGACTTCTCCATTCAGTCTGATTGTCATCGTAAAAGATAATTCACAGTTGAAGTCGTGTACTGCGGTTTCTTTTTATGGCAGATCTACAGGAAACTGTCAACCTTTGCAGATATGGGTGTTAAGGGAGAATCCAGCAATCGAGCAAAAGCAGTTGCAACGGATGATCAAATGCGTCTAGCAAGGCTTACTCTCGAAGGCAATTCTGCGGAAGAAGATCCCGCTAACATCCAAAGATTAATAAAAAGGGTGAGCATCTTTGTATCTGAACATTGGATGGAATTGCTATCGGGTTGGAAATATTATTTCCTCTTTGCTGTACGGAATTTCATGTGAGTATTCATGATTAAACTATGGGATAAAGAATTCAGCTGAAGCGTGTGCAGTGATGCTGTTTTTTCTGATTCAGTCCATAGGATTACTGTATGTAATATGTTGGTGTGTTTTTGATGGTTCACCTAAATATTTGAGCAGCCCTTGCCCTTGCTCTTGGTTTATTTGGCGGAGGTCCCGGGTCAATTCAAGTCGGGGGGGGGGGGGGGGGGGGGGCGACACAACTTTGCGTCAAATTTTCATCCACGTCGAGCTTTTTTCCCTCCCTAGGCTTAGGCTAAAGCAGATGAAACCTATGCTTTGACAGATGCTTTTTCATGTGGAAGGAGAAAATATCAATTTTAGCCTAAGCCTAGGGAGGGAAAGGAGCTTCGACCTTGACGCAAAGTTGCGTCTCCCCCCCCCCCCTGATTGAATTGACCCGAGTTCCCTCTTTCGACGTTATGTGGAGGAACAGCACGCACTATTCATTAAATAATTTCTCTAACGGCTTCAAACCTGTCTTCGCGTGCGCGTCAGTTTTAGAGGCACTGTAATCTTTGCAAAACGGACTGAAACTATTCTGCACCGTGTTCTTGTTTTAGAGTGCTGTCAGTGGTTCCATTGAAGTGTCTAACAACTAAAAAATTGATGGGTGAACACTTTTAAAGAAAGTTCACGTCTTATTTTATCGCTCGCGGGATTATCTTTCTATCATTATCCTTTGTACGAGATTTTTGAACTGTTGGTGATGCAGAATTCACAATGCTAGAGTGTTCTGATGAATCTGATAAGCCACCTTCCTGTGATGGAACTATAATTAGATTCTGCGGCGAATATCACGTGCTTAATCACTTCGACCGGAAGTGAACATGTGCGGCCATTCCCCAACAGTTTTCTCATATATTTACTGTCATACTGAGATGTTTATATTGAGAATTTTCTAATCCTAGTCCTGTGTGACAATTCCTTGCTCAAAATTTGTTCGTACTCATTCAAACCACAATATCATTTCCGTAAATTAATGAGCTTCGTCTCATATCACGAAAGTGAAAGGGATTTTTTTATTTGTTTTACAAACTGTACCATGACGCAGTGATTCAGGTCCCCTTTGAAAATGGTTTGGAACGTGCTATTTTTGGTGACAGCTGGTTGTGAGTAAAACACTCTAGCGGTCTCAAACTAGAACTGCTGGTGGTCCATGCTTTGCTTTTATTAAACATCCACAGGTTCTGCTAACCTTTTCCCGGATTAGATCCTTATTCTGAAAAAAAATGGAAATTGTGTGGAAGCGGGGTTGACAAAAAATCGACTATGTCTTCGTTAAATTTTCATGCATTGTCAATATTCACCTACTGGCTATCGGTTTAATGCATTGGGAGTGGAAATATTTATCATTGTTTCTAGTGTTGCAGTTTTTCTGAACATTTATGTGTTCGCATCATTGAATGCTAGTGAATAATCACAAGGGTAGTTCGTATGATGTGTTCATTGTGTAATATAATGAAAACGCCTTCGTAAAGCTCAGTTGCTTTTGCGTCTAATGGCCGCACTAATAAATCCTTCTTTGACAAATTTCTGTTTAACTTTGTGCTACAATGGTGTTTTCATATTCCTTGTTTATATTTCTTAGTCGTTACACATTCATTCGATATTTCATTTAGGTTATCGAGACTACGAGGTGTACACAAGCTCGGGCTGAACTCGCTTTGTATGATAATGACAACGATCTCGCTGCCGCTATTGATTACATTCTGGAGCATGGGTCAGAGATAGAATCGTGGACTGAACAGAAGAGCAAAAAGGACAAGAAGAAGGAAGAGGAAGAGAAGCGACCTGCTCGTGGTCAACCGTCTACTCGCGGTCGTGGTGGTTTCGTGGATCGTGGTGGTCGCGGTCGTGGACGTGGTGATGGGATTCCTTCTCGCGGAGCGTCACGTGGAGCATCAATGAGTGGGCGAGGGCGAGGAGCACCTGCGAGTTCCAGTGGACCCCGCTCAGCTCCTTCTAAAACTCCGGCCGATGAATCTGCGATAAAGGTTGTAGACAATGAGGTTGACGAGGTTACGGATTGGGTAGGTTTTAATAAGATTTTTCGCGCTTGCCGATAGTTCGCGTTATCTCCTCAACCGTTTTTATAGAAAAGTGGACCGATGGTGTTCCATCGCTCAGAAGATGGAGCAGCAGCATCTATACCGAGTTCAAATGCTTCCGCACCTGCATCTCAACCTTCGAACGCTCCTCCTGCTCCCATTTCCTTTGCCGCCGTTGCTGCAGCCGCTGCGAAAAAGGACTTGAAGCGTCAACAACCTCCTCAAGCGACGAATTCTATTTCGACTTCGGAGCAGCCTGTTCAGGCGGCTTCGGAATTTCATCATGACGAGCCCGTCGCAAGTGCTAGCCCAACAGCAGTTGATCAACCCTCGTCTAAGGATGTGTTTTACAGGTGAGCAAACAGTGTTCATTCTTCTACAATTTTCCCCTTTCCGATATCTGGTTTCGTTTGAATTTTTTTTTGTTTTCCTTTATGAATTGCTCACCGTTATACAATAGCACTCGGAAGTCTTCGGCCAAAACTTTTTTTCTACTTGACCAAATTTGACAAAATTTTAATATGTGGTGCCTGAACCTACTGTCAACACTTCCTTGTGAACACTTGAGTGCCGCTTGACACTTTTCATGGTTTTTTACAAGAATTTGCTACAAGACCACCGAAAAAATGTAAAAGGCTTGGTCAAGAAAAACGGTTTTCTTTACAAAAACAAAATGAGCAAGCCTCAGAGAACATTAATATTTTGTAGAAAGACCACGACTTTTGATGACAGCGGCACAGCGGGACGGACTAGCGGTGGCACTCCAAAAATACAAAATTTTATATAACAACGTAACCTACACCGTTGAGCGCCAAAATAGCCTATTAGTTATGCAGTGTCGCCAAGAACAACATACTAGAATTTCTCTTAGATCGGTGCAGTTGCAAAAAAGTTACAAGTAAAAAACCCAAGTGAAAGACCATTTCGCCGAAGACTTTTGAGCGCTACTGTACGTGTATACTTACTTATCAGTGACAATGCCAACACTCTGGTATGATCCTGTTCACGTTCGTTGGAGTGAAACGTTTTAGGTGTGCAAATGTCATGAAATGTAGCGCACAGCAGAGTTAATTCCTTTACTCGAGTTTCTGCTATGTGTAACCTTATGGATATATGAAAGGGAAGAGTTCTATCTCATGTTTCGCCCTAACTTAGTGAACGATAGCTAAGATTTTGGATCTTCGTTCTGATACACCTCTCCCCGAGCTCGTTCCATCACTGAAACTGCTAGTAAGTTTTGTAGGAAGGTTTTTATTCGTATGTGCTCGTGTGAGTTGATAAGCGGTGATTTTGTGTTGTTTTGCCATTCTCGACGTTCAAAAGTCTTAAGGCTTATGGATGGAACGTAGTGAGTAATCCAGTTTGGTAAAGGCCGATTAGGTTCGATTAAGAGCGCCAAAAGCAAAGTCGTAAAATCCGTTTCTCCTTTTGGATTGATCCTAGAGCACCAACTATCATAGGTGTCATGAGGTGGAGACGGGAACAATAATGGTGGGTGGTCAAATTGATGATGGTTGGTAAGGATTGATAAGGAGCGTCAAAAGACGAATGTCGCCAATTCCGTTTTGTATATCCAACCAGCAGTGGAATGTCCACATCCCAGGTATCAAGGTATGTGAACCGTAATGGTGATTAATCGAATTTAATAGCGGTAAAGGTTTGAGATGAATGGACCTCCAAATTGCCTAGCGTACCACATGATGATGTATGGCAAAGAAAGTGGTTCAATTTCTCATGCGTTACTAGCAAAAATTCTTAGTATCGGCCGCTAGACTATGTAAAGTACAAAAACAATAAGCATCGATAATTGGCATATGAATCTACCATCAGCATGGAAGAATGAGGTGCAAGGGGATGAATTGTTACCAATCGATGCAGTCGAACACAAAGCTATCGATCCTTGAACTATCTTAACTTGTACCCACTTCGGCCAGAGTTAAATGATCAGTGGATAAACATTCCACTCTGATCCTGTACATGATTGTCGATATCGTTATACAAGAGGTTTCGACCGCTAAGTCATCTGAACCGGCGAAAAGTGATGGCTTCCTTCAGTGAGGCGATATGCAGTAGAAAATGACTAGATTATCGACATTCCATAGCTTAATCTCTATCTGCTTAGCAAGTAACTATACATTGCACTCCGATATCAGTAGCAATGGGATGGTTGACTACTCAATTCTACAATAAAACTACAAGTAATGGTAGTATTTGTAGAGACCAGTCGGGCTGGCGCTCAGTACTGCGCTTATAACAAGGTGGAACTGTGTGATATGGACTTCTTAATCGCCTGCTGGGTATCGACCATTTTTTCATTACATAATTCTGTTGTGTTACTCGCGCAGAACTTAATAGGTTTGGCACCAGTTAGGCCACTTGTGTGCATTACTTAGTTCACGGCCAAGTTCAATATCAAGTGCTGTGCAAAATTCTGCTCCTTTAGCCGGTGTAATACCTCCAGCATTGTGGCTAATTGACAGACTTCATAATCTTCGTTTGCTCGGTTATATAGTAGGCTGGGCCTAAGCTCTCTCCAACACCCTTTCTTCTTATGTAGTCCCTTGTGTAATACTTTACAAACGAACTCTTGCAGCTATGCACATTGCTCGATTAAAACAAACTATCTCAGCAGATAGGTCAAGTGAATTTGTGACGGCAACAATTCGTCCTGGACATTCTGATTATCACTTTTGGCATTCTGAGGCATAACATTCAAAAAATATCACTGCGACCTTGTTGATTAGCTTCTCTAAAATTCGGTAATGCTTCTTTTTTTCAATAATTTGTGTTGTTACGAGACATTTCCTACACTATGCAAAATCTGCCGTTGAACGGGAAACTGAAATGCGCTCCTCCGATGCCGATCTTGCTCTTTCGCGACCAACGTGATTTTAACATGGTTCACCGAGGGAATTAGCAGCTCATTTATTTGGAACTATCAGTCATGTATCAATTGTAATGCTTTCAGCGAACCTTCCGTTGCTCATCCACATCCCTGCAATCAAAACGAAAGCGTGCCTGGCGTTCCGTCCACGTCGGATGCAGAAGATGGGGAAGTTTTGCCGACAACTCCGTCGCTGTCACCTGCAATCCAAGCTAATTGGACAAGTCAGTTGAAGAATGATCTCGGAATTGGAATTGCCAGCCCAACCCGTCAACAGCAGTTCACCTCTGTGCACTCCCTTACATCAGCGCCTGGTCAGTTTCTTTCTGATTCATAAAAATCTTTTTTACATCTGTAGTTCTTAGTACTTAATTATATTATAGCTGGTGTTGAATTTGTGACGGCAACAATTCCTCCTGGACTTTCTGATTATCACTTTGGATTTGTGGATGGACCGCAAAGCACTGAAATTAATGCTTCGGCTGCCTCGGTAGCTAATGCGAATTCCGACGTTTTATTCTCATCTGGTCGAACTACAACGAATACAACCGGTGGCACGGTTTCACAAAAACCTAGTGAGGTATGTATCAAAATTCCCTGGGTATCCTTTATTGTAGTGTAGTTTTTTTGTCACGAAATATTGAGCATTTCTAGGGTGAACGACCATTAAACGGTGATTTCTCGTTGAAGGCGTCTCCACCGATGTCACACTCCTATGGGCAACAACAACAGCACAACACGAGGTCTTTGTCGTATGCGGATCCGTCATCTGTGTCATATGCACCAACAACGCAACCAGATCGCGGAGTTGGATCTGCAAACAAACCACCTGCACAGATTCATCACCCGCCGCAACAATCAGCTGCCCACCAAGCGCCACAACAGATGTTCCCCACTCAAATGCCGTACGGTTCATATCCATACATGAACATGAATATGTACAGTCCAGTAACGGGTGTTCGAGCCGAGGATCAATATGCCGCTCTCTATGCTGCTAGCATGCCGTTCGGAATGGGTGTCGACCTGTCAGCTATCCTGCCACCTACGACACCAATGTCCCAGGCTGGGCCCAATCAGCAACATCCCGGGTCCACTCAACATCGATCAGATACGCATAATCTTGTCGACATGAACAAGTTTGCATCTGGAAATTCGAGAGATGGCAGCGGTCAACAGCCATCGAACGTAGCTCCGCCACCTGGTTTTGCGAATCCATCATTCATGCCGCAACCAGGTCTTTCGTCCCTATTTTTACAGCAGCAATTTCCACCGCATCCATATTCGTTTATGATGCCAAATGTGGGATCAGGACGTCAGATGTATCCACAGGAAGATGATCGCAAATCATACGATAAGATGGGAGGCGCGAAACAGGCACAAGCGACACCTCCCCAACATTATCACAATGGTGGATATCTCAACAGCGGCCTCAATAAGAAGCCCTATAACTGGAACTCTTAACTGGTTGCACATGTTCTCAATCTCTCATATTTGTGCTTATAATAAAAATCGTTAACACCACTTTTACTCTTGTCACTTAGGATTTTCCGTGATGTGTCTGAAGTATGTGCTCAATTTGGGAAATAAGAAAATAGTTTTACAGTATGTCAGTGCCTGTGGCGCTAGTAACCGGTGTCACTACTTCTGTTGGAAAAGCCGTTGTGCGGCGATTAGCGTTCGCTGGGTACAAAGTTGCCGCTGCTGACCAGTGTCCTAGTAGTGTCAACGATGTTGTGGAAGACAATAAGAAAGTGCGTTGTAGTTTTATGTGATATCACTGTTATGTAGATTCAGTTTCGTTTCAAAGTCTTTTAAGCGGCTGATTTATTTTAGATTCCGAGGTTTGACGCTGTATGAGGTGTAGGAACAGACATGAATCATTCACCCCGAACGCCTCCCCCCCCCCATATCCACACAGCGCCTCGGGATATAATAGGGTTTCTTCTTGCTAGACTCAGCTCGGTTTCCATGAGTTCAGTGTCGGAGGAAAAAGGCACCGATGCTTTTCACTGTAAAAGGTATCCAACAAAAGTTAACATTATCTCATACTATCTAATTTTGCAAATCTTTCTTTAGCGGACTATCCAGGAAGCGCAGTAAGGGAAAAGTCGGTTGTTTTTCGCAGGCAAGGCATGATATCGGCATATATTGCGTCCTCTCTAGCTGGCAGCTGTACACGCAGATCTCCAGTGTGTGTCTGTGATTGGGGCAAATAACGTCAGTTTTGACGCTGTTGGTTACGATGGTAGCGCTCGAAGCTTTTTTTTTAGATTCTTTGAAAGATGGAGAACAATAGGTTAATGCTTACTTCATGTTGTGGTTACTAATGTTGTGTTGGATTATTGATCGTACAAGGGCAACCGGTTCGAATATGTGTTTAGCTTGCAGGCTGGATATTAGGCTTAGTTTACTTTCCTCACACGATGAGATTTCTATTTTAATTTTTAGTTACGGTATTTCTCTCGTACTGAAAAACAATTTGATAGTAGTTTGCAAGACATGTTTGCAGAGAAGTTAGCAGATCTTCACAGTAATCTTTAGAATTTCTGTAGCTGTGACTGGAAGCTGAAATGGGTGGGGTATCGCTGTGCTGCAGATGGTAGATATTTGTAATCCGTACTTTGAAAATCATAGAAGAGCGTAATCACGAGTGCCTCTCATCGGTTGCTTCTGTTTGCACATCCTAGCCCATGAATGATGAGTCATCAAATATCTGAATTCTTCATAAGCACGTGGTGGGCCATGTGGTGTGATGATAATGGCTGTCATGGAGCCTCCGAAGACATTTTGAAAGAATTCCAATGATATATTGATGTTGGCATTGCTAACTGCTGATAATGGAAACAGTGAGTGGTGGTAGGGAGAGGAATTGGGAGAAATGAAAATAAATGGAGGTGCTTGTGGTGATGCAAACAAATCATGTTTTTCCGAATATGATCATGAAGTTTCAAAGTTTCTGTCCTGAAGCTTTGCTATCCTTTTTGTTTCTATGGGACTGATGCTTATTGCGCAACTCTTCAGTGATACAAGCGAATAAGAAGTAGGTTATTTGACCGTGGGTTGTAGATTTCAGTGTTGTGTTGTCAGATCTGCAAAGTTTCCTATGATAGGTCTGGACATCGTATCCTATGCTAGCTTCCTTCAAAATATATGAATGGTGCAGCACTTCCTGTGGCTCCTTCTAGGTTCCTCATTGCCCGATCGACACATCTGACTGTTTTGATTGCACACGAATTTGATTCGGTGACTTTTTAGGAATGTCCTGGGATCTGTGATGTCATCTGAGCTAGTTCTAGCACTCACAATCGTCGCTGTCATTTGTGACAGCGGGACGTGCTAAATATGTTCACATTCCGTTTGATGGCACAAAAATGTTGCAGGTTGGTGGTAAGGTTGTCGGCTTTTCCGTCAACTTAGAAGATAAAGCCCATCGCAATGAACTGATGTCTCGGGTAGGTTTTTCTTCACTGTGTTTTTCATATAGAAGTAGGCGCGAGCTTGGGCTATCAAGCCGTGTTAGTTTGCAGGTTGTGCAGGAACTCGGCTCCCTGGATGCACTGGTGATTGTGCCTCCAAACAACACCATTCGTGGTGACATCATCGACACAGATACAAAGCAGTTCAACCAGGTAATATTGATGAGTATCACTTTTTTCATGAATCATCCGGCGGCGAAATCATAAAATCGTGCGTACCAATAAAGAAAAGTGCAGTCTTTAGCGCTGAGATACCTTCGCTTACCATCAGCTCGAGACGATCATTAAAGTTATTTCTGGTGACCTGGATGGTGTCTGTTGAATGAGGCATACCTGTTAGGCCGCCGTCAGATTTCGCAGATTTGCGGTTTTGCGTTTTGCGATCTTGCGATGCTGTGATTTTACACTGTCACGGCTCTGCACGCGGAGTTGTGGCATCACACGATCTAAAAGTTATGGTATCGCGTGCGAAAGTGCGACGCCGCAAAATCGCGAAGCGCGGGCGGCCTTAATTGCGGAGTTGCGGATCAGAGGGGTGTACTCTCATGTCAGGATTTCGCACCGCGGCGTGTCGCAAGCAATTCGTACGAGCTGAAAGCGCCATGTTGTTCAGTCCTGAAGCGAAGTCAACTGCATCGCACCTCTAACATTGCCGTGTAATCGTTTTACGTGCCGACTACCGCGGGCATAGCTCGCACACATTGTGTCGCACGCCGCTCGTCATCGTGCGAAATACGCCTTGGATCACACTCTATGAACTCCCATTTTCAATTTTCAAAGATTTCCAACTCTAGTCAGTTTACAGTTAATCGGGTTCATTGAATCGTGCACCTCCATTGAATTGTGCACCTCAAAAACAACCTAGTTTACACACCAAGTTGTTTTTGAGGTACACGTCTCAGTGGACCCGATTAACGTTGCAATTAATGGTTCCTCACTTTCCTCGAGCTGGTTTTCATCTAGAATGTTTTCTAGTCAAATGAGTTACTATTCCTATTTCCAGTTATTCAACGAACGTCTAACAATACCATTCCGACTGACTCAGGCTGCCCTTCCATTTTTAGAAAAATCGGAAGTAAGTTGACTTAAGTGTTTCAAAGCTATTTATGCCCTCTATAGGTGGCTTTGAAAGTCCACTTTGTCCAATGTTTCTATTTTTGGAACGGCTCCATAGTGTACCTGACATCGTGCGCAGGGTATACGCCTGGAATAGACATAGGATTATTATCCGTGGCATCAACAGCTGTTCTAAGTCTCACCAAGAATGTGGCTCCTAGTGCTGCCCGTCGTGGTGTGCGTGTCAATGCTGTCAGCTTAGGAATGGTTCGTTTGCTAGTCTTTTCAATCGTTTATTTATTCACTCATTTTTAGATGAAATGGCAGTGGTCATTCGAGCGTCTATTTTTGAGCTATCACTTTTAGTCATAGCATTGAGTTCTAGTCCATTCCGAAAATATCTGCTGTCCATGTCCCATTCCTAGATATAGCAGACGTTCGAGGGCATTTCTGTAGCAAAGCTCGGCCACTTTCGGCATGTTACATCCAAAGTGCAGTTAAAGTCGCTGACAGCTCTACAGGATGCTGAATTCAGGTGGAAAAGGATGGCACAAGTGCTTTTTGGGATGCGCATAAATCGGATGAAGCTTTGGAACAGCTTCAGTCCATGATTCCTCTTGGACGATTAGGAAGGCCATCCGATGTAGCATCTCTTGTCCAGTTTCTCATATCCCACCGAGCGAGGTGAGATTTATTAAACCATTCTCATCTCAACGAAAACCGCCTCTTTTTCCTTTTACCAATGTTTCTCTTTCAGATATGTTACCGGCGAGAATTGTTTACTGAATGGTGGGGTATCTTTCCGATTGTAGCCAAGCGCACTATAGCATATCAGTCTGAATAGTGCTAGCAATGTTAGGTTGTTATATTGATTATTAAGCAAATATGTGGTTGTATTGCGACCATGAACATTTGGATATCGAGGTTTGACTACTTTGGTCACATTTTGTATAGGGTGGAACCTCATGGTTGCTGTATTTAGGGTATTAGTTGTTATGCGGCAGCACGAAAGCATCTCTAGGTTTCTTAATTTATTTATGAAAATTGTATGTGTACCTTTACTTGCTTATTAAAGGTTAGAAATGTCTAATTGGTCTGGATTCGAGAATAGTACTCTATAGCAGAAGGAACCGCTATCTCTCAACAATTATGTTGATATCCGATTTGAACTTGTGAGGGCTGCTGTCAGCTTTGCGCGCTGCACCAGGATCTTGATCTTAACACACGAGATTGTGGTGTTGAAGGGAGGTAATCCGTAAAGTTCATTGAAAACGTGTTCATTGGCACAGTCTCGGTTCCATCCCCGAGTAGATAGCCCTTTCCACGAAAGTGTGGGCCATCACCACGAAGTGAGGGTGAGTGCTAAACGCGTAAAGAACTCGTAAATGAGGTGGCGGCCACCGTCTGAAGATGGCCCGCTCCAACCTACGATTTGACCAGCGTACAGCGATGACCAGGTGGAATTAGGCATGATATCGACTGCGATAAGATAAGATAGGAAAAATTTTCATAGTAACATCAAGCTTATCGGATGATATTACCACGTAGGAACTACCCAAATGCTTACTCCCTGAAGCCAAACTTCAGCGACACCTTATTTTCATGGTTTTTGAAAGTGTCTTTAGTTCCTTCTCCTGTCATTATCCGTTAAGCACCCCTTGAGCCGTTATAGGGCGCGAACGTTAAGTGACTGTGCCTCTACGGTCCATTTCGGAGCGCTTGATAGGGCGTGGCCTACGGACTTGGATGGGAGTGTATCAAACTCTCTCATCCCGCCACACACTTTCACCCTGCCGCGTACTCTCACTCACCCAAATCCGTAGGTCATGCCCCGTCAGGCGCTCCGAAATGGACTGTAGCTGGAAACGCTTTCTGAACATTGAGCAGCGTAAGATTTGGGCGGCAGTCGTAAATAGCAGAACAATCATGGAAGCGATTACTAGCCACGTAAATCGCATGGCCATCTTGAAATTACGATTTTGTTAGTTAAGCGAAAAATAGGTCGCCAGGTTTTCTTAGGTTGGTGTCAGCCTTCGCGATTAGGCGATTTCCGCAAGTTTCCACAGAATCGTGAAGTTGTTGCAGTTTCAGGCTGCCGGAAGACCACGCGATTTTGCGGTGTCGCAGGTCCCCAGTCGAAGTTGCGGCATCGTAAAGTCTCAAGATTGAAGAATCGTGTGGGAAAGACGACACTGTAAAATCGCGAAGTCTGACGGCACTCTTAGGCCGCGGTCATACTTTGCGTTGTCTGCGGCAGGGCGTGGCCGCGTATCTTGCGTCTCCACACTGCCTCGTTGCCTGCGTCATCTCTGCACCTCCCCCGTGCCACTCTCTCTCACAGGCAGCGAGAGAGAGTGGCACGGGGAGGTGCAGAGATGACGCAGGCAACGAGGCAGTGTGGAGACGCAAGATACGCGGCCACGCCCTGCCGCAGACAACGCAAAGTATGACCGCGGCCTCACTACTGGCCTTACTCACACTGCAAAACTCTCCTCAGGCTTTTCTGTCAGGGACGGTTGTCTATTTTCTGTTTGTGTCTGTCGAAGATGACGGATTCCAATCTTCTTGAAAACCAGTAATTGATATGTTGAGCATATGATCACGCGACATTTTTCCTTGGCACAGTCTAGCTGTCGGGTCGCAAGCCGTATCTCAGCAGAAGAATATGCTGGTCGACGTGAACGACTTGTTCAGAGTGTCAGAAGAGTTGCTGGTCAAACAGGTAGACTTTTGTTCTCCGATTCACTACGATATCGGCGCGCCGAAACCAGTGCGTGTAAGCCATTTTACACTTAATAAGTGGATTCCAGAGCGTGATTTGGTCATTCTGTTGAAAGGATCTAAGCGGCATTATATTGCTCCAGATGTTCCGGGTTCATACCGACAGTGTAGTCATTTTAGGTTCGTTTTACGCTTTACAATTTTACAGTTTTGATGGCGTTGATTCATTCGTTTTCAAAGGTACTTATCTGGAGTAACCGTACCCAACTGTTATTATCTAATTCATGCACCAAAACGTGGAGGTCGTCTGCAACCAATACTGTTCATGAACAAACGAAGTGATTATGAAGAATTGTGGGAGGGAAGTCTTCCTGGCGAGTCATCACTTGAGCATACTGCTGGATTTGAGGAGCTACTGCCGATTAGGAAGATCAATGAGGTGGACTTTCGCAAGACACATCATGTTCTATTATTGCTTTGGGCAGTGTTCAGAGATCGCGATCGCGCTGACATATTGATTGAGTGAATTGTACAGCTGATCGCCTGAATCGCAAACTTTGAACAGTACCTTGTGTTGTCCATAATTAATTTTAAGTTGTTGTAGGTGATATCGAAGATGGCGTCTTCAGAAGTGTCCTTGTTTTTTGAGGCTGACGATTGGGCGGGTACTGAAGTGTTCGCGACACGTGCAAAGTTTGGAGCGTATCACTGTATTAAAAATCATGTATTTCGAATTATTCAAAATTACTTTCACTTTTCATTATGATGGTTCGAAATTTTCATATACAAAAGTAGCTGTTCATTAATAAAAAACACAGTTTCGAAGGGACTTACCGGCGCGCAGTCTTGTACAGTAAATCGCGGCTCTATTCCACTATCACTACCCCAGATACCGCGAGTTGGGTCAAAAAAATTATTTTCGCTGAAACTTCGCCCAGGGGGGTTATTTGGGGTGTTGATCACGAACATGACATCTGTTTTCCCAAATAACCCCCTGGGCGAAGTTTCAGCGATTTTGGTGAAAACGAGTTGTTGAACCAACGTGGTGCAATTGCACCGAGTTGGCGCAAACGCCAAAAAACTGATGTCATTTTCGTGATCAGCACCCAAAATAACCCTCCTGGGCAAAATTTCAGCGAAATTATTTCTTTTTTGACCGAACTCGCGGTATCCGGGGTAGTGATAGTAATAGTGCCGTGATCGCTTCCACTTTTCACACATCCTTGGGGAAATTGTGCTGACTCCTTCAAGACAGCAGGCCCATTTGAGCTGCGATATGTTTTCAAAATATATTTAAATTATAATCAGAAGGTTTACCATTCCGAAAAAGATAAGGGAAGCAAGGGTTGTGATGAAGGTATGCGGGTGTGTGCAGATACGACAAGGAATCGCTTCGCGGCGTTTCACTCGCGGCGCCACGAGTACGACTAGCCGTATCGATTGCCGTGGGAGGCGGCCGAGCGTGACTGCGTCACGTCTGCGCTTCCACTCATGCCACACTGCCTCGCTTGAGAGCTGACATGCCCTGCCGCTGGCACTCGCACCCGCCGCGCCGCTCGCCGCGGGCGGCCACGCGATTTGCTGTCATATCTGCACACACCCAAGGTATGCTTTCGAAGTAATGGCGGATTTGGGTGAATAACTCCCAAACACAATTGAGAGCAATGAATTGCGGTTGACCAAGCTTTGAATGATTACAGATCGATGAGTTACGGTTGGTGAAGTCTCCAATGGAAGTTCAATCAATGCGAGATGTTTGCACCATCGGATCTCAGGTATGAGCCACTGTTGTTGAGCATGTGCTATTCGAACAGAAAATTCGCGTCGTTAACAATGCGTGCGAGCAACAGCCCTCATACCCTACGGTGCCGGCGACAGGACGTGATTGTGTTTTCTCTACACATCCGTCCGTGCCATACTGCCTCGCTGCCTTTTGATGCAGTAACACCCTTCTCGCACCTCACCGCAAAGTATGAAGGCGGCTTGCGGCGGCTTTATCTCGCATGCTTCGAGATAGCTGCCGAGGACTCTGCTAGACAACAGCATATTACCGTTGCACGTCAGGAGTTGTTGGAAAATTTTAGTGCCGATTTGATATTAATTTCCTTAATTTTTCGAGGTCCACTGCTGTTTAGGTGGTCGCATCAACGATAATGGGTTGTAGAGGCTTTGATCATGAAGCCTCTATTGGAGGGCTGTTGGAGTTTGAAGCAAGGAGGTGAGATATCGATTGATAGAAATGCCCTTTGTTGTAAGCGGATACAGCGTCTGAAAACTAGTTCCTTGCTTTTCGATATATATTTCGATATAGCGACTCTGATATTTGTTGGCAACTGAGCAGAGTTTAGGCGTGGTGCTGAAATGTTGGCGTATCCTCCAGTGATCGCAGCTGGTCAGCGAGCTAATACCATACACTATTTAGAAGCTAATCAAGGAATCCAAATGAGGTAATTCTTGTGAGTCCATGACCAAAATGTAATATTCGGCCTCCATTTTTTACGAAATATTCGAGAAACAAGTGGCTATCCACATTCATTAACGCTATAGCGACCTATTCTCCGGTTTTATTCAGTGAAGCTTGTTCGCCTCCCGATCTGAATGCTCGGAGAAGATCAAACTTTCACTTTCATGATGAATAAGCCATCTTCATAGTATTTTTAGCAATTTCCTAGTTTTTTTTTATTGATACCTGTTACAGCGATTGTGTGCTTATGGATGCTGGTTGTGATCTAAATGGGTATGTGTCCGACATCACACGTTGTTTCCCAATTTCTGGAACCTTTTCATCTGCCCAGCGAACATTGTATGACGCACTTCTGTACGTACACGAGCACCTACTCGAATATGCCCATAATTCACAAAAGGTGAGTAAGTTTTGAAGTTTATCTTCCGGAAGGGTAAGTATTCTGACCATAATTTGTAATTGAATGAACCCGATTGAGATCGAAGACCGACAAGACCGGCATGGGAGGGGAATGTGGAGCTGTGCAATTCGCGTTCATTTTCTTTATATCACGGTTCCAGTGTGGATTAAGGGGAGAGAAGATGAAACTGGGGTGAACCACTTCTTACGTAGAAAGCTTCCTCTTGGTAAAAGTAATTTCACCCACCCGAAACTCCCCTCCAATCTTAAAAAATCCAAGTGCACCTCCCCCTACTCACATTGACCCGATTTCCGTTCCTGCTATAAGCTATGCATTCCGTAACATTTACAACTTATTTGAAGTTTTATGTATTGCAGATCCGCCTTAGTAATATATATAGTCGCATGGTAGAACTTATATCGAGTGCAATACTGGAAGTTGGACTGCTTCCTCAGTCGACGGACAGGCAGAAACTGATCAGTGTGAGAATGACGTTCTCATTTTGATCATACTCTTTGTCTAGTCTACTACTGAGGTAAATCGTATTTAGACAGCCGAATCCTTATGTCCCCACCATGTGAGCCACTACCTTGGGATGGATGTCCATGACTGCACTTCGATTTCTCGTGATATCGATGTTCCTAGCGGAACTGTTTTCACCATTGAACCAGGTTTGTCACTTTTTCTTCCCAGTGTGTATCGTCGAAACTCCCCCGTTGAAGACAGCAAAGTGACGATTCGGATGGTTTGGGAGAGTGTCAGAGAAAATACCAAAGAGGCAAATACCCGAGCACTAGGACGGGTACTATTCTAGCGGTGAGGAGATTCGCGGCGACCTGCGTGACTGAATATCAAGGTGACTAATGCGTCTAGGTGCTTGCCACTAGGACAAAAAAGTTCGCGTCGCGGTGTCCGTTGTGTAGCGCGATAGCTGCGAGATAGATGCACCATGTTAGTCAGTCCTAAAGGGCGCGTTGTGTAGTCCGTTGTGTAGCGCGATAGCTGCGGGATGATGCACCAGGGAGACGGTCGTTTGGCGCGGCCCCTTGGAGCTAATTTGCCAATGGGGCACTGCCAAAGCTCCTCCCCTAAAAAGGCCTAGGTAAATCTGGGAGAGTCCAGACGGCCCATGCGCCCCATTGGCAAATTAGCTGCAAGGGCCGCGCCAAACGACATACACCCGATGCACCATGTTAGTCAGTCCTAAAGGGAAAGGGACTACGCCTCATTTCTCGCATTCTAGGCGTCATTGCGTTAGGCCGCTTCCATACTTTGCGCACCGACGCCGTCACGCGCGTGACGCCGACACGCGCGTGACGCAGGCACGCGCGTGACGGCGTCGGTGCGCAAAGTATGGAAGCGGCCTTAGGAACCAACTGATACCACATCTCTAGCCCTCACCCACCAGTAACATACCATAGGCAACCACGCGAGTTTTCCTCTTAATCGTCCACACATAGGATAGAAAGATGAGGATCTGAGTACATGGCGGTGATAACTAGTCATGACATACTTGCACGTGGGAAGAATCGGTATATGGGGAGTTTACTGCACGTTATTGGGCCTTGTCAACGGGCCTACAATTAGTGACCTTTCATCGTTATCCTATGTGCTCAACTTTCATTGGGAATGTGTTTTCCTCACCGAGCACATAAACCACGGCTCCTGTGGCCTTTGTACATGTGGTTCTCCGTGCGGAAGTTCGATTTGCTGTTACTCGAAATTTAACTTGTTCTTTTACTCAAAAAAACCTCTTAATATAACGGTTCTTAAACTGGGGTGTAGTTAGAGGTTTGGTTAACTGTATTTCTGGAAATCGCTCTTTTCAATATACTCCTATCCAGGTCTTTATGTGCCAAAGAATTCGCAGTTCCCTGAGGAATTCCGTGGAATAGGACTTCGAATCGAGGACGACGTCGTGGCTACCGACGAGGGAATAGAAGTGCTGACGGATGCAGTCCCACGATCAGCTAGTGAAATAGAATATCTCATGGGATCTCAATAGCTTTAGTCTCTTATTGCAGGCTTGTATGTCTTTCTTCTTTGTAGACCCTGCCCACATTTTCGAGCGAAATTTGATTTCGGGCATACTGTACTACATACTTGTGCACATGGATCCGAAATGATAAAATGAATCTAATGGAATGAGCTCTTCTTGTTTTGTTCCAACTCCGGGAAGCAGTTAGGAACTGCTCAACGCAGTTTTTTTATTAGATGCAGCATCACCTACTGAGCGTCGAAAAGCGTCATAAATCCAACAGTCTTTCGATCAAGTTCAAGAACATTACAGAGCATGTTATTCCGTTGCATATTGCACTGTTTGTATTTCAAAGTTCAAATTTGAGAAGTCGGGGAGAAACTCACTATTACGAACATGAACCTAACTGACACTATTCTGCTACTTATTATCTCATCCAGAACATAATTTAGCAGATAACTTATGGGCAGGAGTCATTCTGTTTCTATGACTTCTGTTGAAAATCCACATCAATTTCTTTGGTATTATTTGGGTGTGCAACGATCAATACTCAAAGGTTTATGGTTTCGTTCATACATTTTAGTTAATTGGTTAGTATAAATGGTTAGTGAGTTGTAAAGTGTCATAGATATGCTGTTTGCTTGAGACTACCGAAATATAATTATGTGCATTTCTCTAATTTGATCGAGTCTTCGTGAGTGATTTCTCTTCTTCTATGGAAAAAAGGTTATATATGGCCGATGACTAGGTGAAGTCGACTTTGTGTTGACGGAAGTTGATGAAATTTCTTATGACATCGTGATCGGCGATACGAATTAGTCGCAGTGCAGATTTCGGGATGCTCATTGACGGCAACGTCTGCAAGCCCATGCTATGATTAGATGATATGGCTGCTTAGGCCGCTTCCATACTTTGCGCACCGACGCCGTCACGCGCTTGCCGGCGTCACGCGCGTGCCGGCGTCGGTGCGCAAAGTATGGAAGCGGCCTTAGGACATTCTCGGCAATTCTTCAGTCGCAATCACACCATCCGAACTGATCACCGCGAGCGGGCATGCACTCCCGTCTCAGGATTTTGCGCCGCGGCGTGCTTCGTGCGATTGCGTGCTAGGGGCACCGTACGTTTTGGGTCCTAAAGCGATTACACGGTAACTTTAGGGATGCCCCCGATAGTTGCCGGGTAATCGCTTCAGGACCTAACCACATAGCGCACGCCTA
Source organism: Trichostrongylus colubriformis (assembly GCA_963978905.1). Lineage (NCBI taxonomy): Eukaryota > Metazoa > Nematoda > Chromadorea > Rhabditida > Trichostrongylidae > Trichostrongylus > Trichostrongylus colubriformis. Next base: position 10,602,770 of record OZ022260.1, read on the forward strand.
ACTCATACGCATCACTTCTCACGCCGCACTGCGTGGTGCGGAACTCTGACGGGTTATGCACACCCACGCACGTCAGCGGCATGAGGCTTCGTTCATAACCAGCGCCGGCAGGGCGGTGTGTCTGCGTTCCCAGGTAACGAGGTAGAGTGGCACATGGGAGGTGCAGAGACGACGCAGGTAGCGAGAGGGTGGCGTAAGTGGAGACGCAGAGACACGCAGCCACGCCCTGCCGCCGGCAGCGCAGAGTATGAACGCAGCCTGATGACTCATTTTCACCGCGCCCGTAGTATGTTGAGTACGGCGCCACCTGCGGTGCGTTGCGACTGTGTCTCCTGACTATCCCTTATTACCTCCCATTTATAAGCCCTCATGTCGAATCGTTCCACAGTGCTTGTTGTACGGGTTCCGTCGAATCCACCAGCTATGTATATACATCCGTTCATTATTTCAATTCCAAAGTTAGATCTGAAATTATCCAGAATAGGTGTGCGTAGGTATTCAATAGGATCATATGGGGTGAGGCTACTTACGCCGGAAAATCGCTTCGCGGCGCCACCAGCACGACTTGCCGAATTGATTGCCCTCGGAAGTCCGGCAGAGCGTGGCTGCGTCACCTCTGCGCATCCACCCATGCCACACTGTGTCGTTTGAAGGCTGCCATGCACTGGCACTCGCATCCGCCGCGAGCGGCCACGCGATTTCCCGGCGTAAGTAGCCTCACCCGGATCATATGTATCGAATACTCACCGAGTAATTTCCATATCAGGAAGCGGATACCAAAGTCCTACGCGTTGATCGTAGAATTCGGTGCTTTTTAAACGTCGTACACCATTGAAACCCCCGACGACAATAACCGAATTCGCCTCGTATGTTACTGCTGACACACCAGTTCGTACCGAACGCATTGGCGACGAACCGTTCACCCTGTACAAAAAGTTTCCTTATTACGTTTCAACCAGTATCACCATAATTCTCCAATATCGGAAGTTATTCTTGTCTCTCCACTGTTCCAAAACAGATTGAGCCTGCCTTCATACTCTGCGGCGCCAGCGCGACGACGATACTCGGCAGGGCGGGGCGGGTAAAGACGTAGTGCGATCTGAGAAACGCGACGGAACGAAACGAATTGCGATATGAGACGTAAAGACCGTACTTGCGTATATGCCCCCTCCCTGCCCTGTCGATACGGACGTCGACGCCAGTGTGGCGGAGTATGAAGGCAGCCTTACCCGCAGTAGAACCATACTATGCACTGACGGAAGATGAGAACGAATTCTCACCTTTTATGAGCGGAAGGGATATAACTAAAGTCGAGCAACTGTTCTGAAAGTGGTCGCAGGAAGAATGAATGTGTACCTCACTCCATTACCTACTAGACCTGTTGTGTCATCATCAGGTATCGTGACGGTTTGGATATTTAAGCGAATCAGTCAGATTGTAGAGTTCAGCTTCTATGCACAATAACTTTATCACTTTTGTGGAAATTGCAATTTAAAGGGACATTTCGCGATAATCAGATGGGTCGACTTTCCTTCATGGAACAACTGATCCTTGGGTAACTAGTCAGGCTGCATCTTTTTCGCGGTGCCACCGTGCGCCATCACGGCGCTACCCCTTCTCGAACCTACTCCAACGTCATCCACGTGAGCTCCCCTATTCGACAACTGGGCAAAATGGGTGGCGTCGGAGTGGATTCATGCACGTGTAGCGCCGTGATAGCGCACCTTAGCGATGCGAAAAAGGAGCAGCTTGACTAGTTACCCGAGGATGTAGTGTTCAAGAAGAGAAATCGACTCTCCGGATTATCGCCAAGTGTGCTTTCAAGGAACTAAAAGAGCATGCGATAATTAGTGGAACGGCTCGGATACGATTTCTTGGAAATGTTGTCAACTCTAGTCGGATGCAACAATTGCTCTCAAGAAAGTGCGAACACTGACAAGACAATGTTAATGTTGAGCAGCGACATCTCTCTATAAGACTGCATATCGCAAGATGCGACTTATACAGTAGTTTCGGACAGTCACTATGTACAATTTTACAGGTTGCTCGCTCTCATTGACTCCAAGGAAACCTCTCAGAGCAGATATTTCTTGAAGAGAATTTTCTGTTAACAGCGAAAGGTTCTGTAGCATAGCAGTCACGTAACGCGGCTTCATATAAGCTTTACCGAACTTTCATGGGAAGGATCCCTTTTGTTAAATTTCATCGGACGGATGTTATTCCAACCGATCATCCTTTCGGCCTCTATTCAATATCTTGTCGTGAGTGATCGCTCCTCCGTCGCCGCATCTTTGCGGGGAAGTCCAGCGACGACGCGATGGGTGTGAGCCAGGGGCGCCATAATATTTGGGCGATGACGATGTCCTACACCTTGGTTCAAGCTAGCGCCTCAAAGGAATCATCCACGAAAATGAGTAGTTCTGTTACCAATATGGGTCGTATGGAAATCACGCGAAAAAAAAGTGAATTCGGCCAAGATAGCACCACAAAGTCTCGGCCGGATGGGCGAAGTTTCGAGCAAGCCCATACCGTCGTCCGCCGCGGTCGGAGACACATTCTAGGAGCAGAAGGTTACGTAAGCATTCCCACTCTCCGTTCCCAACCGCGGCGAACGAGACGGGACTCGGCCCCGCCCTCTCAGCCGAGAATTAGGGGAGCGTATCCTAGCCGAATTCTCACTTTTTTGCGTAAAACTTTGCATGCGGCCTTTATTAGACAGATACAACATAAGGCCGCCGGCACTGCCAAGTATAAACTCGGTCTCACGGCGCCGCTTCAATGTCGCATCTTTCTCGGTATTGTAATGTCTCTCATTCAAGATCACACCATGTCTGCGTTTCCAAATCCAGCATTTCGATGTCGTTATGTATTGTTCGGCCATCGAATCCACCAATTACCGTAGGACGTCCTGCTAAAACCACAGCGCCTGCATCCGATCTGTGAAATAGTAAATATCTGGCATTTTTGGCGCTGACAAAGCGGAATTTAATTTCGGTACCGTTGTTTCGCCATAAACGGGAGATGGTACCAATGGTTTTTTTCAATGTGAAGTATTTCAGCGGAATTGAGTCGTCGATGGCCGTTATACCTAAAATCACTGCGAATAGAATTGGAGGAAAAGAGAACTCCTGCTGTCCCGTCTAATTTTTTACGCCATTCTTCTCCACGCTCAACTACCTATTATTGGCCGTCTCACTCGTACACAGCACATCCTCTCTCTCTCTCAGTGAAAAAAGTGAAAGGACAACAGGGTGTACAGTCTAAGACACTTTAAAAGGGTCACCGCACCTCGCGGAATATGTCATTGTGCGCGGAAACTGTGTGTTACTTCCACTGCAGAACGCGGGTGGTCGCCGCGAGCTGCGGCGACCAAACCAATTCGTGTGTCCTGTTCTACAACAACCATAATCGTAGTTAAGTGTATTAAAAAAAGGGTGATATGATCGCGCCGATCGCCATCCATCGATCACAGCCTTCCCATCCCTCATCTATGTTGCTTAACCCCTTCACCTACATAGTCACAACCTTAGTTTCTTTCACTTCTTTTTCTTACGAATCAAGGTGGCTTGAGTTGGACGCAGTTGGCTGTGTCATCAGGACGAGAAATTTGCGTAGCTGCTTGATGTCGTAGGGTCGCGAAATGAATTAGGGTCTTGGAGCGATTACCGCCCATAGCCATAGGGCACGGTAGTCTCGTTAAGACCCAACTGCACGCGGTCTTCTTAGCTCGCACGCATCGCATTGCGCGCCGCACACGGTCACATAAATTTTCTACTCTAACGACATACACAAACTACAGCACAGTTTTTGGCGCTATCGATCGGTCTCTGATGCAACAACCACCCAAGCGAACCGAAGGTTGCTGTTAAAAATTGCTGAAAATCCATTTTAGATAATCTTACCCTCCAATGGCAACGACATGGCATGTCCCTATGGGATCCACGAATGGAGTTGCAGCTACGTAACACCGTCGATCGTGCATATTCGTAATCGCCTCCCAGTTCTTTAATCAACTATTTGCAGGGCGGAATTAGTGAAATATGCTCACTGTGTTACCTTCTTGTTGAGATCAAATACTTTAGCATGCTGGAAGTACTCTCGTCCATTGAATCCACCGAAAATGATCATCTTTTCTGCGCATAGGACGGCTCCATGGTATGCTCGTGGAATTTCTCTGAAAATGTCTCACAAACCATGCATTCATCTGGTCAAATATTGCTGTTCAAAATAGTAGTACCTAACTGGCGCATCAGGGACAACCCACGTATGTGCCCTTGGATTAAACACCTCCACAATGTCTGACGGACCACCTGTGCTCCAACCACCTGTAAAAGAATCGGCGAAGTTGCCACATGGACTTTCCGGAAGGCCGTAAAGGCATCATTTTGGGATAATTTGGGACGATTCTGGAATATGCTGAGTGGAGCAACAGTAAAGGATCGCAACTGAATGGCCAGAATTCCGAGAAGTAGGATCATTTCCCTCTTGCTGATCTTAATCGTAGACATTCCTGCGCTATCTGCATCACTGAAGTAGACGACGCAGAGGCGGGGTAAGCGACAGGACATTTGAACTGGGTCACCGCGCTAAGTGAATCACTGCTCGATAATCGCATGATTCCGGTATGTTTTTGCTTGGCACAAAAAGATGTGACAGTTGCAAGGGCGCAGACCTTGACCCAGTAAGAGTTTCCGTCGCAGCCGGAGACAGTGAGACTGGCTGAGCCAGCGCTCCATCCTGCACGGCCGCCATCGTCACCCACCGCATCCAGGCGAGCGGCTAGCTAGCTTTTCCACATATCACCTCTTTAGAAGTCACCTTACCATATAGAAAGAGCTTGTCTTCCCTCTTCTCATTCCCCTCGATCTTCCCTCTTCTCACTCCCCTCGATATCCTAACGATGCCTTCAGTAAAGCTCAGACCTATCGCCAGAACAATTTCCCGTGGTACTCGATCCCGTACCACAGCCGCCAATCGACCATCTGTTCCACGCCGTCTTAGATTTTCCGATTTCAACCGCATCATTCGCTCGTTATTCTTCGGATTCTTCTGGAACATTCTTTTCATGGTCATCAAAAAGGATATACCACTGTCAGGATACCGCTATCCAGTTGTTAATTAACGGCTCTTCTTCTTTGCATTCGATATCCAAGCGCTCATCGGCTAACGCCTTCAGAATTTCAGATTCTGTCATTCTTTCGTAATCACCGTTGTTTAAATGCTAAAATGAGTTTTTAGTACATGATATTAGGCGCAGTGCTGGGTTCAACCATACACTCTAATGGCCATGCAGGTGAGAACATGGCACCGATAAGTTAGGGTGGTGCCGATTAGTCGACTTTTCGCTTCGCGACGTCGCACTCGCAGCGCTGTCAGTACGAGTCGTTTGGAATTCAGCTCAAAACGCAATGAGCTGATACCATGAAGGATCTTCAAAGATTGCAGTTTGGAAGCTTTGGCAGTTCGCCTATGTTGATGCTATTGCTGTTTTATTAGATAACGCTACAAATGACTCGCACTCGCCGCGCCGCGCGAAAATCCGACCAATCGGCAGCATTTAGTCGAAGGAATCAGGATGCGTGCCGTATCATAGGTTGTGTTCATATCCAACATTCTGGGATTTTCGGCGGATCGGCGCATTTGCGCATCCGTGATTTGGGATTTTTAGCGATGCCACGTTCCCCCACGTCAGTTTTCTAGCATTATGGCGAACAGGCAAAATCTCGGATGCGCCGATCCGCCAGTTCTCTCAAATCGGGGATGCGCCGATGCGCTCATTTTCTCGATCTTACGTATCTTATGCTCGACGCGAATGCACCGAATCTATCGAATCGCTGATGCGCTCTATTGCTCGATCGATACGTATCTTTTACTTGACGCCGATCCGTCCAAAATCTTATTCAGTTGGGTGAGAACGTGGCCTTATCCAAGCAAGGTAAGATCAGGATTAGATCATGTAAATAGCATAGGAAGAGATAACCAGTATGGATCATTTACTGTTCAACGCTCATTGCGGATCGTCTTATGCAGGTGGAAGCCGATTGAGGATGCTGACTTATCAAGAAATCAGTTCCAAATTCGCTTTTACACATTTTTAAAACATCCAGTCCTTGAGAAACCGTGGCAGAGATGTAAGGATACGAGAAATGGCGGACGAATAGGTGATGTCAGTTTGTTTCACTCATGCAATTGCTCGATAGTGGATTATCAGCTTATCATTTAATCATTATCACGTTCATTGAGACTCCTCTTTCATACTCCTCACTCTTCTACTCAGTGCGCGAGTAGTTTTCGGCTTTGGCTTAATCACCCTTAGTTGGCACATGTATGGCGCAATAGGAACCACTGCGATGTCGCGTGACCGACTCTCAATTGCGATTTCTAACCGCGCCCATTGTCAAAACTCCGCATCGGCTCCTCTTGCACAGCATTGATTGTAAGCATACCATTTAAGGCTATCACAGGACCTGACCCACACAACTGATAACCGCCTTTTCCGGAGTGTGCGACAGGACACTCGAACTGGGCCACCGCGCCACACGACTTGCGTCACCGCGCAAAGCAAGTTTTTTATTGCTTTCGTCACGAACTGGTCAGGCGCATAGAAGCGTAGCTGCTGCCTGCTCGCGTGATCTGCCCAACTCGAGTGTCCTGTTCCATATCCTGTTATCATCAAAATCAGACCAACCAATCGAAATTCCTTGATGATACTGGTCCAGAGTCTTTCTGAGAGTATTGCACTTCGTATTAAGGATTTACGATAGGCAGCTAGGCGATTCGATGGATGTACACAGTAAACAACTGTATTTATTAATTCTTCCATCAACGTACTCATTTGCAGAAATGATGCGGTCACCATTAACTGAAATGAATTGGGTAATTGTGACTGCATAAGCTGTGCTAGTGCTCACTGACATTCATTGCAGCTTCTGCTGAGAACTTTGGCGTCGTTCCATTGTACATATGGGCAGTTAGTGAAAGACACGCCCGAAAATCGGACGAGTTTACGCAAGTCAATCTGCAATGGAGCACATCAATTGGCACATCATGCGGAACGACCGCTCCACATTAGTTCATTGTTTTCGTGATTCCTATTGATCGATTGGTGCCTTCTAGAGCAATCTTTCTTCATTCTCAACATGGGGACTGATATTATAAATATCACTTTTATATTTAAGACTGATAACGATCTACAGAAGTGTTGCGTTACTATCTGAGTACAAATTCTCCGAAAAGCTCACCTCACTCGGCTGGACTTAGATTCTAAGTAGGAACCGTGAAACAACGCGCGGAAGAAGAGCGATTCGGACGCTAACCGACAACGACTCAGTAGAAACTGAAGGTGGTGAAGTTTGAGCGACTGCTGTGGATCAGTAGTGAACGATGTGTATCAGGACACTCGAGTTGGGACACCGCGTGCGACAAGTGCCTTGCCGATACAGTTGTGGACGCGGTGGAAGGCGTGGCCGCCGGCTGTCGTCGAGTGTCCTGACGCACATCGGGAGGATGAAATCGAGCAGCACGTTACTAACCAAACCTCCATCGCTGGTTTCAATGATGACTTCGTCCTTCGTAGAGATAATTGGTGTGGATGGTCCTGGCTCTTGATCTGCTGTTGACGGCGTTGTAGCAGCAGTCTTGTATGGTGTTTCGTGGTCGAGCGAGATGACGGGGGTGCAGTCTGGTCTGCCAGTTGTTACCGAACCTCCATTCTCTTGCTCACCGACCATCTACCGCCGAGAATGTTACTGAAATGGAATTTGTCATTGACGCTACTTATATGCGATCACGACCCGTCGGATAATCCTCTTTGATCTTCAAAAAGTCAGAGGACAATCATTCAGTCGCTCGTTCTGACGCGTACGAGTTGGTGGACCGACGAGCGACGCGATGGTCATTGCGCCCAGCACAAATGCGATAAAAATATCTGCTGTAGTCTTCATGTGCCGATGACCCTGGATTGATGACTGGTCCCTTGACAAAACCTACACCTTTGGGCAAATCAAGTTTATTTTTCAACAAAACAAGCATCCTCGCTTTTCAGAAACCAGAACGTTTCAGCACGGTCAAGTACTGTGTTGAGAAAATTCTTTGGGAAGTACGACATCACGTTCTCCCAAAATCTACTGTTTATGACTGATATGATAGGTGTCAGTATGCCAACTTATCTCCAACTCATCTCCAAACAAGTAAGTCAAAGATTCCTTGGGCGGCATATACAAAATACCACTCCCCTTCCTATAACAAACCAAAATACGACCCCCTTGAGGTTTCTTTGCCTTGACCCTGCCTCTTACCTGTTCGAATGGGGTCTTCCACGGGATAAAGCAGAGTGTCGCTGGAATAGGCCACTTCAGTAAGATCGCACCGTGGGTCTCCACCATCCGTAGGACTGCAGCTGTACGCCTCCCCGATCCCATAGTATCGATGGATGCCCACGTGACAATGTTTTTCGAATTTGTCCTTCGAGCGCCGAGCAAGGGGTTTACCAGAGGATAATGTGTCAATGGCGGAGGTGGTGTAGTGACAGATGGCGCGCATCCCACACTCATGGTGCGGGGATCAAATCCTGCCTCAACGCCCGCCCAGGCCAACCAAGCCTTCCATCCTCCGGGGTCGGTAAATGGCAGCAGACTCGTGTGGGGAGATGAAAACACTGACTTATCCATCGCCTGTCACCGCAAGTCATTGCATAGGCTACATCATATTCACCATCCACAATGCGCGGCGCATCCCAAGAAGGGATAGATTAACGCCAAAAACTTTATCCGCTAAACTTTACCGATCGGTAGCCCATAACCCTGCAAAATCTTCACTTCTGCGAGTGCATCTACTTGAGGATTCGGTTCAGTAACCGTTACCTGTCTCTGCGCATAACCTATAATTTCACTTTAACCCGGTTCATAGACCATTCAGAAGAGCTGCTATTTTGTGATAAGCATCGTCGAGCTAATATGCGTCCTTCTCTCGTGGAGAGATCTCGTTTAATTGCTCCTTCAGTCGCGGTTCATCTTAGCTTACCTTTTTCTCGACACGTGGGCTATTTTTAGAACCTAAACGAAGACTTAAGTTTGAGCATGGGCATTTCATACAAGCCCCACACGGAAAACGGAGCCCAGTCTAGTTCTTATGTGCTCCGCACACTTAGGTCATTCCCTATTGGATCCTAACTTGCCCGACCTCTCCAAGGCCACTCCTAACTTGCTCCTTATGTGCTCAGTACTCAGTCAGTCCCTACCCAGTCCTCACTAGCGCGACCTCGACAGACCACTCCTCACCTTCACGGTTTTTGGAACCCAAGCTAGGACCTAAATTTGAGTACCCATCTATTTCAGTGCAAGCTCCGCACGCGGTGGAAATGTTGCCCGACTTTCCCAGGCCTAATCCTAACCTGTTTCTTATATGCTCCGTATTTGGTGATCCCCTAACCAGTCTTTACTTGCGCGACCTCTTTAGAGACATTTTTGACTTTCCCGATTTTCAAAACCCAAGCGAGGGGTTTAAATTTGTGCACCCGTCGATTTCCGCGCATGCCCCGCCCACGGTGGGCGGATCTAGGCTTAGTTCTTTTGTTCTCCGCACACATAGAATGGCCCCTACCCAATCCTCACTAGCCCAACCTCTACAGGCTGCAGTTTAGTTGAGAATGCATTGTGCGACAAATATACAGACACACACAGACAAATAAACACCTGACTTCTGGTTTCCATACAGGAAATGGATAAATAGGGAATGAACTTAGGCTAGCCCCTACCCAATCTCAACTTGCCCGAACTCTATGGATCTATTACTAACTAGCCCGAATTTTGGCACCTAGGCGTGGTTTTCAATTCGAGCACCGGCCACTTTAGCGCAAGTCCTGCCCGCGGTGGGCGGAGTCAGACTTAGTTAGTATGTGCTCCATACACTTCGGTTGGCCCCTACTCAACTTGCCCGAACTCTCTAGGCTGCAGTTCAGTTAAGAATGCATTATGCGACGAACTCTGACCTTACAAGTTACCAGTTTATTCACAATGCAGATATCAGTAAGGAAAAGGTTCGAGATTTCTTCGGAAAAATCCTCCATTGTGTTCCTTTTTCAATTGACTGAACGAGGAGACCATCGCTTCCACAGATTCTTCGACCTAGACAGAGGAATGATGTTTATCGGCGATAATGCTCATTGAATTGCCAACATATATAAGTAGCAGTGTCAGTCGAACCTAATAAGCACAAAAGACTAATAATACTTGCCGATATTTCAGCCGACGACCCTCCCATATCTGTTCGTACCCAGCCCGGTGTGAACGAAGCAACCAGAATGTGCTCAGGTTCAAGGTCAATAGCCATCGTTTTTAGCAAGGAATTCATAGCCGTCTACAAATACAGTATGCTCAAAATTCTGCTGTCTCCACATGCTCAAGAACACTTACCTTGCTCAGTCGGTAGGCTACGTAACCGGCTGACCCTGAGCCGGAGGTGTTTGTGCCGATTGATCCAACACCTGATGATATGCCAATGATGGCAGCACGATCCAATGAAAATTCATCTTTAGACTGAGCTGCAGATTTACGTAGAAGTGGTAGGAACACCTAAAATGCTCCTTTCAATACTATGAAAGAGAAAAAGCCTACGATGAATAGACTTGAGCACCTGCGTAATCACAACAACGCTGATTGCATTTGTATCAACGACTTTCATTAGTTGTGCTCGATTAGGTTGCATTTTTGTGTGATACGGGAGAAAAATACCGGCATTGTGAATAAGTACAGTCAGACCTTTCTCACCAACAATTTCTTGAATCTAAAACAGTATCAAGTGGTCATGTTCTCGAAGAACAGACTGAAAGCACCAGAAAATCTGCCAAAATGACAAATAATTATTAAAATATTCCACTCCAGCCTCGCCTGAGACTAGAAGCGGCTCTCAAAACGGTGAACTACTTAGATAGCAGTCTCTCTTGCTACAATAATGCTGAGCTGTGGGCAAAAGCTTCGGTGTTGGACGGGACTCGAACCCGCACTTGATCCCGGAGGAAGGAAAAGGATGAAGTGTGGGTTCGAGTCCCGTCCGACACCGAAGATTTTGCCCACAGCTCAACATTCTTGTAGTAACTTTCGCATCGCGAGCTGCGGCGATAAACAGCAGTTATCAAAAATCAAAAATATCAAAAGTTTCTCTTGCGTTTGCAAGCGAAAGAGAAACTGCTATCCAAGTGCTGTCCCTTTCAATTGCCAAGTCATTTCGCACCTTCTGCCTTAGGTGCGGCTACTTACGCCAGAAAGTCGCTTCCGCGGCGTCGCACTCGCGGCGCGACTTGCGAATCGATTGTCGTTGGGAGCCCGGTGGGGCGCGGCTGCGTCACCTCAGCGCCTCCACCCATGCCACACTGCCTTCTGCACCCATGTCACCCTGCCTCCTCCACCTATGCCACACTGCCTCGCTTGAAGGCTGCCATGCCCTGCAACTGGCACTCGCACCCGCCGCGCCGCTCGCCGCGGGCAGCCACGCGATTTTCTGGCGTAGTTGACCTCACCCTTCTGCTTTGAGCCTAGATGGCTTCGTTTTACCGTAGGGCGTGCTACGAGTTCGAATTTTGACACCGCATTTGCAAAACATTTTTTGTTCAATACCCGTCATTTGTGTCTCCGGCCCCAAAACTCATTTTCGCGATGCGAAGTCCATGTAGCGTCATGGACTAGCGGATGGCAGGATGGAGTGTACGAAATTGAAAAAAAAAACTAATCTCTGCATATGCCTCTTTTATCGAATCGTCGCTGGTGACGTCTAGCTTCACAATGCTTAATCGATTATCATTGATCTCCTTCAAATGCTAAAGAAGAAATGTTCACGATATTTTAAAACAATCGAATTAATAAGGGACACTCATTAAAAAGTTTGGATGCATGGCCTGACACAGATCGATCTCCTGTTTCAGGATATGCCAATACACCCTCCGTCCATTCAAAAAAATAAACAATTGTGAACAAGAAACCATGTTTTGAAAAATTAAGTGGAAGAAGTGGTTTAACCTCCATCGCACGGGCTCTTAGAGGAAGGTTATCTCTGAGTTTAAACGCCGTATGTGCTCATCAAAAAGGAAAGGGAGGTAGGCATGTCTTGTGCAATACTTTCATGTATCTATCAATATTAGCTCGTCCCAAAAGTCTTGTAGGATATTTCCAAAAAAAATTAATAATTCTTGTTTACTTCGAGGCGGGTTTAGGCGGTTCAGGAATATGGTAGGAGGTGCTCTAAGCTTTCTTGTAAAATATATATTGACCCACCAGATTCCATGGAGAAAGCTACAATGCCCGTAGTCTATACCCACCCAACACGCGGTGTTATCCACTATGAGTGGCCTTGCGGCACCAAAGCGACTGAAGCTAGCCGCTTCATCAACGCTGCATTCGGTAAGGGATGTGAGAGCTACAAGTCCGTGCGCTGCTGGTTCATCAGCTTCGGCAAAGGTGGGATCGACATGGAAGACAAGCCACGCTCGGGACTGTGCTACTCCTGGGACGCGGAAGTAGTGCTTTTCCACGAGGTGCTGGTGCGAGGTGAGACAGTCACCGCTGTCGTATAACCCGCCAGCTCCAGCAGCTCGCCGTCGCTGTTCGAGAGAAGCGCCGGAGAAGGTCCGCGGTCACTACCATTCATGACAACGCCCGCTCCCATTTCGCAAAAAGTACTCAGGCCAAGCTAAAGGAGCCCGGCTGGGATGTCCTGCCCAACCCGCCATTCTCTCCAAACATTGCCCCTTCTGACTATCACCTTACCCATCCTCCTGAATCCTTCCTGGCCAAGAGAAAATTCGTTGATTATGACTTGCTTGCGAAGGCGATTGCTGACTTCTTCGACTCTCAGAACCCAGAGTTCTGGGAGGAAGGAATCAACAATTTACCTATGAGAGGACAGAGTGTTATCGATAACAATGGTGAATACGTTGTTGCCTGATTGTTGCTTGTTGGAAGAAAAAATAATAAAAAGTGATGATCTAAGAGACACCTTAATATATTTATGAGTCAAAGTCGAAGTAGCTCTTGAATACGCATTTGGATTATGCAATTAACTGCAGACGCCACCCGATGTACAACTGGGTGTCTCTGCCTTTCAAAGAGGTTCGGCACTGTTACTAAGCTCAAAAGGATCAAAGACTCGGTTTGTATTAGCAAGATTCGCTCTGCGATAACAGGAGTGTAATCGCTGGAACAAAAATTACGCAAGGACCGTCCTCGCCTAGAGACCGAACTCATAGGGCGCCCGATCTCGCATGCCGCATGCTGATAGCCGCCCAGTGATACACCCTCCAATGACAAGATATTTCATGTTAGATCATTATAGTTCATTAAGTTTGTCAGTGAAATCCTTAAAAGCATGGATATTGCAGAAACATCATCGATGTCAGCTTAAAAAAGATGACGTCTGGCACACAGCCACGATTCAGGAACCTATCAAAATGTGCAATGGAAAATTCCATTTTCCTGGAAGCGTTTGCAAGTCTACATGACTGTAGCGCCCAAGATCTTAGGCCGCCATCAGAATTTGCATTTTGAGATTTTGCGACGTCGCACTTTCGCACGCGATACTGCGACCTTGAGACTGCAATGCCGCAACTTCGATTGCGGCGCCGCGACACCGCAAAATCGCAGTACAGGATCGCAGAATCGCAAAGTGTGACGGCGTTCTAGGGTCGCAGTAACGCGTGCGAATGTGCGACGCCGCAAAATCGCGAACCTGATGACCTGACGGTGGCCTTATCGTACGCTATATGCATCATGTTCAAAAAAATCTAGTATGAACGATCAAAGCCAAGGATTTTATAGGATACTTGAACTTGAAAACAACAGATACGTCCAGACGATCGGCATTAATAACTGACTTACTTTGGCTCTGCTTGGTTCACGGGCAGTGGCGATGACATGCTGAACTGCCTTGCTCTTCAGGTATTCTTTCACAAAACCAAGTCCAATGCCACGATTGGCTCCAGTGATCATCACCGAATACGGAGCCATACCTGATCGATTGGAGATAGTTGAGAACTCAAAATATGAAAATAAACCACCACTCACATCCTTGCAACATAAAAAAGACGTGTCATAGAGAATAAAAAATCCTTAAATATCTAGACTTTACGAACACACCTAAAAAGCTGTAAACGATCTTATCAAAACGATCACAAGCGGAACTGGCCTCAGCAATCACGTGGTTCCAACATTTCCGCAACCCAATCCAACTCAGCCACAAAAAAGAGATCGCCGGGTTCTACAAAGAGTTTTAATAAATCAGTTAGCACGATCACTCTGCGAGTTCACAGTGATGCGGTTCACAGTGATGCTATAGCGATCGCGGCTATTTCTCTCCAAGGCTGATGATCGCATTAGAGCGGCGGTTCCAATTGGAGCACGGATGTCAGCGCACTTCAAACAATACATGTGGAGATGGTAGCAGAGCTAAACCATGACCATCTTGCTCTAATATTACCTTCATCTGAGCGTATTAAAGAGTGGAAGATCTTCGGCACTGAAATAAACCCATTTTTGTTGTATTTTCCAGGTGCTCGTCACAGGGAAGCTTAAAAATATGGTGTGCAAGGAGGCCGGGTAAGAGGCACCGCGAGGGGTAAGGAGAAATAAGAACTGGAAAAATATCCTCGCTGTTGACGAACATCCCAGTCCGGAAGAGATGTTCTGTGGCAAAACTCCAATAGAAAAAGCTCGCCTCGGGGTCTTTACCGTGGTCTCCCGCGCACCATTTTGAGCTGTAACACATTAAATTTTCCGAGTTACTGCAAGGGCGTTAGCGGCTGGCTGACTCCGCCTCCAAGAAGCGGTTTTTCGGGTTTCCATTTCTCGGTTGATTGACCGTTTTATTCCGTTCTTTCACTACTGTCACACTGCTGTCCACCTTACTTTCATATTACATCATTATTCCACAATCTGCCGGAACTACCCGTAATGGTGTCTTAAGTGGCAACTCATGGGATCATTATATTGTTTGCAGCATTCGCAATCAAAGCTCTGTTTTCCAAGTCCGAATGTATAGAGATTCAACAGAGGTTGCCAAAAAAGAGTAACTTTGCTCACGGCTCACATCCGCCAAGTATAGAGAAACGAAAGAGATGAAAGTATTAGGGCGAAAAATTCCCGAAATGTTCCTTCAGAAACAGAAACAAGCTACGGTACGGAGCATCCAGTCGGCGCAGTCGGGCTTCAGAGCACCTACGGTATCAAGGTCCGCTTAAAACAATGGAGCCAGGCTCCTTGGTAGGTCTTTTGTGCAGCTCCCTAAGGATTGGCTCTTCAGTTCATGGAAGTCACAGAGCCTTTGCTGCTCGGACAACCCTGCTATGATCCGAAGAATTATTTTTCATACCTCAAACCACCTCCGGAGGGTTTTCAGTGGTAATGACACGTTGTGGCTCTTGGAGACGAAAGGCGTTGAGAACCCAGAAAAACGGATTATTAAAGAACATCACCCAATATGAATCTCCTCAGGTACCCAAAGTGAACGGACCTCAGCAAGGTTATGAACGAGGGCGACGAAATTTCGGATTTGGCCCAGTTGAGGTGACACATTTTGTTCACTTGGCAGAAGCTTGCCCTGCTCGTGCTGAAGGTTGTTACGGAGTTTAGTGATAGAGTGAGGTCTCTCCTTGAATTTGGGGATGGAAATAGATTGTCAGAATTTGCTGAAGTTCGATTAAAATGGGGTTGGAGAAGAAGGGAAAAAAGTACTCCTTTTTGGCACCCTCTGTAGATGGTACCGGCTACTACGAGGGCCAACTTGGTGTTAAGTGGTGAGAAGTATGGCTATCATAAATGTACGCAAGGAACTTACGCAAATGCGTAGCTGAATGTGCTGTGAAAAGGGTGCTTTAGCACTCAGTTGAGCTCTGTAGGCTCACGGATCCCACACACACAAGTGAGCGTTTCATGCGCTTTGTACGTCCACCACACATAAGAGATTCAAGCGGTTCGTTTGATAGGTCGTTACATCACATGGCTGATGTAACGGCGATGTGATCTGATGTATCGAGTGATGAGAAGCACCAGAAAACACATTCACCAAAGAATTCGAAGGAGGGAATTGTGATCCTTAGGTTTCTCCCACTTTCCTACATAAAATAATAAAATTTATTCGCTCCTTATCATGTTTCCTTTCAGACTAAACAATCGACCTCGTACCGAAGGTACGGTTCTTGAGTGACTACATACGTCCGTAGCAGCGGAAAAGCGCCAATCAAGAAGTTTGAAATAAGCTATCCATTCATTTACCTGGCGTTAAATCCAGTAACTGGATGAACCAAGAAACTCTGTGTGAACTCGGTGCCACTCCGAGTATGCCCCAGGGCAATCTCAGGTGTCGAGGAAATAGCCGCTTCAGTACGTCCCCACTCTACAGCGACCAAATACGACCCCCCTTTTTGGCTCCTATATTACGAGTAACTCTTGCCGGATTGCATAGTTGCAGTGATTTTTAGAGGCAAAAAGATATTTATTTTATATTTTGTCACACGGATCTGCGGTGAAGTACCCTTTCCTTTTCATCTGCTTATTAAAAGTTCAGATTTATCGCTGACCTCTCAAGGTACGACCCCCACCCTCTTATTGGGTCTAATACGACCCCTTGTCGAGGAATCCTCGACTCTCGGAGTATCCTGGTATAAACCCTTGTCGTTGTGGGCGTGGTTTAGCACAAAGGTGGGGCTCCAGGGGGTACAGGGGCAGCAGAGAAAAGTGGAAAACTGTCATAGAAAACTACGGCTGGAGTTCCTTTCACATTATGAAGTTGTGGGTCATTCTGACTTTGTAGGAAAAACTTTGTGGTGGCTCTGCGCTGTTGAAAAAGGCAGCAGTTTCAGTTTAAAGGATTTCATAGAGTAATCAGGTCGAAGTGAACAAAAATGGTCCAACCGCTAATTCTTTAAAACGCCGAAAAGGTGGAGCAATCGCACTATTGCGCATTTCGGCGACAGCGGTTGTAACAGTTCGTAGGCTATCCGTTCAGCCGATAGCTATCGGCCTCACTTGGGAATCCTCTAAGACGGCGATCATTTGAGAATAGACAGCGATGGCATTTAACGTGGCTGAGTGGTCTAGTGGTATGATTCTCGCTTAGGGTGCGAGAGGTCCCGGGATCGATCCCCGGCTCAGCCCAAATTTTGGCCCTTTCTATAGGAAAAAAAGTTTTAAAGAAATCCCAAACGTGATAGCCTGATCCCTTTCTTTCCTTTTACTGTGAGTTTATTGTTTTCGCGATTATATATGGAGAACGAGACTGCAAACTTTTGGGTTCTAGCTCAATTGCTGGACGAAGGTGGTTCAGTGACAGAGGGCGCCGTTCAAATTGAAGTGGTCCGAAGATTAAGTCATGGGCTAGCAACCACTCAGGTCACCTCTCATGTCGATGAGCCAGGATAGTAGGAGAAGATAAAAACTGTGACTGATACATCTAGTGGCCGACGCAATCTCTTTTTGAAGGCACATTCCAAAATCATTGGAGTATTACCGCTCCCGCCATGGTTAGATAGTTCGACCCAGGGCTGTACTTTTACTGAGGCGTGGGTGTCAGCTCCTAAGCATGCATATCTAAATAAGCAAACGCGACTCCACCAAGTATAGCCCAGGCCCCTTCCATCCTAGACGTGATTGTTGGCAATGACGGTGGCACAGCGTGGCAAATGAGGCCTACGATTTGTGTGATAATATAAGATAAGGAAGAGATGCCAATGGTAAAGGAGACCTTGACATGAGGAAGCGGGTGATATCCCAGGGTTCCTTATGATACCATCCAGAGGGAACTGATTGAAAGGTTCTTTTTTTACGCGGTAATCTCGTCCAAGGCCAGATGTCAGGAAGTCTTAATTTTGTCATTTTCGAAGATTTCTTTCGGATTTTTCTTTGTTAGCGTACTCCTCAGCGCTTCCAATTTCATAATTCAGCCCTTTAACCCTTTTAAGGTTATCCTGGAATGTGCCTTCAAGTCAAGTCTTATTCGGAGAAAGTACGCCTGGCAGGAAAGTAAGTTTCAAGCAGAAAAGATGGTATGCAGAAAGTAGTGTAGAGGACAAGCTGTACTCGATGAGCTACGTACCGGTTTAAGGCACTTCACGGATGTGACCCACGAGCAAAGTGGCTATTTTTTGGCAACGCGTGCAGAGTGAGCCTCCTAGGTAACCTGCGACTCTTAACCCTCCCTTAACCAGTCATGTCTACCTCCTTACCTCATTTGATCGACCACAATTTGAGTTTCCCAACGATACAGCCATGGTCAAGTAGTGGGTTAAGAGACTATTTGAGAAATATGACTCCCCCCTCCAAACAGGTTGGTACACTAAAGTAGTGCTGGTTGTTTCCCTTGAAAAGGATCCTCAATCGATAATCGTGCTAATACCCACTGTAAACTATGACTATTGTCGATTGACGGCCTTTTTTTGAAATAGGGACCTGAGACCAAAAATCGGTAGGTCGCATAGTCGTCGAAAGTTCCAATTTCCTTCTCGAAAACGAGTTTTCTAAAGATTCTCCATCCCTTGCCTGGCCCTGGGTATAACACTAAACGCTCAAACTTCTGAAGGAGTGTCAAAGTGATCTAGATGACTTCAAATGTGTAACGAAGAATGTGAGACTTGCAAAGTTTATTCCCAATGATTCAAAGAGATTTTCGCAAAATCAGTTGCAAAAAATGTTGCAGAAAGATTTTTGAGCTTTACAGGTAAGCTTTCGGCGCTTAGTGCCTTTCTCAAGTTTGAAATGGTACAAACTAAACCCTAGCGGGAGACTATTTCAGAACCGCTCTGGTTTATTTGTACCATACGGACTTACTGTTGCCACCGGAGCACTATCCTTACCGTCTTGGTGGGGATCCCTGGTAGTGGAGCAAAATAGGCGGTAAGGATAGTGCTCTGGTGGCAGTAGCAAGAAACCAGAGCGGCTCTACAATAATCTCGCGATAGGATTTGGTTTGAACCACCTCAGGCTTGAGGAAGGCGCAAGGCGCCGAAAGTTTGCCTATAAAATTCGAAATTTTTTAGCAACGATTTCCTGCAACCGATTTTGTGAAAGCCTTTTTGAGTCTTTTGGAATACATTTTGCAAGTTTCACATCGTTCAATATTTATTCAAGTGAAAATGGGGCTTCAGGACGAAGCAATGCTCTAGATGGCTTTCTCTATCTGCATTCCACCACGCAATCAGCGTACATGATCAAAATTGGAGAATTTATTCATGATTCGAAGTTTTTGAGCTTAGGTGGGACTAATCAAGAGGGTTGATTCAAACCGATTATTTCTGAATCCTCTTCTAGATGATTATGTTTGTACGCCTCAACGCTCTTTTGAACTTTCTATAGTGACCTTGACAGAGCCGCCACTTTCACCGCAATATCGGCCGTCTCTCAGACATGATTCTCGTTGAAAATCGGAATCATCAATGGGTTGTAAGCGAGTCGTTTGTTGAGGTTTCGCCAAGCTTTCCGTCGGCATCGCGCACGTCGACACAATAAATGTGGCTAACGTCGCCATCGCATTTGTCCTTGCACCCTTGGCCTTCACGCCATTTCAGGTTTATCGGTATGTTACCCCATAGTGATTATCACCTTTTCGAATCAACTATCATCACTTGCATCAGTTCTTTGTGAAGTTTCCGTTCGTTGTCGAGTCGTAGCGCACTTTCTTTGCATTTCCTAGGATCGGATACTTATTTTCAGTTCACTTCCGGTTCGACTGATTGACAATTTCACTTTTCCATTTTTATTATTCTTTATGTTTTATTTACCACTTTAAAAATTCAGTGGTCACGGAATTTTCCTCTTTCCGAGTGAAAGGGAAGAATAGTGGATAAAGAGCTGCGACTGAAGGTTTGCAGGATCGAGTCCGTCCGGACTAATTAATTGGCTCACATTCAAAGCTCATATAATTGTGAGCTAGAAGTCAATCACCTGAGTCGGCTACTTATTAATTCAAAGGTGCAGAAATTTGCTCAGTTTAAGACGCAAAAAAATTCCCAACAGGGATGCATAAATGCATAAAACATTGTGCTGATCAATTCTTATGTAGATGCGCCATGCACCCACTCCACCCACAACCGTAGGACTATTTGAATGCGATTCTGCCTATAACTAATAGTCGCGGACCTAGCGGATGCTTGGGTCACTATACAGATCATCCTAAACGGTGTGGTACCTATTCAGTATTCGCGACAGGATGGAAGAGGGTATTTGTCCAGAAATAGATCTTTGGGACACTATAAGGGGGAACGGCCCCACTTGTCACTGCACCCCCTTCCGCTCACCAGAACAGAAAGCTGGTGACTCACATATCGCAGTCCCTAAGTTCTGAAATTCTTCAAATGCCTCCAATTCAGTTCACCGGAGATAATGGAATGGAACTTGTGAATTCGGTGTGGGAACCCTAAACCATTGCAATTCGGAAGTTTAATCACTTGCAAGTCGGGCGGTTTCTAAAAAAGCTACAACGCCACTGCTTTATGGTGTATGAGATCCAGACCCCATTACACGTCGGCCTATTCATACAGCACGTGTCCTTTGCCGATTCAAAGCTAATCTGCAACGACTCGTGAAGTTTTGGGGCTGGATTTGTGTTGGTTTTCGCTGTTCTGCTACCACGGGTTTCCCTTTACACGCTCTCTGCTGTCGTCATCATGATTTTTGATTCCTTAAAGACCTCTGCGATTCGATAGCGTTGCTATTACTGACCTTGGAGTTCTACTGTTCCCAATGAATCACGACGCGGTCCTTTGTTTACGGGCATAGTTGATGTTTCGTCGAACAGTTTCCGATGGCCTAAGGAATGCGCGGCTGTCTGGCGTGCTTCCAATTTATTTATTTATTTATTTATAATTAGATTTGAATTTAGTGCATGTGCTGGGCATATAAACAAACTAATAATAAAGACAAATGGAAAAAATGCGGCAGTCACTATTTGTGTTTGTTTATTCAATTATTTGCTTATTAGTGGTATATGGCTGAATCTTCAGGCCGATAAGAGTAACCCAAGATCAGCTTAATTTTTTTTAATATTTGAAAGTAAAATTGTTAATAGTCTCCCGTGTTTCTAAGTACGAACTTTCAAAGCAAGCCATGATGTAGAACCGTGTCAAGAAGGTTTGCAGCCTTAGGATGATTCTCTCTTCGAAAAAGGTGGCGTTAATAAGACCCCTCTCATATCACAAGGTAGATGTCCTGTCATTACCACTAGCAAACGAGGGTAGAGTTGAGGCTATCGAATTCCATAAAAAAGTCACCATAAAAATATACGATGGTCTCAAAATTTTCAGTATTTTCGTTTACACCAGCTTCAGCCTTTATGAACCTCTTTCAAAGTCTCACACTTGAGGGGAACTCTCAGGAAATATTCCGAGATTACTCAAAAAAGATGTGGTCGTCAAGGAATTCTCCGACACACGACACCCCTTCCTCACTTCCCGCCCAAATTACAACCACCTGAGGTTTCCTTGACCCATCCTTGACCCTGCTCCCTTTCCACAGAAGCCCACCGCCACCTATCCAAGCCGATGACAAGTGAAGTTACGATTCATTCTGCTCATTTTTCCAGAGGCCTCGACTCTTGAACCTAGCAGTTCCTTACATTTTGATCGAAATATAAGTCTGATTTCAAGAAGGCACAGTCCAAATAGGGGCAAAATAGATTCCAGAGTCTCAAAGAATGATAATGTCGCCCAGGTAATGATGGAGCTGTTCGCTTGGGGACTATCATTCCTGTGTAAGACATTCAGGATACAGTGACTTACCCCAAAATGGAATGGTCTACGGTGCGAACCCTTTTTCTCTGTCCTATTGGTATTTCTGATCTTTTATATGCAGTTCTGCACCTATTCACCTAAAACTTGTCTACACAGTAAATTAGCCGACGACGACCTTGGAGAGAGTAGGGTCCGTATTTTGGAACTTCTTCATTTTCATATTAGGCCACTGGAAACAATTTTCTCTCGGTGAGCCAGGTTGGCACGTGCGGTAGGAAGACGCGAGCTCATTATGAACCCAGCCACGAACATTGGATTTGGGTTGCGATTTCTTCAAAATGAAGGTCTAATTATTGCCACAAACATACTTAGTTATGCGCAACAGCATCGGCCTCGAACGAGACTCGAACCATCACCTCATGCTTTCCAACCCATAAGTTAATCCATTATACTATCGATATCCTTTCCACCTTAGCTCACCTTCTGGATGGTATATTTACCATTGCTAATCAGCACTCACACGTATAAAGTGTTCTGTTGGCGAAAATCAACAGCTATCAAGATCAAAAACCCGGAAAGCATAGTGCCGAGATTGAAGCTTTCGCCTATAACTCAGCATACTTGTAACAAATTTTGCATCGAGGGTTTCGATGAATATCGGCAGCTATTAAAATCATAAAAAAACATCAAAGTCAAAGTTTGATTTTTTGTGTGAAAATTTTCTCACAACCTAACAGCATACACACGAGTATTCCCCTGAATAAAGCTGCCCTCCCCTTCATTCCTCTCATAAAAAACAGCAGACGCTCGATCAGTTCCGGTAGCGTTCAAGTGATCATTTAGTTGAGTAAAAGCTTTAATTGGCCTTTTAAAACAATCGCCATCACTGTGGTGGTGAAGAGCGTAGCCTAATTGAGTTAACCGTGCATTGACCATAAGTGCTCGTTGTGATTACTTTGCTAATGCGTCGGAGATTTTAGTGGTAAGTACAGGTTTTTGTCGCACTACTTTGTTCATCTTCCTCGGTCCATTGCAAGTTTGCATAGGTACTCATAATGGTACGGATCCATCCCAAGAGTTAATGTATGTGTATTTAATTGTCAAAATTATCACACAAAACAGCTGCCTACTTTAAAAGAATGGGGCGGGGGGTGGATGGGAGGTGGACGTATGGTGGAAAGTAGTCGAAAGAGGAGTTTTGCAAGAAGCAAGGTCTATACAGTAGCGCTCGGCTCTAGTCTTCAGCCAGAACTTTTTTGTCATAACTTTTTTCTACTTGACCAAATTTGACAAAATTTTAATATGTGGTGCCTGAACCTATTGTCAACATTTCCTTGTACTTGAGCGCCGCTTGACACTTTTCATTGTTTTTTACAAGAGTTTACTACAAGACCACCCAAAAAAAAGTAAGAGGCTTGTTCAAGAAAAACGGCTTTCTATACAAAAACAAAAAGAGCAAGCCTCAGAGAACATTAATAATTTGTAGAAAGAACACGACTTTTGATGACAGCGGCACAGCGGGACGGCATAGCGATGGCATGCCAAAATTAAAAAATTTCATATAACCACGTAACCAACACCGTTTCGAGCCAAAATAGTATATTAAGTATGCAGTGTCTCCAAGTACAACATACTAAAATTTCTCTTGAATCGGTGCAGTTGCAAAAAAGTTACAAGTGAAAAAACCCGAGTGAAAGACCATTTCGCCGAAGACTTTTGAGCGCTACTGTATATAGTGGTTCATCGACTTTCGAAGAGCGAGCATTTCTTTGACTTTTTTATTTTCAATCTTTGCTTGCTTATCGAACGGCAAGCACTGAACGGTCAGCCCCCCCCCCCATAGTACACTGAGCATTACCTTCTTGGGGTGCAACCCACGCTGTGATGTTTGTTTCCTCGTTTATTAGGACCGAGCTACTGGCGTCTGGATACGATTTTTCTCATACAGCTTATTTGAAGGAATCGTCCACGGAAAAATGACTTTTTCTGTTACTCATATATTTATGTTGTATTTGCCTAATAAGCGCTGCTTGCAAAGTTTTACGCGAAAAAAAGAGAATTCGGCTTAGATTTAGCTACCCAAATTCTCAGCCGGGTGGGCGGAGCCTAAGGCCCCGTCCCGTCGTCTGTCGCGATTGGGAGCGGAGGGTGGGACTGTTTACGTAACTTTCTCTTCCTTTACTGCGTCTCTGACCGCAGCGGACGACGGGGTGGGCACTTGCCCGGGGGTCCCGCCTACCCGGCCGAGACTTTGTGTGCTGTATCTTAGCCGGATTCACATTTTTCCGTGAAACTTCGCATGCGGCCTACATTAGGCAAATACAACATAAATATATGGGCAAGAGAAAAACTCATTTTTTCATGGACGATTTTTTTTTAGATTTTCGAGTTTACAGCACATTGGACCAAATGCCGTCTATTTGACTTTCTGATCAATTTCACAGTTATTTCGCTCTGAAAAACCAACTCGCCAAGAAAGATGAAGTAAGGTGATGGAGCAACCATCCATCTTCAAAGGTCGATGTTACTATTGAGATAGGGAAAGCGCCTGCGCAAAAACTGAAATGGCATCCGACAGTGTCGTTTTTCATTTTTCAACAGGACATGCTAGCAGTTCAAAGAGAGGTGACCTTGTAGTATGCATCGATGATGAAAAGCCCAGGCAGCGTATCTCAAGAATGTTTTCCATGGTGACCAAGCCTATCTGAGATCAAATGCCTTTGCAGCTCTCTATTTCTTATTGGTTTCTCGCTTTTATTTCGCAAAAACCTATTTGTCGACAATTGATGAAGTACCCGAATGTCATCCCCGGAATGAACCAAGCAGCATCAGGAAGATTTTCTCAGAGACAGGAACCAGCCCCTCATCAACACTAATGATAAGACTACTTCTACCATGGCTGACCTTGTTGGTACACTAATAAATTGACCCTAAGAAAAGATTTTTCAAATAAGGCATGACAGCGACCCTCCACATATCGAAGCTTCACCTTGATACTATTATTATTTTTAACTTTCCCATTTGCTTGAATTCTTTTTTTATTCCTGTAATTTGGACTTTATTACTTGATTGTTAGATTTTTTTCAGTTTTTCATATAGCTACCGACGACATTTTTGTACAAAGCGCATGCACCTGACCTACAAAACTACCAAAAACAGTGGCCCCCGGATAGGGCCCATTTTCCAAACAAAAATATGGCACCCTAGTTGAGAACCCCTCATCCCATGCGCAACCCTACAGTGAATCAGCTGAAGCCTGAGAAGAAGTCGCTATCCATTTTCTATTATGCATTGTTCACCTAATGGGAGCAGTTAATAAAATTAGGACACAGATCATGGCTTCCCATGTTGGCCTATAAAGGTGTGACACACGTGTGCGGCATGCGTGACGTGTTGTTCGTGAAGGGAATGCCTTAGAGGCTTCATTGCGAAGTTAGAGCGCCCTTCATCTGAAAATGTCTTTCGCTATTTAAAACCCCCGACGTGCGGAGAACTATTCATCGCAAAGGGCTTTCGAGTCGACCGCAAGAGAAGGAAACTCGTTTCTTTTTTCGCAACATGCCAGGAATAAATTTTTAAAAAACTCGTTTTTTCGGAACTAGCGATGACAACGAATAGCGACGGAAAGCCCTATACCTGAGGAATGCCACTATCTGTGTCTGTACTTCATCCTGACCACGCTGTTACCATTCGGTGATCCCAGGGCATAGAGTTCTGCGCCTGCCATGAACCAGGCGATCTTGCGAAGCGGCGATGGCGCCTACAGCCACTTTGCCAGTGCCGCTCATATTTGAACTTTTACTTATTGAC
The DNA here is from genome assembly GCA_963978905.1 of Trichostrongylus colubriformis. NCBI lineage: Eukaryota > Metazoa > Nematoda > Chromadorea > Rhabditida > Trichostrongylidae > Trichostrongylus > Trichostrongylus colubriformis. Next base: position 10,628,283 of record OZ022260.1, read on the forward strand.
ACACTTTTTATTGTGTTCCGCGATCATTTTCAATGACTGATCATATTTCTTCCATGAAAACACTTCAAAAACATCTATGAGCACTTTATTCACTTCAAAAATCTTATTTATAGCAAATAAACACTTACTAATACTTTTCCGCGCTGAAGTGGTTGAATAACATCGAGTTCAATTAATGTTTCAGAAACGCAAATGGATCACTTCCAAGTGTAATACACATGACGTCACCTATAAATAGTGTAAAAATTTTGTTGTCCACGATAAACATCGAACTTGCACTTCTTTCACGGTGATCGACGAGGATGTTGCGAAAAGCGTACATAAAAGATTAATTTTGGAAAAAAAACGTTGGGATAGATAGATTCTGAACGCCATCAAAGTTCCAATGGACTCGACTGAAATGTTCTACATTACCATTAATACCGGTGCAGCGACTTGCAGTGCGACTTCAACCGGCACGGTCCGAAGTTCAAATCTCTGATAAAGGCACAGTACACGATAATCTTCGTTCGTCATCGCACTCCATAAGGACTCTGGAGGTGCTGAAGAACACATAAGTGAACAAAGAGCCGAATAATCATACTCTGATATATCCTTTCGAAAACCATGAAAATTAGGTGCCCCTGACCTTTAGCCTCGACGAGCCTTCAGACCAGAGGCAAACATTTCGACAAGTTTTTGCGTGATAATATCATCCGATTAGATTGTTGTTCCTATGGAAATTTTCCCTATCTTTTCTTATCGCAGTCGTTATTATGCCACTTATACACGTATATGCCACCGCTTCCCTGCTGGCAAATCGTAAGATGGGTGTGGGTCATCTTGATACGGTGGCCGCCATCTCATTTACGGGTTCTTCACCCGTTTAGCACTCACCCTCGCGCCGTGGTGATGCCACACATGCTGCTCTTGTGTAAGCGGCTACCTACTCGGGAATAGAATCAAGATAATCATATTATCGTGAACTGAGCCTTTGAATACCCATCCAGTGTAACAGCGCCTTCCATTCTTCAGAGATGAAGTGGGTACCGAAATATGCATCGACTGGCATCTCCAAGCCATTGCATGGTTGGAATAAATCGCACTCAACTGATACTCCGACTCTATGTTGAAGTAGTATGCTTAACGCATTTCAGAGAGGGATTGGTCAACAGGTTGCTCTCTTTCTTGACGTTAGTGAGTGACAGGATCAAGAATCCTGTTGAAAAATTTGCAGCCTCTTTCATAAATATGTAAGCTCTTCCTTAAAAGCCCACAATACGATCTCCATTCATCAAGACCCCATAACATATTCTACCAGTTTGCGTCGAGCGTGATGTGAGGTAAAAATTTTGAAATCAAATTCCAGTACCATTTCTTCATCCACATCTAAACATGAAAGATAGAGTGATAGGGATAGTTGAGTATGAATATAAAAAGATTTCTATTTTAATAGGTCGCAAGTAAAGGGGAAAAGCATCGTTACCCTAGTGTTCTCAAGAGGGGCGTGCTGCTATGAAAAGGGCGGGCCACGTTCAACAGGGGGCAGCTGTTAAAAACGACGAATCCTCCAGGTCAGGGGCGCTCTTTTAACTGCATATTCGCCACAATTACATTTCTACATAGATTCGCAGCTTTCATTCAGATAACTCACTTCATGAACTCCTACTATTCACTTTACCCCTACCACTGTCTTTAAATATGCTCCCTCTCGGCCAATCAACATAACAATCTCAGGTAACACCCTCCCTGCTGAAGATTGCTCCAGTCAGGCCTAATCGGGGTTGGTTATCGTTCTAAGCACTACCTTCCTCATTTGCAGACTTAGGCCGTTGTAAGGTTCCGCGATTTTGCTATTATGCTACTTTGTGATTCTGCGATTCTGCCATTCTGCGATTTCGCGGCGTCGCGAAACTACTGCTTTGAGATTGTGCAATGCCGGAAGCTCGCGCGCCACAAATTCACGAAATCGCAAAAACGCAAAATCGCAAAATTGCTCGTTCAGTCTTCACTGAACATTTATGATGGCTACTATGCATTTTACCCCTTCCATCATCGATTCATAGTAACTACTACGTGGGAGACGTTATAAAGGGCCTTTGTAGCTCATTTGTGACATTTTGTGATTCACTACTTTTTCACACCAAGACCTACATTTACAGTCTTCGTACTTCTACACGCAGTAATTCGTCTGCACCCAATGTCAGTAATTTTCGCAGTTTCGAGGTCAACCGCAACCTTTCGCGGCATTTCTCATGTCTTTGCTCTTTAAACCATGGCCTACTTAAGTTTTCTGTTCATTAATTTTCATTAACTTTGGGACGCTCTCAATATTTTCAGCTACTCAGTAACTGCTGAAGTGGTCACTATGTCCTTCTGTCTATCTCAAAATTAGCGGGCTTCTCTCTACCTTCGCTGGTTTCACTATAGACCGCAATGCACTCATGTTTTTGTGTTATGTTGCGTTCACTTTGTAGGCAATTGTTATAGCGCACCTACGCGTGCAATAAATACATAAATAATTCTCTTACTGACACCTAAAAAAGCTACTACATCCAGACTTGCTTCATGCATCCTCGTAAGCCCGCCATGAATTCGGTTTCTGCTCAGAAACTCGTTATATTGAATGGGATTCAGTCATTATTGCAGGTTATAAGTAATCAAGTGCAGTTAGTAGCTTATCTTCCCACACAAAAGCACTGATGACCCGGAAGGGTGCATTTTATTCACTCGTGTTGAGGTTCTACCCGGATTTTGGTCCCCGATCACGCATATCGTAGCTGCGCCTCTAGTCACCATTCCATTTGGTTTTGCCTATTTATTGGTTTTTTCAAAAGGTATTTCTTCGACAAACAGGTGAGTGAAGGTAATGAATGGCTAGGAGTGCGCTTTTGCACGGGTTATTCGATCGTCTGCAAACCGGGAAACTGGTTTTTTACAGACGTTGACATAGCCCTTAGTCAATTACTTCAATAACTGTAAGTGGAAGACGAACGCACGGCGTTCTCGAAAATTGAATGACCATTGAATTATTTCAGCGGTTGCACATCATATTACAAGTTTGATAAATGTAATTATATCAGTAATTTTTATAATACTGAAAAGATATTGACTCTGATATTTTCGATTTTAGATAGCTGCTAATTTTCGCCGCAGGCCGTGATGCGAAAGTCATTAACTTCATAACTCAGCATACTTGCAACAACAAAAGAGATATGTGGCATAATTATGTTTACAACTGAAGGGCTCTTATAAAGGACCTTAATATTAGGTTGGTACATCATCAATTAATGCGGCTTTCTATTCAACCACCACATGGGAAGCGGTCCTTGATTATGATGGTAAAAATGCTCCCGAATAATCATTTGAACTGTTTTGCTGAATTTTATTATTGTTTTTACTAAATGAAATTGTTGAAAAAAGTCACATACTTGTTACAAGTATGCTGAGTTATGGGCAGAAGCTTCGGTGTTGGATGGGACTCAAACCCGCACATCATGCTTTCCGGGCATTTTTGCTAATCCATTACACTACCGAGACCCCTTTTCATCTAAACTCAGCTTCTGGAGGGAATTTTATATATTTTTTCATATTTGCCATATCTAATTAGCGCTCATAGGTATAAGGTGTTGGACCTGGAATCTTGAGTAGATATTGATTTTGATATTTTTACTCTGGTGGCTGATATTCAAAAATGAGCAGCTATTAAAAATCAAAAAAAAACCGCATCAATCATAAACCAACCCAATGGAAACCTCACGGGTTATTGACGTCTCTCAGCTCTATTCTACGGTAACTTTAACCTTGTCACTCGAACCAAACCGTAAACGATGGTGGCTTAACAATGGAAGTAAGCGATTCATCCCGCTGTTATGTGCCAGCACCATTGTCAAATCGGTTCGTCTCATTTAGTGATCGTGAACCGATACAATACATTGTACGACCTCGATAGGCGCATCGGTGAACATTTTCATTACCATATATGGGTACGGCATCACTTCATAAACATCCTTGAATATATTAGATCGGACAAAAAGTTCCCGCCGTTTTTCATATCGACTATTCACATTCACACCATTAGAAAATGATTTATTTTAGCAGTTGCACATCATACTACGAGTTATATAAATAAAATTATATTACTAAGTTTTATCATACTAAAAAGATACTGATTTTGATATTTTTGATTTCTATTATTATATCTTTAAATATTATTATATTTTTATTGTATTAGAGCTGTCTTAGTGCTGTGAAATCACAAAATTTAATTAAAGTATGTGCCCTAAACACTTTCAAATCCTACCGGGGGAATGGGATGCGTGGCGCATTCCGATTTGATAGCGAAACGAAACGTCTATCACATCGACTACTTCGTCTCGACTTTATCATTGAATTTCGTGACTTTTCGAATTCTTTAGAGACTATCTTGTAGAGAAAAACCTGCTCTTTCATCCATAATTAAGGTCTGGGGGCGATGGGAGGACACGCTATTCCAATCGTCTTTTCAAGCCATAGAAAAGTAGGATTTTTGGGTGGTGGCACAAGATGTCTCAGAACCTGTGGAAAATACACAGCAGTTAACTACGAATATAACTGTATGGGAGGAGTGATGCCAGCCGTGGGCAGCCGGAAGGTGGCCGTGCAAGTTTGCTGGGTGGAGTGCAAGTGTTCCGACTGGTGAGGTCAGGTCAGGTTGCGTGGCGGATTGCAATCAGATAAAGACAGGTAAAAACACACTGCCAAAGCTTCTCCCCTAAAAAGGCTTAGGCAACCCTGGGAGAGCCCAGACGGCAGGACTCGCCACCATTCGGACAATTCACGAAGGACGGTGACCCAGTTCGGTGCCGACCTCTAGAAACGGAACACTTGCAACACACCCCAAGTTTGCGTCTCAAAAGACAATGGTCCAAAATGACGCATCCTTTGGTCACGTTTTCTTGGCCTGTCGTAGGTGCAGACTACCAGAATTCTGCAAGCCATTCCTTTACATAGCACTGCAATCTTTTGATAAAAAACCAACCAAGACTTTCTGGTAATACGCTTTTCTTCGTTTCACTGGTAAGGTTGCAGCGCTTCCCGCGGTGACGGTAAAACCCCGACATCCGAAGGTGAGCTAGCAAATAACTGCACAAAATGAGGTGAGGATGTTCTGCTTTATTCCTTGTAAATCTAAGATGTGCCCATTACGGATCACTACTTTTTGGCACTCCGAAGCATCTTCGAAGGAGAGATGGTTCAAAAAGAGATGGTTGTCGAATACGCCCTTCAACAGTTCCCAGATTTCAAGGAAGGAAAATTTCGAACAAGAAAATAGGATCTGCGGTGTAATTGTAGAGAAAAGGTGCTTACTGTCATGGTTTTTGTTTCTCTAGCAATTGTGTTCAAGCGGAATTATGATCTGTCAAAGTTAGGCAATGCTAAACGGCGAGTACTTTTTGACCGACCTAATATTCCGTTTCTTAGCTTTCCTTGCAATTTTTTCATGTCTATATTTCACATTTTATATTTTATTATTATATTTATATGCAGTGTTATGAACATTACACATTTCATATCTATATTTCACGTGGTGGAAGTGATGTCGTGACAGGTGACGCGCATCCCACTCTCATGATGCGAGGATCAGACCAATATGAAAGCTCCCCCCCCCCCCCCCAGTTCAAGTAAGCCTTTCATCACTCCGGGTTAGGTGAATTGATTATAAATTTTTCCAACACGTGATATTGCAAATTATTTCGTTCCCTGTATTTCACCATTCGCAAGTAATGGAAGAAATCAGTGTAATAAATTAAAAGTCCTTCTGGGCCATTTTACGCATACTGTATTACACACAACAGAAACATGGGAACAAGTTCAAGATATACACGATGTTTTCAGTCACGTCATCGATTGCAATAGTGCAAACTCTAATGATATCATCTATAAGGGGTGACTGGCAGAAAGAAGACCCGGAAGTAATTGATCGCGGTTAGATTCCCTTTCAATCGCCACTACGGTCAACAGTAGGAGTGAGAGGCATGGCGTATCCGAACGAGACAAAAAATCAATGCTTTGTAGTTTATTTTAGTCTGTTTGTGTCAGGGATACCTACAATTGATGGTAAACACTCAGTATCATCTCACTTCATTCTGAAGTGTTGAAATGACATCAGATCATAGGAGTTCCATGACAGACCCAAGTTTCAAGTGAAATTTCAGATGTTTTTCTCGTACAATAACTTATTTCTGGTTTTAGTAGACCTCACCATCTTCAGGAACCAGAAGGATGCTATCGTTGACAGTAAACACTAAATTTCAATTCCATTCACCTAAGTTCACCCGAGTATCTAAAACAACAAAGGGAGTTTTCTCCTGAAAAAATTTCAGAGGTATGCAGAATGTATTTAGTTGCTCAAAATGCAGAGATTTCAGAGTATCGAAAAAGGATAGTTCCTTAATTTCCGTGAGGGGCCTACTTTCAGAGAGTGCTTGTTCAAACGGATAGATTTTTCGAAGGCCTTTTCTTCCAGAGAAAAATGAAAGCATGAGGAACGGAAATGGATTCCGCTATGGCAAACGTGGAGAGAAAAAAAGTGGCATTGTTACCACAGTAATGGAATGAATCATAAGTTAGGCCCGAAATGCGAAAATTTGCATCCGAATAGCTTCCCATTCCTCCTTGTTCAGGAACTGAAGCGAGTCAGGTCAAAACTTTTTTCCATAAATCCCCAATTTTTGTACGTGCGTCATTAATACATAAAACTAGAACCGCGATGTGTGGCGTGCGACGTAGTGGGGTCACCACAGTTGGGTCCTGAAGCGATTGCCGTCAGATCATCACACGCCGCGACGCAATCTTCTGTCTGGCACACACCCCTACATTGTGCATACCATGTAGGGGTGTGTGATCTCTGAGGTCGTTGATTTCGACACATCGAGACGAATCTAATGCTTCTAATTTTTTCCCATTATTCATTTTTAACGAAGTTATGACGGGGCGACGGTTTGTGTCGTTTAATCCGTCGCCCACCGTCGATTTTTCAAAAAATGTGAGCGGTATTGTAGTTTTCACGAATCATCTGGTATATGACAAAAAACTTTTGGAACCTATCGTAGAAATGGGATGCGTAGTGTATCCCGATGTGACAACGAAACAAATCAGTATTATGAATTAGCAAATTTCATTTTATTTCATTTCCTACAGTATGACGTGTGTTTATACTGTTACGCCGGAAACGGCACTTAGACTTTGTGGACAAAGCGGGCAGAGACTACCAATTATTCCAAAACTGCCTTATTATTTGAAATTTGGGTATTCGACATTTTTAGATGTTTTCTTTGACATCAGTCTTACTCCTTGAAGATCACTCTGAGTTTACATCCTTCTCTTAATGGCGATTAGTTTCCCCTTACTTGAGCAACTAATCAATGTATGATGTACGCACACAATCGAAGATCAGAGGGCTTTATTGATTTTGAAATTTTCGTGCCTTTTTTGGAAACACCACATTCAACATAAGGCCAACGCGTTTGGAAGGTGGGGCTAGCCAAGATTCCGGGGATGAGATGGGTCTTTTCTCATCTGCTGTATGGATCACCGCTGCAGTTGTCATTCAAAGACAGAGATGGGGGTTAAGTGGATAACGAGAATTCCCAAAATGAGTCATGCAAATGAAAGCTAGGGGTTTCAGAAGACTACATCTGGCGAAATTTCCGATGAGAAAGAGTGCCCACGGACTTCACAAGAGCCGCCTCCTACAGCAACTTCCACTTGTTTTATGCCAGCCCGCCCCTTTTTTCGAGCCCATCCGCCTCTTTTGCAAGGGGAATTACTTCTCGGGTGTTCGACCATTCCATTCCGTTTTCCTTCACTTCCGCACTACTAAGCACGTCCACCTTCATATTTAATGATCTTTTCATATTCGGCCCGACTTTACCCCTATCACTGCCTTTACAAGAAACGTTCAGGTCAGAAGTAAGTCTTCCCAGCATGCTCCACTACGAAAAAGCGATTGCACATTTTAAACGGAAACAGCAGTAAATCTGCTATGCACACCCAGTGATTCCGTCCTTCCGACAGCGGTATGGTCAATTAGTGGCAGAATCGTTCTACCTGGACAAGGTTTCCTGACGTTCGTTTATTCCTCACATGGCAGACTGAAAGTAGAGGACGCGAGAGGGGCGGATCTCTAAATTTATCATTCATAGAAACCTGACTATTCACGTTTCAACAAATGGAGATTCGTAGTGTAAAAAGCGACGCTGCTTTCCGAAAGTATCTTTTACAAGATCTATTCAATTGATTCCAGAATCTCGAATCTAACTCGAAAGCATGGCTCATCCAAATTGCCTCATTATTTGTTCTATATGGCCATATGTGAATCAACCCGTTTTTCCAAAGATCATTTTATTGTTTTCAAATAGTTGATTTAATCGCGTCACAGTCCTATTTTTATGTGACATCATAGTATTTTTGAAAAGGACTATGCAATTGTAATTTACGCTGAAACAAATTCTGAAGCTTTGATTTTCGAACTATTTATTATACTACTTTACATTTTAATAAATTACGAATTATATTTCACATTCCATATCTATCATAATTAATACTACTCAGACTTATTCAGTGTCAAGTTTTAATGCGTTTTATTGGTAGAAATATAATAGCTCAATTAAATAATATCTATCAGGATGCGGAGTGAAGAGTTACTTTTGAAAACATCAAGAGTCAGATGGAAAAGCATTTCGTTGGAGCTTTTTATTTGTAGGTCTATAAATGAGAAACATGCGTATTGAGAAAGCGGTGACCTCAACCTCAGGGTAGCATTCATTCCCGAATGGTTCGAGAAATGTCTGACCAATAAGACGCGAGGTAGCCAACCAGCCTCACTGCACAATCGAGAATTACCCGAAGAAGGATGAATGTCCGTTTGCACTAAAGAAAAGGGGGCAAAAATGAACTACGAATACGAATACGTCGATTAATTGTATCCATCCGATGCTCCTTTTGATAGCGCCACCGATATTTTGATTGAAAAATTCACCAATTATATTTTAAGCTACTGAATGACGATTTAGTCGAAAGTTAAAAATCGTAAAGTGCTGGTAAGGCGATGAAGAAAAATGGATGTGGATAGAAACCTAAGAAAATAAATTCCCTAAGTCACGGTTCGAGACATGGCCCCACTTGCAAAACATCAGTGACGTATTGATGGCAACCAGCCGGATCTGTTACCTGCGGCGGCAATGCGCAGCACGCAGCTGTAGGTCCTGACTGTCGAGAAATTCTTATGGAAGACTGTAGGGTTTTGTAGGCTTTCACTAAATTGTACTAAGAGTTGATTCCGTACGAAACATGCTGTGTCTGTTTAGAATTCATGCCCATTAGCCGGATTTGCAACACTTATCAGCCTTTCAGTCGCAATCTAGGAATCTGAATCATACAGGAGAGTAACGCACAACCCCTTTACTTTCGTCATTTTTTTTCGAAACTTCTTGAGCACCACCGAAATTGAAAACAGTACTGAAATGGCCTTGAAGTCATGCAAAAATCTTCTACGATTTGTGTTTGCCTGTCAAGAAGGTGCTTAACGTCTTAGAACGACCTGTTTTCAGAAAAAAGTGCGAAGCTCTCAGGCTAGCGAAGTTGACCACAAATCTTCAACGTCCATAATGGTTGCTATTTTCAGTTTTACTCATTCCAATCCTCCCAAAACACTATTTCTGCATAATCGCCTAGTCCCTTGTGACTTGAGGCAACAACGACCCTTCTGCGCAACAGTTCACGCACTTGAATTCGTCAAATTATACAAAATGGGATGGAATATTTGAGAAAACAGTAATATTTTTCAACACATTTCACCCTTAATTGAACAAAGTTTTCCTCTCGAAGAATTATGTTGAAGATGCGCATTGTTAACGAAAAATGAGGAATTTCTGATGAGAGTGGCCATAAAGCAAAGATTAGCTTAGGAGCTGGTTTTTTCGACTCTATAATCCTTCCTACAAACGATCATCATTTCTGGAAGCTAGTTTCTAAAAGCCTATTCTAATGGAAAAGGCACGCCCTTTGTAAGATTCTTTATGTTCGGGTAGGGTATCAATCCAGCATCTTCGCGTGTACCGAATAATAACTAACTTCTCTGCACTATGTACTTCATGCTCCTCTCCATATTCCCTCAGAAGCGATGTCAGATGAAAACGAATAAAATTTTGGGGGCCGATCAATCCCTTCTGTAGCCGCGCATTCTGACAATGGTGTGGCAGGTGAATTTGAATTGGCCCATACAATGACTTGCAGTGGCCAGCCGATGTACAAGTCACTGAATCTATCCTCCCAGACGAGTGTAGTACCCATTCGTCTACCACAGAGGGATGGAAAGCTTGGTTGGCTTGGGAGGGCGTCGATGCGGGATTTGATCCACGCACCATCAGAGTAGGAGTGCAAGCCACTGGTCACTACACCACCTCCACCCGTCCGATGTACATTTGGTGTGGATCACTTTCTTTTGGGTCATAAGGGACAATGGTTCACAACCGGTCTTGAAGTGAAGCTTGGTTTAACAAGGCAATGCCGTAAAAACTGTCATCTTCTTAATAAAAGGTGGCCGTTGAGGTTACCAGCAACAATCTTAGTGAAAGGTCTAATCACAAGCGTATTTGGTAAACGCGGGTCTTACTCTGGAAACCTAAATCTGTTTCTTGTAGCCTTTAAAAGTGGTTCTATGAGTGATCCTACAAGTATAACTGGGTAGCTCCGCATTGTTCTCATCCGAAGGCATACGGTAGGTCTGTCGGATACGTTACCAGTTCATTTCACGCCGGCTATGAAGCTCTCAGTGTAAATTTAAAATTGTAATCTTGATGTTGTGCAAAACTTTAAAGAGATGTCTAGAAAATTTAAATCAATCAGTTACTTACAATTACTCTGTTTTTCCAATAACAAAATGTTTTTAACTGTTTCAGGTAATCCTATTAGAACTGGATTACTATTGTTCTTCTTAATATTGATCTGAGTTTCTTCAACGTTGTAGTCTTGGGCCATGCCACTTGAAAAGCTTTAGCGCTGCGAGTACTGTGCAGGGTTGGGAGTTGTTTTATGGGCGGAGTTTGGGTGGTCTCGTCACCCTGGCTGCGGAATGACTCAATCGTTTACACTATGAATGTAGCAGAAACTTTTCTTTACAATTAGGTTATGCCTGTCCCGATCCATAGGTTTCACACTGTCTCCTCCAAGAATTGCAGGTTGGAGTTACGGGCATGAATTCCAAACAGGCGTAACGCCCTTGGAACGGAATCGGCTCTCCGATGATGAGTTTCACAAGCATCCTATACCCCAAAAATAGCAAACAGGTTCTTGTTAAATCCGGTGATTCTGCGATTGAAAAGTAACCATCTCCCTTCGTTTTTGTAATTACTCACGGACAATTAACGGAGTGTTTACTAGTTTTCATTGATAGCAGCTACGCACGGCAGGCAGGAATAGGGTCACATCGAATAGAACGCCGCCCGCCGAAATATCTTCGGGTCAAGGGAAATCGTTATGGCATTTCCTCATGGAAGAAGATCTTTGTCACAATTCGTTGGCGTCAGTCGGCGAACAGAGACGGTGCCGACCAACGGCAATCTTGCAAAAGCATAAACATCACCACCCCAATTGTGTACTTTACTAGTGAACAATTTATTTATAGTGAAACCAGTGGGAAAGATCGTCGCGTTTCAGCCGGACACGTCTTACTGCTATTGTGGACGTTTCAGTACTATTTCGTAAGAATTCGTAACCAAGACGCCCTTCTATTCGCTTGATTTTTTATGGAACTCAAATTCACCTGAACTTTAATTTTAATTTCACGCTTGAGCAGTTCACTGCAAGGTCATTTGCAGGAATCAGCGCAAAGGCGAGAATTTGCAAAAAAAATCCATTTAGAGGAGTACGCAGGGCACACTCAGGTGTCGAGGAATACGGCCGCTTCGGTGAGATCCCACCCCTACATACTCTCGCGGCGAGGACTCAAACACGACCCCATCCACCCTTTCGAAATCTACAGAACCTCTGCGGTATCAATAACTATTGCCGATCGCATAGTATTACTGAATATTTTATAATTATAGTTTATTATAGTTTTTTATCACAATTTTTGTGTTGATCACTTAAATTCAATCGTATTTTCTTACATAACCAGTCAGCTGACGGCACGTTCTATATTTATGATCTAGTCGGGAACCACGGCTGACCTTTGCTATTACGCCCTCTCCCCCTCTCCCTACCCCCCCCCCCCCTCCCATCCCGCCCGTCAGATACGATCCCTGTGTGCCTGGAAGTGGGGCTGTGCCCAGGAAGCACTACGGGTAGCTATCCATAGTTCCTTTCGTCCAGTAATTTATAAAATTAAGATGGGGGTGGAAACTGGTCTCCGAGGAGACTGGCTATGGCAGGACTGTGAGTGGGCCAAGTGTGCCTATTTAAAATTACTTATTAATTACAGTATTTATCACTGCTACTAATCTCCTTCATTTTCGTATCCAATGTGTTCGTTTCCTGCTGATTACTTGATTTTTTAATTGTCGTCTATGATACAAATTCGGTGAGGGGGTGGTGTTGTGTATGTATATGGTGCGCTCTCACTACGTGGTAAAGAGATCATGCCCATCCAGGTTAATCAAGCTCACCCTCCTTCAGGGATCAGTGAATTTGATCACACTCGTCTGAGAGGACAAATCGCCGACTAACTTTACACAAGTACTGCATGATCCGGATTCATTTCGAACAGATTCAATTTCCGCCGCGATTTTGAATGAAAGTAGGATGCGAGGCACATTTTGAAAAGAATCGATCATCACTCGATGCTCTATCCATTTACCATTACATCACGTAACTATTAATATAATATTCAGACCCTTCAAAGCTTTTTTCTGAAGTGAAATTGATTTTTTGAGATCGAAATGAAATAAATGATTGAAATTGAAGACTGAAGTGAATGATTGAAATTTTCATGTGGAAATTTTTCCTTTTTTTTCTGGGGTACCGGTCAGAACCTCCCCAACTGTAATTTCACTTGATACTCCAGATGAATGAAGCATATGGCAATCTTTTATTTGAGACGTTTCCCGTATTTGACTTCCATACGAATCGTAGAGGCATTTCGAAGAAAATTGACCTATACAATGACCTGTAGGGGTCAACGGATGCACAAGTACGATTTTTCATCCTTCCAGACCTGTCTGAGCAAATTCACCCATACCAAAAAGTAGAAAGCTCGGTTGGCTCAGTCAGACACTCATAAGGTATTCGATCTTCAGACGATGCAAGTGGGAGCTGCGACACTTGTCTTACACCACCTCGTTTTATATTGAGCTTCTTAATATAACTTATAGTTAATAGAACAATGATACTGAATGACTTCACTATGACATCTTCACTGATCTGCCCAAAGCGTTTTCGAGGCTGCTGATCTTACAATTAGTCGATACCTTGAAGAGGTAATAAGACGCACCTCCCAAACCTACAGCAGATGGATCTTGGTGGTACACTATAACTATAAATGCTTTTCAAATAATGTCTGGACCAGCACTTTTTCTAATGGCCAGCTAGCTCACACAAGCCTCTCAAAGGGCAAAAGACGAAATTGATTTATGAGGTGAAAAAAAAACCACGATGCATTACCGTAACGAATCATGTTCATTGAAATCCTTGTTGAACTGGGTACTTATGGTCACCACACGATCATAGCCCATTGCCGCCCGCTAATTCGTTTTGTCCTCGATAAATTCATGATTTTGTAATTTAATACAGCCTTTTCATGGGTGTCATACAAATGTGCCAACAGGTCAAGCCACTAAAAGTCCCTGTGCAAGCCAAGTACGGTAAAAAGGATAAAAATACTGAGTCGAAGTTTTCAGCTTTAATAAACCTTTGCTGAGATGCGCCGTGCATTCCAATTCCGTTCGAAATTGTGGTGGCAGATGAATGCGATTTGACCCATACAATGACTTGCGAGGGCCAGCCGATGTGCATGACAGTGCTTTTATACTCCCAGAGGAGGGTATAATAACAAACCAGCTACCGCGGAGTGATGGAAGGCCTGGTTAGCATGGGTGCAGGCGTTGATGCGGGATTTGATCCCCGCAGCATGAGAGTGGAATGAGCGCCACCTGTCAAGACAGCGCCTCCACCCCTACCAAGTACGTTAAGAGGGTGAAAACCCATTTTGCATTACGAAATTTTTGCACGTTATAAACGCAGTCACTATAAGTATATTACGAATATAAACATGAACAATAAATTCGTTGCTGCGTGGGTTATGGGTTATATAACATGCATATAGTACAGCATTTATGGTACACATGTGTAGGGCTGCACCGCTATCAATGAATTTAGAAAACCTGGCGGAGCCTTGTATACAACATCCTCTTTAGAAGCCAGAAAACTACATAAAACACTTTGAAAACTTCCTAGCGCCTCGATTATCCAAAGCCATGAAATCAGAGGAAGATGCTTCAGAAAACGTCCTATGGGATACGCCAGACATCTTTTTGTCTGTGACGTCACAATGTCCATTTAAAACGATGATGCCCATTAACGCTCACAGCCGTTAAGCGAGCCTCCATTCCTATGGCTTCAATCGTTCGTTATACAAATCACCTGCACGGCTTAGAAGCCATCCGACTACCATACCTAACGTTTATTGCATTTATAATATCAAAGTATATTTTTACAAGTTATTCTGCAGTCTTTACTATTATATTACTCTGAATGGTGAGTGGTCCTGTAAAGATCGCGAAACATCTTTAGTAGGAAGCCACTCCGTCATGTAAATACGTAAAAAATATCAGAAGGGTAGCTGCAAGTTCACTGAATCACCAACTTACTATACCCCAAAGCATCAAAATTATGTTACAAAAACGGAGAACATTGTGAATGATATAACATTATATGTAAAGATATTAAATATAATCTAATATTGTGAGACTCTGGATACTCATCGGTTATAAATCAGAAAAGAAACCGCCTTGCGAAATCTAGATGGAGCACTGTAATGCACTATAACCCAGTACTAAGTAATGTTATAACCCAAAAAGAAAAAGAATACTCGAAGACCTATTGCAAAGAAATGCGAAGCAAAATCTGCAACCTTTCTATTGAATCACCAATTTTCTAAAAAAAGCTACAGAAGTGCATTGTAACACCACATGGTACAGTGTTATATCCTAGAATTGAAATCGAAAGGATTTTCCGTCAAAAAAGTTTTTTTTCTATTTCTCACGCGGTTTTTGCTTCCGTTCAGTTGATGGTTGAAAAGGTTGCCGAATGTTTTTGACAATAACTTCAGTTTGGTACAAACAATCAGAACAAGTTTGACGCCCATCGGCCATTTCTCACATTTCTTACATCGCGTACCGGCTTGCTTCATCACCTCGTGCTTGATGGTTGATTTGCTGTCGTCTGACCTCTGACTTTTCTATCATGCTCTACCTACACGCTCCTTTTAGGCCCTGCTAGAACTTCTTTGGGCGTTTCTTTGCCGGTCATTCCACTTGTCATCTCCCCTACTCTTCACCAGGCCAGTTAGAAGCATTATATTGGTGAGAACTGGGAGCATTTCTAGTAAACTCACTACAGGGATACCACTAGAGGGGTAGGGACCAGCAGGAAGATATATCCCTCACAAGTGAGTGGAGTTACCACGCTAATTGCGTTCACTCTTACTCACCATGATTTCCCTTTTTATGTCAGTGATTTTTTATTTTTTACTTTTTTGAATTCCTTCAACCTTGCTTTTTCGAGCCCCTGCTATTCCTTCATCACTATCTCTCAGTAGTTACCTTTTTCTTTTGTCTCTTGCCATCTCTTTTATTTTGTGCTCGTTCCTATTGTTGTCCAAATCCTATTCCTAATATTCATAATTGCCATTTTCTTTCTCAAATCCTACTTCTGTATTTCTTTTCCATTATTCTGTACCCAAACGTATACATGACTTCTTCAACCTTCCTTCTTCTAATCTTCGCCTTCGTCTTCCTCTTCTTCTTCACATTCTAGTACTCTTCTTGCTCTTGCTTTTGCTCTTATTCTTTCTCTTTCTTTTTCTCTTTCTCTCGTTTTTCCCCCTCCTTCCTTCGCCTTTCTCTCTCCCTTTCTCTCGTTCTCTCTTTCTCTCTTTCTCTCTTTCTCTCCTTCTCTCCTTCTCTCTTGCTCTCTTTCTCTCTTCCTCTCTTTCTCTCTTTCTCTCTTTCTCTCTTTCTCTCTTTCTCTCTTTCTCTCTTTCACTCTTTCTCTCTTTCTCTCTTTCACTCTTTCTCTCTTTCTCTCTTTCTCTCTCTCTTTCTCTTTCTCCTTCTCTTTCTCTTTCTCTTTCTCTTTCTCTTTCTCTTTCTCTTTCTCTTTCTCTTTCTCTTTCTCTTTCTCTTTCTCTTTCTCTTTCTCTTTCTCTTTCTCTTTCTCTTTCTCTTTCTCTTTCTCTTTCTCTTTCTCTTTCTCTTTCTCTTTCTCTTTCTCTTTCTCTTTCTCTTTCTCTTTCTCTTTCTCTTTCTCTTTCTCTTTCTCTTTCTCTTCCTCATTATACATATCTTTTCTTTTCCTCGTCCTCACCCCTACTACTAATTCTTATGGTCGCTTCTTACTCCTTTTGATACTACTTCGAGTGATATCATTCGTTCGATTGTTTCTCCTGCTTTTACTCATGATCATGTTCAAATTTCCTTCTATTCACTTCTCTACAATGTATTTCAAGACGTTCTATCGCTCATCCTGTGTGGTACGTGGAGAAAAAGCCACGGATTAGCATATTCCCAGCCCCTCACCGCTCTATACCTTTCGCCTTTACCCACCTTACCGACGCTCTCCACAGTACCCCCACCCCCCCCTTGACCAGTTTCCTAAAGTCTGATCGTTCCATTTTCATTGATCTCTTCACATTTCTGCATCCTTCGACTCCCGTGCCTTTTTTCGGGATCAACTCCCGTCTCCACTCTGCTGCTGACCTTCTCGTACAGTCACTCCATTTCCACGCAATGCCGGATCTCATCATTTGCACTCGATTCTTTTTCTTATTTATTGTCCCCACTTGAAATTCTATATCTCCATCGTCGTCCTCCCCATTTGATCATGTCGTCATCCATTGGATGGCGGATTATTTCGGAATACGACGGGTTTTTTTCGTCACACTACTACCTCTGTCAGAAGCGACAGCGAACGATGTGTTTGCAATTTCTCACGTGTTTTTCGTGGTTTCGTATCGTTGATCATTGCCTAGTCGAAATTTCCCCATAGTAAATGCACACCAAAGTTTTTCTTACAGAGTATGAGGGTGGCAGCCGAAGACAGTAACCCGAAGGTTGTTACGAAGAAACTTGAAAAAATTGCAAAGGAATCAGGTGAGCCGTCGGTTGTTGTTCTGCACGTCCTTTTCCGTCCCAGTGACATCAACCTTAGCGTAACACGAGCTTGACGTTTGTACAAAGTACATTTGTGTAACGTTGATTTGATCAAAATTGCTGGTCCAATTTCGACTGGAACTGGTTTACCTGATCTTGCGAGGGATCAGACATGCTCTTTAATCATAGCAAAAAGCCTCGTTAACGGAAGATGATCGAATTCATCGAGGAAGGAAAATTTCTGGGAGCTGAGGCAGGTGCAAGTGGTGTCATAACCACGATTTTTGGGAAAGGTCTCAAAAACTACGTTTAAAACGATCAATGGCGGTAGATGGAGCCATCATTCAAGCTTCATTTTTTGTAAACGCTAAGAAATCAGAAGTCAGGGTTACAGAAAGGGACCACCTCACAAGCACGATAATACAATACCCCTCCCCCCTCCCACCCCCCATTTCTACGAAGTAGGAGGTAAAAAATTCGGCCGCGTCTGGGGAGATCCTCCACGAAAGGTTTGACAGTAACGCCTGAAAGACCTCTTCAAAGAGGTACCGCCTCAGACCATATGACCCCAAAAAAGATCTTTCTGGAAGGGGTGTCGCCGTACGGTCTCCATATCCCCAAGCAAAAGTTTCAAGCGAACGAGAGGTGAAGCTCCTCCAATGAAATTCCATACATACTAATAAGCTCCTCCAATGAAATTCAACACATACTAATTTAAAACATTTCATACAATCAATGGAATTTTTTGAGACTCGACTTTACCTGTGCCCTCGATCCAAATCCTCGTCTAAATGACCATGAAATATTTCCTTTCAAAACTCTTTGCGTAGACTTGACAATGCTGATATCAAGACCACCTCCGATTTTCGATTTTCTTTTTTTTTTATTTCACGATGTCTCTAGCAAACATTGATTGGAAGAGGTATTTGGGTTTCTCGGGCCTTGGACCAACGTCGTGCTATTTGACTTATGTCCACCTTCTATAGAAACCTTTTCTCAGAAAAAACCGAAAGTATTTTCAAGTTTTTTTGGCAAAAAAAAACGTTGACGTTTGTGTAACTGCGCCATAAAATATTCGAAAAATTTGTAAAAAAAGAGCGACAAAGAATCATCTCGGAGTTTTCATAGGCAAAAAGGTGAGTGGTGTTCCACTTTTCGATTTCCTCTTCTGCTTCTCTCTCATTAGGTTCTTTAACCGAAATTACTAACATTCTTCTGTACTTACTACTGGTTGTGTAACACCTACAGATTTATTCTCTTCTGTCGTTAGGATTGCTTATCATAGAACGGCGTTTTCAAAGACGGAATTCCTGCGCGATGAAAGGAGTTCAATGAGATTGACATTGAACTTTTCGTAATCATCGATAATCATCCAACAAAACGGGTTCAAGGTCATGATTTCTCGACCCGATAGCTTTTCTTTTTGCAAAACTTCCGGTGAAGAGATATGTTTTGCGAAGAATTCTCGACCACTCATTTCTAATATAACGGAGATCTAATCATTAAGGTTTACATCAAGTCGATGTTCATAATACACTGAGACGTCTGTTGGCTGGATGTGGAGTGCGCCACACATCCCAATTCCACTCGTAATTTTAGCCGTAATAGGATGGATATGCAACATAATCCATGAGGGATCAGAACAGATTTCATTGTTCATAAATCGCAGAAGAAATCATACATTATCCCAGGCTGGAAACTACGGCAATGGTTTGGGACTAGAAACCAGTGCCGTGGATTGGGGCTCGAAACTGCGGCAGTGCTTCGGGGGTCTGTACACTTATGACAAAAAATCGCGCGGCCGCCGGCGGCGAGCGGCGCGGCGAGTGCGAATTGTTTGAAGTTTATCGGTGGAAACAGCGACAACCACAACATTCAAAAGCTTCCGACTTTGGTCGTACCGATAGCGCCGCAAAGCGATTTTTCCATAAGTGCACACACCCTGATCCAGGAAATGGAAGGTGTAGCAATGCAGACAATCCAATATCGGAAACAGACAACTAAGAAAGCTTATCAACTTTTTTTCGGTACTGTATTTATGAGAAGTAAAATCCAGGCCATTTTTCTATTCCAACCATCAACTGACCGTATTTTATTTTTCCAGACTTTTTTCTTTTTTTTCTTTATTTACTTCTTTTTTTAATCCCAGTAATTTGGAAAACAAACATAAGCACTTTCAATCCAAGCTCCCACTCTAACGGCAGTCACTCATTGGTCGCCTTTACTGCTTAGTATTCGGGGAACCTGCCACAGCCAGGGGTGGGACTGGGGCCGGCTCTGCCTCTTTATAAGTCCAAGTCCTCGTGGATGAAGTAATTTTGGACAGGTTACGCAAGAGGCTATATACATGTTGGTCTGGCACAAAATTTGCTTTCAGAGTGGCATCTCGCCACTCGCCACATATCTTTCTTGTTGAGCAGTCGAAGCCCGGAACGAATAACAAGGAATTATGGATTTTTGCCATTACCCTGTTGATTTACTCAGGCTATACCATAATTGTAGTGGCGCTTGAAGACGTCGCGTACGACGAACCTTTGCCGCCTAGGAAAACCCGTATTGGTGTCCCTTTATCAACAATGTTATTCTGTCCGTTTCCGTCCATCCGTAAACGTCATGGTGGGTTATCATACCAACGATCATCAATCAGTCTCATCAAAAACGGTGAGAATGCTACGCAGAAATCGTGATGTCACTGATGAGAAGACGCCCAGTGGCTGTCACATGCAGACACCCTTTGGGTAACTGGAAGTGGGTAGGAGTACCGGAAACTCAACCAGCCAGCTGCCTTCACAGTGAAGGAATGCGTTGCAGCAATGATTAATCAGAAGCAGCAAAAGTCTTTGTGATGAACCAAGGCCCAAGCAAACCAGCAAAAGCCGTCAGTTTTTCTGGTGGAGCAGATCATCCTATCTCCACTGCTGGGGCCTGCTGAATCAAAAATTACTTACAAAAAACAGCTTTGACCCATACAGTGGATAAGGCGGAATACAGGCAGAATAAAGCGTTTGAGGGACGATATGGTCTGAAAAAGGCACAAATTTACAGACCAAGCAGTTGCTGTGGTGGCACCCTATGCGGATGAACCGATACTTCAATTTTGACTGGAATCATTCGACCAGTCATCTCGAACTGAAGTGGAAAGCATGGTTCATATTATAGGAGTTTTGAATCCATATGTCCTTAAAGCCGGTTAACCGCTACCAGATACCCCAAAACTTTTGATAATACCAATTAAACCGTCCCATTCAATGTATAGGTTAAGCTTCCATCTACTTATATAAAAGTAGAGAGCATAAAGTATCCTATAGGAAGAACTAACTTCAACTATTTTACTTTAATTTACAACTTTAATTTGTGAAGTCCACATATGTGATGCACGGGAGCCGATCCGCGCGGCTTTTCGCGAATGAGCGCGGTGAAGACAAGAATGGCGCTGCACGTCACAGCACAGGGCTCATCCGGCACCACACCTTAGCGTCGACGGACTTAATAGCGCTTTTTTATTAAATTCTATGATAAAGTCACTAATCAACATTCCATTCATGCCAACTACATTAACGCAATTAAAGAGCTAGGTGTTGGGTCTCAAAGACGTTCAAACGTTCAAAAATATTCGCCCTTTACGAGAACCGGAAAATGATTCACACTTCGTGATTGCCGATTAATTCCACTACGTTACTCATATTATCTGCAGCGGTTCTAACGCACGCGCTTCTCAAAAAAAAAACAGCAAGAAAACTGCAATCTTTGCTGAACAATGCTGCTGTAGTCACACGGTTAGTGATTCTCAGTTCAACGTGGGAGTTCTTGAAGGTCAGCAGCCCTGGTATGATGGTATGTAAAACTGCAATTGGTCATCGGCACTTTACAGTTATGAAGCTGCAGTGTTTTGAGCTCACAAAACGCATTCAATCACTCGTCAAAGAGCTAGAATTTATGAGGAAAAAAATGGCGTAGTTAGCAAAGGCACCCTTCCGCTTTTGGCATCCCGATATCGAATTTTTCATAGTGCAACTATTCCATCCGATGCCAACCGTTGGCGAGTTACGTTAGGATTGATCCTTGGCTAAACTTTTACATGGTACTATAGTAGAATGGATACTAGAGCCAAGCGAGGCGTCGAAGATACCTTTCGAAAAATAAGACCCTACTCCCTTCCGTGAGTGCTGGATGTCATTTTACAAAAATTGCGGCTTTGAAGAAAAGCTTGTCGACTTTTACCCCCTACCTGGTACACAGTGCGATTATCGATTGACCACTTGGAATCACCTAGGAACATCCAAAATCACTTAATAAGCACGTCGTAGGGGGTGTGCACACTTATGACAAAAATCGTGTAGCCGCCCGCGGCGAGCGGCGCGGCGTGCGAGTCCTTTGCAGCTTTATCCGTTGAAACAGCAACAACAACAACATAGGCGAACTTCTGAAGCTTCCAAACTGCAATCTTCGAAGATCCTTCACGATACCAGCCCATTGCGTTTTGAGCAGAATTCGAAACAACTCGTACCGGCGTTGCGAAAACGACGCAGCGAAGCGATTTTTTGTCATAAGTGTACATATCCTGTCGTAGGAGATTCTCGACGGGTTCATCCTCAAATGAACATCCTCTTTCGATCCAAAGTACGATCTCCTTGGAGTACTCCTAAACCATGCCTGACCCTGGTGCATGATACTCTTCCAGGTTGTTCTACTGTTTTCGAGTGAGCAGGTTGGGTACATGGTACGTCCCAGTAGATCTCATAACACCCCTATCCCATTTCCTCGTGAGCGTTGCCTTATCGTAATTGTTCTAGCTGTTTCCTCATTGTCGTCGTTTTCATAGAGGCATCATCAAAGTCCAAAGATCCTTCTGGCTACCATAGTGTTTTCCGACGGAGTACCGTTAGCGGAAACGTATCGTCGTAAATGGAAACTAGGACGCACTTTTGTTTTTTGATTGGCCTTGGCAACACCTAGCCACCACGCAGCAAGAAGAACGTTTACACCACCATTCAATCAAGGCCATCTGAGAACAAAAGACAAATGCTTCAGCGACGAAAACGGGGCAGTGGAAGTTAGATTGGCAGCAATTCCATCTATTATTATCATGAACGACTTGGAAAGTGTCAGCCAGTCAGTAGTACACATTCATTTAAATTTTCAGCCAAAAATTTATAGCTGTTTTTTAATTTTGAACAGGTTCTCGCTCCTTCATTACCAGCCGGACGCGAGTTTTGAATTAATGCTTTCGTAGGTGAGGTTTCCGTAGCTAAATGCCGGTAATATTCCCCCATATATTATTTGATACCTTCACAAGTTTGAAGGTAATCAAAGTGCATGGCGCATTCTAGATCTGGAGACTTGATAGCAACAAGCAGTTTCATGTAGAAACTGTAAATTTGAAGCGGTGGTGGAAAATTGTAAATGAAGAAATAATTCAGCAAATTTATGAGAATGATACCAATCAAGTCAATATAACGAGTTTATACGTCCCTCAAGCCTATAGTAGAACTTGCAAATCGATATATTGATTTTCCCAACGGCGTGAGCTCTGTCCAACCTAAAGGATAGATTTTTGGACTCAGTACCATGCCATCAATCGAAAAATGTTCTAAAAACTGAGAAATGAAATGGTTCTTGTTACCGACCAGCCGAGCTTAGCAATTTGGCAAGAATGCCGAAAGCATGGCGCAAACCGATGAGATTAGTTGGATTCTTCGAAAACAGTGGTAGAGGCGATGTGAGTAATAGGAACTCTCAAGTTAGTCATCCAAATGAAACTATGTACTATTCTCGAAAGACCATATGTGGCAAAATTTCCGCTTAAAATGACTGTTCCGGGCTTTGCAGAAACCTTTTTTTTCAATAGCTGTCACGTGTTTTAACCTGACCCGCCCTAAAGTCAACGTGGTCTGCCCCTTTTGGAAACAACGGTGGGAAAGTTGTGCTATTTATCGGGTTCTCGACCCTTTCATCCCGTTTTTCTCCAGTTTCAAACTGCTCAAATTTTCAAATTTCATGTTCAACAATCTTTTCATAATCGGCTCAAGCCACCCTTATCACTTCGTTCAGGAGATGCTTTTTGTTCTTCAAATCTCTCCCTTTTTTTCAGGTGGTCAAGAGACGTTACTTATACGTTGTATCACTTCTTTCTATGGCCGGTGGGCACTTTTTGTGGCGAATCATGCAGTCGCAACAATCGTCATCTGCACAATAATCACTCTCATCGGTACCTTCAAAGTCATTATCACTCCGTACGTGAGCAAAATTTATTTGAAAAATAATCCACATTCTTAATTACTCAAATAAACCCCACATTATTTGCACTAGAACTGTAAAACCTGTCCGATGAGCACTTACTTGATCACGCGTGCGGTTGCAACGCGGCATTGGGCTCACTGTCAGTGCGCAATCAGCACCTTTCACTACTTTAATTTCAACTTTTCGAAGCGTTTTCTTTGCAAGCAGTATGTCCTATCATGGAACAACCGCACCGCGACCGCACATGTGAGCGCTGTAAAAGGAGCCCATCCAATTGAAGAATAGTTGTTGATTCTTCTTAGTCATTTAGTAATTTTGAGACCGTTCAAAGAGTTTTCAGAAAAAAAATTGTGTTTGATATCGGGGGATGATTATAGTATTGACTTTCATTACTTTGTCATACATGTTTTCGAAAGCAGAAATAAAAAAGATGACAATAATGATCTTACCTTGCAGGAACGAGAATGACATCACCGGGTATACCCCCTATGGAGCGCGGGCCCGTGACGAACTCGATGTACGTGTGTTGTTCATTTCAAAATGTTGTTTTTCGATTCGTTTTTGTTGAAAAGAAATACGTAAGTCACATGGCAGTCTAAGGGACTTTGACAATGTTCAGGTTGCTGGTGAATTCTTCTCAAAAGGTGGAAGAAGTATGTCGGTTTTTGTGTTGATATTACCAAAAGATGGTGGAAACGCTTTACGTGAAGATGTACTGAAAGAGGCTGCAGAGGTAAGCATCCTGTATACCACTGAATTCATTTCAACCTAGTTTATTTTTTTTCAATAATTCTTTACAAATCCTACAAATAGTTAAAGCACTCAAGGAGCACATTACAAGGTAGAATTGAGAAAGAGAGATGTAAAAATTAAGGACGAGAATCAGAAGTTGCATAAGAGGATAGTAGACTGGAGCTGTAGTAAAAAGTGATAACGTAATAGAAAAGGGACTAGAAGCATTGATCGGTTCCGCTTTTTCATCAGGCGAGTCGATGATAATAACAATCCCGAGGTTTATCAGTGATTAGGATTGCTATTCGCATAAATGTGTAACGAATGTCACAAAATTAAGTTAGGTAATAGGATGAATAACTAGAAAATTCTGTTTATCCGATAGTTATTTTAAACTACCGTTGTCCAGATAGTGATGAGACAAATGTCGAAGTACCACGCGGTACTTGAAGGGCGAAGAACATCGTGTACCGTAAATTTAGAGCACCCAAGGAGGCGGCAAGCTTGCGCGCTTCAACATCAGGTCGCTCTTCACATATGGCACATATAAGCTGCTTCTTTTGCGTAGGCGGACGTCCCGATCGAGAACAGTTCCGAGATTTTCTCGAATTTGCCGTGCCACCTGAAGCACGTCGCTCGAGAAGGTGCTTGATCCTTCATATTCTCCAACAAGAACTGATGGACTTCATCCGCGAATTTGCCGGAACGGTAGTTTAGAAGGAAAGCTGCGCGAACCAGCGTTTCCTTCTCATCCATCTCCGGCACGTTTGTGATATCTGAAGATAGCGAAACCATATCCCCTTGATGGCGTATATGTACGGGTCTCGAAACACTAAATTTCAGAGTCTTGTCCTCTCACGACTTCAACGTCCAGAAATATACAGGGGGTGCCGAAAAAAAGTGGTTTTGTCTCGTCCACTTTCATCCCACTTTAGTCGAACTACAGCAAATTCTGTTGAGGTATCCACATCCCCAATGTAAAGAGCAGACCTCACTCTATCACTACTCTTCGTGGCAGCCTTCTGCACGAGCAGGAACGGGAGCGAGGAAATAGAGAACAAGATGTGTCACCTCAACTGGGCAAAATCCGAAATTTCGTCGACCTCGTTCACAACCTTGCTGAGGTCTGTTCACTCTGGGTACCCAAGGGGATTCATACTAGGTGGTGTTCTTTAGGATCCCGTTTTTTCTGGGTTCCCAGCGCCCTTCGTTTCCAAGAGCCAAAACGTGCACTTACCACTGAAACCCCTCCGGAGGCGGATTTGGGCATGAAAATGATACTTCGGATCATAGCAGCCTTGTCCAAGCAGCAGGGGCTCTGTGACTTCCATGAACCGAAGGGCCAATCCTTAGGAAGCTTCCCACAAAAAGACCTACCATGGAACCCGGCTCCACTGTTTTAAGGGGACCTTGAAACTGTGGGTGCTCCGAAGCCCGACTGCGCCGCTTAAAGGTTCTATATTTTTATGAAAATGAGAGTAGTGAGTCTCCGCTTGTTTCTGCTTTTAGAGGAACATTTCGGGAATATTCTGCCCCAATACTTTCATTTCTTTCGTTTCCCTATGTTTTGTATAATTGGGAGATATGAGCCGTGGGCAAAATTACTTTTTTTGGCACCCCCTGTAGAGGCAACTAGGTGTACATATATGTGACGGTGATAAAGGTAGGTAATATGATGAGCAGTTAAAAAAATTGTGTTTTCTGTTAGGTAGATGTCTAGAGAGGCAATAAAAATGAGATACAGCTAACCTAAAATTGTCAAAAATATCTGAAAAAAATATTCCTCTATATTTGTTCTCCGAACCACTGCGAATGAGTGGAAGTGGCATCTTTTGCTCCAAAAAAGGTGGGCAAAGAGGAACAGAGAGGAAGAGAATATTGGTAGGGACTTTGTTTCATGATTTATGGTAATGACAGTTGCACAGGGAGCAGCGATGATGATTTGTAGGTATCAAGTGAGAAGACATAATGAAAATGATAAATAAGTAATTGAATTAATTGTAAATAATGCAACTATGGTTGCAAATGATAACGATTCGAATAAAAGCAGGCTTGAAGGTTCCACAGCTAATTAGCTGATTAGCTATAACTAGGCTTATACAGCTACCGTTGTTTGAGCTTACGCTACTGTATTATTGTAGGGATTTCTACCATTGTCATCTACTCATGAGCTACATACATATTCTTATTAGAGCACTAAGAATGAGATATTATACAACGGGATGTAAAATATGATTTTTTATTAATGTTTTTCGGCTATTTCACAATGGGTAACCGGATATTTTTAGGTTGAACGGATATTAACGTCAAATTTTACAATTTTGAATCCATTGACGAATCGTAGTGAATCGTACCGTGAATTCTGCTTCAGTTTCTGCCAGATCAACGAGCCATTTATACAATTTGTGGTGAGTTCTTTACACACCAGCTTTGCTCGAGGATTCCATCACTTCCATTTGAGCACCTTTTGAGCAGAACGATCTGCGATCTCGGAAAAATTTCTGTAAAAATTGCGGAAAATTTCCTCTTTTTTTAATACGTGGTTAGTAACTATTACGAGTTCATAATGAAAAAAACAGCGAATGGACAAAGTTTGGTTGATTTTCTGGATTCCTAGAAGCCTGGATCTGACACCGAGCACTGAATTGTCAACAGGTCTGATATCAAAGTTAGGCAGCTGGAGGATGTATATTTTACGCGATTTCATACGGACAGCAGTTGAGGGCCGCATTTAGCGATGCCTTTCACTGTCATCTGCGACCTCACTCATGGGTTATGGGTTATACTATGTGGAATGCATCCGAATCAAAGCCTTTCTTCTAATGTCTGGTCCTTATACCGAAATACGTATCTATTCAGAACGGCTACCTACTGCAAAAAAGTCTATCTGAAGGCGGTGTTGCCACGAATGAAAGGATCGAACTGGCATATCCTATTAGTACGTTTTATAATCGTCGGATGAATATTCAGGTAAGCACTACTTTGTACAGTTACAGTACCGTAATTCACTGCACTGTAGTAGAACCGTTTTAGCCGCATTTCTTTGGACTGAAGTTCAATGAAACCATCACGGATGAAGAGACACCGGACAATTCGACAGCTGTAACAGTGGTGAAACGTAATCCAAAATTGATCTCAGCAAAGGTAAATAGGTTTTGGAACAATATTTATTTTTCTGGAAAAAAAACAAAAAAGGAAACACTGAATGCTTTCATACTTTTCGAGAACGACATCAAGATCATCTCGGGAAGGTCGTTCGGTTGTAACAGGGGGAGGTCATTAGGTCCATTTTGGAGTGCACGAACAGGTGTGTCCATGGAAATTCCACACTAATAAACTTCCCGTAGTAAAAGGACAGGTGTCCTATGAAAGTGAGCCTTCCCTGCTTTGTACATTCATGGTTTATGATCTTCAACTTACACATTTGCGGGACCAAAAAACGGAGCTAACGGCACAGGTTACTAGGTTGGATTCCTGTCATCCAGAGCCCTCTGCCCATCACGGCCGAGGGGGTGAGGCTACTTACGGCGGGAAATCGCGTGGCCGCCCGGGGCTGAGCGGCGCGGCGGATGCGAGTGCCGGTGGCACAGCATGGCAGCCTTTAAGCGAGGCAGTGTGGCATGAGTGGCAGCGCCGAGGTGACGCAGTCACGCTCTGCCACGTTCCCAAGGGCAATCGATGCGCAAGTCGTACTGGTGGCGCCGCGAGTGAGACGCCGCGAAGCGATTTTCCGGCGTTAGTAGCCTCACTCCAGCCGAGGTCATCCTATTTGTCGCGAAATAGATTTAGGCTGGCTCTATGGGTGCTGGGCTAAGATTCCCGACCACTTTTGAAAACTTAGCAAAATCTGTCTCTTTTTTTATTCAATTATAAATATGTACTTAGTTATTCCTACTAATTCAAAACACGCTTATTCTAGTAGTTTATCGGGCTATAGTATCACACCCTATATTATTATAAATAATGTCAATAGTCTAGATTAATATAAATTTATCTGAACAATTGTGTAGGTAATATTCACAGAATGATTTAAAGATGGATGTGAATCGATTGATTTAAAGTTGATGTACGCCATGCACTAGCCTGCTAATCCAAATCGTTATAACATTTGTGAGACAATTGTTCAACTACGCCTTATTAATTACTTATGGGTTTAGATGCTAGCACTTCAACTACGAGCCGAAAGAAAGGAAGGATGGACTGAGCAAATGGTGAAAGCTTATGAGATGAGTATCACACTATACTTCGAGAAGTTTGTTCCTTTTTGATTATTTATTTTCGTATTTGTTTATTTACTTTTCATGACAAAAAATTAATTTTTTAATTAAAAGTTGCAAGGGAGGGGGTTCTATGCGTGACGGGTCCTACGACTTACACAAATTATCTGATATTGAAGTTAAAGGAATCGTCCACGAAAATCTAAGTTTTTCGGTTGCTTACATAATTATGATATACTTGCTTACTAAGGGCCAATCACGCGCATACACAAAAATCAAACTGAGATAAGACTCCGCAAAAGGGCGGACGACGGGGTGGGACGTCCGAGTGGGTGTGAACTCTAGAGAGCTGAGGAGTAAAGGGGGGACACTCACGTGGTCAGGGACACAGAGCGAGAAGCAAATCAACATTGGGCGTGAAAATTTAACTGCGCTCTCGCATATGACGGTTGTTTAAATGTTGTGGCGGGAAATGTGACGAAAATTCGGACGAGTATCTCTTCTTGAAGTAATTCAATGTGTGCTTTGCAACAACGGAGATTTCTCGGTTTTTTCCGTGTTTCTGTTCATGTGCTGCATTTAGTTTATTTATTTATTTATTTATGTATTAATACACATGTGGGTTCGCCATATGTTAGTAAACAAATTTAGTGATTTTAAGAGGAATTGTGGGACTTCCGTAAAAGATTCCTTTAACGCAGTCAAATCTTGTGATGAACAATGAAGAACTAGAAAAACTAGGGTGGTAACTGTTTTAAAGACCGTGCATGCGTGAGCGCTCCCCCTTCCCCCCGCCCCCTTCAATAAGATAGAGAAAAATTACGGGAACACAGAAACATCATCTGCTTCGATTGCAATGATTTGAAACATCGTTTCAGAGAGTACAAATCTGATACGATACGGATTCTCACTCTTTCCACGGCATTCGTTGAAGCCGAGGTAAGCACATCTCATTCATAATTGGAAATCATTTTAAAAATAAGGTCGCTTCCAAAAAGAGTTCAAAAAGCTAATAATAAATAAAATAAATGCATTATTCGAAAACACGTTTTTTGAAAAGGTAGATAACATAGACTTATTCCTTGCGTTGCATGTTGTTCGCGTGTTCGCGGCTAATTAATGCAATTCATCAGCCTCGATTCATTTAATTGGTCTCTTTGAACAGTTCCAATTGAAATACCGTAGCTTCAATCAATTTGTTCATGCTCAAAATGAAATTGCAAAGCAATTCTTGGACAGTTTTTGGGATATTTTTTTATCATGCGTCATCTAACGCTAGAAATGCAGCAACGACCGCGTGGTCATGCGGAGCGTGCGTCATATACAGTATTGGGCGGACATTGCTGTATCAAAACGTTATCGATTCTGTGTCTCTGACAGCCAGTCACAAAAAACCGTAACGCATGTACGCACGCACGTGGACGTTCGGTGCGTGCGCGTGCGGGTGCCTAAGGCCACGCTCATACATTTTGTAACGATGCCGGCAGCGGCAGCGACGGCGTCAAGATCATTTGCCTGCTGCCCACGACGGCGTCAATCTGAACGCGCTCTAGTTACAACGACCTATGATATACTATGATGATCGCGGCGAAAGCCGGCGAATTCGAATCTTGGCGTTGTGCCAAAAAGCTTTCTCCGAAGCAAATTCCAACTTCTCCCTTTGTGGAACCTCGGCATCGCTATTACTTCGAAACTTCTTCTGTTTTGCCAACGAGGTTGTTAGGTGGAATATTTATTGGTGGCCTTAACCAATAAACATTCCACCTAACAATTTCGTTGGCAAAACAGAAGAAGTTTCAAAATAATAGCTTCAGTCTCCTATTTTCTACTCATAATTTCGTTATGGCAGGTGTCCCTTTGGCACCACGCCAAGATTCGAATTCGCCGGCTCTCGACACGATCATCATTCTGTATTATGGGTCATTGTATCTAGAGCGCATTGTCAGATTGACGCCGTTAGCGGCGGCAAGTAAATGATTTAGACGTCGTCGCCGCCGGTGTCGGCGTCGATTACGCAAAGTACGAACGCCGCCTGAGATAGTTTTGCGTGTTCGAGGACCTCAATCGATAACATTCTAATAGCGGTGATCTATAATATCTATAATAATAGTAGTGACAATAAAAATATTTAATGCCACAATCGACCAAAAATTTGTTTGGTCCACTGTCTTTGCCAATGAGTGAACTAATTCGTGTGTATAATTTCTACGATTATCGTTAGTGAGGGAAATACGAGGGTTGAACATCCCGTAGTTTTCCATCGATACTATGCTTACCGAAACAAATAAAATTTCCGTTCTAGGTGGTCCGAGCCGGAATGAGTTTGCTACCTTTCCTGATTGTCGGTTTCGCTATTATGGCATGTGTTTCTACAATAACAACATTTTTAAGTGCAGCATTCATGGACCAGACTAATATTCACAAGGTAAATGGATTGGATTTGGGCTTGAAAACCCGTGAGGGGTTACCCAAAGGGGTAAAGCACAGGGTCAAGTGAGAAATTTTCAGTTTGCTCTAGCCATCACAGCTTGCATTTGCCCATTTATGGCCTGTGGCACAGCACTCGGCGCTTTGTTCTTCATGGGTGTTCGCTTCGGATCTATCCTTTGTGTGACACCATTTCTAGTTTTGGCCATTGGTGAGTGGTATTTAGCCTCTGAGGCTTTTTTTAAAGTCACCAAATTCCACCAAAAAAGCATTTTAACAGAGTGAATTCCACTGATGAGGTATATTCTCTGGAAACTGCTCAAAATTGATATTTAGGAGTTGACGATGCATATTTGATGATACATGCTTGGCAACGTATCACGAAGGATTTGAGAGAAAACCCTGTCAAAGGAGACTGTGCTGCTTATCGGCTGGCTCAGGTAAGGCTGTGATGGGGTTTCTGAAATATGTGATAGAAATAGGTTTTTTGTGTATCTGAATCTACCGTAGATTGGATATGGGTGGATCATAAGATTGCAGTGATGCAACCCTTGAAAATGATCATATGATGTAACCCATAACCCATCTGAATGTAATCCTATCCTGAAGCCGCGTTCATACCTTGCGGTGTCGGCGGCAGGGCGTGGCTGCGTGTATTTGCGTCTCCACCTATGCCACTCTGTCTCGTTGCCTGCGTCGTCTCTGCACTACCTCCATGCCACCCTGCCTCGCTGCTGCGAACACCTTGCCTTCGCAAAGTATGAACATAGCCTAACCCTCTAGACGCGCAACAGTTACGTCATAGCTGAAATACGCAACATAACTAATCAATCCAGTATCCAATTAGTATTTTGCCTTCCGTGGAAGTGATCACTTTCCTATTATATAACCCATAACCCATTTGAATGTAACCCTACCCTTACTCTCCAGACTATTCCAACCCTGAGAGCTCAATTCTCATCTAGCAGCAGCGAAGACAGCATATTAATTGAGCCACTTAATTTTAGTCATGTGAGCCATTGTTAAGGTCCTATCCGAAACTGGTCCAGCCATAATGATCAGTGCTTTAACGAACATTTCTGCCGATGCTGTGGGAGCATTCACAAGTTCACCAGAAATCACCCTTCTCTGCTATGGTAATGCTGCCTGTATCTTTGTCGACTTCATTTATCAGGTGAGAGTTTATTTATCCATTCATCTACTCCTTTATATGTTTATTAGTTTACTAGACCTGTAATAATAATAATTTTGAAAATCGTATGCAACTTTTAGATCACTCTCTACAGCGCTGTGATGGCACTTGTTGGACAATTTGAGCTTGAAAGCGAACGAAATAACACGCTGACCCAACGACTCGAATGCGGAGCAGAGGACACCAACGTCAGCTTGGATAAGGTTGGCTCCTCCTCCTGCGAACTCCCATTGGCTGTTTGATCAGTGCAGCCAATGAGAGGCCTCTGCCACACCAATAATCGTGCTTTACAGTCATCGCTATCGTCATTCCGGGATCTTATGAATGATCGATTCGATGCATTCATGGATTATTACGTCAACGTTGTGACCAGTAAAGTATTTGATGCTATAATGATTATTTTATGGGTGGTTTTTCTGGCGGTTTCTATAAAGGTAAGCTTGTTTCTCAGATGATTCTCGCCCACCTTCTATCTCGGGGTGCCATTATGACAGAAAAATCGCGTCGCGTCTTGCGGCATGCGGCTTCAGGTTGCCCTACATATGTAGTTGTGTCTTGACGCGATTACCGTGGACTCGTACGCATCGCCTCGCACACCGCGTCGCGAATTTTCTGTCTTGATGAAACATACCTTGTATTCCTTTGTATTTATTATCATTGACAACTGTTTCAGGGTATAACCCAGATGACAATCAATCTGACACCCAAAAAGCTATTCTCCCTTGACTCATCGCTTGTTGAGGTTTGTTATACTAACATTATACAGAAGACTGGGGACTACTCTGGGATGCACGCTTCACTGTCACTAATTGCCTATAGCGACTGCCCTTCCTTTTGCAGTGGGCCCAGAATGGTTCAAGTCGCCAGAAAAGTTTCAGTCAGCGAGGAGAAGCGACTGAGGGAAGATACGGTGTGCGTCAAGACACTCGAAATGGGTCAGATTACGCGAGTAGGCGTCGGCCAATCCTATGCACGCGCCGCCAAGGCAACAAGGCGTTTGTAGCTTATAATAACGCAATTGAACACGCAGCACGGTGACTCAATGCGAGTGTCCCGTCGCACATTCGGGGCATGCAACTACTCTGCGTTCTTTTGCGCCATCACTCCGATTTCTTTGGGTTTAACTCGGAATCTATCGTGAAAGACAACCAACCAACTCACTGCGGTATCTCTTTACAGATGGATAACTACCGAGTCGACTATGTGATTCCGTTTTTCACATTGGCCACAGTATTCGTGAACAATCCAGGCAATCTTTCGGATCCTTCCCGCCTGAAAAGGTAAGCACCCTTCCACCGATTTACAGGGTAAAGTCATATGCTGAGTAACTGTTTAGGTTGAACCACTTTGTCTCCGAAATAGAATCCGTACGAGGTGGTTGGGGGCCTCAAAGTTCGAACTATTTCATGCGAGATTTCATGGAGTATGAAAGAGGCATGAGTGAAATAGAAGATGGCGAAGAGGAAAACGCACCTCCACGAGGTGGGACATTTCATTTTATTATTTTTATTTCATTCTTGCTCTCGAAATCATACGAAATTGAAAAAAAAACTAAAGAATATACTAACAAAGAAAAATTACCTTATTTGCCTTATCGAATATTCTCATCAGTCTTCCTGATGAATACTGCGACTGTCGTTGTTGTGCGATGGAGAGTGATGTAGGCGACAATGAGCGATAAGAGCAGTGTGGCAACTACCAAGGATTAAGCGACAGTCAGCGACTTGAGCGACATTAAACATGAGCATTCGGTGTCGAGAATGGTCATAATAATGTGATAATAAATTTGGAGAATACTATATGAGAGACCTGTAACGCAAATGAAAAACGATTACGATTGCTGTGAGCGTCGCAGGCGATATTAAGCGACATTGTCGCTATATTTCTTTGTGTTAGAAATGGCCCATCGAAACTGCATCCTGTAGACGACACATAGCAACAAAAGGCAAAACAACATGCACTTGATGGTAGGTAATGCGCGTGGCATAAAGCGACCGTTAACGACAAGGAACGACACTGGGCCACGGCAAGCGACATTAAGCGATTGTGAGCGACGTTAAATATGAGCATACGGTGTAGATCATGCGAGATAAGTATAGCGAAGATTTGAAGTACGAATGAGACGCAAAAAACACTCATTATAGATGAAATTAGCGAAAAATGGTAATAAACGACATTTTCGTTATGGGCCACCGTCAGACTTCACGATATTGCGATTCTGCGATTTTGCGGCGTCGCACTTCAGCACGCGATTCCGCCACCTTGGCATCTTGCATTGCCCAACTTCGCATGCGGAGCCGCGATACCGCAGAAATGCAGTATGAATCGCATCGCGAAGTCTGAGGGTGGACATACAGATGCAGAAACATCGTGAAGGCAATTCCAGTAGGCAATACCTAACGACACAAGGCAGGGTGACGGCCAGGGTATTCAGTGACAGATACAACAGTGAGCTACATTTTACGACAACAGGCGGCAGCCAGCGACAATAAGCTTCTGTCGGCGAACACAGCTGAAAGAACAGTGGGCAGCGAATATTGCAGCAACCACATCTATTATTACCAGAATCGCGACGCTGACGCAACGCGTACCTTTCTTCAAATGCAACCATGAAAAGCATAAATATGAAATAGCTACTATGAAAATAGTAGGTTTCATCCGAACATTATCATATTTTACGTTTCGAAGGAGAACTTAAGTGGTGTTCTTTTTCTTTCAGATCCAAATACTATAAACATGAAGGACCTCGCATCGTTCCTCGAATGGCCCGAATACAAGTACTGGAGAGGTTTTCTGCGATTCAAGCCCAACACCACGTAAGCGTTTCTTCGTTCCTTTGCAAAGGTTTTTGAGGTCCAAATCTTACCTCACAAGAGGACGAAAGCGATCATATCCGGAATAAGAAGTAATCGCACCGGGACCCAGCTACATATTACAGTAGTGGTCAGAAATATACGCGGTTCTGAATTTTAACCATAACTTTGGGCGGCGTTGACATTTCTCATTTAATTTTTTTGTGTTTTGTAGGAAGCCGGTATTCAACGAAGCAAAGTATCTCAGTTGGGTAGGGCGCAGGGTGAAATCTGAGAAATTTATTCAACTGAAGATTCTGAAAATGACCAAATCTTTTTAAAAAATTCAATTGCATGAAAAAGCTTATAACTTATTGAAAGGAGCAGATGCGCAGAAAGTGACACGGAATAAGGTCAGGACTTTATTACGCGTCATTTGGAATCAGGCTAGCACTTTACAGACAGAGGCACATATGTAGTTGGTCATTCTCAAAGTTTTCAGTTAAATAAATTTTCACCTTTCACAGTACACCCCACTCTGCTTATATGCTTTTCCTCATTGAGTATCAATTGCTTTCAAAACACACAAAAAATTGAATGAAAAATGTAAACGTCGACCGAAGTTATTGTTGTAATCCAAAACCGCATACATATATTTTTGACTTTTGATTTTTAAATTTTTTTAAATGTACGCCCCTGCATGCACGTATTGCGGCATAGGTCGCATGTTGCACTGTAAAATCCGTTCCTAACGATACCATCCCTCAGTTATGGGACGCTTGAAGGTTTTGGAGATGCTAATAGGATAATAAGAGTAGGAGAGGATTTACTGTAAATAAACACACGCAGGTTTGCCAAGACGATGTACGGCGTATTCGTTGGAAACACGCTTTATGCTTCATGGCTCTGTCGTGGTGGGTAATGCAGCCGGCCCAGTAGCTTTGATGGGCGGGTTGACGGCCGCGGCTCGGCTCAACCATTGTTCACACCCATCAATGGCGCAGAAAACGACGCAAAAACGCCCTTGATGAGAATGACTTAGAGGGAAGGGCCATATTTCTTGAGGATTTGGTCGTTCCACTCCATTCTTTTTTCCACTGAACCCGAAAACCCTTTCTCTTCAGAGCCCCTCTGCGTCACTAGCCGGGGTAGACTTCAGACGGGCGAGAGGCTAAATCAGCCGGTCGCGGAGAAGTATCGCGCCCTCCTCAGCAGCTCCTCCGGTGAATGAACGGATGAGCGGCAGAACGACTTGCTGTACCACGGGACCGTGATAAGACCCCAAACCACGTTTTTTTGCAATGCAAATTTCGCCACACATCATCTCTTCTGAAGTGGAAGGCTTATTCCCAGAAAATATGTATTCCCAGTCTTCACATTCTCCCTACCCTTCCCCAAGCTTTCAGAAACCTCAATTAAAGGTTCAAGGCTAAGGTGAGGATAGGTAAGCCACTAGAAGAGGGGGCAGACTAAAGTAAAAAAACGGACACGGTTTGCCCGCGCATTCGAAATCGAGATCATTGACATTTGAGGCGTCGACATTTTTCAGAGAATTGGAACGATTCTTTTTCACTACAGCATATCACGGTGAAGAACTTCGACAATGGATGAATAGAGACATACTGTTGAAAGAATGGCGTGAAGTGGTGGATCGATATAAGTAAGGCGTTCGCTTCAAGACCCACACACACTACCCCATGATTATTTTTCTTCGTTTAGGCCAGAATTCAATGTCAGTGTGTACTATGATGATGCAATTTACCTGGACTTGATAGAGAACATGCCTACTGACACTTGGCAGGTAAGCGGCTCAAAAAATCGGCCCTTTTCAGCACCCGGCTGGATACTGTTGATCCTTGCGCAATGCACAGGACAGTACTACCGCGTTCATACTTTGCGCCATCAGGGCGTGGCTGCATTCACAGCAGCGGGGCAGAGACGACACAAGCAACGACATAGCGTGGCACAGGCGGAAGCGCACAGACAAGCAGCCACGCCCTGCGCCGGTACCGTAAAGTATGGACGCGGCCTACGAGATGCGAGGTGGACGCGCGCGGTTGCGAAACGGCTTTCTAATTGCATTCGCAATAAACACTCAAATCATTGAACAAGTAAGTCGAACAGTCAGAAATGGTCAAAACAGAAATCAAAAACTCATATCACATATGTAATTGGTAGATTTTCAGCTTTGCTCCTGTTTATATTGTTTTCCGATCATTTTAGAGGTGATGTAGCTGCAATGCAACTGCGCGCATACGTGTCACAAACTCAGTGTCCTTTTATGGTGAAATTCGTATTAATTCGATGATTTCAGTCTGGTGTGGCCACCATCTGTTGCATGGCTGTCGTATGCATGATCTTCATGTGGGATCCATTCACGGTTGTTATCACCACAGCAGTGATAGCGAGCATAATGACCGGTAGGTAATAATGATTGACACGATATTTGTTTACTTTACCATCAATACTTTTAATAAACAATCCACAAGTAAACACGAGTACTGTGCGCCGTTCGAAAACTCGTACTGTATCGATTTTAGGCGCGTAAAGGGAGTTGTAGAGGAGCCCATAAATAAACTTATTATTATATTATAAACTTTGGAGCAATTCAAGATAAAAATAGAACAATATTATTTGAAATGATAAACTGCGACTGTGTCTATATTATTATATCTTAATCGAA
This sequence comes from Trichostrongylus colubriformis, assembly GCA_963978905.1. Taxonomy (NCBI): domain Eukaryota; kingdom Metazoa; phylum Nematoda; class Chromadorea; order Rhabditida; family Trichostrongylidae; genus Trichostrongylus; species Trichostrongylus colubriformis. Next base: position 10,665,893 of record OZ022260.1, read on the forward strand.
ATTTTCAGGAATCCTCGGTACTCTATCGTGGACAGGTACCGAACTTGATCCGATCGTCATGGCTGCTTTGATCATTTCCATTGGATTTTCTGTGGACATACCAGCTCATGTGTCCTTCCATTACTATGCCGCTGGTAAGTATGAATCTCTCATTTTTATTAAAACCTAATCGATGCAGTATCTTAGAGCAGTTCTGTCACTGAGAGGGGTGTTGTAGGGTGTGCTGATTAGGTCAGGTCACCAGAGTTGCATTCCCTAGAATTAGCTATGATCATCAGGAAACTAACATACTCACCCGTCCAAAGTTTCACATCATGCACAAGAGGATTATCTCAAAGGCGGTGATAGGGGAAATTCGGGCAAACAGTGAAAAATGTAGTGAATATGAAAGTCGAGGTACTCGGTAATACGACGGTGAACAAAAACAATACTGACAACAACTGTCACGGAGTGGCGGAGTTCCGCTCTCGCGGTGGTGGACTGTGCCTTCGTGAAATTCGGGCAAACAGTGAAAGACCATGTGGTCGAACGTGTAATGTATCGTGCATGATCCTAGCAACGATTGTAATGAAACAGGATAGAAGGTGGGCTTCAGGACAATCTAGTCAGGTCAGGGAGCGGTCCGTCCCTATTAAAGGAATCGTCCACGGAAAATGAGTTTTTGTGTTACCCATATATTTATGTTGTAGTTGCCTAATGTTGGCCTCATGCAAAATTTCACGCGAAAAAATGTGAATCTGGCTGAGATACAGCACCACAAAGTGCGGTCCCAGTGGGCGGGGCCTCCGTGTAAAAGCCTTGTCCCGTCTTCCGCCGCCGTTGGGAACGGAGAGTGGGACTGTTTACGTAACCTTCTGTTCCTACAATGCGTCTCCGACCACGGCGGACGCGGTACGAGGCTTTTACACGGAGGCCCCGCCCACTGGGACAGCACTTTGCGGTGCTGTATCTCAACCAGATTCACATTTTTTCGCGTGAGATTTTGCATGAGGCCAACATTAGGCAAATACAACATAAATATATGGGTGACACGGAAACTCATTTTCCGTGGACGATTCCTTTAAAGAATATAATAGTGTGGGTAAAGAATGCATTATAAATGCATTATAATAAAGTGTTAGATGGTTCGTTTCGCCTCCTTCTCAGACGGACCACTGCATGTTGCCAGCCTTTGAGGTTCATCAGGAGTGAGGCCGGCAACATCAAAGGAATGTGTAAGTGTGTGGTGATAACCATCTTAAAAGGAGGAGTTTGTTAATGGAAGATGCAGTATAATAACAACATCAAAAGAAAAAAGGCGTTAAACTTTTGAAAATAAAATGAAATGGCTACCGTACAGAAGAAAAGGCTGTGTAGATATATTGTGCTCCTAAGTAATAGTATGGGTGCATATAATACTAAGTAAGACAAGAAGGTACGCATTCTAAATAGAGCGCACATGTACACCCGTCTAGATCGTTTGAGCCGCGCGGCCAATTTGGGCCATCAAGACACTAGTTGCGGTGTTCTGACTCTCATTCAAATCGGTGCCATATCAATTTGTTCACAAGCTTTGCTTTCAGCTGCACACGTCCCTCCACCAATCACCGTACGACGTCGGCTGCATCATTGTCTGTCATCAGTAGGATTTCCAGCTCTTCAAGCGTCACTCAGCACCAGTCTTTGTGTCCTGGCACTATTGTTAGTGTCAATCTACATGTCCCAGGTGAGAATTCTGCTTTTCATCCCTTTCCGCGCTTGCATTTCTGAAAGTTGTCCCTGTTCAGGTATTTGTAAAGACAATGATCATCTGTATGACGTTGTGCGTCATCCACGGTCTGCTGCTGATTCCTTGTCTGCTGAGCCTCACCGATCCCATCTTCACCAGACTGCGTACCTGCTCAAAAAGCTCATGATAACAGACGTTTTTCGTGCAATTTTTCATTCCGCCTCACCTTCACACCTCATTCTCTTCGATTCTTTTCATGCTGTGAAATCTTCCATGTTCTAAGCTTTATATTAACTGTTCAGTCTCCTTGAATTTCAGTAAGACTGTGCTTTAAAAAGGTCGTATATTAAGGAAGTGTGCATATGTTGTATAGTAAGTCCCTGTGCCTTCTTTGTACTGTAATTTTTTATGTCTTTTTAGACAACTTTCATGCTTCACGGCTGCACTGCGCAATGGGCATTGATTCTATGCGCGATTGCACGCGCATAAAATCGATACCTCTGCCGACGTGCGCTGCAGCGATGATCACGAGTGTGGAAGCAGTCTTTTATAGTTGTTATGTGGCATTATCTATAGTGTTTTGCAGAATATTAGAATTAATAAGATTACAAGACGATTTTTTTTCTACTTCATTCCTACGGACATTGTTGAAGGCATTGTTCGCTTAAAAACGAAGCAGTGCCAAAAGGCGCTGCTACTACGGGCAGGATCAGCGGATTGGATCCTGCTTTAGTACTCCAGCCCTTCATTTCTTTTGGATCAGACTTACAGATACCCGGTCCATTTGTAAGATATACAGCATCGAAACTGACTTACGCATTACGCATGTGTGACGCAGAGAGGATCGATGCGACTCCGCGCCGCGTGATTTTCAGCTTCGCGATGCCGCATCGGTCCCTTCTGCACCACACCCGTTTACGTCCGTGAGATTACGAACGTCACTACTCCCTACAGAGATAAGAGTTGATACTTGAGGTGACTGTCTGCCCCTCCTTACTATACACGATGTCTGCGTCTCTGTTTGCTTTTCGCTCGGCATCGGTTCTGGACTGTGACGCGTAAAGCAAATGCTTTTCCGTCTGGATTCTCGCAGTGCGGCAAGCTTTCTACAATTTATACTTGCACCAGTGTCACTCATTTCACAAATAAAATTGATAGACAGAAATTTCCTCGCAATTAGGAGCATATCAAACTAAAAATTTTATGGAAAACATCAAAAATTTATTTTAAAAAATATTCATTCAACAGTTCAAGAACATTATAGCTCAAATTTGTACATGATATGGAAGCTATATTACCTAAATTATTTACATGCAAATCGACGACGAATACGTCGATGAAGAACTCTCGACTGAGCATGATAAGGGAAACGGTGGGGGGAAAAGACGCAGAGGACATGGAAAAGAAATGGAAGAGAAAGAAAATGAAGAGAAAAATATCCCGTTTCAGAAAATCTGTCCATCCACGTTGGCAGCTGTGGGTTAGACGAGTATTAAACTTCTGGACGATCGGTTACAAAGCTCTTTTCGGGTGCGATCTGAAAGAAGTATTTTAGAATCTAGTAATTTTCTTATGATGATAATTCATGGTAAAACATAATTGATTAGTAGAAATATTATTCCAGTAACAAGAGGATGAAGGAAAATAATGAGAAGTAATATAGCAAACGCACCCTAGAAGTTTGCTTTTGCTTTGTTCGGGAAACATTCTGCTGCTTGGCCTTAGCCTGAGCAGCGGCTCCTGAAACGAGGCAGTCAATAAAATACAAATACACAACAACAAATTTTATAGGACACAAATCAAATGAACTGACAGTTAAATTTCAAGTAAATTTTCACTGAAATCTAATCATCCTTCCAAAATCACGAATTTTCAGTTAAGGAACAGAGAAAAAGTACCCTTTCACCACCATAATCTGTAAGCTGCACAAGACGCTACGCGACTGGCGCTACAGAGTGCCGTGCCCCTCAGGTTTCTTCCGGGAACGTCATCGCTAAGTGATGAAACAGTATTCACGCCACCCCAGAAACTAAATCCTGTATGTTACAAGTATGCTGAGTTATGGGCAAAAGCTTTGGTCGCGGACGGGAACCGAACCCGCACACCACGCTTTTGTCAATTTTTTTCAGTTTTTCGATGTTGCGTACCCTTTAGCCATAGCTTGTGCCTATAATTAAGCACTGCCTATAATTAAGCAATTAAGCATTAAGCAGTTACAACTTTTGCATTGCGGCGACAATCAGCAGCTATCAAAAACCAAAAATATAAGAATTTAAATCCTGTAATCGTGCTGTTGAAAATTGTCTTGGAGTCACTATCACCCAAGGATGTCTCTTTTTATGAAGAAAAATCAAAGATAACAAATGTTGCGTACCCTTTGGCCGTAGTGCCCATCGAATTGAGTCAAGCATGATCAGGATGGCTGGTAGGAACAGTAGGCCGTGTAGATTACACAACACTACACAAATAATCATGGTCTTGACGAACACCTAAATGGCATCTGTGAGGTCCTGCAAGTTCAAAAGGATCCATCGAAAAAGACAAACACATGACCGGAAGTTGGGAAATCAGATGCTGTGTGAGCTGAATATGCTTTTCACGAATGCCCGGGATGAGACCTAGGAACTCCTTAGGAAGAACTCCTGCGCGGCTCGAGGGGACATAAGAATGGCGATTTTGACGGGATCCGCGTTTCGGTTTTTTTCTCAGCTCAGCACAAAAAGCTGATCCTACTGCGGGTATGAAAGTTCGAAAAAAATTTTTTTGAATCTTCTAGATCAAAAGGATGTTTGTCATCAAGGGTAAAAAGTCTTCCAGTTCGTCAGCTCATCTCTTCCCGCGCCTCGAGTATTAGGAAGGGACCATACACTTCAAGAGAAGCAGCTATGCAATTAATAAAATTGACTGAAACACTTACTCCGGCCATGTAAAGGTTCACGAAGATGAGACTGCAAACACACAGGATGGTACTGAGAGCAGCCTGAACGGCAGGAAAAGCGACGGATGATAAACAGTTCGCCAATCGATCAGCTGGTCTCGATGTTGGACCTTCTTGTAGAGCTGGAACACAACTTTTTTGAGAACAGATTTTGATGTTTTTCATTTTTTCATAGCACTTTTTGATTTTTAACACATTATACGTGGGACTGCTAATAAGCTATGATGAATATACCATTGAGGCGAGACCAGAGCTCTTGTTCATAACTCAGCATCCTTATAACAACTCTTCGAAACCTTCCTTGACAGTCCCCAATAGCACCAGCGAGGTTCAGATCGGAGTTCAATTGATAATGTAAAATTTCGACCCGCTCGAAGGCCTATACATTTCCCAAGGTTTGCATTGCTTCCCTTCTATAAAGCTCTCCCGCTTCTCCAGAATTTACAAGGGAATCAACGGAATCTAGCAAAAACAGTGAAAAAGTATTTATTTTGGCGACGAAAGAAGCCATAGGAACGGTGCAAAATATTAGGTTGTCCCGAAAGTCTTGTAGTATTTCCCAAAAAAATCAGTAATCTTGTTTACTTCGAGACAGGTCTGGGCGGTTCAGGAATATGGTAGAACGTTCTCTAAGCTTTCTAGCAAAATACATATTGACCCATCAGATTCCGTAGAGAGAGCTACAGTGCCGGTAGTCGCTACCCACCCAACACGCGGTGTTATCTACTATGAGGGGTCTTGCGGCACCAAAGCGACGGAAGCTTGCCACTCCATCAGCGCTGCATTGGGCAAGGGATGTGTGAGCTACGTGACCGTGCGCCGCTGGTTCATCAGCTTCAGCAACGGCGAGATTGACATGAAAGACAAACCATGCTAAGGACTGAGCTACTTCTGGGACGCGTGAGGAACGCTTATTCACGAGGTGCTGGTACAATGCGAGACAGTCACCGCTACCGCATACACGCGCCAGCTTCAGCGGCACACCGTCGCTGTTCGAGAAAAGCGCCACAAAAGGTCCGCGGTCACCCTCCTTCATGATGACCGCTCCCATTCGTGAAAAAATCGCGGAAAGTACCCAGGCCAAGCTACAGGAGCTCGGCTGGAATGTGCTGCCCCACCCGTCATATTCTCCAGACATTGCTCCTTCTGGCTATCACCTTACCCATCCTCTCGAATCCTTCCTAGCCAAGAGAAAATTTGTTGATTATGACCTGCTTGCGAAGGCGATCGCTGACTTCTTCGACTCTCAGAACCCAGAGTTCTGGGAGGAGAGAACAACGATCTACCCGTAAGGTGGCAGAGTGTTGTCGATAACAATGGTGAATACGTTGCTACCTAATTGTTGTTTGTTGGAAGAAAAAGTAATAAAAAGTGGTGATCGAAAAAATACTACAAGACTTTTGGAACAACCTAATATTCCCGGAAGCGCACCAATCCTATCATGGCCGTCTCCGATTTGGCCTATCACTGTCACCGCACCGTCGCATAGTACCATTCAATTCGGTAATGAAACGACTGGGAGCTATGAAAAGACGAGACGTTCTAATGGTGGGCGGAGCTCGGACGCTACATGAAGATCAACCAGTGGAAATGGGGACAACTTTGGCAAGTCAGAGCCGTGCCGACCGAAGCTCAGTGATAGCAGCCCCCACGGAATCGGTTGTGATGCAATAGGGACCGGCGCGGAGCCGCACGCCGCAAAATGGAACTCGCGCGGCACAATAGGCACGGTGATCGAGAACCACGCAGTGCGACCCGTACAAAATAGATTACATGACCAATTAATCGTGCCCATGGGTCATAAACAGAGCTCGCTATGGAAAATTGGAAGCTTACAGGCTTGATAATAGTGGTAGGAGACGTGAGCCGGTATGTCCACGGAGAAACCAATGGAAATGATCGTAGCGGCCATGGTTATCGGATCCAGATCCACACCCAACCATGACAGTATGCCGAGGATTCCTGAAAATACCCTAATTTAGGGCAAAAACACAATTTATTATAAGTGTTGTCGGTACCTGCACAAATAGACAGTACTGAAATACTGGCTATGGCGACGGTGAAAAGATTGTTGAGGAAAATAAAGCACACGAAAGCCATGCAGATCAATGTACCCAGAACGGACTAAAACGTGGATTTGTAACCTTCAAAGGCAATCTGAAACGTTTCAAGGCTATTTTTTTTTGACCAACCTGCCACGTATCCGTTGCCATGTTATCGATCAAATCAAGATAAACACCATCTTCATGGAATACTGACGGACTGAATTCGCTGAAAATGAACGCTCTACAGAAAGTCAAACACGAAAGTTTACTGCATTGACTTAATTGTATATGTCTCGATCTTTGCCAGATCGGAGCGGTTTAACGATTGTTAGCCTGTAAGTTTAGGCCGCGTTCATACCTAGCGGTGCCGACGGCTGAGCGTGGCTGCGCGTCTCTGCGTCTCCACCTATGCCACGCTCTTTCGTTGCCTGCGTCATCTCTGCACCACTCCCACGCCTCTTTGCCTCACTGCCTGTGAACCTAACCATACCTTGCCAGCGCGAAGTATGAACGCGGCCTTTCAACGTTCATACTCTTCAGAGCGTTACAGCGGATGTTTTTCACTGACAAGAAGGAGTCTTCGTAGCCACAGTTCGCGTTAATCATGAGCTAGCGGAGCCCGGAAGAGTAAGCGTGGCTGGTCACTGAAGGCACTGAGGCGGAGCTTCCTCATATTCCAGTTCCAACCACACCTTCCATATCGCTACTTCAGAAATACACATTAATTCTCGTAGAATGGTTGGGAACATATACAGGTGGAGACAAAAACTCTCGTTATGCCCATTTTTCTCACAAAAATGCTTTCCTATTTTAACTGATCTTTTTTCTGAAAATTCAACTAAGGGGGCTGACCTGTAGTTATCAACGACTTTTCGCCAAGCGTGAAGCATTCTTCCTCGTTCATTCCAGTCCGATAGTTTTTCACCGTGGAAACCAGTGGTGAAGAAGAAACGGTCCAAATGTTCTTCTCTGAAAAAGTGATCAAGAAAAAAGACAATTTCCATTTCCAGGAGATTGGTAGAATCTCATGAAGAAACAACCTACCCGAGCTGGGTTCCATTTCTCAGTTTTACAAAACCGGACCAAAAGTCATATTCAGGCCATTTCAAAAAGTACTTCAATTCATCTTCACTGAAGTGCGTCACCTAAAATGGAACTTGCTGATCGGTCTGTCTTGTAGAAAAAAAACTAGATAGTGACACCCAAATGGTTCTACGCTGATGATCTACAGTTCATTTCACCGCGCTAGATAGTGTGTGACCTAATTGGCGAGAGTGAGAGTGTGTGGCGGAGCGAGAGAGTTTGACACATTCTCACCCAAGTCCGTAGACCACGCCCTATCAAACGCTCCGAAATGGACCGTATGGATGCAAACCACTGCGAAGACGTACTGGTTCAATATTTTTTTGACATTATATGGTGTAATAGCCAATTCAATGAACAAGTGCGTGCGGTTGTAGGGCGGTTTGCTTGCTCACAAGTATATATGTAAGACATGATTTCCTGTACTCGAATAATCAGTTTTCGCCGCGCATTCTTCACTTTACGTCAGTAACCACAAAATTAGCCGCAGCGCAACCGCACGCGTCGCCCAAGAATTAAATGCACACTTAAACTTTCAACAAAATTCCTGATAGATATGTTCTGCGGGTGTATAGCAATGAGGGGGTATCTTATAAAACACATTTTACAATAAGCATCTTGATAGGCTCTTTAAGGGGTCAGTCTGCATATGCAAACGTACATTTTGCCGCAGCCTCAGTGGAGGATGAGAGGGGTTTTCTTCCTCCTCCAGGCTCGGGTGAAAATAACGCCCACAGTGAGATGCCCCACTCATTGCGATAGCACCGTTCTGCATTTGAAAAGAAGTTGCAAATATTCTAATACCTCAACGGTGGCTGCCGTAGTTGTTGCTATATCCTCATCAGGTTCAGTAAAATCTTCGTCGTTATCGTCAGAAAAAGCTGAAATCCAAAGGTATCAAAGGAATCTTGGCGTTGTGCCTATTATAAAAAAGCTTACTCTCTTGGAAAGTGGCATAATCTCTCATGAAGAACTTTGTTCCGACTGGACCCCAATTTTGACCCCAAGATCCATTCAGATGCTCCATAGATTCCACGAATCTGTAAACAATTGCAGCTCCAGGTGTTTTTGCTAAACTTTCTCGATGCTGATTCATTTAACAGTAATACCCAATTGGGTCATTATCTTGGACGTGATTATAGAACTTGATGGTCATGCCCACGGGCTTTTTGTTTTACAGTAATCCAAATTATCGACGTACTCGTTGATTCGGCGCAACCGATGTGGCTCCGAAAGATTTCCAGGGTTCTTTACAAATACGGTAGCCATTGAATACACTGGCACTTGATAAGTGATACGGTATTGATCAAGCTGAAAAATCATTATATCAGTAGCAATTTGAGAAAAATGAATATCAAGCTGGAAAAACTTGAAAAGTAAGCGGTTAACCTATTTTGCAAAAAAAGTGTAAAAATAATTCGGTGGTTTGGTACATTTTCATACACAAACCTTCTTTGATTAGTTATTCTTTTTCATTCATTTCATTACCGAGTAATTTCTAACGCAATTTTTGCTCACTCGATTTTTTTTCATTTTTAATTTTTGCTATTTCATTATTCGCTCGATTTAGTCTTTTTATTTTCACGTCTGGCAGATAACTTTGAAATTGTTTTGATTTGTATGATTTATAACTGAAATATAAATTTGGAGACTCACCTCCAACAGCGGAGAATCAGTAGCGAACAGCTTTGTTGCGGTCAGACTAATATTAATCCTGGTGATTCCCTGAAAAAAATGAAACTAGCCCATAGAACGACAAGTGCTCAGGAGACTCACATAAATGCTCATCACCAGGTAGGCGACGTAGATTAGGACAACCCCGATATATACTGCCGGCGTTGTCATGATGTCGACGTATTCCTTCATAAATTTGCTGATCACAGGCTTTGTAGCCTCATGGAATCTGGACGGTTTGCGCTGAAATGGGCAGTTTTACATGAGATCAACGTAAAAGCCAATCTTTACGTAAGTTTCAGAACTTCACGATAATTTCAGAAGATGAACAGAAAGTTTTTTCTTTTCTGAAGAATGTCGAGAAACTTTACTGAGTGAACATGGGTGCCTCTTAAGTAGCAAATGGGCGGGTTCAGAAATCAATATCTAAACAGCAAGTAGGCGGAGCCAAAACCCGCGTGAACAGCCCTACTATCACATTTTCATTTTCAAACAAATGTACAAGGCTGAATTGATTTTTTTTTCCTCTGGTGAGGCCGCGTTCATACTTTGCACCGACGTCGGCACCGGCGGCGACGGCGGTAGTTTGACACCGGCATCGACAGCGACGGCGCCAAAATCATGTGCCCGTCGCCGTAGGCACGGATGCACCGACGTCGGTGCGCAAAGTATGAGCGCGGTCTAACCAGAGGAAATCGTAATCAATTTAGCCTTGTACTTTGTTTGAAAATGAAAATGTGATAGCGGGGCCAGCTCACAGGGGTTTTGGCTCCGCCTCCTTGGAAGTTCGTCAACCATAGTTCCTACTTCTGTAATTTTTCAAAAGTCCCAAACATACCATACATAAATAACTATAAGGTTGGTGCATATTCAATGCAGCTTTTTTTATTGCGTTTTTCTGCAATGAAAATTGAGGTTTTGACTACTACCAAAAGGGAAGCAGTCCTTGTTTGCGATGGTGCAAACGCTCCCGAATAACCATTTGAACACGTTTTTGTTGAATTTTATTATTGTTTTTGTTAATTAAATTGTTGATAAAAAGCCGCATTAATTATGCATCAACCTAAAACATAACCTACAGTTGTTACTAGCTTTCATTACAGTGTTAGTGTTTTTTTTCCAGGTGGAACTTAAGGTGGAACTTCAGGGCCTTCGAAGACAACCATTTAGTCGAACAGTTAGGCCGTTACAATAAATGCTCCACCAATCAACTTTGAAAAGCACAAATTAATTAAACAACTTAAACATACCGTCAATGTCCTGTGATGCTTAGCTATGTTGACACGATTCTCGGCGATACTTATGGCCGTTCTGTTCTTCTCTTCGATATCTTCGCCAAGTTCACGCCGTCCCACAAGCGTCATCAAACCAGCGTAGAATGTCATCTGAAAAGTAATCATTGAGGGAAATTCTCCTTGTCAATGGGTTGAGAAAATTTGAGAAAGAATTTGAGAATGAGAAAGTTCTACAGTGAGTGACCAGAACAGGGACGATACGGAATTTCTGACACCTAAAAATCCTTATTATGGGGTACCAGAGTTCGAATCCACGACGAGGGTCGTATTTTGGATTCGAATGGGGAGTCGGACTGTATTGAGGGAGGACCCTATTTTTCAAAATTCTCCTCGAAGGTTCCTCGACGGCACCGCCCCTTCAGAGGGAAACCTTAAACCGAAGGGCGGTAAGGTGTTATTTAAAAAAAAAAATTGAAAATATCGCCAATCAATAAGTATACTTTGTACTAGGTGGTACTGGTGGTATAGTGGGATATTGATTGACAACTTTTTTTGGAAGACGGCTCAACGACAGAGCAGAGACAGCCTCCTACGGCGACAGTTTGAGAGGCGTCGTCAGGTGGTGGGGGAGGGGTCGTATTTCTCCAAAATTTCCCTCGACGCCAGACTTCACCGTGGATATGGATACTGATGATAGCAACAGGTTTTATAGCGTGTCTTGTAGAGTTAACTGATTCAGCGCATTCCTGATTCAGCAGATTTCTTTCTTGACAACCGAATCTGAGTCCGTTACGCAACCACCGGTCCACAGACCGGTGGTTGCGTAACGGACTCAGATTCGGTTGTCCTAGTGCTCTTTTTTGTACATCATTAAATGACAAGACGGATTCTGCAGGCCTTGAGTTTGTTATCACCGTAACTGTGTTTAAAGAATACACGCGTCCTTTGAAGATCTTGACACCAGCGTAGTCCTTTGAACATGTGAAAGGGGATTATCGAAGATGAAGCAGATGCTTCGGCAGATGCTTTCTCGTAAGGATGAGATATGGCTTTAAGGCTCCCTCCCCCCATGCGGCCTGCGAAATCCGTCTTGTCTACAAGTGTGGCGGTGAGTAAGTATGGAACCTCAACATTACCTGATAGACGAATGCTACGCACATGGACAGCATGTTGCCAGTACAAAGCAAAGTGATTTCCGGTGATGAGGTGAAAGAACCGACAGCATCGGCAAACACATTGGTCAGACATGAGATCAAAATCGCTGGACCGACTTCGGAGAACACCTGAAAAGATGAATAAGGCGTAAGAAACACGTGCGCGTCCAGCACTAGCCGTCTGTGAGCCCACAGGTTTCGTACCCTTAGGCAGGGTTCATACTTTGCGGTGCCGGCGGCAGAACGTGGCTGCGTGTCTCTGCGTCTCCGCCTGTGCCACTCTATCTCGTTGCCCACGTTGACTCTGTACCTGCCCCGTGCCACTCTGCCTCATTACCTGTGAACGCACTCAGCCTGCCAGCGCAAAGTATGAACGTGGCCTTACATCAGGACCGGGATACGTTGCTTGTGACGCGATACGTGCGCTCATGCTCATCCAGTTAGGACCCAAACTGATTATCGGGCCCTAGCCTAAGATGAGCTAATCGTTTTCGATTCCAACTGAATATGATGCTCATAGCTCGCACGGCGCCCGTCGTCAAAGATACACCCGAACCAGTATGGAGTCTTTCTACTTACTTCACTCATTCGATGACCAACACTGTCTTTCATCCATGGCGTCTCTCGCTTATGCTCGGTGACTCGTTGCCATTCGTGAATCATCAGATACGATGAATCAACGCCTACAAAATAAGCGCAGTTATTAACACGACGCCTCTTTTCAAGGAACTCAAATCATTAATTTCTTTTTCATGAATTTCGCAAACTCTTGTCGCTGCATTTTAAAGTTTTCCCCGTATGTCGGTCACGAAAATGAAGGGCTAGAAAATGTTGAATGAATGTAGAAAATGTTGGGTGATGCGTGCGATCGTGAACGTTATCCAGGCTGGTATACAGGGGGTGCCAAAAAAAGTAATTTTGTCTCGTCCCCTTTCACCCCTCTTTAGTCGAACTACAGCAAATTCTGTTGAGGTATTCTTATCCCCAGATTCAAGAGCAGACCTCACTCTATCACCATACTCCGTGGCAGCCTTCTGCACGAGCAGGAACGGGAGCGAGGAAATAGTGAACAAGATGTGTCACCTCAACTGGGCAAAATCCGAAATTTCGTCGCCCTCGTTCACAACCTTGCTGAGGTCCGTTCACTCTGGGTACCCAAGGGGATTCACACTAGGCGGTGTTCTTTAGGATCCCGTTTTTCTGGGTTCCCAGCGCCCTTCGTTTCCAAGACCCAAAACGTGCACTTACCACTGAAACCCCTCCGGAGGCGGATTTGGGCATGAAAATGATACTTCGGATCATACAGCCTTGTCCAAGCAGCGGGGGCTCTGTGACTTCCATGAACCGAAGGGCCAATCCTTAGGAAGCTTCCCACAAAAGACCTACCATGGAACCCGGCTCCACTGTTTTAAGGGGACCTTGATGCCGTGGGTGCTCCGAAGCCCGACTGCGCCCCTTAAAGGCACTATATTTTTATGAAAATGAAAGAAGTGAGTCTCAGCTTGTTCCTGCTTTTAGAGGAACATTTCGGGAATATTTTGCCCCAATACTTTCATTTCTTCCGTTTCCCTACGTTTTGTATAATTGGGAGATGTGAGCCGTGGGCAAAATTACTTTTTTTTTTGGCACCCCCTGTAGAAAATACGGTCGACCAAACACTATAGAGCAAAATGGTCAAGTAAGTGCATTTTTATTTACCCCATTTTCACCGTTGATTTCCAGTTATCCTCGAGGATGATGTCTTTCCATTGACATTATAGATAATCTTTATTCTATTATTATATTATGTATTGTGATTATTACAAAATGTGTCCGTTCGCGACATGACCGTCCACATGAAATACAACAGGAAGGAGCTCTTTCCACATACCACTTACTGCACGATGGTTAATCATTTCAACTCCTAATTCCCTAGCTTTTCAAACTGGGCGAAATTACTTTTTCGCCTATTTTACTCGTTGAGATCAACTTCGGAGTGGGAAACTCATTAGAACCAAGGAAACGCGTCCAAAAACTCATTTAAACGTTATGTGGGCGGGCTTAAAAATCCATTCCAAACGATACCATTAGACGTTATGTGGGCGGTTCCAAAAACCGATTTGAATAAGACAACCATAATCAGAAAAGGCGCTCACCAATTGATAGTACGAGGAATGGTATAACACAGAGTATGGAAGCGAATCGAACTCCACACAGGAACATCATCGCTAAAGCTGTTGAACACGAGAGTAAAGGAGTAAGGCATGCCATGATGGCCAAAGCGATCTGCAAAAATTGATTATTTTTTCTGTTCATTTGAGTTCGATCAATCCATTCAAAAGTTCCGTAGAAGAGCTGAACCGACTCACCTTATACCAGTTTTCCTGATGCATATACAAAGCTCTTGTCATCACTGATATGATACTGCATACGCACATAATCACAAAACCCACTACCAGATACGGTATCATGATAGTTCCACCACGGACCATCTCATCTTCTATGTAGGACTGGGACAACGAATAGATTTTGACCAAGTCTGAGTGCCAGTGGCTGCAAAAACTCATTTCAAGGTAAGCGAGAAAGAAAAGAAAAAACAGAAAAGAAAAAGAGAGAGACCAGAGATGAAAGAAGAAAGCTTAAAAAAGCACCAAAGAGATATCTCAGAAAAGACAGAAATCGAAAATCCGAAGAAAGGCGGTAGAAATTAGGGAGGAGTTTTCGGAGTGTGTTTGCATTTTTTGAGCACAAATAACCTTGCGTTCACAAAAAACAAGAAAACTAAAATTAATTATGACTGGCATAAAGTGCATGTTACAAAAATCGGAAAGAATCATTTCCGAAGAGGGTCTCGGAAAAATAAAATCACGAAAATTGAAAAAGAGAAACGTACTTTTGAAAGACGTCCATCATTTTGAGCTCCCAAGCCTTGACATCCGCTTCAGTCCAGCCAGGCCTATGCTCGGATCGAAATTGCATGGTCAACATTTTTACAGACTTGATGTTCGTTATTCGACGTCTTTTTGGAAGATCCGTTGTGTTCATTACTGAAAAAGGAATAAAATAGTAGTGAAATCTCCATGAAACTGCAAGCGGCATCCGCCTCGAGTCTAAAGAGCTATCGAATGGAATCTCGGGTAACTTTCACCGACAGATCTGAGTGGATTCCTCTGCTGCACTATTTTTCGATATTATTAGGTTGATCGGAAAGTTTTGATTGATTTGATTTCGGAAAGATTTTTTTCTATTTTATTTTACAATTCAGCAAGTAATGCAGGCTAATCAACAACAGAATAAACATCGTTAGTTATAACATTGTCCCACCCAACGGGCAGGTCGGCGATTCTCTTCTCCCAGAATTAGGAGGATTAGGGTCAAAGAAGTCACCGACCACTTGTCCAAGGTGGTCATTGTTGACGAATTTTTTCGTTGCTAAGAAAGCCTTGGGGGGGGGGGGGCGGAGCAAGTGGTAATCTGAAGGGATAACATCAGGGGAATAGGACGGATGTGGAACCTTGTCCCAGCCAAGCTCTTCCAATTTGCACGGGTCCCTCATATGGGTAAAGAGAGCCGTGCAAAGTTGGAGGAGCTATGTTGGGACCCGGTTCCACATGCACCCTATTCACCTGATACTGCCCCTTCAGATTACCACTTGTTCCGGCCCCTAAGGCTTTCCTAGCAAAAAAAATTCGTCACCTTAAACATGTGGTCGGTGACTTCTTTGACCCCTAATCCTCCTAATTCTGGGAGAAGAAAATCGCTGACCTGCTCTTTAGGTGGGACAATGTTATAACTAACGATGGTTATTATATTGTTGATTAGCCTGCACTACATGCTGAGTAATAAAAAAATCTCAACCCTATCAAAACTTTCCGATCAACCTGATATTTCAAAAGAGTCGCATAATAGCATAGTTTAAAATGTTTGCGCTCCGTACCCATACGTTCCTAATCCCCACCAAAATTTTTCTGCGAGGAGCTGTCACAGAAAACCACTCCCATCAGATAGATCTGCCTCTCCTTCACCCTCCCTTGTTCTTAATAGCGAAATGGGAAACTAACATCCACATGAATTTTCAATTACTTACTAAAAGTATCATGGGGACTTTATAGGCTTGGGTTATCCTCGGTCCGAAGAAAGAGAGAACAGTATGAAGGGCAGGCATCATAAAAGTTTATACCAAGTTTATACCTTCATTGATCGAAGATCATTTCCAATACAGTTTAAGAGAAAGTAAAGGCGCGGATCTGTGCGGTGGGCGGGTCTGTCCGGAATCGCTTTGCGCCGAATACATACCTATGAAGGACCAGAATGCCTTGCGTACACCACAGCACCAAAGTTTTTTTTACACTAAGCTGTTTTTCGCAATTCTCGTAAAATAGGAACTGATTGTAGCAGAGGAAGTATGAGGGAACACGAGACGCGGTGATCGCCCCAGGACCCAATTGAGCCTGGCACCCCTAGCGCGCACGTATCGCCTCCCATGCCGCGTCGCGAATTCATGTGCTAACGATACACTCCTATAGCACACGTTACTGAAAATTTTTTACACGGTAAACTCGGTAGTTTCGCTTGCTTTCATGTAAACTCCAGCTATACGTGCTACATCAACTCAAAACAATCTTCCGTTCACGGACTTACAAAGAAGAATTCCTAACCATATCTACAGCACCCAATGTATCGGTGCTTCTTCCTTTATCATAGTTTCATGTCCTCTTAATTCATTTTTTTCTCTGCACAATTATTTGTAATGTATATTGATACGATACTTGATTCGATTAGGTCCGGTCCACCCAGAAGACGAGCAGCTTCATCGTCGGAATCCTCATAGAGCTCCACGCCAAAGAAGTTAGGCTGAAAAACGGTCATTAGGTGATTGCGGTGAGCTCAACGTTGCCTTTATTATGATTTGTTCATATTTTCTCGCAAAGAGGAGGGGGGACAGTAGGTAAAACTGCGAGCTTGTAGGCCTAACCACAGCGAGGGGGGCCTAACGATCCATGGTGGGTCTTACAGTGAAAAAGTGATGTGATAACGGGCGTCTTTTGAAAGCGTTCTGATCCCGCCCATAACAGCACGTTATACTGTATCAATGAGATAATTTCCGGCGCCGCTGGACCTTACTGAGCAAACTAGCTCAAACACAAAAATCTCTGATCTCACTTTTTCGAACAATTTAGGAACCCGTCAGCATGGGATACCTTCAGAGCTCGAAGCTTCACGTGCAAAAATACTCACCTGTAAACTGAACTTTCGACCGAACACGGAGCTAATCGGATAGGTAAGTTTGATCCGAGAGGTTGGCTCGGCTCCTGGCTCGCTTAGGATCACATATCCGTTCTGAATTCTTTCAGAAATCAGTAATGAAATAAAAAAGAAATTTTTTGTTGATCTTTGACTACAGTGACACACCCTTTTCTTCTTGCTGACAGGGCTTAGGTGTGTAAGTGGCAAAAAAGGTTGCTATCAATATAGCCATTAGGAAGATCAATTTCAGGATTGAATCCCCCGCCCACGTCAACCAAACCCTTTGCCTTCAAAAGACTCCTTGATTTGTCGGCCTATGTGAGAAGGTATAAGCATAGATTTAAACATCGGTTCACTCCTTGATTGTTAAAGCCATATAACCATACAAATATGTATCAGTAGAATATCTAATTGAGGTCGAGTGCACAAAAAGGATTTACCAGAGTCTCCTCAAATCCACCACAACAGGGAGGATCATCCTCCGAAGGGATCCTCAGGCCACCGCCAGGCTTTGCGATTTCGCGATTATCGATTTTACGGCTTCGCGACACAGCGATTTTGCGGTGTCGCGGCTCCGTAATCAAAGTTGTGTCATCGCTCAATCTCAAGGTCGTAGTATCGCGTGCGAAAGTGCGACGTCGCAAAATCGCAAAGTCTGACGGCGGCCTCAGCCTGAGGGAGCTGTGATAATGTCAAGTATTCTGAAGCTGTAGTAAAATACTCACATAAAACTGTCGAATCGGTTCGTTGAGCTGACAAAAACTGTCACAAAAATTGTTAAAGCTCTCATTTTCTCCAGTCAATCGATTATACATCGTTATATTGTTCATCGCATAATTCAATATCTAAACACTCATAGTATCACATTACTGTAGTCCATTTGAATGTTACAGTAACGCCTACAACTCACCTTGACCGTTTCACGCATGTAATCCGGCCGTATCATACTGCCATTGTCCTTCGCTACTACAAAAAGATACGGAGCCACCGGCAATCCTAAAATGGCTCATTAATTTTATGGGTATTGATCGGAATTCAATCGCGTTCAAGAATGCCCTAGACGCCGTTCTTCACCGGGAATGTGTGGGAGTACAGAGGCATACAGCGTCAAAGCGAGGCAAACGAGGAAACTGGTTATCTGGACGACTTCGGTTACGCCGTGCACCCTTACCCCACGCATAAGCTCCCAGGTGATTGACTGTTATCCCATTAAACGATCATCTTATTCTTCGAGTCAAGCGTAAGTGGTCGAGAAAGCGGGAAAAGAACTTGCTTGTGGGCACATTTACCTAGTTGAAGTAGGTTGCTATGCTACAAAAAATCGATAAATGACTGATGGCTAAGGTTGTTTATGGCTTTTAAAAAATTAAATACGCTCTCCCAGGCTCTCTTTCGCGGTTGAAATTTTGAAAACGCTTTCCCAGATTTCCTTTCCACTCGCACATGAAACGAGTCCCCTGTCCTGTCTTCTCGACCACCCATTTACAATAATATCGACCACTTCGCCCGATTGATCATCATCACACAAGTGTTTACCAGCGATAATTTGGCAAGTAGTCTCACTCTCGGACGTCATTCACCGCTGCGTCCCAACCACCAATGTGAAGAGGACTTTGTTCACACGTTACGCCGGCAGATGGCCAGGCCTACAGGCCTGAGAAGCATAAACTATAGGAATTCAGCATGCTTTACCTTTAGATGAGAAGAAATCCTGATATTCTTGGAATTCGTCTTTTGCCCGTGCACCATATGGTGTATATCCAGTGATTTCATTGTGTTGACTGAAAAATCAATTATTGATTGGCGTCACCAGTATGAATCAATGTGCAAAAAACTTACGGTGTTAACAGAATTTTCACCATCGATAAACCTGAGATGATGAGACATATAATAATTGCGGTCCATGGCCACCGACTGATAAAGAATCCCCATTTTCGGAATTTATCGATAATCCAGATAACAAATTTGGGTCCTGAATGGAATTTCGATTTTATTGGTGCGCTATTTTTTGGTAAATAAACTAGTAATAAACTGTGGAAGAGTGTCCACCCGAAATACAAAAATTTCAAAATAATTCCAAAATGCACTATCATTAGCAGGCAATGCCACAATTTTCAAAATTCATGAGAGTTATTTTAGTTCTGAACAGGATTCTAATGGAAATGAAGTACGTGGCGCACTCCAGAACGGAACTGATAACACCCTATACTGTCTGCTTTATAGTAACAAAAACGGAGACAGTAGACTAGAAGGTTGCTGAGTTATGGGCAAAAGCTTCGGTGCCGGACGGGACTCGAACCCGCACTTCATCCTTTCCGGGGATATGTGCTAATCCATTACACTACCGACACCACCTTCACCTTAACTCAGCTTTTGAATGGTATATTTACCATAGCTTATCAGCACTCACACGTATAACGTGTTGAGCCGGTTGGCCAATATCGGCATCGAACCGTGAAGCTGAAAGCCTAAGCCGGCTCAACACGTTATACGTGTGAGTGCTGATAAGCTATGGTAAATATACCATTCAAAAGCTGAGTTAAGGTGAAGGTGGTGTCGGTAGTGTAATGGATTAGCACATATCCCCGGAAAGGATGAAGTGCGGGTTCGAGTCCCGTCCGGCACCGAAGCTTTTGCCCATAACTCAGCAACCTTCTAGTCACTTTCGCATCGCGCGCTGCGGCGAAAATCAGCAGCTATCAAAAATCAAAAACATCAAAATCAATATCTACTTAGGCTTTCAGCTTCACGGTTCGATGCCGATATTGGCCAACCGGCTCAACACGTTATACGTGTGAGTGCTGATAAGCTATGGTAAATATACCATTCAAAAGCTGAGTTAAGGTGAAGGTGGTGTCGGTAGTGTAATGGATTAGCACATATCCCCGGAAAGGATGAAGTGCGGGTTCGAGTCCCGTCCGGCACCGAAGCTTTTGCCCATAACTCAGCAACCTTCTAGTCACTTTCGCATCGCGCGCTGCGGCGAAAATCAGCAGCTATCAAAAATCGGAGACAGTAGAGTTTTTATTCAAGGCTGAAATCGCCGCACAAGTATTCTCAGAGGCGCGGTGGTACTTGACGGTATAATTAACCTAATCTTCCTATCTCACAATCCATTAATCCTTTCGTACTTTTTTTTTTAGTGAAATGACCTCATAGGACTTCGAATATGTCAAAAAAGAATCGATATCGACAAGAAGGGTGAACGGTTGTTACGGGAGCCAGTGATTTTATGACGCAAAACTTTCGAATCTCACCTCAAAAGAATTCTTTCACCCACATAACTGATAATCTCAAAACCTCCACCTCTCCACCGTAAATCAAAATTACAAATGTTTACCAATCCCTTTGACTGATCACCCGGATTGTAGGAATTTCTGAATAATAGCTAGTTCTTGGATGGGCTAGGCTAACACATTCCATGACCAGTCGACCATGTAAAGGATCAGGTTTGGGAACACTGGGTATTCTGGTCAGCTAAACGATCAGCATCTGTTCGAGTTCAACGACCAAGCAGATATTTATCTCATCGACCAACTAGATAGTTATCGGTTTTGTTACCTATTTTTTGTTGTTTACAATTTATTTTTTTCGTCATTACTATTTCGGTAGCAAGGGCACTGCAAAAGAATTCGATCATTTTCGGATATGGTATATGGATACCCAGGTCACTTGCTACCAGAAATCAACAAAAACTTAATGTTTAGTAATTTTTTCTTCGAATCTCAAATAAAGCTGCAGTACCTACCTTTATCTTGTTCTCCATAGACATCAAGTGAACGTTGTCCAATGAGGATTGATTGCCTTTTTGGGCGAATACCCCCCTCCATAACACCGGCGTCGGGCGCAATGGTGGCCGCTGATCACTAAAAACTCAAAAGACGTTGTGTAGTCGACCCTGACGCTAAATGATCAACGAACAATAAAGCAAATAGCAACGACACACCTTTCTGTCACTTAATAAGACAACAAGTATTCAAGTACCTTTACATCGGAGAAACAAGTAAACAGGGTTCACCAAAAATGGTAAACAAAAAAGGGTGCGATGAAAACAACATATTCAGAAAATTTAGCGCTCGACTAATGAGCGCCACAATCTGGCCAAAACTTTATGTCAAGGTAGGGGTGAGGCTAGAATTTACCATAATGTGCCCAATTAGCTTAATGAAGTAACGAAGAAATGTCCAGAGGTTTGAACGAATATTAAAATGCCGAATATTGAATAAATAGTGGCATAGAAAAATGAAGATTTTAAGTGAAACAAAGCCTAGAGAGAATGTACCTTCGTGTATATGATGTTAGTTCATGTGTTATGTGTTATTTGATCTTTATTTTTCTTACCCAGACCGATTTATTGCAATTTGATGTTATAGGGCACTTATGCGTGCATCTGAAATAAATAATTCCACATACCATCCAAAATCCTATCTGATGTAATATGAACTTATGGGATAAATCAGTAAGTAAATTTATATACCATCACAACTCCTATTTGATCTATGTGCACAGACAGACAATCTGACTGACTGACTGATTGGCAGACAGAAAGAGAGACAGACACACAAACAAACAGACAAACAAGCAAGCAAACAAAAAAAAAAGAGATACACCGAACTGTTCATAATTTAGCCTATATAGAATTCCGATGTTCTATATATGTATAGGAACTTCTGTCTTATACTATGTATATGGAATGGATGACGCTTTAAAAAAAAGATTGTACGGCGTCAAACCATTTCTAATGCGATTTACTTATTATAATTCCTCATCACAGTATATGAAGAATAAAAATATTGGACTTCAATGAATGTTTTTTGGGAAGGTCTGGTACCATTTCACCGACCCTAAGGATAGAAGGTTCGGCTGTTCCAGCTGAAACTAAACTGAGATTTGATCTCGAAGTGTGCTACTGGAATAGCGCTATTTGTGACAACCGCTGTGCAGTGCCGTTTGATACTGATGTGTGTTTTTGTATTTCTGAATATTTACTACCATTTTTTTATATCAACTGAAACTTTCCCTTCTTCCATACTCAAGCACCAGAGTGTGTACAGGCTGGGTATCCCTTTGAATTCCCTTCGATTGTGTTATCAAAGGCAGTAAACATTGACGATTAAAAAGTGAAGTGAAATGGTTGAGTGTAATAGAATAGTGAAGACAAATGCGATGTGCTTTAACGGCGCATTACGCTATCACTGAAGATATCAATCACATAGCTCGAAACTGAAAAAGGTCAAAGGGGCAGGTGGATGGTTTGTTCAGAAAGTTCCCCCTGCAATGGGCACAGAATGCAATGCAAAAGTGACTAGTAGGATAGCGAGATTGAGGTGTTTAAAGTGAATTTTTCTGATTTTTGTTTCGAATTTTCCATTTGAATTTCTAGTAGAATCTCGAAATTGTTTGAATAGGTGCTAGGTCCAAACTACGCTCTCAATGTTGATCAATCATGTTCAAAACCATTTTTTTGAAGGATAGATTTTCCCAAAGATTTTCACATAAAATAAATGGATCCATTCCAGTACACTGGATTTGACATACAATGGACGTCTCTAGCCACTGTGATACTCCCTGAAAGATCTGCTGAAAAATCGTCGCGCTCACCAATTTCCATAAGCATTTCCTGAGCTCATATTTCTGATAAGAGTGCGAATGCCATTCTGCTGGGATCTACAGTATTCCTCAAGCCAATACCGTATGCCCATATTACAGTACAAAGGAATTACGGTAACTGCAGTAGAACCTCCCTTCCATGAGTAAACTGAAAATCAATTTTCCGCAGCTAATACTGAGTTTGATGGAATGAGGAACTATAATTCTATTATTTGATTTTTAGAACATTTATGGACTTCTGTTTTGGCGACCATCCTTTTTTTGATTCAAATCA